>CM051009.1:20710070-20818367 GCA_027704905.1 Muraenolepis orangiensis
ATATTGGTTGATATCTCTCTCTTTCTCATGGCTTGGGTGTGACTTGGCCGATACAAGACCATCAACAACTCACAGCCACGTCAGATGACAGATAGAAACAGTGCATAACAACTTGGTGTCAGGAGGGGGAAGTTGTACTGGGGTAAGTCCCAACTTTCTTATCAACTTAACAATTTAATAATGTTTAGGCTACTACCATATTCTCTGAAATGATGAGTTGTCTGTTACAAAATCATATTTTTAAAAAGGCTTTATACCTCGCAAAGGATGTCTGTACACTTACATTTCAAACAGTAGGTGCACCGAATCTGGATGAAAATCCTATGGACTTTTTTAATTGAATCCGAGGCAGTTATTAAAGAAGGGATGTTCCGTACAACTGATTTCCTTGGCGGTTAACTGGATTTTATTCATGTTGGCACCTACAACAAAAAAGTTAAAGTCCAGATAAATAAAAAATGCCTACTGATCTGTAAAAATCGTGGCACATTACAATTTAAAGCAGGTTAAACACTTTTGTAAAACCAATTCTAAACTATAAAATTATATATATATATATATATATATATATGTATGTATGTATGTATGTATGTATGTATGTATGTATGTATATATATATATATATATATATATATATATGTATATATATGTGTATATATATATGTATATATATGTGTATATATATATGTATATATATATGTATATATATGTGTATATATATATATATGTATATGTATATATATATATATATGTATATATATGTGTATATATATATATATGTATATATATGTATATACAATATAAAAAATTATAATAATACAAAAAAAATGTGACATTCAATTATGCGGTACAATCGCAAAAAAAAGGGTTTCATTTTATTCATGAAATATAAACTATCCAAGTCACACTGATTAAACTCTGCGGCTGGCTTAGGGCTGGTTCGTCCCTTACTATGTAAAAGTCTTTACAATGACTCTTATATATATATATATATATATATATAAAAAATAATAAGTAAAATAATAAATACAATTATTGGGAATGGATTCAGTCTTTGTGTTGATTTTACTGTTTATTCAAATATATCATATTGACCCATATTGATTCATCTTCTTCGGTGGGCGGTGGGGGGGGGGGGGGTGTTATGGGCGTGTGTATATCAGAGTTCTCTGAAGGGAGGTCCACGTCGCAGACTTTCAAAACCCCTGGGGGACAAGAAATGGTAAAAAAAATAAGCTTGTGAATAAGCCAGATGAGAACAGCTATAATTGCTGGGGTGGATTATTGTGGGTGTCACGATACTCTCACAAACAACAATTGAAAGACAAACATTATTTAAAAAACTAGAAACTAAACTGCTAACTACTTAAAACAAAGCAAATAAATCGGTAAAAAAAATTCCATATACAATTGTACATACATGTAGCTACATGTGTACTTTGATGGTTTAAATTATTTGCAAGGGTGCATTAAACTACACACATCCACAATCTTCTCTCTGGGTTATCTGTCTCGGACGGGTTTCTAAAGAAACACAACCCAGGCTTGTCTCTTCGTCGGTTAGTGCAGCCGATAGCACAACAACTGCGTAGAAAAAAGTAAATCATGATATCATAACATATGGGTTATGCATTAATATAGTGTATATTCCCGCGCAACTGTTCAAAAGGCTACTATTGCTTTTCAGCACTTTTTATTTTATTTTTGTACTTTATATTTGTACTTATTGTAAATGACTCATGGGGAGTAAACATTCCAATAAACGTGTTAGAACTGGCATTATAAAAAATCTTATCTTGAATCTTGAATCTACTCAAGTCTCTCAGTCGGCATTCCAATCTTTAAATACACTGCAGGACCTTTGTTCACCAGTTGACTTTCAGCATAGACATGCAGCCAGGACCATCACCACCCACACACACACACAACAACAAAAAGGCCAGATAATTGGAACTTCCCTTTCGGTATCTGGTTCCACATTGCAGTCCCAGGAGTGGCCCCAGTGTGGCCGATCCACACATTTCCGTTCCCCCTCCCCCCCTATGTATGTTAGTGATAGTAGACTGAATTTGTAATGGCCTTTATGTGGCTAATAAAGTGCAAGTGCAGTAAGTAAACAATCGAGTAAGACGCTAGTACGCTAGTAAAAAGTGATGAGAGGACGCGCTAGGTGGAAGGATCCGGGTAGTGTTTCCTGAAAGGTCAGTTTTCACCTGAGTGTTGTTGCCTGATGTCATGTGTGGGTGCCCTAGGGGTCAGGGTAAGGGGAGTGAGTTAGAGAGCCGGACAGACATGTTTGGTGGCATTGGCCCAACATGCATCCCACGGCATGAAACAATACCAAGTAGGCGATATGCAATGAATCTCAGAGGATATTTTAAAAATGAGGCCTCAGAATGAAGCCCTAGAACCAAAAAACGAACTCTAAGCACAGTAATAAACCATAGAACAAAACCCTTAACTGACCCTAACCCAGCTATTCCACAAATGTGATCTCAGATGATATTCCAAAAATGAACAAGCCTTGAATAAGCCTTAAAGGAAACCCTAACCTCAGAATGAAGTATAACCCTAACCCATGAAACAAACCCTAGAACCAAAATCCAAACTCAAACACTCAACCCCAACCCTGAACCTAAAAACCCCAAACTCTACTAACCCTACTTGGATATTCCAAAAAACGTGGCACATTACAATTTAAAGGAGGCCAAACACTTTTGGAAAACCAATTATAAACTATAAAATATATATATATATATATATATATATATCAAATCTAAAAAATTTAAATAATTTAAAAATAATTTTTAATTATGCGGTACAATCGTAAAATAAATTGCGTGTGTATATCAGAGTTCTCTGAAGGGAGGTCCACGTCGCAGACTTTCAAAACCCCTGGGGGACAAGAAATGGTAAAAAAAATAAGCTTGTGAATAAGCCAGATGAGAACGGCTATAATTGCTGTTGAATCTTCTTCCTGCTGCATACAAAGCATGATGGGTGTCACGATACTCTCACAAACAACAATTGAAAGACAAACATTATTTAAAAAACTAGAAACTAAAATGCCATATAAAATTGTACATACATGTAGCTACATGTGTACTTTGATGGTTTAAATTATTTGCAAGGGTGCATTTAACTACACACGTCCACAATCTTGTCTCTGGGTTATCTGTCTCGGACGGGTTTCTAAAGAAACACAACCCAGGCTTGTCTCTTCGTCGGTTAGTGCAGCCGATAGCACAACAACTGCGTGGAAAAAAGTAAATCATGATATCATAACATATGGGTTATGCATTAATATAGTGTATATTCCCGCGCAACTGTTCAAAAGGCTACTATTGCTTTTCAGCACTTTTTATTTCATTTTTGTACTTGAACTGGCATTATAAAAAATCTTATCTTGAATCTTGAATCTACTCAAGTTTCTCAGTCGGCATTCCAATCTTTAATTACACTGCAGGACCTTTGTTCACCAGTTGACTTTCATCATAGACATGCAGCCAGGACCATCACCACTCACACACACACACACAATGAAAAAGATAATTGGAACATCCCTTTCGGAATCTGGTTCCTCATTGCAGTCCCAGGAGTGGCCCCAGCCGATCCACGCATTTTCGGGCATTGAGCAAGTCAATGACTGGATGTGCTTGTGATGTACTTGTGGTACATCCAGTCATTGACTTGCTCAATGCCCTTGATGAGCGGATCAATTCGGACCATAGTCACCGGTTGATGAAGAAATGTATATGTATATGTATATGTATATGTATATGTTTCCATAGTCAGCTTACCGATGCAATTTAGAGCCGACTCAAAATGCGCCAGAAAACACCATGAATTAATTACGGCCGTTGCATGTTATCCAAATAACCAAAAAAATATCACTTTAACAGTATTTATTGACATTTAATCTTTCTTTCACAGATTGGATAATCCCATTGTCAATATGGCAAAGTTAACAGGAATGATCATCTCTCTACTACTTCTGTGTTTTCTCACGAGCATCGTCATGCTGCTTGAAAACCAGTTGTGGACTTCTTTGACTGAGACTCCTTCTCAGTTGTGGAGCTCAATCTGGCATGCAGATTCACCTCCATGCGCGTGCCACAGATGTGTTACAGATGATGACGATCAGTGGTTTACGAAACGTTTCAACACATCTCTCAATCCCTTTTTAACACTAGACAACACTCTCTCAGAACACGACTTCAGATGGTGGAGGGTGAATATATTAAATTAAGCAATGTCACAAAGTAACAATGAATCCATATGCAAAACAATCATCAATGACTTTTTTTGTGCACTCGAAAGATAATTAATAATCCTCTTCTCTTTGCATAAGAAATTGCAGCCTGGCTCGAAAATCTTTCTCGACTATAGAGTGGCAGAGATGGATGTGTTGGAGTTGTTCCCAGAACAAGAGAGCTTCATGGACTCCAGGCCAGGTCGGTGCAGGACCTGTGCAGTGGTGGGGAATTCAAATAATTTGCTGGGGTCTCACTATGGAGCCGAAATTGACTTTCATGATGTCGTCATGAGGTAAGTTATGCTAGTATATCTTTCCAGCCCTTGTTGTCCTGAATATATATCCTGCTTGCCTGTCATTGAAAATAACAATCGCCCCATTTATGAGCTAAATTATCCACTGAATTTAAATAAACAAACAAACAAAGAGATGAAGGCTTATATCTAAAAATAACAAGACTGAAAATATGAATGTTTACTGACATATTTGCCCTTGACTGTGCGGTC
The DNA here is from genome assembly GCA_027704905.1 of Muraenolepis orangiensis. NCBI lineage: Eukaryota > Metazoa > Chordata > Actinopteri > Gadiformes > Muraenolepididae > Muraenolepis > Muraenolepis orangiensis. Next base: position 20,714,832 of record CM051009.1, read on the forward strand.
TAGGTTCAACAGAGCTCGTATTGTGGGCTACGAAGAGGATGTGGGGAACAAGACGACTCTTCAGCTCATGTACCCAGCGAGCTCTATGGATTTGGATAACAACACACATCTCATGTTTGTTCCTTTCAAAACACATGACCTCCAGTGGCTAGTTAGCGCCTTCACCCCACATTCTATTAAACAGTAAGTCAGCAGGAAATTCAAATAATCCTGCAATATACAACAACAATGACCACATATATTTAAATGGCTTTAGTAGTGCTTAGCAATATCGAACATTTTGGAAAAGATGATACTTACTTACTTAGGATACCTAGAAATGTTCTGGTCGTGGGCACTGTGGCCCCTATGACCAGATCCACTTCAAAAAGTTCAGAATTGTCATAAAAATGTCATTACTCGTTTAATGTAATGTGTCGTATGTGCATTGGGTTGGTAGGCATAAGGCTAGAGGCCGATAGGGGTTCAGTCCCATTTCTTCATGCCATGTATATTTCAGCGGGTGCCTCTTCCAGTGCTTGTCCAGTCGAGCCTTGAATGAGTCTAAGGATGGTGCAGTTATCACTTGCTCGGGCAGCGCGTTCCAGTTATTTACAACTCTGTTGGTGAAAACATGATTTCTGGCTGCGGTTGTTGACCTTGACTTGGGAAACTTCAGTGTGTGTTCTCTGGTAATCGAGTCATTCACAGGATTCAGTAACTTTGGCAACAAGTTGTCATAAATACCATGGATCAATGTACGCCTCAATCACCTTGTAGTCTCCGAAAGATCAATGTCGGCAGGTCCAGAATCTGCAGTCTTTCATAGTATGGAGGACTTTGGAGGCTCGCTAGTTGCTTGGTTGCTCTTCTCTGCACTTTCTCCAAGGCCTCTATGTCCTTCTTCCGTCCTGGGTACCATATATGCACTCCATACTCAAGGTTTGATCAAACTAGAGCTTTGAACAGGAGCTTGAACGATTATGCATCCAGATATGAGTATGTATGCCTTATGACACCCATGATGCAGTTGGCTTTATTGATGGGTGTAGACATCTCATCATTTAAGTTCAGTTTCTCATCAAATATGTCTCCAATGTCCTTTTCCATGTTAACACTGATCAGTTAATTGGGTTCCCCAGTAGATGATGGCATGGTGTAGTTAGTTCCTGGTTTGTTCTTTTTTAATTTTCATGATCTTACATTTTCCTGTGTGAAATCTCAACTGCCGGTTGATGTCCTTTTGGAATATATCGATCTTGTTCTGATGAGATCGCTCTATACAACTTTGTGTCATCAGCCAACAGAAATTATGGCTGATGATGACTTTTTGAAAAATCATGAAAAGCAGCTAATAACTTCACAGAAAACAAAATTAGATTAGATTTTTGATTTTTTTGCATTTTTCGATTGTTTTTGCTTGATTTACTTGCTTGTTATTGTTGAAGTTCACCCACATTTCAAGCCATTCGAAAAAAACCAATCTGTGATGTGATATCAAGTTATTCTATTGGGGCTGGTTATTTGTTCTTGTGGGATATGATGAGTGCACTATATAGGGTATAATAATTCTAACTATATATTCAGGCAGCACTACAAAATGGCGAACTCACTATATAACATTTCTCCTGTAACAATTCCACTGTAATGGTTTTACGTTTTTGTTTTTTTCACAGAACATACACAGGGGTGAACATCGCAACCAAGGCTAATCAATATTTAGTGAGTATTGTTGTTCATCGATGTTCATGGTTTGGTAGCTTACATTAAGATGACCTTTTACAATTGTTTCATAGTTGTTATAATTGTTATAATTGTTCATATCGTTACACTTCTTTCATAGTGGTTCAAGGTGCCCTTGAGCAAGGCACCAGACCCCTACACTGCTCCCCGGGTGCTGTGTATACAATAGCTGCTCACTGCTCTTAATACGAGGATGGGTTAAATGAAGAGAAACTAATTTAACTGAGTGTGTATGTGTACATGTCATCATCGTCATGCTGTTCGTGGCGTAGCGACAAAGACTGCTTTCAAATGATTGTAAAGCCGCTCTCCAAACGTCTCTTTTGTTTGCCAAGGATGACCATGTCTTTGTGTTAATCAACCTCTGGTTTAGATTTCTCTTCATGGTGTCCTTGTATCGAGTCAAGGGCGGCCTCGTTTTCTCGACCCATCAGGGAGTTGGGAGTAGAGGAGCTGTTTTGGTAGTCTTTCAGATGGCATTCTCTGCACGTCCTTTTCCCGTCGTATGAGGTGATCTTCCATAGAAGGCAGACCTCCAGGATTTCTGTGTATTTAACCTTGTCTTTCCACATTATCCTCATTATTGATCTTAGGTGTCTCATCATAAAGGCATGTTGTTTTTTCACCTGGCTTCTATATACTGTCCATGTGCACCCAGGTAAAGGTTCTCCATCCTGGATTCATCAAATATGTCTATGAAAGCTGGTTGGAAAAACATGGAGGGTATCCATCCACTGGCTTCCTGGGTGTGGTGCTTGCAATACACATTTGTGATGAGGTAAATCAAATTGAAATATAAGCATACGCCATCATTCACCTCGTAAGATATAGACAAGCTTTGTGTTGGATTTCCCAGGTAAATATTTTTGGATTTGGAGCAGACAAGGGTGGAAACTGGAGACACTACTGGGAAAAACCGGGACAAGGACTTCATGGAACTGGAAATCATGGTGGAGGGCGAGAGTATAAACTTATTCTGCAACTTGCAGAAAGGCAAAAAGTCAACTTCAATAAAGGGTGGTGAATGGGTTCACTGTCCCAATGGTAGTGGTCATAATACTTATATATATATATAAACTGTATACATATATATATAGATTACCTATGGCTGAAGGAATAGTTTGCCAGTGATCCGGATCCAGGGGTCTTTTTGGTGTGGAAGAGGTATGCGCTCTACTGAGCTCCTTTTAGTTTTTAGTGTTTTTAGTGTTCTTAAACTATGTTTGTGTGAATATGTCACCACCACAGCACTAGAGAGAGCTTGAAACTCAGTTGAGGTACTTTTAGACTCAATCCCGATGCTGACACAGGCCACAGTAAGCTGCAGCGCATCCTCTGCAGCTCGACTACTAACCCAGTGTTTCTCAAACGTTTTGAGCCGCGACCCCACAACAACATTTCGGTTGGGACTTGTGACTCCCTCCTTCTCGTCTCACCCTTCAAAGACACCCTTATTTGTGCCTATATTGGCTGATACTGTTTAAAAGGCTGCTTATCTCGGTGTCACAGTTTTGCATTCCTGTCTCCACATCACTCGCCCTGATAGCCACACCCTCTAATCACGTCTCCTCGCTCCCACTACACACTACCGGATAGCCACGCCCCCTTGTTAATTCTCACCCGCAAATGCAGCGCATCACAATTCACGTTGCTATTTAAGCCTACCTTCACACGGCGCTGGATTATCACACACATTGATTCTCGGGAAGCCTCACGTCAAGTTTATGTATTACGTCTTATGTTCTGTTTTTGGATCCACCGTGTTTTTGACCATCGCCTGTATTTTAACCTTGTTTTTGCCTTGCACTTTTGTACCTCTGCTTCAACCCTCGACTACCTGTATGCGCGCTGACATTAAAGCACCTGTTCCGTCTGACGTCCGGCCGTGACACTTGGTGCTTAATTGTGCAGGAGACAAACTTCACACATACTGTCACACATGACAGCAAACAGATGCACACAGACCTTTTAATACTTACCAAAAATATACAAACCAAAATCCATTTGGCATTCACCCGACAGCACAACTTCTTGTGAAGGAGCCACACCACTGATTCACAAGCTGAATAACGCTTATATTAATATCAGACATTGTACGGTTGTAAGGGTGGGACATTGCTGACCTCAACTGAGGAGGTGATCGAGCGGTGGAAAGAGCACTTTGAGGAACTTCTTAACCCTACTACACCCTCAACGGTAGAGACAGAGCTGGAGGATGAAGGACGGCAAACATCAATCTCCCTGGAGGAAGTCACTGCGGATGTCATACATCTCCATAGGGGCAAAGGCCCAGGGGTTGATGAGATCCGTCCAGAAATGCTAAAGGCTCTGGGTGTTGAGGGGCTGTCATGGATGACACTTTTTTTCAAAATTGCGTGGAAGTCTGGGACAGTGCCTGAGGAGTGGCAAACAGGGGTGGTTGTACACCTGTTCAAAATGGGGACCAGAGGGTGTTTGCCAATTACAGGGGTATCACATTACTCAGCCTCCCTGGGAAAGTCTATTCCAAGCCGCTGGTTCGGCCGATTGTCGAACCTCAGATTGAAGAGGAACAATGCGGATTCCGCCCTGGTCGTGGAACAACGGACCAGCTTTTCACTCTTGCAAGGATCCTGGAGGGGGCTTGGGAGTATGCCCATTTGGTCTACATGTGTTTTGTGGATTTGGAGAAGGCATATGATTGGGTCCCTTGGGAAATACTGTGGGGGGTGCTGCGGGAGAATGGGATGCGGGGGGTCACTATTGAGGGCCATCCAATCTCTGTTCTCTGTTCGCCCAAAGCAAGAGCTGTGTCCGGATTCTCGGTAGTAAGTCGGGCCTGTTCTCAGTGGGTGTTGGCCTCCGCCAGGGCTGCGCTTTGTCACCCATCCTGTTTGTGATTTTCATGGACAGGATTTCAATGCGTAGTCATGGAGGGGTGGGGGGGGTATGGTGGGCTCAGGGTTGAATCACTGCTTTTTGCAGATGATGTGGTCCTGTTTGCGTCATCAGTATGTGACCTTCAGCACTCACTGGATCGGTTTGCAACGGAGTGTGAAGTGGCTGGGATGAGGATCAGCACCTCCAAATCTGAGGCCATGGTTCTTAGCAGCAAACCGGTGGATTGTCTACTCCAAGTAGGGAGGGAGTCCTTATCCCAAGTGAAGTAGTTCAAGTATCTCGGGGTCTTGTTCTCGAGTGAGGGGAGGATAGTGCGTGAGATTGACCGCAGAATAGGTGCAGCGGGAGCGGTATTAGGTGCACTTTGATGCACTGTTGTAACCAAAAGAGAGCTGAGCCAGAAGACAAAGCTCTTGATCTACCTTCATCAGTCTTCGTTCCTACCCTTACCTATGGTCATTAGCAATGGGTAATGACCGAAAAGACGAGATTGCGAATAAAAGCGGCCGAAAAAAGTTTCCTCAGGAGGGTGGCTGGTATCTCCCTGGTAAGGGATAGGGTGAGAAGCTCAGTCACTCGTAAGAGACTCGGAGTAGAGCCGCTGCTCCTTTGCGTAGAAAGGAGGCAGTTGAGGTGGTTCGGGCACCTAGTAAGAATGCTTCCTGGTCACCTCCCGAAGGAGGTTTTCCAGGCACATCCAACCCCGGGGCAGACCATGGTACAGGTGGGGTGATTACATCGCCACACTTGCCTGGGAACGCCTCAGGATCCCTCAGTCAGAGCTAGTCGATGTTGCCAGGGAGAGGGAAGTTTGGAGTACAAGGATAAGCGGTAGACGATGGATGGATGGATGGACAATGTACATGATGTAGACGGGCTCCAAGCAAAGTGCTTGAAGCACAGTGCAAAACTCGGTTTTCCATTTCAGCATCGTTGATTTGGGAGATTTAATGGAAAAATAAATCACTCTTTTCAATACATTACGCTATTTTGTTTGTTGACAACCACCCCCAACACCAAAAAAATAGATAATCAAATATTTAATTAAATTAAGGGGAAGACATCTCACCTCTTCTTAAGCCCTGGCATTATAACTCAATGGACTAGCATCTGAACACTTAACACTTAACACTTCAATACTGTATCCTTCTCTTAATCACTTAATGTGTAATTGTCTTTGTTTAATCCTATACCTCTCAAACATACCTCTGTGGTTCTTATTTGCCTTAGGCCTATCAGTCTTTCAAACTCCCTTTGTGCTATTGTTGTGTTCTTTCACTTGTTTCTATTGCTGTTGGTGAACACAGCTCAGCAAGCAAGATGGGCGTTCCTATAAGGCTGTGAAGTCATGTAAAAGCCATGAATTGCAGCGCAAAAGACATGATTCAGGATTCAAGGTTTTAAGATTTGTATTTGCCATATGCAACAAGTACAATAAAATGCTTACTCCCCATTCGCAGTATGAATTCCCTACAATTTAACACTATATGCTATACTATATACTATATACTATACTTATACTATACAACACTATACCATAGCGATACTGTACACAATAAAATGAACAATAAAAACAACAATAAAGTGACTGATGGATGATATATGCTTATGATATATTTGTTGAATTGTGGAAAAAGCATTTAAAGCTTTTAAAGTGCCAGTAGTGCAGCAGCATCATGAATACAGTGCAGAACACTGCAGTAACTGTAATGACTCCAGAAAATACAGCAAAAGTATGATAGTGTAATGTAACATCAAAGACAATGTTATGATAGTGGCACTCCTAGCAGTTCAGTAGGCACACTGCCTGTGGATCAAATCTGTCCTTGAACCTGGTAGTCCTCGTATGGATGCTGCAGAACCGGCGACTGGAACGCAAGGTCCCGATGCCCAAAGGCACGGTCAAAAAAAGACTGCAGGTGCCAAATCTAAAAAAGGACCCATCCTCCAGCTGTACGCGGAGTGCAGGGGAAAGTTGGGCAGAAATATCACACACTTTGCTACTGCATGCAGGGTCTAGCCTCACGTCCAATAGACCATATTTGGGGATATTACGATTCACTGGTTTTAAACTGTATTTGTACATGGGACATAATGCATTGCACTAATAGGTGACCTTATTTATGTCCCACACTAATATTATAGGTTTTATGGGGAGAGAGGCATTGTGGGGAGACAATTGTTGCTTATCATAGCCTAATGTTGGCAGGAATTCTGAAATGACGCCTACGCTCAGTCACTCGTGAGAGACTCGGAGTAGAGCCGCTGCTCCTTTGCGTAGAAAGGAGCCAGTTGAGGTGGTTCGGGCACCTGGTAAGGATGCTTCCTGGTCACTGATCACTGGTTATTTTTTGCTTTTCAGCTCTTTTTATTTAATTTTTGTACTTTATATTTTTTCTTATTGTAAATGACTCATGAAGAGTACACATTCCAATAAACTTGTTAGAACTGGCAATATAAAACCTCTTGAAACTTGAATCTTGAATCTACTCAAGTCTCTCAGTCGGCATTCCAATCGTTAATTACACTGCAGGACCTTTGTTCACCAGTTTACTCTCAGCATAGACACGCAGCCAGGACCATCACCACTCACACACACACCCAAAAAAAAAGGCCAGATAATTGGAACTTCCCTTTCGGTATCTGGTTCCACATTGCAGTCCCAGGAGTGGCCCCAGTGTGGCCGATCCACACATTTCCGTTCCCCCTCCCCCCCCTATGTATGTTAGTGATAGTAGACTGAATTTGTAATGGCCTTTATGTTTCCTGAAAGGTGAGTTTTCACCTGAGTGTTGTTGCCTGATGTCGTGTGTGGGTGACCTAGGGGTCAGGGTAGAGGGGAGTGAGTTAGAGAGCCGGACGTACATGATGACCAGTTTGGTGGCTTTGGCCCAACATGCATCCCACTGCATGACACAATACCAAGTAGGCGATATGCAATGAATCTCAGAGGATATTTAAAAAATGAGGCCTCAGAATGAAGCCCTAGAACCAAAAAACTAACCCTAAGCACAGTAATAAACCATAGAACAAAACCCTTAACTGACCCTAACCCAGATATTCCACAAATGTGATCTCAGATGATATTCCAAAAATGAACAAGCCTTGAATAACCCTTAAAGGAAACCCTAACCTCAGAATGAAGTATAACCCTAACCCAGTGGTTCTTAACCTTTTTGGAAGTACTGAACCCCGCAAGTTTTATACGCACATTCACCGAACCCTTCGTTGTTGGAAAAATAAAATATGAGTTTTTCAAAATTGGACCGCCCGTCCTAAAGGGGGACCAAAGCGCTGAAAAAGGGTATGGTAGGCAGAAGCCAAAGCATTGATAGTAGTTTTTTTATTAACTTTTTTACTATTATTAATAAATTCGAAAAAAAAGGATTTCACATACATCAAACAAAGACATAAATAACACAAACCTACTAAGTCCCTAACAAAGAGCCTGACTTGTTTTATGTTCATCGTGAATAAGGACTGGGCGACATTGTTGACGTTTTGATTATTAAAAGTAGCGTATGTCACATGGGTGTCTAACAAAATAAAGGTAGGCTAGTCCTTGTCTATTGACGTTTTGGTCATTAAAAGACCGCAGGCCGATAGTAGGTTTGTGTCACTTATGTCTTTGTTTGATGTATGTGAAATACTTGTATGTAAACATACATTATGGTATTATAATGTTCTTGTAACTTACACATTTTTTTAAAAGCGCGGAGGTGGACAGTGGAGGTGAACCGAGGTGACGTATGTCCGTTCTGGAGTGGAGCTCCACTTGCCCATGAGTCTGCAGCCAGACGCTCTTGTATGAGTGAGGTGAACGGAACGGACACGCACACAGTGTGTGTGTCTTGACCTCCGCCGAACCCCTGAGACTGAGTCACCGAACCCCTGGGGTTCGATCGAACCCAGGTTAAGAACCACTGCACTAAATGAACAAGCCTTAAAAGAAACCCTAACCTCAGAATGAAGTCTAACTCTAACCCATGAAACAAACCCTAGAACCAAACTCAAAAACTAAACCCTAACCCTGAACCTAAAAACCCCAAACTCTACTTGGATATTCCAAAAAACGCTCAAAGAGTTTGATCTCACAAAAGTGTGCAGAAGCAGGTTTGGAAGTTTGGAAGAGACCTGGAAGGAGGGGAACCACCACATGTTTGGTCCTAAGGTTGATTCTAGGGGTAGGATTTCACATTGTTCCTGTAAATGTGATCTATGATTTTCCAAAAATTTTATTCCAGAATTTCAAATCATGTGACCCAAGATTTTAAAAAGGGGTAGAAAATTTGTATTCGATTACATTACATTAGATTAGATTCAAATGTATTGTCGTGAAAAAACGTGTGATCAGCATGTAAAGTTTTAATAAAATGCCTAATGGATGATTTGTAAAGGGTGGCTGGTGCAAAAAGCATTTGGTGCAAAGGACTGTAAGTGGTCCTGTACGCCTATTGTTAATCAACCATGAATAAACACCCATGTTAGTCATCTATCTTACCCTTCCTGTTAGAGGAGATCATTGATATAAATATCGGTTGATGTCTCTCTCTTTCTCATGGCTTGGGTGTGACAGAACAACTTGGTGTCAGGAGGGGGAAGTTGTACTGAGGTAAGTCCCAACTTACCCAACGCAAACATTAAACCCCCATAGCCGTGGAGCGCTGCCATCACTGCAGCTGCATCTTGACGTCGATGAGAGGTGCGGCAGCTGATTCGGTCACTGATTCGGTCACTGGTTCGGTCACTGGTGCGGCAGCTGATTCGGTCACTGCGGCAGCTGATTGCTCATACAGTTTTGTATGAGCAATATTACCGGACATTTTGACCGGCAGGTTTTTAAATTACTGTTTTTTTATAATTTTTACCCACTAAAAACCGGTAAATACCGGCTAACGGACACCCTGATATATATATATATATATATATATATATATATATTTATTAATATAAATACATTTTATTGTCATAATTCTAACTTGTATTTAGTATAAATACGAATATAAATGTGATAGATTATTGTTTGTGTTTTAGTTTAACCCACTTAGTATAGTCTCCCCCATGCCAGCATTGAGGTGGTCACGTTTGAATTTCAGTTCCTGGTTGTCTGCTGGTATATTTGTATGTTCAGCGTCATTCACCCATCGTTCATTTTGTGGGAATTAATTTCCCACAAAGTCGGTTAGTCGGTCCTTAACACCAACAGACAAACATTCCTGCTGTATGTTCCAAGTTCTCACGTCACATTCGTGGCATTTATTTTAAAATAAAGGATGAAATAATAAATTCATGCGGGGAGTCTGAATGTGTTGGTGCACAACTGTGGTCCTGATTGGTTGATCAATGAAGGGGATGCCATGTGTGAAAATGAGGAACTCAGACTTACAGTACATGGATGACAAATAAAAGGGAAATGTGGTCTTCCTGATTGAACATGAACAAGAACTCTTGTGAGATCTCAAGAACTCTTGTGAGATCTCAAAAACTCTTGTGAGATCTCAAGAACTCTTGGATCACATACCAGTGGTCATGTATTCTGTCCATCAGAGAAGGACAAGAGGCTCAATCAATCTGAAACTCTGTTGCAGGTTCTGTGTGCCCATTTGTAAACGTAACCTAAAAGACACTGAAAGACCCTCACTTGTTTGTTGAGATCTTTATTAAGATCTCAAAGTATCCACCACACAGCAATACAAAGTGCTTAACAAGTGAAACAACACAACACTTCATAGCTTTACGTGTTGTCACAGCCTTACGGGAAAGCCCACCTGGAGGGAAAACTGCAGTTGTTGTGCGATCGGATGTAGTAACCGTCGAGGAGACAAGCCAGGGTTGTGTTTCTTAACATTTTTAAACTAACAATACAAATAAAACGTATAATTATTCATTATTATTAACAGCAGTTGTTTGAAGGGATAGAAGGTTTACCAGTATGCCTCAGTGGCGGCTGGTGGTGGGGAGGAAGAAAGGTGTTCTTGGGGAAGCTTGGTGAAGTTTGGTGGTGGATGGGGATGTTAGTGAGGGCATATAAGGCAGTGGTGAAGCATCTAATTAATTGTATTATTACAATTAAATATAATGAATATATCGTATCTGTGTTGTTGATCTGTGTTATATTACAGTTTTACGTTGATTTGTTTGTCTTTCTCGGTCCATGCACTACGCATTTGAGTGGTTTTGTGTTAGAAATAAAATGCAACCAATCAGATATTTTTCTGGGTTGCTGGGAAGAATATCCTTCAACCAATGTATTCTCTGTTCTTGAGTGAATGCTTTGGCCCTTAAACTGAATGAGAGAATACGTTTGGATTGACAATTTTATCAACCAATCATATATTGGTATGTAGCCAATGGGCGTATTCTTTCAGATTTCCCCACAGATCCATAGTGCGCTAGAAGGTCTAGTTCACTGGCTCGAGACAGAGGATCTAGCTTAGTGCTACGTTGGTTTTTTCTACGTAGGTTTTTTACGTCGAAATGGCAACAGGTGAAGATGAGGTTGTTGCAGAATTGTTGTTAGTACCCTTTTCAAGACAACCATTCAGTGAAAAGATGGACATTATAAAAAAGTTTTAACGCTCCCCGTCACCACTGCATCTGTGGAAATAACATTTTCCGCCCTCAAACGGATAAAAACATATGGAGGAACAGAACAGGACAATCCAGACTCACTGCATTAGCTTCCATAGCTATTGAAAGGCAACTCCTTTTCGATATGAAAAGCAGTGATCAGCTTTATGACCGGGTTATCGAAACATTCATCCAGAAGGACAGGAGAATGGATCATCATTGGTGAGTGAGACAAATTTGTCTTTGCTGGTTTTACCGCAGTGTTTTGTCTCGTTAAGGTTGCATTTTGTTTCCACACACTTGTTGAATGATTAGTTAATGGCTGTCTTGAGTTTGTTTAGCATTGTTGTGCATTTAAATTGAGAGTTTTGACTTGATCTTTCTTTGCATCGCTTAATGTGTAAAGACAACGTAACTAAGAGTTACGTTGAAGTCTTAACGCAGCTTTATGAGAGGAAAACACTTAATGTAACATAACTTCCGTAATAGTAGGATTTAGGTTTTGATATTTTGACTATAATGACAAGACATATGCCAGAGACATTTGGTGATTATTGATCGCTGTTTTGGAACTTTAAGTTATGTTAAGCCTTGTCACGTATCGTTTTAGACTGTCCCTTTCATCGATAGCCTGTGTGTGGTGGTGCTGTGTTGGTCTGTTACTTCACTAAATGGACAGTGCTTTGCCAACTATGGTCAACTTGGAAATTGGCTGCGACAATTGATCTGCCTAAATTAGATAACGCGTGAAGTGACTGCCTCCGTGAGGTCCGTCTGACTAGAACCACATTTTAAAATGGGGGGGGGGGGGGGGGGGGAGTGGTTATCTACAGAATGTCCAGTTGTGATAGACACGGTTCGCCACTGATATAAGGGCATTTCAAATCCAGACATTTGAAGCAGCATGAGGAGATTTTGTGTAACTAGTAAGCTATACCAGTGGAAAACTGTGCTGCTCAAAACTGTATCTTCTTTGTCGGCAATTGAATGATTGAATCCTCTTTATTGGTCACATAAATGTACACACACAGTGAAATTAGTTTCTCTGCATTTGACCCATCCTATTATTAGGAGCAGTGGGCAGCTGTTTGATATACAGCGACCGGGGAGCAGTGAAGGGGTCTGGTGCATTGCTCATGGGCACCTCGGCAGTGCCCATGTGTTTTGGGGACTTGAATCGGCGACCTTCTGGTTCCCAAGCCAACAGACTGAGCTACTGCTGCCCCTTAGATTGAATAGATCAATCTTATGCCAATTTGAGACATATATAAACCAATCAAGTTTTCTTTTGTATCTTACAGCTATCTTAAGAGCTGATTATTTCAGAAAAAAATATGATCAATGCAGTGAGAGTAATCATTGATCTTGAATTGGGATTGTGGTGAGACAAGAAAAAGTCAATTTCTTAGAAGCTGAATTTTAGAAAATGTTTAAAATCTCATACTGATGCTAAATTGAGCTCAGTTTGGTCTATGATAAAAAGGCTAGACAAATAATTTTGAATGTACCTTTTCTCTGGGAGTAACCACTGATTTAAGCATGCTAGAATGTGTCTTATATATAGTTGTCAATTTGTGCTGTGAAGCTGTTCTTCTTACATGTTCAAGAGATGGTCTGACCACAGAACTACATATGCATAGCGTGAGCGGCTAGAGCTACCTGTATTTAATAAAAATAAGACATACTATAATAATATTGTAAAACAAGGTATGCACGTAAATCTCGTAAATTGTCTAATCACAAGCCAAAGAAACACCACCTTGACATGGTCAGCCATGCTTTCTGTTTACATTTGGCGTCATGCACTTGGAATGCTTTTGAGTAACTCTAAAATATAAGACTTGATTTTTCTGGAATGCAGAATTGAATACACAACGTCGCCACACACAACATTTTGGCGACCAGGATCGGATGTTTAAGTGGGAAGACAGAGTTTGCATGTCAAGCGACAAAGGCTCTCTCTGGTAAAGATCGCGGAGCGGGGGTATGTCTCATGATAAATAGATCTTGGTGCAACCAAAGTCATGTACATCCCCTCAAGTCTTTCTGTTCCCCGGACCTGGAGTACCTGATGCTTATGTGCCGTCCACACTGGCTACCTCGGGAATTTACAGCGGTAACCGTGACCGCTGTTTACATTCCCCCACAAGCCAACATGGACACAGCGCTGAAGGAACTGTATGGGTCTATCAGCGAACAGGAGTCGGCACACTCCGAGGCTGCTCTCATCGTGGCGGGGGACTTCAACAAGGCGAACCTGAAGAAGGTTCTCCCGAAGTTCTACCAACACATAACGAGCAACACACGGGGCGAGTGGATCCTCGACCACTGCTACACCCCTTTCCGTGATGGATACAAGGCCCTCCTCCGCCCACCATTCGGCAAATCAGACCACCGCTCTATCCAGCTACTCCCCGCCTATAGGCAGAGACTGAAGCAGCAACCGATCGCTGTTAGGGAGGTCCAATGCTGGTCGGACCAATCGGACTCTATGCTGCGGGATTGTTTTGATCGCGCTGACTGGCACATGTTCCGCGTTGCCTCGGACAATAACATCAACGAGTACGCGTCGTCGGTCACCGGGTTCATCAAGAAGTGCATAGATGACATTGTTCCGTTCGGATATATCCCAATCAGAAACCGTGGATTAACGGCGATGTTCGCGCTGCCCTACACGCGCATAACGCCACCTTTGGGTCCGGGAATACGGAGGAATATACGAGAGCTCGTTACGACCTCTGTAAGACCATCGTCACTGTCAAGCGGGAGTATAAGGACAGAGTGGAAGATAAATTCAAGAGCCACGATGCGAGGTGTATGTGGCAGGGGCGGCAGAAGATAACGAACTTCAGAGGGAGAACCAGTTGTGTAGAGAACTCCTCTACCTCCCTCCCAGGAGAGCTAAATACTTTTTTTGCTCGGTTCGACGTGAATGGCAGCCCGCCGAAGCCAGCGCCGCCTGAGGAGACCAGCCTGCTGAGCATCTCTGAGGCGGATGTGCGCCGCACCTTCAAGTGGCTGAACATCTGTAAGGCGGCAGGCCCCGACGACATCCCAGGCCGCGTACTCAGAGCATGCGCAGACCAGTTGGCAGGAGTCTTTGCGACATCTTCAACCTCTCCCTGTCCCAGGCTGTTGTCCCCACGGTCTTCAAGATGTCCACCATCGTGCCTGTCCCTAAACAACCCAAGGTAACATGCCTGAATGACTATAGACCTGTAGCCCTCACCTCGATTGTCAGCAAATGCTTCGAGAGGTTGGTCAAGGACTTTATTTGCTCCGTGTTACCTGCCACGCTGGACCCATGGCAATTTGCATATCATCAAAATAAGCTCTCAAATCTCTCAAAATGAGCCCTCTCCTCTACTCCCTCTACACCCACGACTGCATGGCTATGCACAGCTCCAACGTCATCATCAAGTTTGCTGACGACACGACAGTGATTGGCCTGATCGCTAGAGCAGTGGTGCCAGGAGAACAGCCTCGCCCTCAACGTCAAGAAGACCAAGGAGCTGATCGTGGACTTCAGGATGCAGAGGTGAGAGCACAGCCCTATCTCCATCGACGGTGTTGCAGTAGAGAGGGTCAGCAGCTTCATGTTCCTCGGTGTGCACATCTCCGAGGACCTCACATGGTCCACGCACACCACACACGTGGTGAAAAGGGCCCAACAACGCCTGTATTTCCTCAGGCGTCTGAAGAAATTCAGCATGGGCCCCCGCATCCTGAGAACATTCTATAACGGCACCATTGAGAGTGTTCTTACAGGGTGTATCACCGCCTGGTACGGGAACTGCACCGCACTCGAGCTCAGAGCGCTTCAAAGGGTGGTGTGGACGGCCCAGTATATCGTTGGAGGTGTGCTCCCCTCCCTCCTGGATATATACAATCAGCGGTGCGTGGCAAAGGCCAAACGCATCATAAAAGACCCACCCCAGCCACGAACTGTACTCACTTTTATCATCAGGCAGGCGATACCGCAGTATCAAGTGCCATACAAATAGGCTTAGAGATAGCTTCCACAGTCAGGCCATCAGGCTGCTGAACAAGGGCGTATAGCATATAACAATGTATATTTTATTACATTGATTTATATATACATATTGTCCTTTTCTGTGCTGATATTTAGCATTTTATGAATTGCATTTTTATTTTGATTTTTTTACTTTATTCTATTTTTATTCTATTTTTATCTATTTTTATCTTATTTTTATAACTGCTGTCTGTCGTCGGGTATTGCACATAAGATTTTCACATCACTGCTTTATACTTGTGTAAACTGTGAAGTGACAATAATCTTGACTTGACATGACTTAAATCATTGATGGCCAAACACCCATGTTAGTCATCTATCTTACCCTACCTGTTAGAGGAGATCATTGATAGAAATATCGGTTGATGTCTCTCTCTTTCTCATGGTTTGGGTGTGACTTTGCCGATACAAGACCATCAACAACTCACAGCCACGTTAGATGACAGATAGAAACAGTGCAGAACAACTTGGTGTCAGGAGGGGGAAGCTGTTCTGAGGTAAGTCCCAGGTAAGTTGAAATTTAAAAAAGGCTTTATACCTCGCAAAGGATGTCTGTACACCTACATTTAAAACGGTAAGTGCACCAAATCTGGATGAAAATCCTATGGACTTTGTGAATTGAATCCGAGGCAGTTATTAAAGAAGGGATGTTCCGTACAACAGATTTCCTTGGCGGTTAACTGGATTTTATTCATGTTGGCACCTAGTCGACAAAAATCCGTAAAAATAAACACTTTTGGAAAACCAATTATAAACTATACAATTATATATATATATATATAAAATATAAAAAATTATAATAATACAAAAAAAGAGACATTGAATTATGCGGTACAATCCCAAAAAAAGGGTTTCATTTTATTCATGAAATATAAACTATCCAAGTCACACTGATTAAACTCTGTGGCTGGCTTAGGGCTGGTTCTGTTGTGCCTCCCCCACGCTCTAATCGATCCCAGGTGTTGCCCATATTAATCAGGCCTACTGGGACTAATTAACACCTGGGATCTACCCTTCTTTAGGCTGCCGAGGACCGACGTCGGGCGTTCGGTTATTGAGAACCACCGTCACGAGAGACTGCATGTTCCAGCTCCGACCTCGCCAGATATCCAGTCCAACCATGCCTTGTTTATGTTTTTGATGTTGGAGATATACAGTAAAGACATTTTTTCCTTTGTTTTGAGTGTCCGTGTCTCGCTACTTCTGGGTTCTTTGGCACATTTGGTTCTTCGGTCTCGCTGGGGTCTAACAGGTTCCTCCCTTACTATGTAAAAGTCTTTACAATGACTCTTATATATATATATATATATATATATATATATATATATATATATATAAATAATAACAAGTAAAGTAATAAATACAATTATTGGGAATGGATTCAGTCTTTCTGTAGATTTTACTGTTTATTCAAATATATCATATTGACCCATATTGATTCATCTTCTTCGGTGGGCGGGGGGGTGTGTTATGGGCGTGTGTATATCAGAGTTCTCTGAAGGGAGGTCCACGTCACAGACTTTCAAAACCCCTGGGGGACAAGAAATGGTAAAAAAATAAGCTTGTGAATAAACCAGATGAGAACGGCTATAATTGCTGGTGTGGATTATTGTGGGTGTCACGATACTCTCACAAACAACAATTCCATATACAATTGTACATACATGTAGCTACATGTGTACTTTGATGGTTTAAATTATTTGCAAGGGTGCATTAAACTACACACATCCACAATCTTCTCTCTGGGTTATCTGTCTCGGACGGGTTTCTAAAGAAACACAACCCAGGCTTGTCTCTTCGTCGGTTAGTGCAGCCGATAGCACAACAACTGCGTGGAAAAAAGTAAATCATGATATCATAATCATCAATCATTAATATAGTGTATATTTCAAAAGGCTACTATTGCTTTTCAGCACTTTTTATTTTATTTTTGTACTTTATATTTGTACTTATTGTAAATGACTCATGGGGAGTAAACATTCCAATAAACGTGTTAGAACTGGCATTATAAAAAATCTTATCTTGAATCTTGAATCTACTCAAGTCTCTCAGTCGGCATTCCAATCTTTAATTACACTGCAGGACCTTTGTTCACCAGTTGACTTTCATCAGCCAGGACCATCACCACCCACACACACACACAACAAAAAAAGGCCAGATAATTGGAACTTCCCTTTCTGAATCTTGTTCCACATTGCAGTCCCAGGAGTGGCCCCAGTGTGGCCGATCCACCCATTTCCATCCCCCCCCCCTATGTATGTTAGTGATAGTAGACTGAATTTGTAATGGCCTTTATGTGGCTAATAAAGTGCAAGTGCAGTAAGTAAACAATCGAGTAAGACGCTAGTACGCTACTAAAAAGTGATGAGAGGACGCGCTAGGTGGAAGGATCCGGGTAGTGTTTCCTGAAAGGTGAGTTTTCACCTGAGTGTTGTTGCCTGATGTCATGTGTGGGTGCCCTAGGGGTCAGGGTAAGGGGAGTGAGTTAGAGAGCCGGACAGACATGTTTGGTGGCTTTGGCCCAACATGCATCCCACTGCATGACACAATACCAAGTAGGCGATATGCAATGAATCTCAGAGGATATTTAAAAATGAGGCCTGAGAATGAAGCCCTAGAACCAAAAAACTAACCCTAAGCACAGTAATAAACCATAGAACAAAACCCTTAACTGACCCTAACCCAGATACTCCACAAATGTGATCTCAGATGATATTCCAAAAATGAACAAGCCTTGAATAAGCCTTAAAGGAAACCCTAACCTCAGAATGAAGTATAACCCTAACCCATGAAACAAACCCTAGAACCAAAAACCAAACTCAAAAAATGAACCCTATCCCTGAACCTAAAAACCCCAAACTCTACTAACCCTACTTGGAAAATTCCAAAAAACGTGATCCCAGATAATCTAAGAGTTTGATCTCACAAAAGTGTGCAGAAGCAGGTTTGGAAGTTTGGAAGAGACCTGGAAGGAGGGGAACCACCACATGTTTGGTCCTAAGGTTGATTCTAGGGGTAGGATTTCACATTGTTCCCGTAAATGTGATCTATGATTTTCCAAAAATTTCATCCCAGATTTTCAAAAGGGGTAGAAATAGCATTAGATTACATTACATTAGATAACAATACGCCTATTGTTAATCACCCATGAATAAACACCCATGTTAGTCATCTATCTTACCCTACCTGTTAGAGGAGATTGATATGAATATCGGTTGATGTCTCTCTCTTTCTCATGGCTTGGGTGTGACTTTGCCGATACAAGACCATCAACAACTCACAGCCACGTCAGATGACAGATAGAAACAGTGCAGAACAACTTGGTGTCAGGAGGGGGAAGTTGTACTGGGGTAAGTCCCAACTTTCTTATCAACATCAACTTAACAATTTAATAATGTTTAGGCTACTACCATATTCTCTGAAAAATGAATCTGGATGAAAATCCTGAAGGGAGGCCCACGTCGCAGACTTTCAAAACCCCTGGGGGAAAATAAATGGTAAAAAAATAAGCTTGTGAATAAGCCAGATGGGAACGGCTATAATTGCTGTTGAATCTTCTTCCTCCCGCATACAAAGCATGATGGGTGTCACAATACTCTCACAAACAATAATTGAAAGACAAACATTATTTAAAAAACTAGAAAATAAACTGCTAACTACTTAAACAAGCTAATAAACGTAAAAATGCCATTTGTACATACACATATAGTATAATTGGTGCTCCTTTGCTAGGTTAACATATGCCAACAATATAGAAGTAACGCTTGTGATATAATGCAGACTGGTAAACCCCTCTATGCCTCCAACAACTGCTGTTAACTAACATAACTTGTCAAGGCCACTCATTAAAATACTCAGTGTTTAGCTAACCTTTGAATTATTGTTCTCTGCAAAGACATGTGTACTTTGATGGTTTAAATTATTTGCAGGGGTGCATTTAACTACACACATCCACAATCTTCTCTCTGGGTTATCTGTCTCGGGCAACCCAGGCTTGTCTCTTGGTCGGTTAGTGCACCCGATAGACAATTTTGTTCGCTCAGATACACAGTTACCAATAGTAACTAATAGTCTTTTAGGTAGGACTTGAACCAATGCAGTGCCTGACCCAAATTTCTAGCCTGTCAATCAATATTCTATGATCCACCGTATCAAGTGCAGCACTGGGATCGAATAGTACTAGAACTGATATGTTTCCATAGTCAGCTTACCGATGCAATTTAGAGCAGACTCAAAATGTGCCAGAAAACCCAATGAATTAATTACGGCTGTTGCATGTTATCCAAAAAACGAAATATCACTTTAACAGTATTTATTGACATTTTAATCTATCTTTCACAGATTGGATAATCCCATTGTCAATATGGCAAAGTTAACAGGAATGATCATCTCTCTACTACTTCTGTTTTTTCTCACGAGCATCGTCATGCTGCTTGAAAACCAGTTGTGGACTTCTTTGACTGAGACTCCTTCTCAGTGGTGGAGCTCAATCTGGCATGCAGATTCACCTCCATGCGCGTGCCACAGATGTGTTACAGATGATGACGATCAGTGGTTTACGAAACGTTTCAACACATCTCTCAATCCCTTTTTGACACCAGACAACACTCTCTCAGAACACGACTTCAGATGGTGGACGGTGAATATATTAAATTAAGCAATGTCACAAAGTATCAATGAATCCAGATGCAAAACAATTGTCAATGACTTTCTTTGTGCACTTGAAAGATAATTAATAATCCTCTTCTCTTCGCATCAGAAATTGCAGAATGGCCCAAAAACCTTTCTCAACTATAGAGTGGCAGAGATGGATGTGTTAAAGATGTTCCCAGAACAAGAGAGCTTCATGGACTCCAGGCCAGGTCGGTGCAGGACCTGTGCAGTGGTGGGGAATTCAATTAATTTGCTGGGGTCTCACTATGGAGCCGAAATTGACTTTCACGATGTCGTTATGAGGTAAGTTATGTCAGTGTATCTTTCCTGCCCCTTGTTGTCCTGAATCCTGCTTGCCTCTCATTGAAAATAACATTCACCTTATTTACGAGCTAAGTGATCCACTGAATTTAATTAAACAAACAAACAAAGAGATGAAGGCCTATATCTACAAATAACAAGACTGAAAATATGAATGTTTACTGACATATTTGCCCTTGACTGTGTGGTCTAGGTTCAACAGAGCTCGTATTGTGGGCTACGAAGAGGATGTGGGGAACAAGACGACTCTTCAGCTCATGTACCCAGAGAGCGCTGTGGATTTGAATAACAACACACATCTCATGTTTGTTCCTTTCAAAACACTTGACCTCCAGTGGCTAGTTCGCGCCTTCACCCCACATTCTATTAAACAGTAAGTCAGCAGGAAATTCAAATAATCCTGCAATATACAAGAACAATAACCACATCAATTTAAATGGTTTTAGTAGTGTTTAGCAATGTCAAACATTTTGGAAGTGATGATACTTACTTTCTTAGGATTCTTAGGATACTTTCTTAGGAATGTTCTGGTCGCGGACATTGTGGCCCCTATGACCAGATCCTCCTCATCAAAAAGTTCTGAATTGTCATTAAAATGTCATTATTTGTTTAACTGTCATATGCGCATGGGGTTGGTAGGCTGTAGGCAAGAGGCCAATAGGGCTTGAGTTCCATTTCTTCATCCCATTTATATTTCAGCGGGTGCCTCTTCCAGTGCTTGTCCAGTCCAGCCTTGAATGAGTCTAAGGATGGTGCAGTGATCACTTGCTTGGGCAGCGCGTTCCAGTTATTTACAACTCTGTTAGTGAAAACCTTGATTTCTGGCTGAGGTTGTTGACCTTGACTTGGGTAACTTCAGTGTGTGTCCTCTGGTAATCGAGTCATTCACAGGACTAAGTCACTTTGGCAATGAGGTGTCATAAATACCATGGAGATATTTGTACGCCTCAATCCCCTTGTAGTCTCCGAAAAATCAATGTCGGCAGGTCCAGAATCTGCAGTCTTTCATGGTATGGAGGAATTTGGAGGCTTGCTAGTTGCTTGGTTGCTCTTCTCTGCACTCTCTCCAAGGCCTCTATGTCCTTCTTCCATCTTGGGTATCATATAGGCACTCCATACTCAAGGTGTGGTCTAACTGGAGCTTTGAACAGGAGCTTGAATGATTAAGCATCCAGATATGAGTATGTATGCCTTATGACACCCATGATGCAGTTGGAGCTGGGGACACAGGTTCCCGAGTAGGAGGACGCCATAAGGTTCTCAGTGAACTCGCCCCCTCGACGTCGGTGTTCGCCAGGATGGTTCTCGGTAAGGTACGCAATGGTCAACCCCGACGTCGGTCTTCGACAGCCTTAAGTAGGGGAGATCCCAGGTGTTCATTATCCTTAGCCAGCCTGATTACGATGGGAAACACCTGGGATTGATTAGAGCGTGGGGGCACAACAGTATTCCCCCCTGTTGAGGGGAGGCACCGGACGACCGCCTGAGAGCCCCGGGTTCTCGGGTGCAGAGAGGGGTCCTCGGGAGCGTGGAGGTGGGGGTCCTCCTTGGGAGCAGGTGGGGGTCCTCGGGACAATGTGGGGTCCTCGGGGGAGGTGTAGCCACGGAGCAGATGTGGAACCAGCCCGGGAAACGATTGGCTCAGAACCACGAGGTGCTAGTGTAGCCACGGAGCAGACAGAGCTAGCCTAGGAGCTAGAGACACGAGGAGTTAGCCTGGAAGCTAGGAGGTAGAGACTTGGGGAGCTAGCCTGGAAACTAGGAGCTAGAGACACGGGGAGCTAGCCTGGAAGCTAGGAGCAGGAGACACGGGGAGCTAGCCTGGGAGCTAGGAACTGGAGACACAGGGAGCTAGCCTGGGAGCTTGTAACTGGAGACACAGGGAGCTAGCCTGGAAGCTTGGAGCTGGAGACACAAGGAGCTAGCCTGAAAACTAGGAACTGGAGACACAGGGAGCTAGCCTGGAAGCTAGGAGCTGGAGACACAAGGAGCTAGCCTGGAAACTAGGAACTGGAGACACAGGGAGCTAGCCTGGAAACCAGGAACTGGAGACACAGGGAGCTAGCCTGGGAGCTAGGAACCGGAGACACGAGGAGTTAGCCTTGAAGATAGGAGCTGGGGACACAGGGATTCAGCGTAGTTACGAAGTAGGTGAATCGACTACCTGGCATAACTCGGATGGTGTCCCGCTCCCTGCTTCTGGGTTCCCGGCTTGGCTCATTTTAGGCTTGACCATTCTGTTTTCTTCTTCAGGATGGTTCTCGGTAAGGTACGCAATGGTGAAGCCCTGACGTCGGTCTTCGACAGCCTTAAGTAGGGTAAATCCCAGGTGTTCATTAGCCTCAGCCAGCCCGATTATGATGGGCAACACCTGGGATCGATTAGAGCGTGGGGGCACAACAATTCTTCCTGTACCAATTCCACTGTAATGATTTTTTTTTTCACAGAACAAACCAACGGGTGAAAATCGCAAACAAAGCTAATCCAGATTTAGTGAGTATTGTTACAATTGTTTCATAGTTGTTCATATTGTTCATATTGTTCATATTGTTCACATTGTTACACTTGTTTCATAATGGTTTAAGGTGCCCTTGGTCAAGGCACCAGACCACTACACTGCTCCCCGGGTGCTGTGTATACAATAGCTGCTCACTGCTCCTAATACGAGGATGGGTTAAATGAAGAGAAACAATTGAACTGTGTGTTTGTGTACATGTATGTGACTGAATAAAGAGGATTAAATCCCCAAGATTTGAGATAACATTCAATGTAAGACCACTTGTAAAGGCTGACTCAGTGTTCTGTGTGCACCCAGGTAAAGGTTCTCCATCCTGGATTCATCAAATATGTCCATGAAAGCTGGTTGGAAAAACATGGAGGGTATCCATCCACTGGCTTCCTGGGTGTGGTGCTTGCAATACACATTTGTGATGAGGTAAGTCAAATTGAAATATAAGCATACGCCATCATTCACCTAGTAAGACAGACAAACTTTGTGTTGGATTTCCCAGGTAAATGTTTTTGGATTTGGAGCAGACAAGGATGGAAACTGGAGACACTACTGGGAAAATCCGGAGAAGGAATTCATGGAACTGGACCGCATGGTGGAGGGCAAGAGAATAAACTTATTCTGCAACTTGCAGAAAGGCGAAAAGTCAACTTCTATAAAGGGTTGTGAATAGTTTCGCTGTCCCAATGGTAGTGGTCGTAATACTTATATATATACAGTATATATATATAGATTACCTATGGCCGATGGAACAGTTTAGCCAGTGATCCGGATGCAGGGGACTTTTTGGTGTGGAAGAGGTATGTGCTCTACTGAGCTCCCTCTAGTTAAGGAATGTGTTCTTAAACTATGTTTGAATCTGTCACCACCACAGCACTAGAGACAGCTTGAAACTCAGAAACTCAAGTACTTTTAGACTCAATCCCGATGCTGACACAGGCCTCAGTAAGCTGCAGCGCAACCTCTGCAGCTTGCCTACTAACCCAGTGGTTATCAAACGTTTTATATCTCAAACGCCCATATTGGCCGATGATGTTTAAAAAGGCTGCTTATCTCGGTGTCTTATTGTGCAGGAGACATACTTCACACATACTGTCACACATGACAGTGACCAGATGCACACAAACCTTGAAATACTTATCAAACATACGACCAAAATCCATTGGCATTCACCGACAGCACAACTCCTTGTGAAGGAGCCACACCACTGCTTCACAGGCTGAATAACGCTTATATTAATATCAGACATTGTACGTGCTCCAAGAAAACTGCTTGAAGCACAGTGCAAAACTTGGTTTTCCATTTCAGCATCGTTGGTTTGGGAGATTTAATTGAAAAAATCACAGTAATTTAGTATTTACAGTATTATTTTAGTTTTTTGACAATCACCCCCACACCACAAAAACTCCCTTTGTGCTATTGTTGAGTTATTTCACTTGTTTGTATTGCTGTTGTTGTGAACACTTGTCTTTTATTGAAATAGCTGGTGGGCAGCAGAAGAAGTCTGTGTTTTTCTGTCCAGGTGGGCGTTCCTATTAGGCTTTGACGTCATGTAAATGCGATGAATTGCAGCGCTAAAGACATGATTCAAGATTCAAGGTTTTAAGATTTGTTGCCATAAGAAACAAGTAAAATAGAATGCTTACTCCCCATTCGCAGTATGAATTCCCTACAATTTAACATTATATGCTATACTATGTATTATATACTATACTTATACTATACAACACTATAACGATACTGTACACAATACAAATTACAATAAAAACATAAAATAAATTGACTGATGGATGATATATGCTTATGATATATACATTTAAACCATTTAAAATGCCAGTAGTGCAGCAGCATCATGAATACAGTGCAATACAGTGCAGAACACTGCAGTATGTGTAATGAGTCCTGAAAATCCAGCAAAAGTATGATAGTGAAATCATCTAAGACAATGTTTTGATAGTGGCAGCACTCTTAGCAGTTCAGTAGGCACACTGTCTGTGGATAAAAACTGTCCTTGAACCTGGTAATCCTTGTATGGATGCTGCAGAACCGGCGACCGGACTGTAAGGTCCCAATGCCCAAAAGCAGGGTCGAAAAAAGCCTCAAGAAGCTAATGAAGGCCAAGTACATGCTGCAGGGGCCAAATCTAAAATAGGGCCCATCCTCCAGCTGTACACGGAGTGCAGGGGAAAGTTGGGCATAAATATCCAACATTTTGCCACTGTATGCATGTTCTAGCCTCACGTCCAATAAAACATATTTTGGGATATTACGATTCACTGGTTTTGAACTGTATTTGTACATGGGACATAATGCATCGCACTAATAGGTGACCTTATTTATGTCCCACACTTATATTATAGGTTTTATGGGGAGGGAGGCGTTGTGGGGAGTCAATTGTTGCTTATCATAGCCTAATGTTGGCAGGTATCCTTCTGATATGATGGCTACGCCATCAACACACACACACTCACACACACACACACACACACACACACACACACACACACACTCACACACACACACACACACACACACACACACACACACACACACACACACACACACACACACACTCTCACACACACACACTCACACACACACACCACACACACACACACACACACACACACACAAACACACACACACACACGTCATGCAGGCATTTAAAGCCCTATAAAAGTCCAAACCTATTCAACAGCCTAGATGGCTGCTATTTTAGATTGTTGGTTCGCAATTACTTCGTTCTCTTAATGCCATCAGTAATGACATACCTGACAATGAAAACATAAATACAACTCTGTCAGGAAACACGTACATGTTTTAATAAGCTCCTACATATATATATATATATATATATATATATATATATGTATGTATTTATTAATATAAATTCATTAAATTGTCATAATTCTAACTTGTATTTTGTATAAATACGAATATAAATGTGATAGATTATTGTTTGTGTTTTAGTTTAACCCACTTAGTATAGTCTCCCCCATGCCAGCATTGAGGTGGTCACGTTTGAATTTCAGTTCCTAGTTGTCTGCTGGTTTATTTGTATGTTCAGCGTCATTCACCCATGGTTCATTTTGTGGGAATTAATTTCCCACGACCTGGTATTTATTTTCCTAAACACAACAAATGTCCTCCATACTGTAAAGTTCTTAAAATCCACTCCGACACAAAGTATTCTTTAATTCCATGGAGGATTTATTAGGATTGAAATATCAAAATACATGTCACATTATCATAGCCTGTTTCCTTGTTTTTTTTCAAACCTTATTTATTTTGCAACATCCACAAATGAACCACCAAGAGCATCACCTCCTGGACAGAACAGAAACACCACCTTTACTTTTCACCCACTTTATATATCATAAACATTACAACCCTCTTTTCCTTACTTAATTTTTTTAACAATAACATTCAACTCAAATCTTTATTTTGCATTGTATCCTTCAGTATATTCACATTATTCAAAGTTGGTAATGTATGGTGGGGGTCCTCGGTTTATCCTGACTGGTAATGTCACGGTTACGGTGGTTGCCAGGGGGCGTGGCCAAGCCACGTGCGCTGGCGGCGCGCACACACACCTGTCAACAATTGCCTTGGCTGATGGCTAATCCCCTCACCTGGGGTATATAGACCCTGGCTTCCCGTTACCCCGGCTTTAGGTCGTACGTCATACTTTGTTCATGTTACGTCATACTACATGCGTGCTACTTTGTACGTTAGTACATTCTGGACGGAATCGCCACGCCGATGTCCTGGAAATCCGGATTCATTGCCTATCCTGCGTCACCTGCCTGTCTCGCGTTACTCCGGTCTATACGAGCTCCCCCGTAATTATAATTACCTGTCCAGTACCTGTCGCTACTCCGACTTCCCGGTATCTAGACTTCTCGCTCGTCCCTGACCATCCGTCTGTCTGGTACCTGTCGCTACTCCGACCTCCCGGTATCCAGACTCCTCTCCCGTCCCGGACTACTCGCCGGTCTACTACCTGCCGGCACTCCGCGGATCGATCTCCCCCCTCTCTATCCAGACCCCTGGACTGTCCCTGATTACTCTCTTGTGTTGTGTTTGCTTGAAATAAAGCTCTATGTTATAGCTCCACTGTGTTTGGTCTGCGTTCTGGGTCCCACCGAACTATCCCATTCGTGACAGAACGACCTAACCAAGATGGACCCCGGCGACCTCGACCAGTGGAGGCAAATATTGCATTCTCCCAATTCCATTAGACGCCTCATTTACCTAGCCCCGTTGGACCCCGGCGACCTCGCTCTGGTGGACCAACTGACGCTGGAGCTCAGGGATCACCGGTTAGCCGACCTGGGCCCCGGCGATCTCGAACGGGTGATGCACCTGATCGATGCCCTGAGGAGCCGTGACGGCATAACGGGTTCAAGCGCTGCGGGAGCTGGAGAAGGAGTGGAAGGTCATGTTATCCCGGATGGCCCCCGACGTCCGCGACCAGTGGAAGCCCGTGGGTGATTCCCAGTACAGACAGTGGGGTCAAGCACTGCAGGTCATGATGGACCAGCTCAGGGACCTGATCGTTGCTTCGCGATGCCCGACACTGCGCTGCCCGACGTTGTGCTTCACCGGCCGCCGACGTCACACTTCCCCCATCTGCCCCCAGGTCCGCGGTTCGACCTCCCGGTATCCAGACCCCTGGACTGTCCCTGATTACTCTCTTGTGTTGTGTTTGTTTGAAATAAAGCTCTATGTTATAGCTCCACTGTGTTTGGTCTGCGTTCTGGGTCCCACCGAACTATCCCATCTGTGATAGGTAATCTACAAACAGGGGATTGTGACCGAGGGGGATCAGGGGGCAGGGGCGCTGGGATTTATTGCAGATGGATTCCAGTCCAATTGATGACTGTTGCATGTATTTGATAATCGGAATATCTTAAAGATATATTTAGAGTTATAGTTGAAGGTATGAATTATTGAATATATTATTTAAAACCTTTAAACTATTTAGAATTCTGTATTGGTTATAAGCTTTACCTTGTTTGTTAAGCAGATTGGGTGACGTCATGCTCCACCTGATGTGGGAAAGGCCTAGGAGTCTTTAAAGAGACTAAATAAATTATTGTTTGCATGTTAGATGGCGGAGAAGCAACAGTTTTCCGATTATTTTTCACATTATTTTACGCATTAATATAATAATTACTTTACTCATCACTTGGCACAGTGTGGCCACACCTTGTTTGTTTTATTTCTTGGAAGTCAATCGGACTTTCTTGTTTAAAAAACACCTTTCAGTTAACTCTCTCTGTGCGTGCTTTCTGGAAATGTGTGTCGGACCTCCTCACCAGACGGCTTAAGAATGAAAACCTAGGATCAGCCGTTAATATGACATCTTGTCTGGCATTCGATCCACATGACTGAGAGTGGTTTTTCTTAACCATAGGTTGATTCTTGTATTGGGATGAATTTCTGGTTATGACATGGTTGTTGTGTTTAGCTGTTACTATGTAACCTTTGACTGCAATGACTTTGTATGGACAGGGATTGTAGGCAGGGCATAGCTTCCCTTACTTATTTTGATGACACAGGACGTTGCCTACCTTCAGAACCAGAGGAGCAACTTGTCGCCTCCTGTCAGCATTATTCTTCATTCAGTCCTTAGCCAAAGCATCTGCTTGTCGTAGTTTCACATCAGTCTCAGACTGGAAGGGAAGAAATTTTCCGGAAGCTTGATTTTGAGGGGCCTTCTGAACAGCACATCAGCTGGAGCCATTCCAGTCTAGATCAAACTCAGAAACGCCTCCCATCTCCTTCGCATCATGGAGGGGGATGAGTGGAAGACGGTGTTCAATACCCACCTCGGACCCTTTGAGTATCTTGTGATGCCATTCGGGTCGACCTACGCGGCTGTATTACAGGCCTTGGTCAACCACCTCCTTTGGGACATGCTGAATGTGTTTGTGGTGGGGTACTTGACAATATATTGATCTTATTTCCGGCAGCAGTATGCCTGGTTCTCCAAAGACTCCTGGAGAACAAGCTGTTTGTGAAGGCTGAGAAGTGCCTGTTCCACACCACTTCTGCGGAGTTCCTTGGCCACATCGTGGCAAAGGGGAACACCAGAGCTAACCCCAAGAACATCCAGGTCGTGGAGGAGTGGCCCGACCCAAAGACAAGAAGCAGTTGCCTTGCATTCTGGGGTTTGCTAACTTTTACCGGCGATTCATCAAGGGTTTCAGCCGTGTTGCCGCAACTCTGACCGCTCTCACCTCCACTCTCTGCTAGTTCTCCTTGTCGCCAGAAGCTGAGTCTGCCGTTTCAGCCGAAAGTACATTGTCGAAGTGGATGCCTCGGATTCGTGCATCGGGGCCATCCTCTCCCAAGACATCAACCACAAATATGGGAATGAAACCAACGGCACACAATAATGCTGTGCTCGACCAAAAGAAGCACTCTCGACACAAACTAATTGAGCCGTAGTCTCCAACACACACATTGCATGCATGCATACCAGTTGAGGCTTGTCTGTTGAGGAAAGAGAGGACCGCTCTCCCCAAGCTCCCCATTGAAGTCCATTATAAAACTGGAGGTAAGGGAGGACGAGCCTCCCTTAGGGCGGGTCTAGCCAGAGGCTCTGTGAACCAATCAGCAGAGCTTACTTTGCTGGTGAATACCCAATCAGGGTTTTGGGGGACGGCTATAATAAGGCAAGGATCTATTTTGTGTCTTTCATTATTTCCACATTCCAGATAACTCGTGAGTCGAATATTTAAGACTTGAAACTTTCAAGTTCTGAACTCAAAGCGTTCCAGGTGCTCGGGATTAGACAATTAACGTGATTTACGTGGATAACTGGTTTTACTATATCAAAGTCTGTCTTATTTAAATTAAATACAGGCAAATTTACTTTACATAAAAAACGCTTCTCCCTCAAATCTCAACCCATGTAAATTATGTTTGTTTGGTAGAACTAGCCACTGTGCATCATCCATCAGATTTTCTGTCAACATTGATAGTGAGCTGGGATGACAGTCAAAGTCCCATGGTTGTTTTATGTCTTCCTGTTGGCAATCAGTCGACGCGTGACCTGAACTGTACATGCAAATTAATGCGATTGTAAGGAAAAGTAACCATTGTTTTTGGCTTAATGCGGGCAGGTGGTTGTGTTATTGGTTGCACAAATCTGCTTCAAAAGGGTTCTTGTATATATTTCCTGAGGATTCCAGAACGAGAACCAAAGCGAGAGGCCTAGATAAATGCAATTCATAGAGAGAACTTGGAGCCTTCTGGTAACTGTCACGACTCTGCGGTGTACAATGCAATGCAATATTTGTCAGAGACATCCATGTCTACCTCCTCTGCTTCCTGGGGGTTCCCCCCCGTCCTCATTGGAGGAGTCTGATACCCCGAGGAAAGAAATCTCTGTGGTGGTGCCGGCTGCCTGGACGGCCGGTTGGGGTGGCGTTGATGGAAACGCCTGACGAGGTCCCTGTCCAGAATATGCCGAGCCGGAATCCACGATCTCTCCTCCGGGTCGTACCCCCTCCAATTGACCAGGTACTGGTGGCCCCTCCCACGACGACGGGAACGCAGTGAGCGGCGGACGGAGTAAACCAGGCTACCATCTATGACTCTGGGTGGCGGTGGAGGTGGAGCAGCCGGGACCCTAGCTGGCTTGATCCTGGAGATATGGAAGGTCGAGTGAGTCCGCATGGACCGGGGCAGTTTAAGCCTAACTGCCACTGGGGTGACGACCTTCAGGACTTTTAAGGGGCCAATAAATCTAGGCGCCAAGTTGTTGGACTCCACCCGCAATGGTATGTCCCGAGTGGACAGCCATACCTTCTGCTCCCTTGGAGCAACGGTGGTTGGCAGTTGAAGCGTACCTGTTGGCCGAGCGGAGGAGTGAAGCTCTGGCTTGAGTCCAGGTCTGATGAAGGCCTGGACAGAAGGGCAGGAGACATCCTTCTCCCAGGCTGGGAATAGCAGAGGCTGGAATCTGTAGGCACACTGGAAGGGGGATAGTCCAGTGGCCGAGCTGACCAGAGTGTTGTGGGCATACTCGGCCCACAGGAGTTGTTTTGCCAGGAGGACGGGTGCTTGGCCACTGTGCACCGCAGCACCGTCTCCATCTCCTGGTTCTTCCGCTCTGTTTGCTCATTGGAGACGACGGTGGCCCCGATCAGCGAGCAGAACTCCCTCCAAAACACCAACGTGAACTGGGGCCCCCGGTAGGAGGCCACATCGGTGGCGAGACCATGTAACCGGAAGACATGACTCAGGACCAGTTCTGCTGTCTCCTTGGCAGGGGAATGAAGTGGACCATCTTGCTGAACCAATCCACCACCGTCAGGATGGCGGTGTGTCCGTTGGACAGTGGCAGACTGCTAACGAAATCCAGGGATATGTGGGACCAGGGACGATGGGGCACAGGAAAAAGTTACAGGAGACCAGCAGGAGCCTGATGAGAGGGCTTGTTGCAAACCGAACAGGCGTTGACAAACTCCCGAGTGTCCTCCTCCAGGGTGGTCCACCAGAATCTCTGCTGCAGGACCCCCTTGGTGCGTTGAATCCAAGTGTGGCAGGAGAGCCAAGAGTTGTGGGCCCAAATGAGGACATCTGACCTCAAAAGCTGGGGAACAAACAGACGATTAGGAGGGCAGGTCCTCGGACAGGGCTGGCCCACCATGGCGGCCTTGACCCTCTCCTCTATCTCCCAGACAAGGGGGGCCATGAACTGCGGAGCAGGGATGATGGTGTCAGGATCCTTGGTGGACTCCCCCCCCCCCCCCCTTCACAAACTGGCATGATAGAGCGTCGGTCTTGACATTACAGAAACCGGGACGGTAGGAGAGGGAGAAGTTGAACCTTGTGAAGAAGGACCACCTGGCCAGTCGGGAGTTCAGCCTTCTGGCGGACTGGATGTACTCCAAGTTATTGTGGTCAGTCCAAACCAAGAAGGGTAACTTGGTCCCTTCAAGCCAGTGGCGCCACTCCTCCAAGGCCAACTTCAGTTAGTAGCTAATCGAGAGCTAGTAGCTCCGATTGCCAAAGTCGTAGTTCCTCTCCGCTGGTGTTAGTCGCCGAGAGAAAAATGCACAAGGTTGGAGCTTCTGGTCGTCGGCAGACCGCTGTGACAGGATGGCTCCTGCCCCCACATCGGAGGCATCCACCTCCACCACAAACTGTCTCTCAGTGTTCGGGACTTGGAGAACGTGAGCGGAGGTCAACCGGGCTTTGATTCCTTGGAAGGCCTCCTCAGCCAAGGAGGACCACCAGAACGAAACCTTGGTGGAGGTGAGGGCAGAAAGCGGAGCAACTACTTAGGGTTGTGGCAGCGGAGCCAGGAGTAGCCCAGGATCAGGGGGAGCAGAGGGGACCGCAGGATGTGAAACTTGATATTGTCTCATGGTGGTTACCGGATATGAGCATGCGGACCGGTGTGGTCTGATGGAAGACTGTCCCTAGAAGTTGGCCATCCAGTGCATTTGCCGGAACGGGGCATGGCAAGGGAACGTGACCGATGCCCAACTGCAGAGTTCTCATCGATAATGTTATCGGCACCCGAGTCTATGAATGTTACGATGGTATGAGAACAGCTGACATCAGGTAACAGCAGTCGGGCATGGCACAGGGGTCTCTGGTTGGGGAACAGTCTGGAGGTCTGCCCCGTGGTCTCTTCCCAGTTGTGACTGAGCTTCTAACCCTATCCCTAAGGGAGATACCAGCCACCATCCTGAGGAAACTCATTTTGGCCGCTTGTATTGGTGATCTCGTCCTTTCGGTCACTACCCATTGTTCATGACCATAGGTGAGGGTAGGAACGAAGACTGATCGGTATATGGAGAGCTTTGCCTTCTGGCTCAGCTCTCTTTTGGTTACAACGGTGCGGTAAAGGGCCCCCAATACCGCTCCCGCTGCACCTTTTCTCCGGTCAATCTCACGAGCACCATGGCCTCAGATTTGGAGGTGCTGATCATCTCATAAATAAACATACATCCATATATATATATACAGTATATATATACCATGCTCGGTTTAATCTGAACTGAAGTAAAACACCACACAATCCATTTTATTTTATTTGATATATGTCTTGATGCTACTATAAAAACAACATGTCATTCTCTAGCATTGAGAAGGTCTCAAATTGACTCGGACAAACGGGGTCATTCACAAATAAAAAGTGAATGGTACGATGATGGCACATCCCTAATTCCCCCCAATTTCCCATTCCCCTCAGCACAACACTTTCAATTCCTGCACGATTACAGCAGACTTCAGCATTGTAGACTGACGGGAGGAGACTGTAGACTGCTTCAGCTGAGAGTCCAGACGACCGTTCACGAGACAATACATACATCGGAAGATACAACAATAGGTACAATCAATTATATTAGTGCAAATATCTCATACCTACTCTATATACGTTATTTTATACCTAGTAGACTGTTTTTTACATAATATTTAACCACTTTACATTATATATTACCATGCACTTTACTGCAACATTTGCACTCTGGTTAGATGCCAAATTATTTTCGCTGTACTTTACTTGTGCTGTACAATGACAATAAATGTAATTCTAATGTATAATCTAATCTTATCTAATCTAATCCTGGAATCAACCCCTACAACCAAAAACCAAACCCTAAAACCTAACCTACCTACAGTTGCAGAAATAAGGCTTTGTGTGTGTGTGTGTGTGTTGTCCTTGTACCTCCACAAGAACTGCCTCTTGGATCCCCACCAATCTGGTTTAAAGGCAGGTCACTCGGCAGAAACTGCCCTTCCGGCAGTGACGGAGTCACTCCATGTTGCTAGAGCAAATTCGCTCTCCGCGGTCTTAATACTGCTGGACCTGTCTACAGCATTCGAAACTGTGAACCACCAGATTCTCCTCTCCACCCTTGAGGGGATGGGTGTCTCGGGCTCTGCTCTCTCCTTGTTTATATCCTACCTGATGGGTCGCTCCTACCAGGTGGCACTGGGAGGGTCTGTGTCAGAACCATGCAGACTGACTACTGAGGTTCCACAAGGATCGGTCCTGGGTCCTCTTCTCTTCTCCCTCTACACAACGTCCCTTGGTCCTGTTATCTACTCAAGGGCTGTCCGCACAGAGACCTGGTTGCCATTGATGATGCTGTAGTGACACCTACTCGGACTGCAAGGAATCCTGTTACCCTGGACGACCAACTTCTGGTGACGAGTTGTTCTCTTACCTTCCTTTGTTGAAACACACTATTGAAAGTCACTTTGGATAAAAGCGTCTGCTGATTGTAATGTAATGTAATGTAATGTGTGTTTATGTGTGTGTGGGTGTGTGTGTGTGTGTGTGTGTGTGTGTGTGTGTGTGTGTGTGTGTGTGTGTGTGTGTGTGTGTGTGTGTGTGTGTGTGTGTGTGTGTGTGTGTGTGTGTGCATTACAGGACGATGAGATGTATTGATATTCAATTATATATGAGTTAGAAACCACAGGAGTCTACACTGAGCAAGGAGGGAGTTGCAGTAGTCCAGCAGGGAGATGAAAAGAGCCTAGATGAGCACCTGTGCAGCCTTTTCAGTGCACTGTAAAACCGAATAAGTTAGCAGAACTCAAAATTTTTGAGGCAATGACTTGCCTCAAAATTTTTGAGTTTATCAACTCAAAAAACTCAAGTTCTCAGTACTCAAAAGTTTTGAGTTCTGAGAACTCAAGTTTTGAGTTCTGAGAACTCAAAAGTTTTGAGTTCTGAGAACTCAAAAGTTTTGAGTTCACAGAACTCAAATGTTTTGAGTTCTCAGAACTCAAAACTTTTGATTAGGTGCTACTTAACTAATTTAAGTTACTATGACTTAAAGTTGTCAGTTTTCAGAACTCAAAAGTTTTGATTAGGTGCTACTTAACTAATTTAAGTTACTATGACTTAAAGTTGTCAGTTTTCAGAACTCAAAAGTTTTGATTGGGTGCTACTTGATTATATTCAGTTACTACGACTTAAAGTTTTCAGTTTTCTATCCGTGGGAATAAGTTAACAGAACTTAAAAAAATAAGTACACAACCACATTATTTGAACTTAATAAAAAATAGTTTTATGTACACAAGTCAAACATAAATACAATAGAATCACTATAATTAAACAACTTTACAACAGTTAAATATGGCAAATAGAAAATAAAAACAAATAGAAAAATAGAAAAAATGAACAGTGCACACTGTGTAGTAGGCCTATTGATAAATGTATAGAAAGAAGGATACCTCAGTGAGGTATTATTGAAGGCCTTCTGAATCAAAGTTCTTTGCTTACTTCTTAAGGCATTATTGTGACAAAGGGAAAGAACTTTGATTCACAATAATAATACCTCACCCCACATCCTTTCTACACATTTATCATCAAGTCATTCTTGAGTGTCTGCAACCTGGGCGACAGTTTACCAGCTTCTAGACCAAGTACAATCTTCTGAACGAATTCAAAAGTGTTGGTCAGCGCTTTAGGATAGCTGAGGTGTAGTGCATAAATCAGTCCAAACATGACCAGGAAGGCATCACCAAATCTGGGGAGGCTGATCACGATGTCACTTTCGAGGACGACAGAGATTTTCACAGGCTGGTAGTGAACTGGACTTGTGTCATGGTCACTGATGACAGTAAGGAGGGCCACAGCAACATCGTCAAGCTCTGGCTCATCAGGCTCCTGAATGAATGAAAGAGACATACTAATCACAAACTAATCCATGGTTTCTACTAATATAAGAGTTAAATAGAATTATTTTTTCCACAAAATAGTACTTAATTTATTTTATAACGTTTTTTTTGGTTATTGTTGTTGACAAATCATCTCTCCTTATCATTTAAGTACTGCTGGTGCAGCACAAAGCTAAGTATATGGAGTTATGTTTGTAAGTTGTAAGTAAAAACAGAAGATGCGTGTTCTGGACACAGGAATCAGCCAAGTTACCAGAGAATCTAAGTGGCGGGAGATAGACTGATACTAAGCTCAAGAACACATACAGGAAAATGTTTTACTAAACTTCTTGTCGCTTTGAACAAAACACCAAGCCAGTTCATTTGTAGTAGGGTGAAATAAAACAGACCATACCTCTCCAAATCACACAAACTGTATGGATAGACTAAACAAGGGTAAGTCCTAAAACATGTTAGTATTTTGATTAACTGTTCACTTAATATACAGTGGTACTGTTCATTATTTAAGGAGACTCACTGTGCAGGTTCTGAAAAATCCAGAGACTTCCTCGTTCAGATACACAGGAAGTGCATGGAGAACAGTGGTGCGCCTGGTGTGGATGTCATGGATTTCCTATTAAGATAAAAAACAGAAGTGTATATACTGAAAAGTTTACTGAACAATGTTGATTTTAAACAGTCCAATCAGAACATATGTCCACAAATAACCTCTACACATCTTTAATGCAATCAGACAAATAGCAAACACAAAGTGGACTAATTGTAAAATGTAAAAGCTCATTTGAATCATTGAAGCTGTCCAATGTTAGAGGTTCAACCTACGACATGTATAATAATCTATTCACCTGTTCATCGTGGATTCGTAAAATGTCTGCCAACGCAACTGCTGTGGTCCCAGTTTTAGTCGCCTTCTGTCGAAATAACGTCATCAGTCTACGAATATGGCGGTCAAGCTCTGCGTAGAAGGTGTTGGGCAGGTTCCGGTTTGTAACCATCTGGAACTCTGCATACACCTACATTTAAAAACAGCATCAGGACAATACAACAACATCAATTAGTCAGTTCAACTTGGAGGATCTCTTAAACTTCTATAACGCAGCAAATAGCCGCCAAATGAGTAAGAACCACAACTTTCACTTTAAACCACACAGAATGTGCAATATGTTAACACAGGAAAAAAATATCCATATTACCACACTCTATTTTAAGAGCAGGCCAGGTCCATGAGCTCGTTCACTGGTGGGCAGGAGTTTACTATGGTCTGTCCGCGCAGGGCAAATGTGGTCTGCATCATCTTGGTAATGAGAGGCAGGTTCTTCTCAGTCTTCTTCAGTTCTTCAGCAATTGTCTGCCTCAACTGCTGAATGATGACTGAAATGTACACACGCAATCAGTATAGAGGCATGGAAGAGGGCTGTGCTGCAGTCTGTAGTGTTTCAATAACTGTATTCTGGAAGTGAAAGAAGGAGCGCACAACTTACACTGCCAGACCATATCGGAACAAGCCACCTGAAAGGAAAAAAAATGACAAAGTTTAGACCTCCATCAACAACATTCAAACCAGAATTACTTACAACTCAATATAACAAAAAGTTCATTACTATTAGCTTACAAAAACATGACCATGGAATACAGAATACACAACACTGCTGTGCGGTCGGAAACCTAGGCTGTAAAAGCCAGCTGGCTAGCTAATGACCAGCTAGCCATAAGTTATCCCTTACACGTGTTCTAACCACCATGAATGGAAGGAAACCACGTGCTCGAAATTTTAACACCGTTTTGGGCTTCGGTTTGGTTTAGATAGTAAAAGTTAGTAACCAGAGTTAGCTCTTAAAAACAAGATTCATTTTCCCATAACCTGAATACATTTACATTACATTTAGGGCATTTGTCAGACGCTTTTATCCAAAGCGACTTACAAAGAGTACAATTGTTGAAGACAGCAATATATCTCCGTGGTGCATAAAGATAAGAAAAAGAGTAGGTTTCAAGCATTCCTGCTAAATAGTGCAACGTTATATGAGCCTCATGTGCTCTGCACTACACCAACATGCGAGACTAGCGAGAACAATTGAGCGAAATTATATTTTTAAATCAGGTAGATTAAATGAGCAGAAATAACTAACTATAATTGGTATAATGTATGTGATGTATCTATTAATTAATTAATACTTTAAGTAACTTACCATGCACTTTGGACAAGATCTTGGAGTTCTTCAACGCGGTTGGGGGGAGGAGAGCAAATGATCGCGGTGGAGTGGTGTGGAGTGGGGGAGGGGGGTGGAGCGAATCAAATGGGGGTGGGGGGTGGGTTGAAACCGCCCGTCAAGGGGAGAGGGGGGAGGGGCGTGTTGCTGAAACAGTTCATGGAGGGGGGAGGGGCGTGTTGCTGAAACAGTTCATGGAGGGGGGAGGGGCGTGTTGCTGAAACATCGTCTGACCCTCAAGGGTGGCGACTAGACCAATGTGTGCGTTCATGCAGCGTTTCCGCTGGTAAGGTTTCCACGGCTAAAACCTTGCCGCCACACCATACATTTGATAATAAAGAATAGGGCTGTCAAGGTTAATGCGTTACTAACGCGTCGCCGTTAACGCCCCCCCCCGTTCGGACCTGAAGTCCCGCCGCCACCCTCCCCCCCACCCCCACCGCTGGCCATCGCGACCTGAATCCCCCCCCCGTCTGACACCCATGAGATCAATTCCACAGGAATCACTGCTTCCATGAGTATATACCACACACCCAACCCCAGATAAATGCCAGAAGAACCCATGCCTGTGGATTAAAGACCAAAGATCGTACCTCTTGTCTTGTGTTCTGACCGACACGAGTGCGAGTGCGCGCGATATACAGAGTCATCATATACAGTCCTTTAAAGTCCTCCCCAATACCCACTATAATGTTACTGACATCAGACACATGAATGTTGAAACAATAGAAATCAGTGGAATTTATCATTTTGAATATGTAATTACTTAATTATTTAAATTATTTTATTTTATTTTATTATTATTATATATTATTATATTATTATAATTATGATTTAATTATCGTGCTTAAGTTATGCTTTTAAGTTATGCTTACTTAATACACAAATAGTTCAAGTCAATCAAGTTAATCAATCAAGTTAAGTTGCAGTTACTCAAAAAAGGACGACAAGTCACACGAACTCAACATTTTTGAGTTCGTAGAACTTTTTTGAAACTTTGAGTACACACTACTTAATCTATTTGATTACTTTGAACATTCGGGTTTACAGTGTGAGAAATGACCGAATCCTCCTGATGTTGTAGAGCAGTGGTCCCCAACTACCGGTCTGCGGACCGGTACCGGTCCGCACGGCATTTGTTACCGGGCCACAGAGAAAGATTGAATTTTAATTTTATAAAAATATTTTATAAAAATATTATTCAAAAATATTTTCTTGATTTATTAATTATCAGTCTGAAAGACATTTTTCGCGTGCCGTGCCCACCAACAAGCCCAACTCATGGGAAACCGGCCATCTGGCCACACTGAGCGCGAGAGAATCAAGGCAGGGGACTGGTTTTCTCTTCCCCTGCAGGGGCGTCGCAACAGTGTAGGCAAAGTAATCAATTGCCTGGGGCCCCGAGCTGGAAGGGGGCCCCCGAGGACAACAGATTATATTTCTCCCCCCCCCCCCCCCCGCGCGCCTAATTTTCACGATCGCGATCTTGTTTGTATGTGTGTGACTTTGCCGATACAAGACCATCAACAACTCACAGCCACGTTAGATGACAGATAGAAACAATGCATAACAACTTGGTGTCAGGAGGGGGAAGCTGTACTGGGGTAAGTCCCAACTTTCTTATCAACATCAACTTAACAATTGAATAATGTTTAGGCTACTACCATATTCTCTGAAACATGAATCGGATGAAAATCCTATGGACTTTGTGAATTGAATCCGAGGCAGTTATTAGGAATTATAGAGTCTGATGGCCCCAGGAAGAAAGGACTTCCTGTGGCCTTCTGTAGTACACCTGGGAAACCTACCTCACAAAGGATGTCTGTACACCTACATTTTAAACGGTAAGTGCACCAAATCTGGATGAAAATCCTATGGACTTTGTGAATTTAATCCGAGGCAGTTATTAAAGAAGGGATGTTCCGTACAACTGATTTCCCAGGCGGTTAACTGGGTTTTATTCATGTTGGCACTTAGTCGACAAAAAAGTTAAAGTCCAGATAAATAAAAAATGCCTAGTGATCCGTAAAAATTACAATTTAAAGGAGGCTAAACATTTTTGGAAAACCAATTCTAAACTATAAAATGATGCGGTACAATCGCAAAAAAACAGGGTTTCATTTTATTCATGAAATATAAACTATCCAAGTCACACTGATTAAACTCTGGGGCTGGCTTAGGGCTGGTTCCTCCCTTACTATGTAAAAGTATTTACAATGACTCTTATATATATATATAAATAATAATAAGTAAAGTAATAAATGCAATTATTGGGAATGGATTCAGTCTTTCTGTCAATTTTACTGTTTATTCAAATATATCATATTGACCCATATTGATTCATCTTCTTCGGTGGGCGGGGGGGGGGGGGGGGGGTGTTATGGGCGTGTGTATATCAGAGTTCTCTGAAGGGAGGTCCAGGTCGCAGACTTTCAAAACCCCTGGGGGACAAGAAATGGTAAAAAAATAAGCTTGTGAAGAAGCCAGATGAGAACGGCTACAATTGCTGTTGTGTCTTCTTCCTGCTGCATACAAAGCATGATGGGTGTCACGATGTGTCTCACAAACAACAATTGAAAGACAAACATTATTTAAAAAACTAGAAACTAAACTGCTAACTACTTAAAACAAAGCTTAATAAACCGGTAAAAAAATGCCATATCAAATTGTATATACATGTAGCTACATGTGTACTTTGATGGTTTAAATTATTTGCAAGGGTGCATTAAACTACACACATCCACAA
Source organism: Muraenolepis orangiensis (assembly GCA_027704905.1). Lineage (NCBI taxonomy): Eukaryota > Metazoa > Chordata > Actinopteri > Gadiformes > Muraenolepididae > Muraenolepis > Muraenolepis orangiensis. Next base: position 20,755,136 of record CM051009.1, read on the forward strand.
TCTTGTCTCTGGGTTATCTGTCTCGGACGGGTTTCTAAAGAAACACAACCCAGGCTTGTCTCTTCGTCGGTTAGTGCAGCCGATAGCACAACAACTGCGTAGAAAAAAGTAAATATCATATGTGATATTTATGATATCAAATATGATATCATAACATATGGGTTATGCATTAATATAGTGTATATTCCCGCGCAACTGTTACTGTTAGGCTACTATTGCTTTTCAGCACTTTTTATTTAATTTTTGTACTTTTGAACTGGCATTATAAAAAATCTTATCTTGAATCTTGAATCTACTCAAGTCTCTCAATCGGCATTCCAATCTTTAAATACACTGCAGGACCTTTGTTCACCAGTTGACTTTCAGCATAGACATGCAGCCAGGACCATCACCACCCACACACACACACACAAAAGAAAAATATAATTGGAGCTTCCCTTTCGGTATCTGGTTCCACATTGTAGTCCCAGGAGTGGCCCCAGTGTGGCCGATCCACACATTTCCGTTCCCCCTCCCCCCTATGTATGTTAGTGATAGTAGACTGAATTTGTAATGGCCTTTATGTGGCTAATAAAGTGCAAGTGCAGTAAGTAAACAATCGAGTAAGACGCTAGTACGCTAGTAAAAAGTGATGATGGGACGCGCTAGGTGGAAGGATCCGGGTAGTGTTTCCTGAAAGGTGAGTTTTCCCCTGAGTGTTGTTGCCTGATGTCGTGTGTGGGTGACCTAGGGGTCAGGGTAAGGGGAGTGAGTTAGAGAGCCGGACGTACATGATGACCAGTTTGGTGGCTTTGGCCCAACATGCATCCCACTGCATGACACAATACCAAGTAGGCGATATGCAATGAATCTCAGAGGATATTTAAAAAATTAGGCCTCAGAATGAAGCCCTAGAACCAAAAAACGAATCCTAAGCACAGTAATAAACCATAGAACAAAACCCTTAACTGACCCTAACCCAGATATTCCACAAATGTGATCTCAGATGATATTCCAAAAATGAACAAGCCTTGAACAAGCCTTAAAGGAAACCCTAACCTCAGAATGAAGTCTAACTCTAACCCATGAATCAAACCCTAGAACCAAAAACCAAACTCAAAAACTCAACCCTAACCCTGAACCTAAAAACCCCAAACTCTACTAACCCTACTTGGATATTCCAAAAAACGTGATCCCAGATAATCTAAGAGTTTGATCTTACACAAGTGTGCAGAAGCAGGTTTGGACGTTGAGTTTGGAAGAGACCTGGAAGGAGGGGAACCACCACATGTTTGGTCCTAAGGTTGATTCTAGGGGTAGGGTTTCACATTGTTCCTGTAAATGTGATCTTTGATCTTCAAAAAATTTGATCCCAGATTTTCAAATCATTTGACCCAAGATTTTAAAAGGGGTAGAAAAAGGGGTAAACAATAGTATTAGATTACATTACATTAGATTAGATTCAAATGTATTGTGAAAAATACGTGTGATCAGCATGTAAAGTTTTAATAAAATGCCTAATGGATGATTTGTAAAGGGTGGCTGGTGCAAAAAGCATTTGGTGCAAAGGACTGTAAGTGGTCCTGTACGCCTATTGTTAATCACCCATGAATAAACACCCATGTTAGTCATCTAGCTTACCCTACCTGTTAGAGGAGATCATTGATATACATTTCAGTTGATGTCTCTCTCTTTCTCATGGCTTGGGTGTGACTTGGCCGATACAAGACCATCAACAACTCACAGCCACGTCAGATGACAGATAGAAACAGTGCAGAACAACTTGGTGTCAGGAGGGGGAAGTTGTACTGAGGTAAGTCCCAACTTTCTTATCAACATCAACTTAACAATTTAATAATGTTTAGGCTACTACCATATTCTCTGAAACAATAATCTGGATGAAAATCCTATGGACTTTGTGAATTGAATCCGAGGCAGTTATTAAAGAAGGGATGTTCCGTACAACTGATTTCCTTGGCGGTTAACTGGATTTTATTCATTTTGGCACCTAGTCGACAAAAAAGTTAAAGTCCAGATAAATAAAAAATGCCTACTGATCTGTAAAAATCATGGCACATTACAATATAAAGGAGGCTAAACACTTTTGGAAAACCAATTATAAACTATACAATTATATATATATACAATATAAACAATTATAATAATACAAAAAAATTGCGGTACAATCGCAAAAAAAAGGGTTTCATTTTATTCATGAAATATAAACTATCCAAGTCACACTGATTAAACTCTGGGGCTGGCTTAGGGCTGGTTCCTCCCTTACTATGTAAAAGTCTTTACAATGACTCTTATATATATATATATATATATATATATATATATATATAATAATAAGTAAAATAATAAATACAATTATTGGGAATGGATTCAGTCTTTCTGTAGATTTGACTGTTTATTCAAATATATCATATTGACCCATATTGATTCATCTTCTTCGGTGGGCGGGGGGGGGGTGTTATGGGCGTGTGTATATCAGAGTTCTCTGAAGGGAGGTCCACGTCGCAGACTTTCAAAACCCCTGGGGGACAAGAAATGGTAAAAAAATAAGCTTGTGAATAAGCCAGATGAGAACGGCTATAATTGCTGTTGAATCTTCTTCCTGCTGCATACAAAGCATGATGGGTGTCACGATACTCTCACAAACAATAATTGAAAGACAAACATTATTTAAAAAACTTGAAACTAAACTGCTAACTACTTAAAACAAAGCAAATAAATCTATAAAATAAACGCCATTAAAAATTGTATATACATGTTAGTCATCTAGTTTACCCTATCTGTTAGAGGAGATCATTGATATAAATATCGGTTGATGTCTCTCTCTTTCTCATGGCTTGGGTGTGACTTGGGTTTGACAAGACCACAGCCCTTTTGGAATCTGGTTCCTCATTGCAGTCCCAGGAGTGGCCCCAGCCGATCCATGCATTTTCGGGCATTAGGCAAGTCAATGACTTGATGTGCTTGTGATGTACTTGTGGCACATCCAGTCATTGACTTGCTCGATGCCCTTGATGAGTGGATCAATGGGACCATTGTCACCTGTTGATAAATAAATGTACATCTAAGTATCATCTGTGTCGTTTGTGGTAAGCTGTAATGGGTTTCTTTTGAATTTGGAAAAGTGTGATACAGGTTGAATGGAAGCCCACATGACAATTTTGTTCGCTCAGATACACAGTTACCAATTGTAACTAAATAGTCTTTTAGGTAGGACTTGAACCAATGCAGTGCCTGACCAAAATTTCTACCCTGTCAATCAATATTCTATGATCCACCGTATCAAGTGCAGCACTGGGATCGAATAGTACTAGAACTGATATGTTTCCATAGTCAGCTTACCGATGCAATTTAGAGCAGACTAAAAATGCGCCAGAAAACCCTATAAATTAATTACGGCTGTTGCATGTTATCCAAAAAACGAAATATCACTTCAACAGTATTTATTGACATTTTAATCTATCTTTCACAGATTGGATAATCCCATTGTCAATATGGCAAAATCAACAGGAATGATCATCTCTCTACTACTTTTTCTCACGAGCATCGTCATGCTGCTTGAAAACCAGTTGTGGACTTCTTTGACTGAGACTCCTTCTCAGTGGTGGAGCTCAATCTGGCATGCAGATTCACCTCCATGCGCGTGCCACAGATGTGTTACAGATGATGACGATCAGTGGTTTATGAAACGTTTCAACACATCTCTCAATCCCTTTTTGACACTAGACAACCAGTGGTGAAGCGTCAGGGCCTTCAAGGTATTCAGAGAAGACCCTGGAACTCTCAGATGAAACCAAAAACTCGAAATTAATTGTATTAATAAAATGTAATACAATTTAATAACATTTAATAAAATTTAAATAAAATGAATAAATGAGAATCGTATCTGTGTTATATTACAGTGTTACGTTGATTTGTTTGTCTTTCTCGGTCCATGCACGACGCATTTGAGTGGTTTTGTGTTGGAAAAACAATGCAACCAATCAGATATTTTTCTGGGTTGCTGGGAAGAATATCCAACGTAATCAACCAAAGTATTCCCGCTGACATTGGCCCTTAGACGGAACGATAGCGTACGTTTGGATTGACAATTTGATCAACCAATCATATCGTGATTTGTAGCCAATGGGCGTATTCTTTTAGATTTCCCCGCAGCTCAATATGGAGCTAGAAGGTGCAAGGTGGTGGCTGGCGCGAGAGTGGATCTAGCGTAGTGTTACGTTTTCTACGTTGTTTTTTTTACGTCAAAATGGCAACAGGTGAAGATGATGTCGTTGCGGATTTATTGTCTGAACCATTTTCAAGACGACCATTTAATGTTAAGATGGACATTATTAAAAAAGGCCGTCCAACACCTGACAATCTGGAGCTGACTCAAGTAGTTAAAGCAGGCTATGTTCGCCATTTTCAGAGTAGCAACTGGGAAAGATACCCGTGGCTAACGGGCTCTACTAGCCACAAGAGGCTCTACTGATGGGAGTGTTGCTGTTTGGGACCGACAAGAGAGCAGGGAATTGGAACTTATTTTGGATCTGAAAAGCGATCATCTTTATGACCTGATGGTGGTCGAACCATTCATCCAGAAGGACAGGAGAATGGATTTGGTCTTTCAGTGAACATCATTGGTGAGTGACACTCATTTGTCTTTGCTGGTTTTGTCTCAGCTGGTTGTTGCATTTTGTTTCCACACACTTGTTGACTGATTAGTTAATGGCTGACTTGGGTTTGTTAAGCATTGTTGTGCATTTGAATTGAGAGTTTGGACTTGATCTTTCTTTGCATCGCTTAACGTGAAAAGACTTAACGTAACTAAGAGTTACAAACCCGCGATCAATAATCACCTAATTTGCATATGTTTTGTCATTAGCACTTTCACCTTTTCACTTTCATTTTGACAGGTGAAAGTGCTAATGACAAGACATATGCCAGAGACATTTGGTGATTATTGATCGCTATTTTGGAACTTAAAGTTCCAAAGTTACGTTAAGCCTTTTCACGTGAAGCGTGTTAGACTGTCCCTTTAACCGATAGCCTGTGTGGTGGTCTGTGGTGGTCTGTTACTTCACTACATGGACACTGCTTTACAACTAGGGTACACATGGGAATTGGCTGCGACAATCTGATCTTCCTAAATGATATAAGGCATAAAGTGACTCCTCCGTGACGTCCGTCTGACTAGAACAACTGAATTTTCGAATGGTGGTGGTGATGGTGGGGGTGGTGGTCTACAGCAGGGGTTCCCAAAGTGGGGGTCGCGGGACCCCGAGGGGGGGGGGGGGCGCGGGACCCCGAGGGGGGGGGGGGGGGGTCGCGAGATGATTTCAGAATCCTCTTGATGTGACCATGAGGTTTTTATTGTTAATAATAACGTGTGCATAGATATTTTTATATATGTACGGGTGACGAATAAAGGAATTTTGATTCCGACAGATTCACGACAGTATCATTTGCAGCTGAAAAAAAAGCCCCACACAATTTTCAATATCACGATTACCCCCCCCCCCCCCCCCCCTTGGACTTCACGATGTTCTCGATGGTGAAGATCTGTGCACACGTTGTTTTTAATGTTCCAGTCCCTCCGGTGATAGTGGGGGGGGGGGGGGTCTGTTATGTTGGGGGTCGCGGGCTGAAAAGTTGGGGAACCCCTGGTCTACAGAAGGTCCAGTTGTGATAGACACGCTTCGCCACTGTAGACAACACTCTCTCAGAACACGACTTCAGATGGTGGACGGTGAATATATTAAACTAAGCAATGTCACAAAGTAACAATGGGTGGTTTTCAGATGATGTCAGAGGGCTGTCTATATTTGGGTGTCGGCCATGTTGGAGCTCCTCGCAGTGTTCAAATCTATGTAAACATAAGCCATTTGTATTTAGCTCTCACGTTCTTTTCTACTTTTTTATGGATCTTGGTTCTAAGAAACCAAGGCACTTGTACTTGTACTTGGAAGCATCGGTAGCTAAAGATATCCCAGTGCTTTCCAAGTACGCAATATGTCTTACATAATAGTTATATATGAACATGATACTATAAAATAAATAAGTTATATATATTTTTATGAACATACTATTAAATACTACATACATTGAGACGATACGATGCCCAACTATACTATACTATGTATATGATTTAATATATAGTAACATGCTCCTTTATTACTGTTATGTATATTATAGTAACGTGTTGCTATTTATCTATAACTTATTATATAGTAGCATGTTGCTATATATCGTATTATGTTTGCAGCCGCCTCAACGTTTCCCTCTCTATATTGTCTTTTCCCGAGGTTAAGCGTTGGTTTCCAGTCCACATTATATCTGTCCCAGTTCATAGCGGGCTGTCCCCAAACAAAATGCTTACTGCAAACTCTCTCGCTCTTCAGGATGTTTTTAGTTGTTGTATCATCTCAACTTATTGCCGAAATCCAAGATTCTCTTCTCTCTTCAGTAATTGTTTCAAACTCTTCACCTTGATTATGTATAACAGAAGGTATACGAAATAGTCCTACGCTGTCCTTTTACTTCCACAGCCAACTATACTACAATGAACCATCGTTTTCTTCACTCGAGCGTCTGTATTGTGACTCTGTGTTTACGTTCGAGGGGCTCCAACATGGCGGATAGCAACCGTTGTAAAGGACTTAGTCACATGGGTGAAAACCACCCATAAATCCAGATGCAAAACCAACGTCAATGACTTTTTTTGTGCACTTGAAAGATAATTAATTGTCTTCTCTTCGCATCAGAATTTGCAGCAAGGCCCAAAAACCTTTCTCGACTATAGAGTGGCAGAGATGGATGTGTTGGAGATGTTCCCAGAAAAAGAAAGCTTCATGGACTCCAGGCCAGGTCGGTGCAGGACCTGTGCAGTGGTGGGGAATTCAAATAATTTGCTGGGGTCTCACTATGGAGCCGAAATTGACTTTCATGATGTCGTCATGAGGTAAGTTATGCCAGTGTATCCTGCACCTTGTTGTCCTGCTTGCATCTCATTAAAAATAACATTCACCTTATTTATGAGCTAAGGGATCCACTGAATTTAAATAAACAAACAAAGAGAAGAAAAATGAAGGTCTATATAAATAACAAGACTGAAAATATGAATGTTTACTGACATATTTGCCCTTGACTGCGCGGTCTAGGTTCAACAGAGCTCATATTGTGGGCTACGAAGAGGATGTGGGGAACAAGACGACTCTTCAGCTCATGTACCCAGAGAGCGCTGTGGATTTGAATAACAACACACATCTCATGTTTGTTCCTTTCAAAACACATGACCTCCAGTGGCTAGTTCGCGCCTTCGGCCCACATTCTATTAAACAGTAAGTCAGCAGGCAATTCAAATAATCCTGCAATATACAAGAACAATGACCACATCTATTTATATGGCTTTAGTAGTGCTTAGCAATGTCAAACATTTTGGAAGTGATGATACTTACTTACTTAGGATACTTAGACATTTTCTGGTCGGGGCACTGTGGCCCCTATGACCAGATCCTCTGCAAAAAGTTTACTTGTTTAACTGTCATATGCGCATGCGGTTAGTAGGCTGTAGGCTAGAGGCCGATAGGGGTTCGGTCTCTTCATCCCATGTATATTTCAGGGGGTGCCTCTTCCAGTGCTTGTCCAGTCGAGCCTTGAATGGATGGTGCAGTGACCACAGCGGTCAGTGACCACACTGACCGCTTGTTCCAGTTATTTACAACTGAAAACATGATTTCTGGCTGAAGTTGTTGACCTTGACTTGGGTAACTTCAGTGTGTGTCCTCTGGTATCCAAGTCATTCACAGGATTCAGTAACTTTGGCAATGAGTTGTCATAAATACCATAGATTAATTTGTATGTCTCAATCACATCCCCTCGTAGTCTCCGGAAGATCAATGTCGGCAGGTCCAAAATATGCAGTCTTTCATGGTATGGAGGACTTTGGAGGCTTGCTAGTTGCTTTGTTGCTCTTCTCTGCACTCACTCCAAGGCCTCTATGTCCATCTTCAGTCGTGGGTACCATATAGGAACTCCATACTCAAGGTGTGGTCTAACTGGAGCTTTGAACAGGAGCTTGAATGATTATGCATCCAGATATGTGTATGTATGCCTTATGACACCCATGATGCAGTTGGCTTTATTGATTGATGTAGACATCTCATCCTTAAAGTTCAGTTTCTCATCAAATATGACTCCAATGTCCTTTTCCATGTTAACACTGATTCGTTAATTTGGTTCCCCAGTAGATGATGGCATGGTGTAGTTAGTTCCTGGTTTGTTCTTTCCAATTTTCATGATCTTACATTTTCCTGGGTGAAATATCAACAGCCAGGTTTCAGACCACTGATGTAGCCGGTTGATGTCCTTTTGGAATATACATTGATCTTGTTCTGATGAGATCGCTCTATACACCTTTGTGTCATCAGCAAACAGAAATTATGGGGACAGTATGCTATCAGGTAGATTGTTTATGTATAACACAAATAGCAATGGTCCGAGGACTGAGCCCTGTGGGATACCACTAGTCACATTACGCCATGAAGATTCTTGACCATTGATGACAACTCTTTGGTCTTCTTCTTTGGTAATGTAAGTCTGTTAACCAGGTAAGGAGTTCTCCCCCTATTCCATAATGTTGCAGCTTTGATACTAGACGACGATGGGGTACTTTGTCGAATGCTTTCATAAAGTCTAGCTAGCATACATTTATACTTAGACTGGAATTGGTGACCTTCGTTCATTCATCCATCAGATAAAGGAGTTGCAGGGTTGTAGACCTTCCATTGATGAAGACAAATTGTCTTTTGCTTAAAATATGGTGGAGTTTCATATTGGAAACTAAGTCTTCTCTAATCAAGGATTCTAGGAGTGTACAAAGAATACATGTAAGTTTTACAAGACGATAGTTACTAGGCTGTTCCTTACTACCTTTTTTGTATATTGGCGTGATGTTTAATGATTTCCATACATATGGCAGTTTCCCAAGCTGTAGATTGTTTTTGCATCTGGATTTACTTGCTTGTTATTGTTGAAGTTCAACCCACATTTCAAGCCTTTGTTTTACCTCACATTACAGGGTACATTTTGCATTGATGATTTTCCACTATCGAAAAAAAGTAATCTGTGATGTGATATCAAGTCATTCTATTGGGGCTGGTTATTTGTTCTTGTGGGATACGATGAGTGCACTATATAGGGTATAATAATTCTAACTATAAATTCAGACAGCACTTCAAAATATACCACAAAATAATTCCACTATAATGGTTTTACGTTTTTTTCACAGAACATACCAACGGGTGAAAATTGCTAATCAGGATTTAGTGAGTATTGTTCATTGATGTTCATGGTTTGGCAGCTTATATTCAGATGACCTTTTACAATTGTTTCATAGTTGTTATAATTGTTATAAATGTTCACATTGTTCATATTGTTACACTTGTTTCATAGTGGTTCAAGGTGCCCTTGATCAAGGCACCAGACCCCTACACTGTTCCTTGGGCACAGTGTATACAATAGCTGCTCACTGTTCCTAATACGAGGATGGATTAAATGCAAAGAAACACATTTAACTGTGTGTGTGTGTACATGTATGTGACTGAATAAAGAGGATTAATCCCAGATTAGATCATCATAAGACCACTTGTAAAGGCTGACTCTGTGTTCTGTGTGCACCCAGGTAAAGGTTCTCCATCCTGGATTCATCAAATATGTCCATGAAAGCTGGTTGGAAAAACATGGAAGGTATCCATCCACTGGCTTCCTGGGTGTGGTGCTTGCAATACACATTTGTGATGAGGTAAGTCTAATTGAAATATAAGCATACGCCATCATTCACCTAGTAAGACATAGACAAACTTTGTGTTCGATTTTCCAGGTAAATGTTTTTGGATTTGGAGCAGACAAGGATGGAAACTGGAGACACTACTGGGATAATCCGGGAGAAGGACTTCATGGAACTGGACTGCATGGTGGAGGGCAAGAGAATAAACTTATTCTGCAACTTGCAGAAAGGCGAAAAGTCAACTTCTATAAAGGGTGGTGAATGGTTTCTCGGTCCCAATGGTAGTGATCATAATACTTCTATATATACTGGATACATAAATATATATACAGTATATATATATAGATTACCTATGGCCGAAGGAACAGTTTTGCCAGTGATCCGGATCCAGGGGACTTTTTGGTGTGGCAGAGGGATGCGCTCTACTGAGCTCACTGTAGTTAAGAAATGTGTTCTTAAACTATGTTTGAATCTGTCATCACCACAGCACTAGAGACAGCTTGAAACTCAGTTTAAATACTTTTAGACTCAATCCCGATGCTGACACAGGGTACTTTGTTGAATGCTTTCATAAAGTCCAGGTAGCATACATTTGTCTTAATGCCATTAGTAAAGACATACCTGACAATGCAAACATAAAACAGACATAAAAGTCAAGGTCCATACAAAGTACAAAAACAAAGTGTTTATGTGTTTATGTTTATGTCTTATGTGTGTGTGTGTTTGTGTTTATATACATCTGAACTCTAAGGGCATACAGAGGCGAGAGTTCCACAGCAACTGGGTTAAACTACAGGTTAATTAATTTAACATATTGGCTGAGTCCATTATATGTTTCTGTTATAATATTATAGATTGTATAAATATATAATATTTATAGTTAATAGAATAGATGCATATTATTCTAATAGTATTTTATTCAATATATATATATGTATTTATTAATATAAATACATTTAATTGTCATAATTCTAACTTGTATTTTGTATAAATGTGATAGATTATTGTTTGTGTTTTAGTTTAACCCACTTAGTATAATCTCCCCCATGCCAGCATTGAGGTGGTCACGTTTGAATTTCAGTTCCTGGTTGTCTGCTGGTATATTTGTATGTTCAGCGTCATTCACCCATCGTTCATTTCCCACGACGTCGGGTAGTCGGTCCTTAACATCAACAGACAAATGTTTTTGATTTCACCAGGTTCATGACGCATGTTGTAGTGTTACAACATTCCTGTTGAAGTGTGTTGTTTGTTATCTCTTCCTGTTTGTCTCGTCTGTTGCCAAATGTAATTGCACTGTGGTGCCAGTCGGGCCGGTCAAGCAGTGCCAATAAACAATTAGATATGTAGCTCTGTGAATGGAATGATGATTTTTTTACCTGTCAAGTGTTGGCAGGTACTCTTGTTCAACAACAACATCAACTTTTACCTATGCACCTGCACACAAAACATGTAATTGATCTGTATTTAGTACCACCCGCTGTATGTTCCAAGTTCTCACGCCACATTCGTGGCATTTATTTTAAAATAAAGGATGAAATAATAAATTCATGCAGGGAGTCTGAATGCGTTGGTGCACAACTGTGGTCCTGATTGGTTGATCAATGAAGGGGATGCCATGTGTGAAAATGAGGAACTCAGACTTACAGTACATGGATGACAAATAAAAGGCCCATTGGACCCATCCTATTATTAGGAGCAGTGGGCAGCTGTTTGATATACAGCGACCGGGGAGCAGTGAAGGGGTCTGGTGCATTGCTCAAGGGCACCTCGGCAGTGCCCATGTGTTTCGGGGACTTGAATCGGCGACCTTCTGGTTCCTAAGCCAACAGACTGAGCTACTGCTGCCCCTTAGATTGAATAGGCCTCCTAGCAAAAGCTGTCGAGGTGTCCTTGAGCAAGACACCCTAACCCTAACTGCTCCTGACGTGCTGGCTGTCTCCTTGCATGGCTGACTCCACCGTCGGTGGTTGAATGTGTGTATGAATGGGTGAATGTGAGACTTGATATGTAAAGCGCTTTGAGTAACCATTGGTTAGAAAAGCGCTATATAAATGTCCATTTACCAATAGATCAATCTTAGGCCAGTTTGAGACATATATAAACCAATCAAGTTTTCTTTTGTATCTTACAGCTATCTTAAGAGCTGATTATTTCAGAAAAAATTAAGATCAGTGCAGTGAGAGTAATCATTGATCTTGAATTGAGATTGTGGTGAGACAAGAAGAAGTCTATTTCTTAGAAGCTGAATTTTTTATTAAATGGTTAAAATCTCATAAATGCACCATCCTTACACTCATTCAAGGCTCGACTGGACAAGCACTGGAAGAGGCACCCGCTGAAATATACATGGGATGAAGAAATGGAACTGAACCCCTATTGGCCTCTAGCCTACAGCCTACCAACCGCATGCGCATACGACAGTTAAACAAGTAATGACATTTTAATGACAATTCTGAACATTTTGAAGAATCCTAAGAAAGTAAGTATCCTCACTTCCAAAAGGTTTGATTGCTAAGCACTACTAAAACCATTCAAATAGATGTGGTCATTGTTCTTGTATATTGCAGGATTATTTGAATTGCCTGCTGACTTACTGTTTAATAGAATGTGGGGTGAAGGCGCTAACTAGCCACTGGAGGTCAAGTGTTTTGAAAGGAACAAACATGAGATGTGTGTTGTTATTCAAATCCACTGCGCTCTCTGGGTACATGAGCTGAAGAGTCGTCTTGTTCCCAACATCCTCTTCGTAGCCCACAATACGAGCTCTGTTGAACCTAGACCGCGCAGTCAAGGGCAAATATGTCAGTAAACATTCATATTTTCAGTCTTGTTATTTGTAGATATAGGCCTTCATCTCTTTGTTTGTTTGTTTAATTAAATTCAGGGGATCACTTAGCTAATAAATAAGGTGAATGTTATTTTAGATGAGAGGCAAGCAGGATTCAGGACAACAAGGGGCAGGAAAGATACACTGACATAACTTACCTCATAACGACATCATGAAAGTCAATTTCGGCTCCATAGTGAGACCCCAGCCAATTATTTGAATTCCCCACCACTGCACAGGTCCTGCAGCGACCGGGCCTGGAGTCCATGAAGCTCTCTTGTTCTGGGAACAACTCCAACACATCCATCTCTGCCTCTGAGAAAGGTTTTTGGGCCATTCTGCAATTTCTGATGCGAAGAGAAGAGGATTATTAATTATCTTTCAAGTGCACAAAGAAAGTCATTGACAATTGTTTTGCATCTGGATTCATTGATACTTTGTGACATTGCTTAATTTAATATATTCACCGTCCACCATCTGAAGTCGTGTTCTGAGAGAGTGTTGTCTTGTGTCAAAAAGGGATTGAGAGATGTGTTGAAACGTTTCGTAAACCACTGATCGTCATCATCTGTAACACATCTGTGGCACGCGCATGGAGGTGAATCTGCATGCCGGATTGAGCTCCACAATTGAGAAGGAGTCTCAGTCAAAGAAGTCCACAACTGGTTTTCAAGCAGCATGACGATGCTCGTGAGAAAAAACAGAAGTAGTAGAGAGATGATCATTCCTGTTGATTTTGCCATATTGACAATGGGATTATCCAATCTGTGAAAGATAGATTAAAATGTCAATAAATACTGTTAAAGTGATATTTCGTTTTTTGGATAACATGCAACAGCCGTAATTAATTCATTGGGTTTTCTGGCACATTTTGAGTCTGCTCTAAATTGCATCGATAAGCTGACTATGGAAACATATCAGTTCTAGTACTATCCGATCCCAGTGCTGCACTTGGATACGGTGGATCATAGAATATTGATTGACAGGCTAGAAATTTGGGTCAGGCACTGCATTGGTTCAAGTCCTACCTAAAAGACTATTTAGTTACTATTGGTAACTGTGTATCTGAGCGAACAAAATTGTCATGTGGGCTTCCATTCAACCTGTATCACACTTGACGTGACTATGGTCCCATTGATCCACTCATCAAGGGCATTGAGCAAGTCAATGACTGGCTGTGCCACAAGTACATCACAAGCACATCAAGTCATTGACTTGCTCAATGCCCGAAAATGTGTGGATCGGCTGGGGCCACACCTGGGACTGCAATGAAGAACCAGATTCCGAAAGGGAAGTTCCAATTATCTGGCCTTTTTCATTGTGTGTGTGGTGATGGTCCTGGCTAAGTGTCTATGCCGAGAGTAAACTGGTGAACAAAGGTCCTGCGGTGTAATTAAAGATTGGAATGCCGACTCAAGACTCAAGATTAGTAGTAGTAGAAAGTTAAAAGATTTTTTATTTGTTGCCAGTTGCAAGTTTATTGGAAAAACATAAAGTACAAAAATAAAATAATAACTGCTGAAAAGCAATAGTATCTTTTTGAACAGTTGAGGAATAGACAATATATTAATGCATATCTATGGGTGTTTAATCATGGGTGATTAACAATAGGCGTACAGGACCACTTACAGTCCTGTTATGATATCATGATTTTACTTTTTTCTAAGCAGTTGTTGTGCTATCGGAATGCACTAACCGACGAAGAGACAAGCCTGGGTTGTGTTTCTTTAGAAAGCCGTCCGAGACAGATAACCCAGAGAGAAGATTGTGGATGTGTGCACCCCTGCAAATAATTTAAACCATCAAAGTACACATGTCTTTGCAGAGAACAATAATTCAAAGGTTAGCTAATCACTGAGAATTTTAATCAGTGGCCTTGACAAGATTCAAGATTCAAGATTCAAGACAAGTTATGTTAGTTAACAGCAGTTGTTGGAGGCATAGAGGGGTTTACCAGTCTGCATTATATCACAAGCGTTACTTCTATCTTGTTGGCATATGTTAACCTAGCAATCAGGAGCACTTGAAACGTGTTATATTCTAATTATACTATATGTGTATGTACAATTCTATATGGCATTATTTTTACCTGGTTATTAAGCTTTGTTTTAAGTAGTTAGCAGTTTAGTTTGTAGTTCAAAAAAAAATCTTTCTATTGTTGTTTGTGACAGTATTGTGACACCCATCATGCTTTGTATGCAGCAGGAAGAAGATACAACAGCAATTATAGCCGTTCTCATCTGGCTTATTCACAAGCTGCGACGTGGACCTTCCTTCAGAGAACTCCGATATACAGACGCCCACAACCCCCCCCCCCCCCGCGCCCCGCGAAGGAGCTGAATCAATATTGTGTCACGGCGGTGTGTGGTGAGGTTGGACCCAGAACGCAGGCGGAGACCAGGAAAGGAAGAACAGGGGTTTATTAATGGCACAAAAACACAATAGAAGGTTATCCCCCAGGACCGACGAGGGAGCTGGGACCGGGAGATCGAGGTGCGTCAAGCCGACAGGTAGGAGACGAACGGATCATTGGGGACAGGCGATGGTCAGGTTACCGGGAGGTCGAGGTGCGTCGTGCCGACAGGTAGTAGGCGAACGGATCGTTGGGGACAGGCGATGGTCAGGTTACCGGGAGGTCGAGGTGCGTCGTGCCGACAGGTAGTAGGCGAACGGATCGTTGGGGACAGGCGATGGTCAGGTTACCGGGAGGTCGAGGTGCGTCGTGCCGACAGGTAGTAGGCGAACGGATCGTTGGGGACAGGCGATGGTCAGGTTCCCGGGAGGTCGAGGTGCGTCGTACCGACAGGTAGATGACGGGCGGAACTCCGGGACCGACGAGGGGCTGGAACAGCAGACGGGCGGGCTATCTCTCCGATAGTCCGTAGCAGGGTGATCAGAACCAGGGATGAATGTCACCTGGGGACTGGTAGCGTACCGGTTACACCTAGTACGAACGAGCGACGTCTCTCACTGACGCCGCTGTATAAATAGCCCCCAGGTGAGATCAATGGCAATTAGCCACGGTAATGGTTGGCAGGTGCGTGTGTGTGCGCCTCTAGCGCACACGGCCTGGCAACGCCCCCTGTCAACCACCGTAACCGTGACAGTACCCCCCCCTCAACGGGTGCCTCCTGGCGCCCCACTCGGCCTGTCGGGATGTTCCTGATGGAAGTCGCGGATGAGGGACAGATCCAGGACACTCCGCCGTGGAATCCAACTCCGCTCCTCCGGGCCGTACCCTTCCCAATCCACCAGGTACTGGAAACCCCGGCCACGGCGACGGATGTCCAGGATCTTTCTCACCGTGTAGGCGGGATGGTCGTCGATGATCCTGGGGGGGGGAGGGGGTGTGGTGGGAGGGCACAAGGGACTGGAAGACACAGGTTTCAACAGGGAGACATGAAAGGTGGGATGAACTTTCATGGCTGGCGGCAATCTTAGCCGTACCGAAACCGGGTTGATGACCTTGTCCACCGTGTAAGGTCCCACATAACGAGGCGCCAACTTCCGGGACTGTACCTGGAGTGGTAGGTCACGGGAGGAGAGCCAAACCTGTTGTCCAGGTCGATAGATGGGTGCCTGGACCCTCCGACGGTCCGCCAAACGCCGGTTCCGATCGGCCGTACGAAGGAGTGCCGACCGTGCGGTCCTCCAAATCCGGCGGCAGCGCTGGAGGTGGGCCTGTACCGACGGCACCGCAATCTCCTCCTCCTGGACGGGAAACAGGGGTGGTTTGTAGCCCAGCGATGCCTGGAACGGCGACATCCCCGTGGCGTCGCTGATCAGGGAGTTGTGGGCGTACTCCACCCAAGGGAGGTGGGAACTCCATGAGGATGGATGGTTCGCGGCGACGCAGCGGAGAGCCGCTTCCAGGTCCTGGTTGGCTCTCTCCGTTTGTCCATTGGACTGAGGATGGTATCCGGAGGAGAGGCTGGCGGTGGCCCCCAGAGCCTGGCAGAACGCCCTCCACAACTGCGACGCGAACTGTGGCCCCCGGTCGGACACTATGTCCAGGGGTATCCCGTGCAGACGGAATACCTGCAGTACCAGGAGGTCCGCCGTCTCCTTGGCCGAGGGGAGCTTGGGCAAAGGCACAAAATGGACCGCCTTCGAAAACCGGTCGACGATGGTGAGGATGGTGGAGTTACCAGCCGACGGCGGAAGACCGGTGACGAAGTCCACGGCGATGTGCGACCAAGGCCGACGAGGGATAGGCAGCGGCTGCAGCAACCCCGCAGGAGGTCGATGTGAGGCCTTGCTGCGTGCACAAACGGTGCAGGCCGTGACAAAGGCCTGGGTGTCCCGGGAGATGGAAGGCCACCAGAAGCTCCGTCTGAGGAAGGACAGGGTCCGTGCAAAGCCGGGATGGCAGGTCAGACGGGAGGAATGAGCCCACTGCAGCACCCGAGACCTAACTGGATCGGGTACAAACAGCCGGTTAGCGGGACCATTACCTGGATCTGGATGAGTACGTTGAGCCGACCGGACGAGACCCTCAATCTCCCATGTGACTGCCCCAAGCACGCACACCGGAGGCAGGATGGTCTCTGGCTCGACGAGATCCCTCTCGGCGTCCCACTGGCGAGAGAGAGAGTCCGGTTTCACATTCCGACATCCAGGCCGGTAAGTGAGCGTGAAGTTGAACCTCCCCAGGAACAACGCCCACCGCGCCTGTCGAGAGTTGAGCCGTTTGGCGGTGCGGAGGTAGGCCAAGTTCTTGTGGTCTGTCCAGACCACGAACGGTTGTTCGGCCCCCTCCAGCCAATGCCTCCACTCCTCCAAGGCCAGAACCACTGCCAAGAGCTCCCGATTCCCCACGTCGTAGTTCCTCTCTGCGGGCGACAACTGTCTTGAAAAAAAAGCACAAGGGTGAGTCTTCCGATCCCCCGTGGCACGTTGAGAAAGGACGGCCCCCACACCGGAGTCCGATGCGTCCACCTCCACCACAAACTGGCACGCCGGATCCGGATGCCTCAGAACCGGAGCCGAGGTAAACAGCCGTTTCAGCTGCGCAAACGCCGCACCTGCCTCAGGAGTCCAGGAGAACGGAGAGAGCGTGGAGGTGAGCCGAGTAAGTGGGGCCGCGACACTACTGAAATCCCGGATGAACCTGCGGTAAAAATTTGAAAATCCGAGGAACCGCTGGAGTTGTCCACTCCGCCACTGCCTTGACTTTAACGGGATCCGATCGAACTTGGCCCGGTTCGATTATGAACCCCAAAAAAGCCACCGACTTCGCGTGGAACTCGCACTTCTCCGCCTTGACGAACAGCTTGTTCTCCAAAAGCCGCTGAAGTACCAACCGGACGTGCTGAACGTGCTCCCTCTGACTACCTGAAAATATCAAAATATCGTCCAGGTAGACAAAGACGAACAGGTTCAGCATGTCTCGGAGGACGTCGTTCACCAGAGCCTGGAACACTGCCGGGGCGTTGGTGAGACCGAAGGGCATGACCCGGTACTCGAAGTGCCCCAAAGCAGTGTTGAACGCCGTCTTCCACTCGTCCCCCTCACGGATCCGGACGAGATGGTAGGCATTGCGGAGGTCCAATTTGGAGAACACCGTCGCATTACGGAGAGGCTCGAAGGCTGGGTCGATGAGTGGCAAGGGGTACTTATTTTTGACGGTGATATCGTTTAGACTCCGGAAGTCAATACACGGCCTTAACGAGTTATCCTTTTTAGTCACAAAAAAAAAACCAGAACCCACAGGCGACGACGAGGGTCTGATCAGGCCCGCTGCCAGAGAGTCGTGGATGTAGGTCTCCATGGTCTGTCTCTCGGGCCGGGACAGATTGTAGAGTCGCCTCACCGGCAAAGACGCGCCGGGAAGGAGATTGATGGCGCAGTCGTATGGTCTGTGAGGGGGTAAGGAGACGGCCCGTTCCTTAGAGAACACCTCCCCGAGGTCGTGGTAAACGCGGGGGACGGATGAGAGATCGGGAGGACTCGGGACCGGACGGGTGGGTGAGCTGCGTGGGGCTAGAGCGGACCGGAGGCAGTTCGAGTGGCAGAACATGCTCCAACTAATCACGGAACCCGCCTCCCAATCGATGTGTGGATTGTGGATCGCCAACCACGGTCTACCCAATACCACCGGGGTGTGGGGGGAGGAGATGATGTGTAGGCTGATGGTCTCCCGGTGATTCCCTGACAGGATCAGGGTGAGAGGAACAGACCGTTGAGTGATCCGGACCAACGGCTTGCCATCCAGCGAGTTCATCTCCAATGGTGGCTGTATCCGCTCGGTGGGAATACCGGCCCGTTCGACCAGAGCCGCATCAATAAAACTGGCGTCTGCTCCGGAGTCCACCAACACCTCCACCGGAAGCCACTCCTTCGCCCAAAGGAGATGCCCGTGAAAATGGGAGCCTGCAAGTGGGGCTGGAGAGCGGGTCGCATTCTGGCACCTCAGGGACCCCGCCGTCACTGAGGGGCCCGATCTTTTGGACGTTGGGACACTCCATTCGCGAATGGAGTGTCCCAACGTCCCGCAGTAGAGACAAGCTCCGGTGTCCAGCCTCCGCTTCCGTTCCTGCTGGGAAAGGACCACCCGATCCAACTGCATCGGCTCCTCCGCAAAGGAAGCGGTGGACCGAGAATATCTCCTCTCCTCAGCTGGGCGGGAGACGCTTCTGGAAGGACCCGGACCGTCCCCCCACTGCATAGCTAGGTCAGACACCTGAATGGCCATCTGGATGGCCTCATCCACAGTGCCCTTCTGGCCCCGCAACGCCACCTCCGTGCCCAACTCCCGGTTGAGTCCGCTCTGGAACGCGGACAGGAGCGATTCCTCGTTCCAACCGGACTCCACCGCCAACCGGCGGAACCGGGCGATGTACTCCCGAAGACTAAGCGTTCCTTGCTTAAGCCGCAACAGGAGTTGTCCAGCCTGGGCGCCCCGTATGGAGTGGTCGTACACCCTCATCAGCTCCATCTCGAGAGCCACGAAAGTCTCCACGAGAGGAGATCCTTGCGCACGGAGCGCATCGTACATAGCGAGGGGTTCTCCCTCCAGCAGACTCACTATGTACGCAATCCTCCCCGCTTCCCTCGTAAAGCGGGACGGCTGTGCTTCAAATATGTTTTTGCACTGAACCAGGAAGCTCCGGCAGGTGTCCGGATTCCCCGAGTATCTCGGCGGGGGCGGGATGTGCGGCTCCGCGGAACCAGCGAGAGCCGGCGTTTGTGGACCCCTCGCCTCGAGGTGCGCTATGCGTACGCCCTGGGACTCCGTGATGTCCACCAGCCGGGTAATTGTCGCATGGGCTTCCGCCAGATGTTGCTCCCACTGCGCTGCGTAAACGTGGATTTCGCGCTTCACCCGATCTCCGTCGCCGGGGTCCATAATGGCTTGTTCGTTCTGTCACGGCGGTGTGTGGTGAGGTTGGACCCAGAACGCAGGCGGAGACCAGGAAAGGAAGAACAGGGGTTTATTAATGGCACAAAAACACAATAGAAGGTTATCCCCCAGGACCGACGAGGGAGCTGGGACCGGGAGATCGAGGTGCGTCAAGCCGACAGGTAGGAGACGAACGGATCGTTGGGGACAGGCGATGGTCAGGTTACCGGGAGGTCGAGGTGCGTCGTGCCGACAGGTAGTAGGCGAACGGATCGTTGGGGACAGGCGATGGTCAGGTTACCGGGAGGTCGAGGTGCGTCGTGCCGACAGGTAGTAGGCGAACGGATCGTTGGGGACAGGCGATGGTCAGGTTACCGGGAGGTCGAGGTGCGTCGTACCGACAGGTAGATGACGGGCAGAACTCCGGGACCGACGAGGGGCTGGAACAGCAGACGGGCGGGCTATCTCTCCGATAGTCCGTAGCAGGGTGATCAGAACCAGGGATGAATGTCACCTGGGGACTGGTAGCGTACCGGTTACACCTAGTACGAACGAGCGACGTCTCTCACTGACGCCGCTGTATAAATAGCCCCCAGGTGAGATCAATGGCAATTAGCCACGGTAATGGTTGGCAGGTGCGTGTGTGTGCGCCTCTAGCGCACGCGGCCTGGCAACGCCCCCTGTCAACCACCGTAACTGTGACATATTGGTCAATATGATATATTTGAATAAACAGTCAAATCGACAGAAAGACTGAATCCATTCCCAATAATTGTATTTATTACTTTACTTATTATTATATATATATATATATATATATATAAGAGTCATTGTAAATACTTATACATAGTAAGGGAGGAACCAGCCCTAAGCCAGCCACAGAGTTTAATCAGTGTGACTTGGATAGTTTATATTTCATGAATAAAATTAAACCCTTTTTTTTGCGATTGTACCGCATAATTAAATGTCACATTTGTTTTGTATTATTATCATTTTTTATATTTTATATATATATATAATTTGATAGTTTATAATTGGTTTTCCAAAAGTGTTTTTTAAATTGTAATGTGCTACAATTTTTACGGATCACTAGGTATTTTTTATTTATCTGGACTTTAACTTTTTTGTCGACTAGGTGCCAACATGAATAAAATCCAGTTAACCGCCAAGGAAATCAGTTGTACGGAACATCCCTTCTTTAATAACTGCCTCGGATTAAATTCACAAAGTCCATAGGATTTTCATCCAGATTTGGTGCACTTACCGTTTGAAATGTAAGTGTACAGACATCCTTTGCGAGGTATAAAGCCTTTTTTTAAATATGATTTTGTAACAGACAACTCATCATTTCAGAGAATATGGTAGTAGCCTAAACATTATTAAATTGTTAAGTTGATGTTGATAAGAAAGTTGCGACTTACCTCAGTACAACTTCCCCCTCCTGACACCAAGTTGTTATCAACTGTTTCTATATGTTATCTAACATGTTTCTATCAATGATCTCCTCTAACAGGTAGGGTAAGATAGATGACTAACATGGGTGTTTAATCATGGGTGATTAACAATAGGCGTACAGGACCATTTACAGTCCTATGCGATTTTTATGCGGCTGTGCACCTGCCGTTTTAGGCGCCAGCTGCGCTTTTTTTATTTGCCTAGAGTTGAAAAAACTTCAACTCCGAGCAGAAAGGGGCCCGACCTCATAAGAGGTTTTTTTCATTGTCCAATCAGGTGAATTTACTACTGTGGGATACCAGGAGCTGTTTTATTAAAACAATAACCACAATATTATTAAAAAATACTTAAAACATGTTTGGACAGTGGTGACAGTACAAGACAGTACAAGCTAATTAACTTGTTTAACCATGTTTACAATGCTTAGACTGACCGCTGATTCGGTGGTTGAAAAAATAAAAGGTTACATCAAATATAATGTTTTGCTTTGGCACATCTTTTTTTGCACTAACAATAAACCACTGTTATTATGAACTAATTATTATTATGAATTATACAATTATAAACTGGTTCTGCCGCCAGCCCTGCGAACTTGATCCTCAAGGGACAGCATTTTCCTGTTTCGGTCAAGGCAATTCATAACCTGTGCTTGTGTCGTTCTCTTTGTTCTGGCAGATTGTGTGAACTTATTTTTTTAGAAAAGGCTTGAATTCATTAATATGTAAATGTAGGCTACTGCACTAGATAACATAACTCAACTCCCTGGTAGTTGAGTTAAGTTATCCCTTGCTCCCTATGATCTGTTTATTAATCTCATTGTTAAGTGCAGTATCCTACTTTACATATCAATTAAATCAAGCCTTTGCTAAAAAATAAGTTCACACATAGCAGGTGGCAACTCTGGTATTATGCACACCATTTTTAAACGGCCTGTAATGGCCAATCCCACTTACACCTGGTGGTACAATAGGACCCCTTTAAATCAACACAAATTAGATGCCACTGCAAACTGAAAAGGCTGCGCAAGTGCTCATCCAGGCTCTTATCGTCTCCCGGCTGGACTATTGCAACTTAGAAGTTAGAAACCAGGAGTCTACACAGAGCAAGGAGGGCCTTGCTCTGTGTAGACTCCTGGTTTCTAACTTCTACAGAATTTCATCTTAATACATCTCATCATCCTGTTATGCACTGTAGTGTATTTTTATACCCTAAGTATAAAACTAAAACACTATCTATGATACTGTATGCATTGTAAGGGCCATGCGTGTTGGGGCGACCAACGGGCATTGCCAGGAATGCGACCCCCTGGCGTTGCCAGAGATGCGACCAACGGGCGTTGCCAGGAATGCGACCCCCCTTGGGGTTTGTGCTTGAAAACTTGTGACGTGACAATGAAGGCATCGTGACCAACCAGAGTAGTGGATACTGGATGTACCTCAAGACCAATAGGATTAGTAGATGTTTGTTTACCTTGACCAATAGGAGTAGTAGATGTTTGTGATACTATTTTCTATATAATGTGTGGTAAAGGAGCACGTCGCCAGTCTGCGAATTGGCACGCAGGCTCCATCATGCTGCAATTTATGAATTTGATGCTTTGTTCAATAAAGACATTGAACTTAGTATCTGGCCCTCTGAGAAAGATTCTTATTCCACCCGAGTAGAAATTATACTACATATTGGCGTCACAAACAGGATTTGGTTAAAACGATTGTTGACCAGTTGCTGTCGGTGAAGCGAGCGCACGTGGGCACCGGCAACTGATCAGGCCGGGATTTGAGGTAAGCTCTAAACATCTTCCTCGGAGCGCTTAAGTGCGTCTGCTTTTATTGATTATGTTTAAGGCTTATGTAACACTAGCTTAGTAACTAGACAAGGTATCTATATATGGGTTTGGGCCAGATCAGAAGAAACCAAGTTCGCCTCGGAAGAGAGATGGTCTGCACAAGAATGAAGCACTGACAACAGATCTATGTTTTGAAGGTAAGGAAATGTGTTTCTCTTTCCAGTTCTTCCTTACCTTCTTTGGTTTATTTTCTTTCCACAAGTCAGGATAATACACTGTACAATGAATTAAACAAAATGAATGAATATGTACAAAACACCCTGGGTCTGATGCCCAAACCTTCCCTGGTTCCACTACTTTAGTTACTATTTTAATTATATCTACTCACTGTTTTAATTATTATCTATATACTATTTTAATTATTATCTATTTACTGTTTTAATTATTATCTATATACTATTTTAATTATTATCTATATACTATTTTAATTATTATCTATATGCTATTTCAATATTATAACTTAAACTAACTGGATTAGCTAATTCTAGGAACCAGGACTCTTAATCTTTGAAAGAAGACCCTTATATCCAAACCATCTCAAATCAAAAGCTCTGTTAACACAAAAGCAATAAAACAAACAAAATGGTTTCCCTGAGCAGTGTACTTAACAAAGAACCTGAATCCTATTACAACTTAGTTATCTCTATCCATTTACACACAACGATTTCACTCATTCCATGAATGGTGGTCAAACTCTGTCCATGTGTTCAGGGAACTTGGTGTCCGTGGCCCTTTAAATCAGTTCAGTGATACGAATCCATCCTGGGAAACGTGTCGTTGAGTGCGCTTATCCTACCGCTCTGTAGAAGGCGCGCTTTAACTCTGTCCTTGTTCACTTCACAGGTCGTTCTCGTGGGAGGCTCGCCAGCCTGTCCGCCGCCGATGCAGTCCAAAGGAACCAGCAGACGAACAGACGAATCCAGGATCCAAATCAATCCAACACAAAACCCAGCCTTGCAATACAAAACCATACGTGCATATCAACGTCTCATTCAATAAAGTGCATTTACAACCTGTACCTGGGTTCAACTCTTTTCATTATGTCATGCATCACATGGCTGTATAGCGGCCCCTCGTGCTTTTGAGGAACAATGTTGCGACATTCCAACTATCGTTATACCGCACATTACACTCAATTATCATGTTACCACAACTTTCTAATAGTCACATTTCTCTTGTTTGAGACTCACCAAGGATTTCTCTGATGCTAACTAGCAACCGTCTCGACGAGTGTGTGCTGAATCCCTTCGCACACTTCTCACAATATCCACAAAGGTTCTTCTTTCTAATTCAATTCAGGATATCATACCAGTATTCTCTCTTCTATCAGTAATCTGAGGATAGTTATCATATACCAACGGGACGATGTCTTAAACATCCACACCTCATGTCATTCCTGACTCGACAAAGGAAAATCTGGTATTGACCGGAGTTCACGGTAAACGTAGGAGGCGGGCCTAACGCTCTGATTGGTCAAATCTCATTTCAATGTTAGAGATAAGTTTTGGAGTCATTGGAGCTCTAGTAACCAGGGGTTACACTATTGTTAACAGTTGACCAAATCGAAAAGGACCTTTGGGTCTATTGGATGGAATAGAATACTTTACATGTCCGCTAAATTTTAAAGTGGGAGTACCACTATAAACTGTAGTGTGGGAGTACCACTTAGAAACTTTAATGTGGGAGTACCACTATAAACTAATAGTTCGTCGAGTGGTACTCGACCACTCGAGTGGTACCACTATAAACGACCCCTTTCCTACTAAGCCCAATGTGTTTGTGTGATAACACTAGGGGCCAGGTAGTTTGAGATTTTTTCCTTTACTAAAATACAAATATACCTATTGCCCATAGGAAACGCGTAGTAGCTATTAACCAGAATCTTATAAGATTGGTTAAAGTGAAGAGGTAGCGGGAAACTACTACTTGGGCTCAGGTAATCCGAGTTCATATCAATGATGTGGATTCGAATGAGACAAACCTATCCTAGTACTTAAAAGAACATACTAGGTTACGAGTACCTAAAACCAGGCGTTCACGGAAGAAACGCCGCTCACTTTAATCTAATGATGAGTTGAAGTGATTATGTAGCTTTGAGAACGTATTGATTCAAAGTGGGAAAATAATTTTCGCAAGGACGCTATTTTCGGGAATCCATAGGGATTATGGGGGGTATTTCTGGTGATTTAATAATGTTATGTAAAATTGGCTTTGGAGGATACTAAAGAACACGTGGTAAATTGTGGTTCTTTGTGGAACTCGTGGTTCTTTTTGGAACACGTGGTTCTTTTGTGGAACTTGTGGTTCTTTGTGGTATTTTTGGGCCTTGGCTTACGTGGCGTAGAAGAGACGCATGACGTTATGGGAAATGAAGTATGAGTCGCCATGTTACGACTGTATATCCAAACCGATGACAAGGTTGTTTGTATGCAAATAAGGAAAGAAGCTTGGTCTCTCCTTTGTTCTCTGATCTTTGTATGGAACAAATGGGTTGTTTCCACGTGTTGCGAGGAAATAACCTACTCTACTAAACCAGAGGTAGAGCTCACCTTTTATTTTATTTTTACACCTTTTATCTTTCAGGAGTTAATAACTTAGATACTAGTTTTCAGGCTTTAGGCTGAATTTAGGCTATTAATCCTCTTTATTTTTCAAATGTGGCGCCGTTTTCTGGGCCACCTATTAATCGTTCTTCTATTTTCGAGAATATGCAGGAGTGAAAGAAATAACATTGAATGTTCTTGTTTGACTGTGGGATTGATATGTTTAATTCTCTTGGCTGGATCATTCTAACTTATTTCAAGAGGAGCGACCCGTCAGGTAGGATATAAACAAGGAGAGAGCAGAGCCCGAGACACCCATCCCCTCAAGGGTGGAGAGGAGAATCTGGTGGTTCACAGTTTCGAATGCTGTGGACAGGTCCAGCAGTATTAAGACCACGGAGAGCGAATTGCTCTAGCAACATGGAGCGACTCCGTCACTGCCGGAAGGGCAGTTTCTGTCGAGTGACCAGCCTTAAAACCAGATTGGTGGGGATCCAAGAGGCAGTTCTTGTGGAGGTACAAGGACAACACACACACACACACACACACACACACACACAAAGCCCTATTTCTGCAACTGTAGGTAGGTTAGGTTGTAGGGTTTGGTTTTTGGTTGTAGGGGTTGATTCCAGGATTAGATTAGATTACATTAGATTACATTAGATTACATTTGAATTACATTTATTGTCATTGTACAGCACAAGTAAAGTACAGCGAAAATAATTTGGCATCTAACCAGAGTGCAAATGTTGCAGTAAAGTGCATGGTAATATATAATGTAAAGTGGTTAAATATTATGTAAAAAACAGTCTACTAGGTATAAAATAACGTATAGAGTAGGTATGAGATATTTGCACTAATATAATTGATTGTACCTATTGTTGTATCTTCCGATGTATGTATTGTCTCGTGAACGGTCGTCTGGACTCTCAGCTGAAGCAGTCTACAGTCTCCTCCCGTCAGTCTACAATGCTGAAGTCTGCTGTAATCGTGCAGGAATTGAAAGTGTTGTGCTGAGGGGAAATGGGAAATTGGGGGGAATTAGGGATGTGCCATCATCGTGCCATTCACTTTTTATTTGTGAATGTCCCCATTTGTCCGAGTCAATTTGAGACCTTCTCAATGCTGGAGAATGACATGTTGTTTTTATAGTAGCATCAAGACATATATCAAATAAAATAAAATGGATTGTGTGGTGTTTTACTTCAGTTCAGATTAAACCTAGCATGGTATATATCTACTGTATATATATATGGATGTATGTTTATTTATGAGGATGAGGATCAGCACCTCAAAATCTGAGGCCATGGTGCTTTTGAGATTGACCGGAGAATAGGTGCAGCGGGAGCGGTATTGGGGGCCCTTTACTGCACCGTTGTAACCAAAAGAGAGCTGAGCCAGAAGGCAAAGCTCTCCATATACCGATCAGTCTTCGTTCCTACCCTCACCTATGGTCATGAACAATGGGTAATGACCGAAAGGACGAGAGCGTGAATACTAGCGGCCGAAATGAGATTCCTCAGGATGGTGGCTGGTATCTCCCTTAGGGATAGTGTAACCCAGGTCATGTAGACTGGTTACTGATGGATAGATGAGGATGTTCTGTCGGGTAATGTCACTGGTGAAAAGGAGGAGCAAGTCTGCCTAGCTTGACTGCTGCTGACTAGTGGCCAGCCAATGATACTAAGATCTGTGAATTCCCCCAATCAGACGGCACCCCTCGACTACTTGCCCCGCCCCTTCTCTGTCTCTGCCACTGCTCTGCTGTGAACCCCCACTCACACAGAACCAACCTGCGCTGAAGGAGAGAGACCTAGTCACAGAGCACAGGTAAATTAATAGTTTGAATCTAAAAGTGGGTATAGTGGACAGCGCGCACGCCTTGCCCATCATCTCGGTGTTGCCAGAGGGCTGAGAGTTGTTTCGGACAACATTGGTGAGTTGTTACAAACTTTGTTAGCTACATTAGCAGCCAAGCAGCCATGCGGTTAGCAGTGTTAGCAGCCAATAGGCTAAGCTACCATGCGAAGTCAATACAAATGTTTGGCTAATTGCTAGTATTGTTGTTCCAAGCTAACCTACCTATTTTTACAATGTAGGATATATTTTTCACTTTAAATGGAACAGAACTATTTCATGTCACCACTGTAGATGGCAGTGTGTTGCTTTTATTTCATTTTTGTACATTTTGTCATGTTTTAGCCTTTGATAAAATGGGCTGCTAAGTGAGCATATTTTCCACACCTTTCATTCCTAGCTGAGTGTGTGCTGGGTGTAGCTGCCCTCTGTACTGCATCACCAGTCCTGGTGATTACAGGATAACTTTATTTGGATGCCATTGGTGAGAAAAGCACTTTATTACAATGCATCTTGTTTTATTTTTCATTTTGAGAATGTATTTTATTTTAATAGTATAAGAAGTTTGTTGTACTACTAGAAAGAGATTGTCATTTTATTTTAATTATTGAAAGACCCTTATTGTGAAATACTGTTAATTATAGTTTTTCATGTGGTCCTGTATGCATGTCATACAGGACCATATGCATGTCATACAGGACATTTTTTGGATGAGGCCAGAGTCTGGGTCTACCAGGGATGGCGAGCTGCTGATCCAGGAAATTACATGCGAAGACCATCTTTGGATTTTCCTTGGAGACTCACTCTGCACTGAATCTGTGGTTCTGCCAGTGTGGTGGATGGAACTGAACTTGACAAGGAACTCGGAACTCTGCACGGTATCCATCCCATAGTACTGCACTCCACAGTGTAGTTGGACTGTCATTGGACTCACTCACATACATCCATCTGTGGTTCATGTTGGGTTTATTGACTGGGGATTGATGTGTGTTATTGTGGATTGACTTGAAGGTGATTGTGATTTCATGCTGTATTGGGATTAAGAGTTCATGGATCCATAGTTCATAATATTCATACTTACCATACAGTTAAAAAGGATATTTACAATTAAAAGATATCTACAGTTAAAAAGATATCTCCGGTAAGAAGATATGAACTAAAAAATATATTTACCAGGGTGCACCCATAGATTAAAACCCGTAGGATTCAAATCCTAAACTTAAAGGTTATTTCACTCAAAACATTTGAAGGGTTTAAACAAAGTGAAATTTACAGTGATTACATCACTGAGGTCAAGTGGTGACTACAAGTCACATTTGTTATTTACTGAGCTCATTGTATTTTGTCTATGTCTGTTATATGTGTATTTTGGTACCATTCCCTTTATTTCTATTTTTCTAAATACAAGCCGGCGCTTCTTTAATTCATACCTACCTGTCTGGTCTCATCATTGGTTACTCTTAAATGCTCCAGTAGCCGAACCTTACCGATTACTAGCCCAGGATTAATACCTTTTATATGGTAGTGGTCATAAGTCCATTATACACAAAGGTGTTACACGTGTTACAATAGGGTTAGAAGCTCAGTCACTCGTGAGAGACTCGAAATTAGAGCCGCTGCTCCTTTGCGTAGAAAGGAGCCAGTTGAGGTGGTTCGGGATTCTAGTAAGGATGCTTCCTGGTCACCTCTCGAGGGAGGTTTTCCAGGCACATAACTGGGAAGAGACCACGGGGCAGACCTCCAGACTGTTCCCCAACCAGAGCCCCCTGTGCCATGCCCGACTGCTGTTAGCTGATGTTAGCTGTTCTCATACCATCGCGACATTCATAGACTCAGGTGCCGATGTCAACATTATCGATGAGAACTCTGCAATTGGGCATCGGTCACGTTCCCTTGCCATGCCCCGTTCCGGCAAACACCCTGGATGGCCATCTTCTAGGGACCATCTCCCATCAGACCACGCCGGTCCGCATAATCATATCCGGTAACCACCATGAGACTATCAAGTTTCACATCCTGCGGTCCCCTCAGCTCCCTCTGATCCTGGGCTATCCCTGGCTCCGCCGCCACAACCCTAACATCGACTGGGCCACGGGAGCCATTGTGGGGTGAAGTCCATCCTGCCATCAGGTCTGCTTTAAGCAAGCCGCCGCGCCCCAGCACTCCGTTTGTTCCTCCCCTGCTCCGGACTTGGCCGGGGTACCGGTTGAATACCACGACTTCCAGGAGGTGTTCAGCAAGGCCAAGGCGACATCCTTACCCCCCCCACCGCCCTTATGATTGTGCCATTGACCTCCACCTTGGTACGTCGCCCCCGAAGGGCCGCTTGTATTCCCTGTCCGCACCAGAGAGAAAAGCCATGGAGGCTTATATCAGCGACTCTCTGGCGGCCGGAATTATTCGTCCCATCACCGGCTGGAGCGGGGTTCTTCTTCATGGAAAAAAAGGACAAGTCACTAAGGCCCTGCATAGACTACAGGGGCCTTAATGACATACTAATAATAATAATACATTTTATTTGTGGGGCGCCTTTCAAGACACCCAAGGACACCTTACAGAGCATATATGCTACAGTAAAATTAAAATGATAAAAATATAAAAAAGTAAAAACAGTTCACAAAGTGTCTTCACAGGGTTTAAAACAAGACAAACAACAGGAAGTAAAATGAAGAAAGGAAGAAATATGGTACAGTTTATAAGGGATATGCCAGTTTAAACAGATGGGTTTTTAATTGGGTTTTGTAAGTTGTTATAGAATCTGACTGTCGGATGTGTAGTGGCAGGGAGTTCCAGAGTCTGGGAGCCGAGCAACTGAAAGCTCGAGCACCCATGGTGCTGAGGCGTGAGCTGGGGACGGTGAGAAGTCCAACAGAGGAAGACCGGAGGGTGCGGGAGGGGGTGTACTCCTGAAGGAGGTCAGTGATGTAGATGGGGGTTAGATTGTGCAGAGCTTTGTAGGTGAGTAAGAGGTTTTTATAGTCAATCCGGTAGCGCACAGGAAGCCAATGTAGTTGAATGAGAACGGGGGTGATGTGGTCAGATGAGTTAGTGCGGCTGATGATCCGGGCAGCAGAGTTCTGAATTATTTGCAGTCTGTTGAGGAGTTTGATGGGAAGGCCAGTCAGAAGTGCATTGCAGTAATCAATCCGGGACGTCACAAATGAGTGGACCAGGATTTCAGTGCTGGATTGGGACAGAGATGAGCGGACTCTGGAAATGTTCCGAAGATGGAAGAAGGCAGTGCGAGTGATGTTTTTAATGTGTGGTACAAATGAGAGGGAGCCGTCCAGAATGACACTGAGGCTTTTTACTTGGGAAGAAAATGGTATGGGGAAGCTGTCGATGATGATGTTTGGAGCTGGAGTTTTGTGACTTGGTGAGGGTCGGAGCCGATGAGCAGGGCCTCAGTTTTGCTAGCGTTGAGCTTGAGGAAATTCCTGCTCATCCAGCTCCTGATGTCCTCTAGGCAGGTGGTGAGGGAGGTGGGTGGCAGGGCAGTGGATGGTTTGGAGGAAATGTAGACCTGTGTGTCGTCGGCGTAGCAGTGAAAGTGAACCCCATGGTGACGGAGGATTTTGCCCAGGAGGAGATATGTGATGAATAGGAGTAGACCCAGTACTGACCCCTGGGGGACACCCAGTGCAACAGAACACCCTGACTTTTGGTTCCCGAGTTGTACAAACTGTTGTCTGTCAGTGAGGTATGATGTGAACAAGGAGAGTGCAACACCAGTCATCCCAATGCCAGCCAGGCGGTCCAGGAGTATTGGGTCGGAAATGGTGTCGAATGCAGCGCTGAGGTCGAGGAGGATGAGGCTGGTGAGAAGTCCAGAGTCAGCTGCACGGAGGAGGTCGTTAGTGATTTTAACCAGGGCCGTTTCAGTGCTGTGTTTTTGGCTGAAACCGGATTGAAAGGGTTCATGGAGGTTATTTATTTCCAGATGGGTCTGAAGCTCTGCGGCAACCACCCTCTCAAGGGTCTTGGAGATGAAGGGTAGGTTGGAGATGGGCCTGTAGTGGTTCAGATCGGCTGGGTCAGTACCGGGTTTTTTGAGGATTGGAGTGATTGCAGCCAGTTGCAGCCAGCTGGGGTGAAGTTGGAGAGGGAGCTGATGAGTGGTTGGCCAGTGGTAACAATCCAGGTTGGATCACGTGAGGAGGTGCATGATGAGGCCAGCTGTAGGTGAATGATGTTAATTTTTGAATGAAAAAATTGCACAAATCGATCTATGGAGATGTCTGGGGGGAGGGTTTGAGGAGGCTGAAGTAGGTGTCGGACTGTGGAGAAGAGAACTCTGTTGTTACCAGTGCTGATGAGGTTGGAGTTATAGGAGGATTTGGCATTGGAAAGCGTGTTTTTATAGTGAATGAAGGTGATCTGAGTACATTTGGGTGTGAACTGAGAGTCCGGTGTTTTTGCACAGCCGCTCCAGTCGGCGGCCTGTGGTTTTGAGCTGACGGAGCTCAGAGGTAAACCAGGGGGCGGAGTGGGTGAATGAAACTTTGCGAGTTTTCAAGGGAGCCAGGGCAGTGAGGGAAGAGGAGAGACAGTTATTATAGTGATTCACCAGGTCAGCAGTGTGGGAGGATGGGGGAGGATTGGGGTAGGAGTTAATCAGGGTGGTGAGATCTGTGGGGTTAACATGTTTAATGTTTCTGAAGGTGATGGACCGTTGTTCTTTGGCTTTAGAAAGGGGGGCATGGATTTTAAAAATTACAGCTTTATGGTCAGAAATGGGGAACTCTGTGACAGCAAGGTTAGTGGGAGTGATGCCAGTGCAGCAGAGTAAGTCCAGTATGTGACCTTTGTTATGAGTTGGGAGGTTGACATGCTGTGTGATACCAAGGCAGTCCAGGAGTGAGATGAAATCATTTGCAAAACCATTGGATGGGTCGTCGATGTGGATGTTAAAGTCACCCAAGAGGATAACAGTAGGGGACATTGCACATACAGATGTTAGTAGTGATGAAAATTCAGTGAGAAAAACAGCAGAGGGCTTTGGTGGTCTGTAGATGGAAATAATGATGGTGGGTTTGGAGCCAGAATTGTACAGCTAAGCATTCAAAAGAGGAGTGATGGGGGACAGTGACTGCAGTGACTTTAATGATTTCACGGTACAACACAGCAAGCCCTCCCCCCCTCCCAGTGGCACGGGGTTTACTAATAAAAGCATACCCCGAGGGGACAGCTGCATTAAGCTGGGAGAAGTCATCAGACTGTTGCCAGGTCTCCGTGAGGCATAAAAAATCAAGCTTTTTGTCCATAATGAAGTCAGAAAACAGCAGGGCCTTTTTGTTGAGGGACCTTATGTTAAAGATACATAGTTTCAGACAGGTAAGTTGTGCATATGTGGATGCTTTAAACAGGGGGGTTAACACACTGTGATTGACAGCACGGCGGTGCGTGGCTCAGTGGACCAGAAAGAGCAGATCGTTTTGTTATTGTTGTGGTTTGTGTACACAAAGTTTCGTCCAGATCCACGGTGAGTGTATCTTGGTCATTTGAGAATACCAGGGTGTTGGGTAAGCAGAACTGGCGGGGTCCTGGAGTAAGACCGGAGACGTAGCAGCTCCGTTGCAGAGTAACGCAGCGGCAGAGATGCGCTCATGACCGTGAGACACACAGAGTGCTCCATATGAGCAGTTTAAAAATCCACATAAGAGTTAAAAAAGTAAAACAACGTAATCCAGCGGTTTGATTATCCAAGTGGTAAAAAATGAAGCTACAAGACCTGCGTTGTCGAGGCGGAGGAGTAGTCGTGTTGGTTGTAGGCGCGGGTTTTCGTGCGAGGCGGAGAAACCAGAAATACGGCGCTGGGGACGAATGACAGGTTAGCCGGTAGTGGCTAATTTGTACGGGGCAGCCTCCGTGTTGGCAGCAATCCACAGGTGTGACAGCACAGTAGCACTGGCACGTGTACAGACTGACGGTGTTGCAGTAGAGAGGGTCAACAGGTTCAAGTTCCTCGGCGTACACATCTCCGAGGACCTCACATGGTCCACACACACCACAAGGGCACCATCAAGAGTGTTCTTACAGGGTGTATCACCGCCTGGTACGGGAACTGCACCGCACTCGAGCGCAGAGCGCTTCAAAGGGTGGTGCGGACGGCCCAGTATATCGTTGGAGGTGAGCTCCCCTCCCTCCTGGAAATATATACAACCAGTGGTGCGTGGTCAAGGCCAAACGCATCATAAAAGACATTGCCCACCCCAACCACGAACTGTACTCATTTTTACCGTCAGGCAGGCGATACCGCAGTATCAAGTGCCGTACAAATAGGCTTAGAGATAGCTTCCACAGTCAGGCCATCAGGCTGCTGAACAAGGGCGTATAATATATAACAATGTATATTTTATTACATTGATTTATATATACATATTGCTCTTTTCTGTGCCGATATTTTGTATCGGCACTTATTTGTATTTTGTAATGCATTTTATAAATTGCATTTTTATTTTTATTTTTAAACTTTATTCAATTTTATTATTTTTTATAACTGCTGTCTGTCGTCGGGTATTGCACATAAGATTTTCACACCACTGCTTTATACTTGTGTAAACTGTGAAGTGACAATAAACATGACTTGACTTGACTTGACTAAACTGCTAAAGTCATCGTCACAGTGTTAGATGGGACAAAAGGGTTTGTAACAGACGGGTTTAGAGTCCAGTTGTACAAGACAACAAACACAAAACAGCACAAACAATGGAGGAGGCGCGGCAGCAACTTGCCAGCGGTCCCTCTCACTCGTGGCTTCCGCGAGACTCACACTCCCTGTGTGTGTGTCTCACCTTGCTTCATTGTCTGTGGTTGACGGCTGGTTTTTATTATGTATTACTCAGTGTACATGTGAAAAATCATGTTGAATATGAGCAAACAGACGTTGCAAAAGGAAAGTCTTTGCGCCTCACATTATATGAACTACTCGGCACCTTCTTTGCGTGGCTCTGCCACCTTGATGGAGCTATCCGTAGTGCTGAAGTCCTTACCGTAATTTCCGGACTATTGAGCGCACCTGAATATAAGCCGCACCCACTGAATTTTTTAAAAATAATTATTTTGAACATAAATAAGCCGCACATGTCTATAAGCCGCAGGTACCTACCGGTACATTGAAACAAATGAACTTTACACAGGCTTTAACGAAACACGGCTTGTAACAAAAATAAAGAATTAGCGGCAAACAGTAGCCTACCAAGAAAGTCATTGGTCACTATCTTCCTCCTCCTCTGCACTGAAACCACTGAAGTCATCTCCTTCGGTGTCGGAGTTGAATAGCCTCAGAAAAGCCTTTTTGGCATGCCAAAGATTTTGCCACCGCTCACAAAGTTGCTGCCGGAGCCTGAGAAACTCCACCAGCGTTCATACGATGGCTTAAGTTGCCCTCACGAATGGCCCGATGTGTTTACAATCAGAGCCGAATTTGAACATTTCCTTTATCGTGTGTCCATCTGGTGTCACTTTCGGGACAGTGTGACAGGGACTTAAGCAAACAATCAAGTAAGACGCTAGTACGCTAGTAAAAAGTGATGAGAGGACGCGCTAGGTGGAAGGATCCGGGTAGTGTTTCCTGAAAGGTGAGTTTTCACCTGAGTGTTGTTGCCTGATGTCGTGTGTGGGTGACCTAGGGGTCAGGGTAAGGGGAGTGAGTTAGAGAGCCGGACGTACATGATGACCAGTTTGGTGGCTTTGGCCCAACATGCATCCCACTGCATGACACAATACCAAGTAGGCGATATGCAATGAATCTCAGAGGATATTTAAAATATGAGGCCTCAGAATGAAGCCCTAGAACCAAAAAATAACCCTAAGCACAGTAATAAACCATAGAACAAAACCCTTAACTGACCCTAACCCAGATATTCCACAAATGTGATCTCAGATGATATTCCAAAAACGAACAAGCCTTGAACAAGCCTTAAAGGAAACCCTAACCTCAGAATGAAGTCTAAGTCTAACCCATGAATCAACCCTAGAACCAAAAACCAAACTCAAAAACTCCACCCTAACCCTGAACCTAAAAACCCCAAACTCTACTAACCCTACTTGGATATTCCAAAAAACGTGATTAAGTGTGCAGAAGCAGGTTTGGAAGTTTGGAAGAGTCCTGGAAGGAGGGGAACCACAACATAGTGGGTCCTAAGATTGATTCTAGGGGTAGGGTTTCACATTGTTCCTGTAAATGTGATCTATGATAATCCAAAAATGTGATCCCAGAGATCCCATAAAAAGGGGTAAAAAATTGTATTAGATTACATTACATTAGATTAGATTCAAATGTATTGTCGTGAAAAAACGTGTGATCAACATGTAAAGTTTTAATAAAATGCCTAATGGATGATTTGTAAAGGGTGGCTGGTGCAAAAAGCATTTGGTGCAAAGGACTGTAAGTGGTCCTGTATGCCTATTGTTAATCACCCATGAATAAACACCCATGTTAGCCAACTATCTTACCCTACCTGTTAGAGGAGACCATTGATATAAATATCGGTTGATGTCTCTCTCTTTCTCATGGCTTGGGTGTGACTTGGGTTTGACAAGACCACAGCCCTTTCGGAACCTGGTTCCTCATTGCAGTCCCAGGAGTGGCCCCAGCCGATCCACGCATTTTCGGGCATTGAGCAAGTCAATGACTTGATGTGCTTGGGATGTGTATTTTGAATTTGGAAAAGTGTGATACAGGTTGAATGGAAGCCCACATGACAATTTTGTTCGCTCAGATACACAGTTAACAATAGTAACTAAATAGTATTTTAGGTAGGACTTGAACCAATGCAGTGCATGACCCAAATTTCTAGCCTGTCAATCAATATTCTATGATCCACCGTATCAAGTGCAGCACTGGGATCGAATAGTACTAGAACTGATATGTTTCCATAGTCAGCTTACCGATGCAATTTAGAGCAGACTCAAAATGTGCCAGAAAACCCGATAAATTAATTATGGCTGTTGCATGTTATCCAAAAAACGAAATATCACTTTAACAGTATTTATTGACATTTTAATCTATCTTTCACAGATTGGATAATCCCATTGTCAATATGGCAAAATCAACAGGAATGATCATCTCTCTACTACTTCTGTTTTTTCTCACGAGCATCGTCATGCTGCTTGAAAACCAGTTGTGGACTTCTTTGACTGAGACTCCTTCTCAGTTGTGGAGCTCAATCTGGCATGCAGATTCACCTCCATGCGCGTGCCACAGATGTGTTACAGATGATGACGATCAGTGGTTTACAAAACGTTTCAACACTTCTCTCAATCCTTTTTTAACACTAGACAACACTCTCTCAGAACACGACTTCAGATGGTGGACGGTGAATTTATTAAATTAAGCAATGTCACAAAGTAACAATGAATCCAGATGCAAAACAATCGTCAATGACTTTCTTTGTGCACTCGAAAGATAATTAATAATCCTCTTCTCTTCGCATCAGAAATTGCAGAATGGCCCAAAAACCTTTCTCAACTATAGAGAGGCAGAGATGGATGTGTTAAAGATGTTCCCAGAACAAGAGAGCTTCATGGACTCCAGGCCCGGTCGCAGTGATCCACTGAATTGAATTAAACAAACAAACAAACAAAGAGATGAAGGCCTATATCTACAAATAACAAGACTGAAAATATGAATGTTTACTGACATATTTGCCCTTGACTGCGCGGTCTAGGTTCAACAGAGCTCGTATTGTGGGCTACGAAGAGGATGTGGGGAACAAGACGACTCTTCAGCTCATGTACCCAGAGAGCGCTGTGGATTTGAATAACAACACACATCTCATGTTTGTTCCTTTCAAAACACTTGACCTCCAGTGGCTAGTTAGCACCTTCACCACACATTCTGTTAAACAGTAAGTCAGCAGGCAATTCAAATAATCCTGCAATATACAAGAACAATGACCACATCTATTTATATGGCTTTTAGCCATATAAATGGCTTAGTGCTTAGCAATGTTGAACATTTTGGAAGAGATGATACTTACTTACTTAGGATACTTAGGATCATTTTCTGGTCGCAGGCAATGCGGCCCCTATGACCAGATCCTCTTCAAAAAGTTCAGAATTGTCATGAAATTGTCATTACTCGTTTAACTGTCGTATGCGCATGCGGTTGGTAGGCCAGAGGCTAGAGGCCGATAGGGGTTCGTTCTGTCACGGGTTAGGTTTGGACCCAAATGCTGCACACGGAGACCAAAGGCAGATTGGTATATATTGGTATTTATTGCGATAAATATCACACAGAGGGATAAGCAGAGACGTTGTCGGGGACAGGCAGGAGATCAGTACTCGTCAGAGACGTCCATGTCCACCTGCTCCTCCTCCTCCTCCGCTTCCTGAGGGTTCTCGCTCACCTCCGAGGGAGGTCCCTCCCCATCCTCCTTGGAGGAGTCTGACACCCCGAGGAAAGGAATATCCGTGATGGCGCCAGCTGCCGAAGTGGTTGACCTGGATGACTGGTCGGTGTGGTGTTGATGGAACTGCCTGATGAGGTCCTTGTCCAAAATATGCCGGGCCGGAACCCACGATCTCTCCTTTGGGCCGTACCCCCTCCAATCGACCAGGTACTGGAAACTCCTCCCCCTGACGCTGGGAACGCAGTAGGCGGCGGACAGAGTAAGCCGGGCCACCATCGATGACTCTGGGTGGCAGTGGAGGTGGAGCAGCAGGGACCAGCGGACTCAGTCTAGCTGGCTTGACCCTGGACACAGGGAAAGTCGGGTGAATCCGCATGGACCAGGGCAGCTTAAGCCTAACCGCCACCGGGTTGACGACCTTCAGGACCTCGAAAGGCCCAATAAACCTAGGCACCAACTTGTTGGACTCCACCCGCAGTGGTATGTCCCGAGTGGACAGCCATACCTTCTGGCCCACCCGGTAGGAGGGGCCCTCGGAACGACGGCGGTTGGCAGTTGAGGCATACCGGTTTGCCGAACGGAGGAGCGCAGCTCTGGCTTGGGTCCAGGTCCGACAGCAGCGATGGATGAAGGCCTGGACAGATGGGCAGGAGACTTCCATCTCCAGGTATGGGAACAGAGGAGGCTGGAACCCGTAGGCACACTGGAAAGGGGATAGTCCGGTGGCCGAGCTGACCAGCGTGTTGTGGGCATACTCCACCCACAGGAGTTGTC
The DNA here is from genome assembly GCA_027704905.1 of Muraenolepis orangiensis. Classification (NCBI taxonomy): domain Eukaryota; kingdom Metazoa; phylum Chordata; class Actinopteri; order Gadiformes; family Muraenolepididae; genus Muraenolepis; species Muraenolepis orangiensis. The sequence continues at coordinate 20,793,904 of CM051009.1, forward strand.
TTGACCAGGAGGACGGGTGCTTGGCCACGGTGCACCGCAGTGCTGTCTCCATTTCCTGGTTCTTCCGCTCCGTCTGCCCATTGGACTGGGGGTGGAACCCGGACGACAGGCTGACGATGGCCCCGATCAACGAGAACTCCTTCCAAAACACTGACGTGAACTGGGGCCCCCCCTCGGTTCTGTATCATGTCTTGCGGCTACATGGCAAGACCATGTAGCCGCAAGACATGATACAGAACCAGCTCCGCTGTCTCCTTGGCCGAGGGGAGCTTGGGCAGGGGTATGAAGTGAGCCATCTTGCTGAACCGATCCACCAGCGTCAGGATGGCCCGCTGTGCACCGTTCTGTTGGAGGGTTTCCTCAAACCACTCGCGACGGGCCAGTGGTGACGTGGTGTGCGCTGGGTCCATTTGGGTTAGGTTTGGACCCAAATGCTGCACACGGAGACCAAAGGAGATTTATTGCAATAAATATCACACAGGCAGGGACAGGCAGAGATGTTGTCGGGGACTTGCAGGGGATCAGAACCAGGGCTGGGTAGACGAACCAGGCAGGGACAGGCAGATGCGTAGTCAGGGACAGGCGGTGGATCGGGAACAAGGCAGGGAACAGGCAGAGGCGTAGTCAGGGGTCAGGCGGTAGATCGGGAACCAGGCAAGGCAGACGAACTGGCAGGGACAGGCAGAGGCATAGACGGAGACAGGCAACCATGCAGGGACAGGAACGGGAATCAGTCCGGGTACGCTGGAAAGTCTGTGTCATCTGGACAATCTGGCCATGTATGAGTGTGCGGGGGTGGACTTAAATAGGCCGGTTAATTATCATGGGCTGCAGGTGTGGGGGAAATTTAAATGCTGGTTGACGCTGCCCCCTAGTGGAGGCAGGGTGAATAGCCATTGTGACATGGTCCCATTTCTTCATCCCATGTATATTTCAGCGGGTGCCTCTTCCAGTGCTTGTCCAGTTGAGCCTTGAATGAGTCTAAGGATGGTGCAGTGACCACTTGCTCGGGCAGTGCGTTCCAGTTATTTACAACTCTGGTGAACAACAGGTTGTTGACCTTGACTTGGGTAACTTCAGTAACTTCAGTGTGTCCTCTGGCAATCGAGTCATTGACAGGATTCAGTAACTTTGGCAACAAGTTGTCCTAAATACCATGGATTATTTTGTACGCCTCAATCACATCCCCTGGAGGTCTCCGGAAGATCAATGGTGGCAGGTCCAGAATCTGCAGTCTTTCATGGTATGGAAGAATTCTGAGACTAGTTGCTTTGTTGCACTTGTCTACACTCTCTCCAAGGCCTCTATGTCCATCTTCAGTCTTGTGTACCATATAGGCACTCCATACTCGAGGAGAGGTCTAACTAGAGCTTTGAACAGAAGCTTGAACGATTCTGCATCCAGATCTGAGTATGTACGCCTTATGACACATCTCATACTTAAAGCTCAGTTTCTCATCAAATATGACTCCAATGTCCTTTTCCATGTTAACACTGATCAGATCATTTGGTTCCCCAGTAGATGATTGCAGGGTTAGTACCAGGTAGTTCCTGGTTTGTTCTTTCCAATTTTCATGATCTTACATTTTCCTGGGTGAAATCTCAACAGCCAGGTTCGGACCACTGATGTAGCCGGTTGATATCCTGTTGGTATATACATCAATCTTGTTCTGATGACATCGCTCTATACACCTTTGTGTCATCAGCCTACATAAATGATGGGGACAGAATGCTATCAGGTAGATTGTTTATGCATAACACAAATAGCAATGGTCCGAGGACCATACCTGTGGTATACCACGAGTCACATTACGCCATGAAGATGCTTGACCATTGATGACAACACTGTATTTTGTAGAGGAAGTCTGTTATCCGGGTAAGGAGTTCCTCCCCTATTCCATAATGTTGCAGCTTTGATACTAGACGACGATTTTGTCGAATGCTTTCATAGAGTCTAGATAGCATACATCTATACTTAGACCGGAATCGATGATCTTTGTCCATTCATCCATCAGAAAAAGCTGTTGCAGGGTTGTAGACCTTCCATTGATGAAGCCAAATTGTCATTTGTTAAAAATATGGTGGAGTTTCATATAGGAAACAATGTCTTCTCTAATCAAGGATTCTAGGAGTTTACTAAGAATACATGCGAGGCTTACAGGACGATAGTGACTAGGCAGTTCCTTACAACCTTTTTTGAATATTGGAGTGATATTTGCAGATTTCCACACATATGGCAGTTTCCCAAGCTGTACTGATTTTTTTTTAAATCCTGAAAGGTGGATGATAACTTCACAGAAAACAATGTTTGATTCGATTTGTTTTCAATATTATATTTTTAGATTGTTTTTGCATCTGGATTTACTTGCTTGTTATTGTTGAAGTTCAACCCACATTTCAAGCCGTTGTTTTACCTCACATTACAAGCTACATTTTGTATTGATGATTTTCCACTATCTAAAAAAATGTATCTGTGATGTGATATCAAGTCATTCTATTGAGGCTGGTTATTTGTTCTTGTGGGATACGATGAATGCACTATATAGGGTATAATCATTCAAACTATATATTCAGACAGCACCACAAAATGGCGAACTCAATATATAACATTTCTCCTGTAACAATTCCACTGTAATGGTTTTACGTTTTAGTTTTTTTCACAGAACATACAAACGGGTGAAAATTGCAACCAAGGCTAATCAGGATTTAGTGAGTATTGTTCATTGATGTTTATGGTTTGGCAGCTTACATTCAGATGACCTTTTACAATTGTTTCATAGTTGTTATAATTGTCATAAAAGTTCACATTGTTCATATTGTTACACTTGTTTCATAGTGGTTCAAGTTGCCCTTGATCAAGGCACCAGACCCCTACTCTGTTCCTAGGGCACAGTGTATACAATAGCTGCTCACTGCTCCGAATACGAGGATGGGTTAAATGCAAAGAAACACATTTAACTGTTTGTGTGTGTACATGTGACTGAATAAAGAGGATTCAATAATCCAGATTTAGAGAGAACATTCAATGTAAGACCACTTGTAAAGGCTGACTCTGTGTTCTGTGTGCACCCAGGTAAAGGTTCTCCATCCTGGATTCATCAAATATGTCCATGAAAGCTGGTTGGAAAAACATGGAAAGTATCCATCCACTGGCTTCCTGGGTGTGGTGCTTGCAATACACATTTGTGATGAGGTAAGTCAAATTGAAATATAAGCATACGCCATCATTCACCTCGTAAGATATAGACAAGCTTTGTGTTGGATTTCGCAGGTAAATGTTTTTGGATTTGGAGCAGACAAGGATGGAAACTGGAGACACTACTGGGAAAATCCGGGAGAAGGACTTCATGGAACTGGAAAGCATGGTGGAGGGCAAGAGTATAAACTTATTCTGCAACTTACAGAAAGGCAAAAAGTCAACTTCAATAAAGGGTGGTGAATGGGTTCTCGGTCCCAATGGTAGTGGTAATAATACTTATATATATGTATACTGTATTAATCGCGGTTTTGTAACTAAGAGTTATAAAACCGCGATTAATAATCAGAAAATTTCTCTGGCATATGTCTTGTCATTGTCTTGTCATCACTCTTGAATCTTGAAATAGAACTCCTGTCAAAATATCTCAACCTAAATCCTAGCATTAAGGACGTTATGTGACATTGATGGGTTTCCTCTCCATTGAGCCAGTAAGGAAAAGTCTTAACGCAGCTTTATGAGATGAAAACACTTAATGTAACATAACTTCTGTAATAGTAGGATTTAGGTTTTGATATTTTGACAAGACATATGCCAGAGACATTTGGTGATTATTGATCGCTGTTTTGGAACTTTAAGTTATGTTAAGCCTTTTCACGTATCGTTTTAGACTGTCCCTTTCATCGATAGCCTGTGTGGTGGTGCTGTGTTGGTCTGTTACTTCACTAAATGGACAGTGCTTTGCCAAATATGGTCAACTTGGAAATTGGCTGCCACAATTGATCTGCCTAAATGAGATAACGTATGAAGTGACTGCCTCCGTGAGGTCCGTCTGACTAGAACCACATTTTCAAATGGGGGGGGGGGGGGAGTGGTTATCTACAGAATGTCCAGTTGTGATAGACACGGTTCGCCACTGATATAAGGGCATTTCAAATCCAGACATTTGAAGCAGCATGAGGAGATTTTGTGTAACTAGTAAGCTATACCAGTGGAAAACTGTGCTGCTCAAAACTGTATCTTCTTTGTCGGCGATTGAATGATTGAATCCTCTTTATTGGTCACATAAATGTACACACAGTGAAATTAGTTTCTCTGCATTTGACCCATCCTATTATTAGGAGCAGTGGGCAGCTGTTTGATATACAGCGACCGGGGAGCAGTGAAGGGGTCTGGTGCATTGCTCAAGGGCACCTCGGCAGTGCCCATGTGTTTTGGGGACTTGAATCGGCGACCTTCTGGTTCCCAAGCCAAGTCAGGTCAAGTCAAGTTTATTGTCACATCAAAGTTATACTAGTATAAGCAATGGGTGAAAATCGTATGTGCAGTCCCAATAGACTGAGCTACTGCTGCCCCTTAGATTGAATAGATCAATCTTATGCCAATAAGAGACATATGAACCAATCAAGTTTTATTTTGGATCTTACAGCTATCTTAAGAGCTGATTATTTCAGAACAAATTAAGATCAGTGCAGTGAGTAATCATTGATCTTGAATTGGGATTGTGGTGAGACAAGAAAAAGTCTATTTCTTAGAAGCTGAATTTTAGAAAATGTTTAAAATCTCACTGATGCTAAATTGAGCTCAGTTTGGTCTATAATAAAAAGGCTAGACAAAGAATTTTCTCTGGGAGTAACCACTGATTTAAGCATGCTAGAATGTGTCTTATATATAGTTGTCAATTTGTGCTGTGAAGCTGTTCTTCTTACATGTTCAAGAGATGGTCTGACCACAGAACTACATAATGCATAGCGTGAGCGGCTAGAGCTACCTGTATTTAATAAAAATAAGACATAGTATAATCATTTAGTAAAACCAGGTATGCACGTAAATCTCGTAAATTGTCTAATCGCAAGCCAAAGAAACACCACCTTGTCATGGTCAGCCATGCTTTCTGTTTACATTTGGCGTCATGCACTTGGAATGCTTTTGAGTAACTAAAATATTAGACTTGATTTTTGTGGAACGCAGAATTGAATACACAACGTCGCCACACAACATTTTGGCGACCAGGATCGGATGTTTAAGTGGGAAGACGGAGTTTGCATGTCAAGCGACTCCGAAGAGGCAGCAAAAGACCACGAAAATGAATTTAAAAAAATGCTTCACAGTTTCACAGAAGAATAACTAGAAAATGAGTCGATAAGTGAGTACATTGCAAGTTTGAGAAAGTTTGCCACTACATGCAAGTTTGGGACGTTTTTAGATAAGGCACTGCATGATAGGTTTGTTTGTGGAGTTAAGAGCGTTGAGCTGAGATATCCGTTGCGCAACGTAGCTCCCAATTAAGCTGTTATATTGTTGCTTACAGTAGAAATGGGGCTTGCATTTAAAGTAACCAATGGCAGTGTTAAACTGTTTTCACAGAAAACATATACAGCAAATGTAGTTGACAAGAAAGCCAATGCAAAGCACAAAGAAGCTTGTGGGAAGCGGTGCTATCGTTGTAATAGAAAGGGCCACAGACCAGATGACTGTAGATTCAAAGAAGCTGACTAGTAGCAGATAATAGACTTCAGTTCATAGCACATGAATTTGAGTCTTTTCTCACCAAAAATGCAGTTAAACACAACAAATCACCTCCATACTTAAGTTCTTAAATTCCACTCTGACACAAAGTATTCTTTAATTCCTTGGAGGATTTATTAGGATTGAAATATCCAAATACATGTCAAATTATCATAGCCTGTTTCCTTGTTTTTTTTCAAACCTTATTTATTTTGCAACATCCACAAATGAACCACCAAGAGCATCACCTCCTGGACAGAACAGAAACACCACCTTTACTTTTGACCCACATTATATATCATAAACATTACAACCCTCTTTTCCTTACTTAATTTTTTTAACAATAACATTCAACTCAAATCTTTATTTTGCATTGTATCATTCAGTGTATTCACATTATTCAAAGTTGGTAATGTATGGTGGGGGTCCTCGGTTTATCCTGACTGGTAATCTACAAACAGGGGATTGGACTCAGGGGGATCAGGGGGCAGGGGCTCTGGGATTTATTGCGGATGGATTCTAGTCCAATTGATGACTGTTGCATGTATTTGATAATCTGAATATCTTAAAGATATATTTAGAGTTATAGTTGAAGGTATTAATTATTGAATATATTATTTAAAAGCTTTAAACTATTTCAAAATCTGTATTGGTTATAAGCTTTACCTTGTTTGTGAAGCAGATTTGGTGACATCATGCTCCACCTGTTGTGGGAAAGGCCTAGGAGTCTTTAAAGAGACTAAATCAATTATTGTTTGCATGTTAGATGGCGGAGAAGCAACAGTTTTCCGACCGCATTATTTTACGCGTTATTTTTCACATTATTTTACGCATTAATATAGGAATTACTTTACTCATCACTTGGCACAGTGTGGCCACACTTTGTTTGTTTTATTTATTGGAAGTCTACCGGAGATTCTTGTTTAATAAACACCTTTTAGTTAACTCTCTCCGTGCGTGCTTTCTAGAAATGTGTGTCGGACCTCCTCACCTAACCTCAGACGGCTTAAGAATGAAAACCTAGGATAAGCCGTTACAATGACATCTTGTCTGGCATTCGATCCACATGACTGAGAGTGGTGATTCTTAACCATAGGTTGATTCTTGTATTAGGATGAATTTCTGGTTATGACATGATCGTTGTGTTTAGCTGTCACCATGTAACCTTTGACTGCAATGACTTTGTATGGACGGGGATTGTAGGCAGGGCATAGCTTCCCTTACTTCTTTTGACAACACAGGACGTTTTCTACCTTCAGAACCAGAGGAGCAACTTGTCGCCTCCTGTCAGCGTTATAATTCATTCTGTCCTTAGCCATAGTCAAGTCAAGCCATAGCTTGTCGCAGTTTCACGTCAGTCTCAGACTGGAAGGGAAGACATTTTCGGGCAGCTTGATTTTGAGGGGCCTTCTGAACAGCACATCAGCAGGAGCCATTCCAGTCTAGCTCAAACTCTGTAACGCCTACCATCTCGTTCGCATTATGGAGGGGAATGAGTGGAAGACGGCGTTCAATACCCACCGGACACTTTCAGTATCTTGTGATGCCATTCGGGTTGACCAACGCGGCTGTTTTTCAGGCCTTGGTCAACCACCTCTTTCGGGACATGCTGAATTTGTTCATGGTGGTGTACTTGATGATATATTGATCTTATTTCCAGTCCGCGCAGGAACATCGGCAGCAGTATGCCTGGTTCTCCAAAGACTCCAGGAGAACAAGCTGTTTGTAAAGGCTGAGAAGTGCCTGTTCCACACCACTTCTGCGGAGTTCCTTGGCCACATCTTGGTGATGGGCACACCAGAGCTAACCCCAAGAACATCCAGGTCGTGGAGGAGTGGCCCGACCCAAAGACAAGAAGCAGTTGCCTTGCATTCTGGGGTTTGCAAACTTTTACCGGCGATTCTTCAAGTGTTTCAGCCGTGTGGCCGCAACTCTGACCGCTCTCACCTCCACCTCCACCGCCTTTTTAGCCTTGAAGAGCCGACAGTACATCGTCAAAGTGGATGCCTCGGATTCATGCATCGGGGCCATCCTCTCCCAAGACATTAACCACAAATATGGGAATGAAACCAATGGCACACAATAATGCTGTGCTCGACCAAAAGAAGCACTCTCGACACAGACTAATTGAGCCATAGTCTCCAACACACACATTGCATGCATGCATGCATACCAGTTGAGGCTTGTCTATTGAGGAAAGGGAGGACCGTTGTCCCCAAGCTCCCCATTGAAGTCCATTATAAAACTGGAGGTAAGGGAGGACGAGCCTCCCTTAGGGCGGGTCTAGCCAGAGGCACTGTGAACCAATCAGCAGAGCTCACTGTGCTGGTGAATACCCAATCAGAGTTTTGGGAGAGGGTTATAATAAGGCAAGGATCTATCTTGTGTCATTCATTAATTCCGCATTCCAGACAACTCGTGAGTCGAATATTTAAACTTTCGAGTTCCGAACTCAAAGCGTTCCAGGTGCATGACACCAAATGTAAACAGAAAGCATGGCTGACCGTGACAAGGTGGTGTTTTTTTGGCTCGTGATTAGACAATTAACGTGATTTACATGGATAACTGGTTTTATTATATCATAATCTGTCTTATTTAAATTAAATACAGGCAAATTTACTTTACACAAAAAATGCTTCTCCCTCAAATCTCACTCCATTTAAATTATATTTGGTTTGTTTGGTAGAACTAGCCACTGTGCATATCAATTCCATTCAGATTTTTCTGCTAACATTGACAGTGAGGCGGGATGACAGCCAAAGTCCCGTGGTTGTTTTATGTCTTCTGGTTGACAATAAGCAACGCGTGACCTGAAGTTTACATACAAATTAATGATTGGAAGGAAAAATAACCATTGTTTTTGGCTTAATGCAGGCAAGTGGTTGTGTTATTGGTTGCACAAATCTGTTTCAAAAGGGTTCTTGTGTACGTTTCCTGAGGATTCCAGAATGAGAACTGTAGAGCATTCGCTATATGCTAATTCATGTGTACTGTTTAGCGGCCACCGTAGTGGTACTGCGCATGTGTGTTCACTCTGTGTGGTCCTGGAGACTCGTCCAGTCATCTTTAGTAGTTACTAATAAATACAGTTATACACTTATAAAAGTATCCCTCATTTAACATGGTGTCAGAAGTAAACGCGTACATACTGGACTCAACAACTTTTGAAGAAGGAAAATAAACTTGACGTCTCAGCACCAACTCACCGTGACAACAAGCTAACAACAAACTAGCATTGACAACGCGCATGCAGTATCATCATGGCAGACGGATTCCGCAGACCCGACCCGCTAGTGTTTGATGGGAACGTGGCGGAGAACTGGAGAGTGTTTGAACAGGAGTATGACATTTTCGTTGCGGCAGCACACTTTGACAAACCAGACCGCACCAAAGCATATATCCTTCTCAATTTGGCAGGATCTGAAGCTATTGAGCGTGAGAGATCGTTTGTATATGCGGCGGAAGTAAAAGCACCCGGTGACAATGGAGCCATCATCACTCCCGCCGAGTCAAAGGAAGACCCGGATTGTTTGAAAAGGAAATTTCGGGACATTTGCAATCCTCAAACTAACATCACGATGGAAAGGCACAAGTTCAACACAAGGGGTCAGAACCAAGGTGAGTCAATCGAGTCATATATCACTGATTTAAAGATCAAAGCAAAGAGCTGCAAATTTGAAATATTGCAAGACAAACTCATCAGAGATAGACTTCTATGTGGCATAAGTAATGACGGTTTAAGGAAGACTTTGCTGCGTGATAGCGAATTAACTGTCTAAGGCTATCTCTGTGTGTCGAATAGATGAGCTGTCAGACCAGCACATAAAAGCATTTTCATCACCACGAACGTCCATAAATGTTGACAGCGTGCAACACAGAGTCATAAGGAAACAGAGGTTTGAGACAAGACCGAAGTCAGTCAGAAAAGAGTGCACAGCAGATCACAGACTGTAACAATTGTGGAGGCAGCCACGAAGCAAAGAGAGAGGATTACCCTGCTTATGGTCAACAGTGTCACACCTGCAAGAAATGGAACCACTACAAAAGATGTTGCAGAACAACACTGCAGTGCCCTAAGCACACACAGATATAGGAAATGTCAATCAACTTGAGCCAGACCAAGCCACAGGTGGTAGTGACGATGACTTATTCTATGTTGATGGCGTAACACTAGAGACCATTGACACAATAGCATCTAATATCACTGAGAAAGGTGAAGCATTTACCACAATCCATGTAAATAGCCCATAGATTGTAAATAGATTGTAAATCCATGTAAATAGCCCATAGAAGTGAAAGTAGACACAGGGGCAAAATGTAACATGTCACATGATGCATTCAATGTGGGGAAAGGAGAAAAAATAGAATGCTCAAAAACAACTAACTTGGTCGCATATGGAGGAAGCCAAATCAACACTGTGGGTTCAGTTGTCCTATCATGCCACCTAGCAGGCCAGCCATATGTACTGCAGTTCTACGTTGTAGAGCGAAACGTCCAGCCACTACTAGGCTTACCAGCATGCCTACGCATGGGATTAGTTACACTGAACAAGGAAGTTCATCAACTCAGCGTGAATAGCAATGCCAACCTAACCCATCAGATCTTCACAGAGTACGCTGATCTTTTCAAGGATGAACTGGGCATGTTACCAGTCACATACTCCATGAAGCTAGATCCAGATGTACAGCCCGCCATCCGTCCAGCCCGTCGTATTCCAGTAGCCATGCAGGACAGAGTGAAGGCGGAGCTTTCTAGGATGATGGACTTAGGGGTCATCGTTCCTGTCTAAGAGCAAACTGAATGGGTGTCATCTATGGTGGCCACAAACAAAAAGCAAACCGATGACATAGATATCTGCATTGACCCCAGTGATCTCAACAAAAGTTTGCAGCGTCCTCACCACCCTATGCGTACTGTCGAGGAGGTTGCGTCACAAATGACAAACACAACCGTGTTCTCAGTCTTAGACACCAAGAGCTCTTTCTGGCAAATCTCCTTGGACAGTAAGTCATCACTTCTAACCACTTTCAGCACACCTTTCGGCCACTACAGATTTCTCAGGATGCCATTTGGAATAAATGCAGCCAGCGAGGTGTTCCAGCGCTCAATGGAACAGATATTTGCCGGTTACCCCTGCGCCATCATCGTCGACGACATACTTGTCGGAGGCCCGAGATGAAGCAGAGCACGACATGAACCTGATGAAGGTGCTCAACTGTGCGCGTCGAGTCAATCTCAGACTCAACCCCCGTTCCGATTGGCTGAGGTCAGCTACTTTTGTCACGTATTCACCAGCGAGGGTCTGAGAGCAGACCCATCCAAAACCAAGGCAATCGCAGAAATGCCTGTTCCCATGGACATCACAGCACTCCAGCGCTTCCTCGGCATGATCAACTATCTTGGGAAGTTTATCCCGTACTTCAGTGAACTTTCCGCTCCACTGAGAGAACTGACAAGTAAAGACACAGTGTGGTGCTGGCTGAAGCAGCACCAGGAAGCATATGACACTTTGAAGAAACACATGGTCAGTCCACCTGTCAAGTTTGTTTTTGTTTTCCCCACTTGAAGGGCTCAGGCAACGTGATCAAGGAAGGATATAACTGACTTTTCTTTGACCTTAGTTTGTCGTTTATTTGGTTTGACAAATGGTTGTCACAATAGCAGGTTATAAACCTGAAATGGTATGAAAGGAAATGTTTCAAAATCAACATAATACATAGGCTATAATAATATCAGTTCATTCAAATAAACAATTACCAAATGCATTTCCATTAAGAACATTCATTCAGCATTTACCAATAATCAACATTATTCTTTAAACTTAACCATGTGATGAATGTCATGCATCAAAATGTTCAAACAATATATTCAAACTGTTGTAATGTCAAACATTGCAAGCCTACAGCCCACGTATACACTACAGACCGCAGGAACACCATTTCCCAGGGTGCACCGGGGCCACATGTTAAACATTCCATGCTGAGCAGAGCTAACATGCTAACATGCTAGCTAACATGCTAGGGAGCTAACAGCTAACATAAGCAAAGCACATGAACATAAAGCAAGCAAAACACACCAGGGTGCACCGGGGCCGCATGTTACAAACATTCCATGCTGAGCAGAGCTAACATGCTAACATGCTAGCTAACATGCTAGGGAGCTAACAGCTAACATAAGCAAAGCACATGAACATAAAGCAAGCAAAACACATAAAGCAAGCAGGGAAGGCGAATGTAAACATACCATTGGGCTATCACGTTCCTGGTCTGAATGCAGCCAACTCCCTGAGCAAAATGCACTACCTGAATGAGCTGGGGCTTCAATTTAAGCCCTGACGTGCTGCCCGCGTAGATGCCTGACATAAATTATTATTTCTTTACTCCTAAAGTTCATTTAATTTCAATTTACCTTTGAAAATAGTTGCAAGGAGTACATTTTATCATTTAGGGGGCATTTAAATTATACCATTTGTTTTGGATAAATAATATATGTAATTTTGAGTCAATAGAATACATTTGGCTCTCTTTGCTCCTAAAGAGTTTAACACCTCCCACTTAAGTTCCTGATCGCTTGGCTTGATCAGAGACTTACTTCACATCAGAGATTGACCCCTCTTAACGACACCCTTTTTGTACATTTTTTTGTGTGTGTAGACGAGCAAGCATAGTCCAAAGTCAGCCACGTCTCTTGGCAGGTGTGTGTGGTGCCAAGATCGATGGGGCATGGGGTATGAATGCTCTAAGTCTTCATGTATGTGCGGAGTGTGGGGCATGGTGGTAGCGCACGGCGTACACCAACCAGCCGAAAGGGGGGGTTAGGGGTGGTGACCGGATCCAGGGGCTTGGGCGATGAACTGGGCAAGGGGTGTGGGCAGGGAACTGCATCAGGGCGGCTCAGGCAGATGAGTTTGGTCCTCCACGGGGAGGAAGACTACCAATCTTCTTACGTCTCTCCTGATGACGGTCGTGGGCAGTGGAGGGCTCCTCTTCTTCTGTCCACCTGCAGGGGAGACGATGAGGCCGGCACATGTCTTGATATCAGCGTCCCTGACGATCCCTTTTCTGTCTGGGTATACTGACAAGATTCTTCCCAGACGGAACTGGCCTCTCAGCGCGTTCTGGTCGGCGATCCAGACAAGATCACCGACCTTGACATTCCGCTCTGTCCGATGCCATTTGTTGCGGACAAACAGATTCGGGCCAGCTAGCTCACTCCACTTTGCCCAGAATCTGTCCACCCCGATTCGAATCGCTCTCAGTCGGCGCCAGGGATGGGTGCACAGGTCGAGTCCACTTGTGTCACCTACAACGGAGGAACGGCCCAGGATGAGGGAGTTAGGCGTTAAATAATCGATCACATCGTCTTGGCCTTGGGCTCTAGCGTCAATAGGGCATTGATTTGTCAGGTTGGCCGCCTGGTAGACCAGGGTTTGAAGTTCTACCCACGTGAGCGACTCTAATGCGTCTCTGAGGTTGGTGAGCGCTCTTTTCGAAAGCTTCACTGCAGCCTCCGCTGCCCCATTCCGATGGGGAGCATCTGCAGTGTGGAACTCCCACTCCCATTCGGTCCCATTCTTGGCCGCCATGTCTTCCATGGATGCAGTCTCAAGGCAAGCCAAGTGTTTGTACAGTTCATGCAGAGCTGGCTTGGCGCCAATGAAGTTGGTTCCTCTATCCGACCATAGTTTCTTCGGATGCCCCCTCAGTGCCACAAAGCGGGAGTACGCTTGGAGGAAGCTTTCCGAAGATAGATCATCAGTTGGCCATCACTTGTCGGCACATCTTGGCCTTTCGCTTTCGACAGGCAAGGCAGTCGTTCAATACTTTCCTGACTACTCTTCGTCCCTGCATAATCCAAGCTTTCCTCCTTGTGCGTAGCAGAGTGGACGCGACACCTTCATGATTTTCTTCATGCGCTTCTCTGACCAGTAGGGCGGCCTGCCATGACTAAGATGGGACTAGCGGCACAGCTGCTCCGTCCTCAGTCCAGCACTGGACTCTTCCTCCGCAGAGTAGGAGCCCTGTGCTCTCCTCCTTCCGAACCACCAAGCGATCCAGGGTTGTGTCACAGAACTCAACACCGTCTTGGGCCGCAAGAGCCAAATCCTGGAAAGCTGCTGCTCTTTCTTTTGCAGATAACTTTGGGCCTGCCTCTTTTTGCTGTTCCGGGAGCCTGGCCGTTGCCACCCAGCCAGGTTTCCACTGCTCGTCTGGTCCAGGCGACAATTCCGCACAACTTTGCGAGTGAACTGAACCTTTGGGGCTTCACAAGGCGCACAAGATCCACGCTCCATCGTCTTTGCTGTGGGACAGGGGGGCAGAACGCAGCTTGGCTGGCAGTGTCGCTCGGGCCCGACAGCTGTTTGGACTAGTCTCTGGTGACCGCTGCGGAGAATGCTTTCCTCTGGAGTCCTTTGATTTCATCAGCAACAGAGGTGGCTATCTCGCTGGCGGTCTTCATGGGCCAGTCTGATTCCGGCATCCTCTGAAATCCGGGGCCCTCCTGCCACACTGATCCTTCGGCGAGTTCTTCCGGGGTTGCTCCCCTTGTGAGGATGTCAGCAATGTTCTCTTTCCCCTCAACCCACTTCCAGCTTTCCACCGGCCCGGCCTTCTGGATTTCTCCGATTCGATTCGCAACGAAGGTCTGATAGCCGTAGCTGTCCCTTTGAATCGCTCCTAGGATGGTTTGGCTATCCACAAAGTGCGTCCAGCGTTCAACTTCGATGTGGCAGTGCTTCTCGACATACTTTTTCAGGCGAGAAGCAAAAACTGCTCCACACAGCTCGCTTTAATGATGTCACCTTTCTGGTCGAGGGGGGTGAGCTTGGCTTTCAACTCGACCAGCCTTACCATGACCCCGTCTTGCTCCGTCTCCCACCGGAGATACAGTACGGCTCCGTAGGATGCCTCACTGCCATCGGAGAAGGTGATCCCTATTGGACGGCCTATGGCTCCCCGGGGTGTGAGGCTTCTTTCAAACTTGATTTGGCCAAGCCTCACATACTCCTCGAAAACCTCAGTCGCTGCTTCTCGCAGACGTGGGGAGAGTGGATCGTCCCAGGTGTCTTTGGATGGACGGTCTTTCCCTGCTTCCTGAAAGGATTCTCTCACCAGCATTACCCATTTCTGTTTAGCAGGTGAGGCAAGGCCGATGGGATCATAGAAACCAGCGATCTGGCTCAACAGCATGCGCCGGGTGAGAGGGTCGGGTTTGCTGCTCCTGATCTCCTCCTCCCGTAGATCCAGCCCTGTTCTCATCTTCCCTCGCTTCTTTGAGAAGTTTATCGATGTCAGAACACGGAGCTTGTCTGTTTCGGGTTCGTATCCAACCCCCAGCGCCTTATTCTCCTCGTCCTGCATCTGGTTGGGAAGAATCAGGGTTATGGGCGAGGTTGAGCCGCTTCTATTGGGGTCAGTGGAGTCCTCACTCCTCCATACTACGATGTTCATCTACCAGTCACACTCACCTGCGACGCTTCGCAACACGGACTCGGAGCAGCATGCTTGCAGGAAGGCAAACCGATTGCCTACACATCACGAACGCTGACTCAGACTGAAACACGCTACGCACAAATAGAGAAGGAACTGCTGGCAGTTGTGTTTGCGTGTTCAAAGTTCAATGACTATATCTATGGAAAGCCAGTGACTGTGGAGACTGACCATCAACCCTTAGTCACAATCATCAAAAAGCCAATCTCCACAGCTTCAGCACGACTCCAACGTATGATGTTACAGCTGCAGAGATACAACATCAACCTTGTCTACATTAAAGGGAAACACATGTACCTGGCCGACACTCTGTCACGAGCCCCCAGGGCATCCACCCTTCAACACACAAACGAAAAAAATGACTTTGAGGTGATGACGGTCAGCCACATCTCATCAACTCGCCTGAAGGAGCTGAGGAGACACACTGCAGAGGACACAACGCTGCAGAACCTCACCACCGTTATCAAACATGGATGGCCTACTAAACAGCGCAGCGTTCCTCCAGCCATTGGTCCTTTCTTCCCTTTTCGAGATGAGCTCATTGTTGAAGAAGGAATCATCATGAAAGGTAACCAAACAGTCATCCCTCAGTCACTACAGAGAGAGTACATAAACATTGTACACCGAGGTCACCCAGGAGCTGAGTCAACCAAACGCAGAGCCCGAGGTGTGGTGTTCTGGCCTAACATGAGCAAAGACATTGACAATGCCACACTCTCATGCTCAGTGTGTAAGAGTACAAAACCACACCAGAAAGAGCCACTCAAGCCACACCCAGTACCGGAATTACCTTGGTCTATGGTGGCAACAGACATCCTGGAATGGAATGGCAAGCAATCAAGTGCTCGTGGACTCATACTCAGGGTGGTATGAGGTCGATCTACTCAAGGACCTCACGTCAACTTCAGTCATCACCAAACTGAAACGACATTTCTCAGTCCATGGATCACCACACACACTCATCTCAGACAATGCCAGACAGTACACCAGCCAACAGTTCAAAGACTTTGCCATACAGTGGGACTTTGAGCTTCCCCTCATATTGCAGAGAGACCCATAACCCTAGCTCCAGAGCCTATAGCTCTGACACCCACACACACCAGTGGGGGCACATACCAAACACATTCAGGTCGCATTAGTAGACAAAACCCCAAATATAGAGACTAAGTACTTTGCGTGGACTGACTCCAAGCACCACATGCCCACTGTTCATGATCGTACATAGTACGGTATTGTTATTGTTGTAAAAAAAACGTAGAAAAAAAAAAAACATTGTTGACAAGATACAGAAAGCTAGGTGAGATGCCATGCCTTTATTATTTTCTACATTACAACTTTGTTTGTTGATAAACATTGAAATGTCAGTTGTTTATTGGAATCGACCTAACCATGGTATTAGATTACTGTTATTGTTATTTTTCTATTCTACCAGGACTATAAGCTAAAGAGAGAGGATGTAGAGCATTCGCTATATGCTAATTCATGTGTACTGTTTAGCGGCCACCGTAGTGGTACTGCGCATGTGTGTTCACTCTGTGTGGTCCTGGAGACGCGTCCAGTCATGTTTAGTAGTTACTAATAAATACAGTTCTTATAAAAGTATCCCTCCGTATGGTCATTCAACAAGAACCAAAGCGAGAGGCCTGGATAAATGCAATTCATAGAGAGAACTTGAAGCCTTCTGGTAACTCTCGACTGCGGTGTACACTCAAGATTCAAGATTTTTATTTGCCATATGCAACTAGCACAATGAAATGCAATATTCGTCAGAGACGTCCATGTCTACCTCCTCTAATTCCTGGGGGTTCTCGCTCTCATCTGAGGAAGGCCCCTCCCAGTCCTCATTAGAGGAGTCTGATACCCAGAGGAAAGAAATCTCCGTGGTGGTGCCGGCTGCCTGGACGGCAGGTCGGGGTGGTGTTGATGGAAACGCCTGATGAGGTCCCTGTCCAGAATATACCGAGCCGGAACCCACAATCTCTCCTCCGGGATGTACCCCCTCCAAACGACCAGGTACTGGAGGCCTCTCCCACGACGACGGTAACGCAGTAGGCGGCGGACGGAGTAAACCGGGCCGCAATCGATGACTCTGGGTTGCGGTGGAGGTGGAGCAGCCGGGACCAGCAGACTCACCCTAGCTGGCTTGATCCTTGAGACATGGAAGGCCAGGTGAATCCGCATGGACCGGGGTAGTTTAAGCCTAACTGCCACCGGGTTGGCGACCTTCAGGACTTCGAAGGGGCCAATAACAAAAGACCGGTAACAAAATCCAGGGATATGTGGGACCAGGGACGATGGGGCACAGGAAAATGTTGCAGGAGACCAGCAGGAGCCTGATGAGAGGGCCTGTGCTGGTTGCAAACTGAACAGGCGTTGACAAACTCCTGAGTGTCCTCCTCCAGGATGGTCCACCAGAACCACTGCTGCACGACCCCCTTGGTGCGTTGAAAACTGGAGAGCTGGTAGTTGTGGCCCCAAATGAGGACGTCAGACCTCAAAGGCTGGGGAACAAACAGACTATTAGGAGGGCAGGTGCTCGGACCGGGCTGGCCCACCAGGGCGGCCTTGACCCTCTCCTCTATCTCCCAGACAAGGGGGGCCATCAACCGCGGAGCAGGAATGATGGTGTCAGGATCCTTGGTGGACTCCTCCCCCCTCCACAAACTGGCGTGACAAAGCGTCGGCCTTGACGTTACGGGAACCGGGACGGTAGAAGAGGGAGAAGTTGAACCTTGTGAAGAAGAGGGACCACCTGGCCTGTTGGAGTTCAGCCTTCTGGCGGACTGGATGTACTCCAAGTTCTTGTGGTCAGTCCAAACCAAGAAGGGTAACTTGGTCCCTTCAAGCCAGTGGCGCCACTCCTCCAAGGCCAACTTCACCGCTAGTAGCTCCCGATTGCCAATGTCGTAGTTCCTCTCCACTGGTGTTAGTCGCTGAGAGAAAAACGCACAAGGGTGGAGCTTCTGGTCGTCGGCAGACCGCTGTGACAGGATAGCGTCCACCTCCACCACAAACTGTCTCTTAGTGTTCGGGACTTGGAGGACGGGAGCGGAGGTAAACCGGCCTTGAGTCCTTGGAAGGCCTCCTCAGCCAAGGAGGACCACCGGAACGAAACCTTGGTGGAGGTGAGGGCCGAGAGCAGAGCAGCTACTGTGCTGTAGCGGTGGATGAACCTCCGATAAAAGTTGGAGAACCCAAGGAAACGTTGCAGCTGCTTGCGGGACTCAGGAGCAGGCCAGGATACAGGCAGACCTGATGGCAGGATGGACTCCACCCCACAATGGCTCCCGTGGCCCAGTCGAGGGTTGTTGCGGCGGAGCCAGGGGTAGCCCAGGATCAGAGGGAGCTGAGGGGACCACAAGATGTGAAACTTGATAGTCTCATGGTGGTTACCGAATATGAGCATGCGGACGGCGTGGTCTGATCGGAGACGGTCCCTCCCCATCCAGGGCGTTTGCCGAAACGGGGCATGGCAATGGAACGTGACCGATGCTCAACTGCAGAGTTCTCATCGATAATGTTGAAAGGTTGATATTTGACGAGTCTATGAATGTCGCGATGGTATGAGAACAGCTAACATCAGCTAACAGCAGTCGAGCATGGCACAGGGGTCTCTGGTTGGGGAACAGTCTGGACGTCTGCCCCGTCGTCTCTTCCCAGTTGTGACTGAGCTTCTAACCCTATCCCTAAGGGAGATACCAGCCACCATCCTGAAGAAACTCATTTTGGCACGCTTGTATTGGTGATCTCGTCCTTTCGGTCATTTCCTATGGTTCATGACCATAGGTGAGGGTAGGAACGAAGACTGATCGGTAGATCGAAAGCTTTGCCTTCTGGCTCAGCTCTCTTTTGGTTACAATGGTGCGGTAAAATGCCCCCAATACTGCTCCCACTGCACCTATTCTCCGGTCAATCTCACGAGCACCATGGCCTCATGTTTGGAGGTGCTGATCCTCATCCTCATACATCCATATATATATATATATATATATATATATATATATATATATATATATATATATATATATATATATATATACCATGCTCGGTTTCATCTGAACTGAAGTAATGATATATGATATATATATATGATATATGTCTTGATGCTACTATAAAAACAATGTGTCATTCAAGTCGCTTTGGATAAAAGCATCTGCCCTAAATGTAAATGTAAATGTAAATTCTCCAGCATTGAGAAGGTCTCAAATTGACTTGGAAAAACGGGGACATTTACAAATTAAAAGTGAATGTAAACACACGATGATGGCACATCCCCAATCAAATCTAATCTAATCAAATCTAATCCTGGAATCAACCCCTAGAACCAAAAACCTAACTCTAAAACCCAACCTTTTAAGGCAGGTCACTCGACAGAAACTGCCCTTCCAGCAGTGACGGAGTCGCTCCATGTTGCTAGAGCAAATTCGCTCTCCGCAGTCCTGATACTCCTGGACCTGTCTACAGCATTCAACACTGTGAACCAGATTCTCCTCTCCACCCTTGAGGGGATGGGTGTCTCGGGCTCTGCTCACTCCTTGTTTGCATCCTACCTGACAGGTCGCTCCTACCAGGTGGCACTGGGAGGGTCTGTGTCAGAACCATGCTGACTACTGAGGTTCCACAAGGATCGGTCCTCTTCTCTTCTCCCTCTAGATTAGATTAGATTAGATTCAAATTTATTGTAATTGCACAGCACAAGTACAGTACAGCGAAAATAATTTTGCATCTAACCAGAGTGCAAATGTTGCAGTAAAGTGCAGAAAAATGTACAGTTAAAATGTACAGGTTAAAAGACAGTCTAGGTATAAATGTGATATGAGCATAATAATAGGTATATACAGTATATGTATATACAGGTAAGTGATCATTTAATGTAGTGATCAGGGGTATGCTATTATTGAAAGCAGGATACAAATATATAGATGTAAATGTATATAAGTGAGTATATATAAATGTATGGCAAGTATAAATGTATATGTATATACAGGAGTAGGAGCAGTTATATCAACAGATTTAAATGTATATTGCAGGTACAGTAAACAGGTATCTTAGTAATACATATGTCAACTATAGAGAGGAAGGTAGTTGTGATACCGTTTGTTTTTACAGTTTGTTTTTTTCTTTCTTCTTTTTTTACAGTTAGTCAGAGACATTGGTGGTGATTGTTATCACCATAGGTGTTGAGCAGAGGTGTGGGTCAGGGGCGTGAGCAGGGGGGGGCAGCAGAGGGGGCGTCAGCAGGGGGGGGGACAGCAGAGGTGCAGCAGCATGGGGGGGGCAGCAGAGGCGTGGCAGAAGGGGGGGAGGGGCAGCAGGGGTTGGGCAGCAGGGGGGGGGGTGGTGGGGGCTGTCTTAGTGGTGCAGAGTTCAGGGAGATGACAGCTGAGGGGACGAAGCTGTTCCTAAGCCTGCTTGACTTGGAACAGAGGTTTCTATAGCGCCTCCCGGAGGGGAGGAGGGCAAACAGTCCATGGTGGGGATGAGAGGGGTCATCCACTATTTTTTTTGCCTTCTTCAGACACCGTTTGTGGTGGGTAGTGTTTATTGCAGGGAGGGGTAGTCCAACGATGCGTTGGGCGGTTTTCACCACCCTCTGCAGCGCTTTCCGGTCGGAAACAGTGCAGTTGCCGTACCACACTGTGATGCAGTTTGTGAGGATGCTTTCAATAGCACACCGGTAAAAGTTCACCAGAATCTGAGGTGACAGATAGGCTTTCCTCAGTCTCCTCAGGAAGAAGAGACGCTGGTGTGCCTTCTTTACCAGTGAGGCAGTATTGAGGGACCAGGAGAGGTCCTCAGAGATGTGGACCCCCAGGAATTTGAAGCTGGAGACACGCTCAACCTCCGCTCCGTGGATGAGGATGGGGGCGTGTGCGCCAGCTCTGGTCTTCCTGAAGTCGACGATGAGCTCCTTGGTCTTCTTGGTGTTGAGGGCCAGGTTGTTGTCAGCGTACCACGCCACCAGGTGCTGGACCTCCTCCCTGTATGCTGCCTCATCGTTGTTTTTGATGAGGCCCACCACCGTTGTGTCTCCAGCAAACATGATGATGGTGTTTGTACCATGTACAGGAGTGCAGTCGTGGGTGAAGAGGGAGTAGAGGAGAGGGCTCAACACACAGCCTTGTGGAACGCCGGTGTTTAGGGTGAGGGTGGAGGAGGTGAGATGGTCTAACCTGACTGACTGGGGTCTGTTGGTTAGGAAGTCTAGTAACCAGTTACAAACTGAGGGGTTGATGTCAAGGTTCTTGGTTTTCATGAGGTCACCAAGTTTTAAGATGAGTTTTGAGGGGATGATGGTGTTAAATGCTGAGCTGAAGTCTATGAACAGCATTCTTACGTGGGTGTGCTCTCATCCAGGTGGGAGAGAGTGGAGTAAAGAGTTGAGGAAATGGCGTCCTCCGTGCTCCTGTTCTCACGGTAGGCTAATTGGTATTTATCTAGTGAGGGTGACAGGCCAGATTTGAGGTGAGCCAGGACCAGCCTCTCTACACAACATCCCTTGGTCCAGTTATCTACTCAAGGGCTGTCCGCACCGAGACCTGGCTGCCATTGATGATGCTGTGGTGACACCTACTCGGACCGCAAGGAATCTAGGTGTGAACCTGGATGACCAACTTCTGGTGACAAGTTGTTCTCTTACCTTCCTTTGTTGAAACACACTATTGTAAGTCGCTTTGCATAAAAGCGTCTGCTAAATGACTGTAATGTAATGTAATGTAATGTGCGTGTGTGTGTGTGCATTACAGGACGATGAAATGTATTGAGATGAAATTCAATAGGAGTTAGAAACCACAGGAGTCTACACTGAGCAAGGAGGGAGTTGCAGTAGTCCAGCCGGGAGATGAAAAGAGCCTAGATGACCACCTGCGCAGCCTTTTTAGTGAGAAAAGGCAGAATCCTCTTGATGTTGTAGAGCAGTGGTCCCCAACTACCGGTATTTGGTACCGGGCCGAAGAGAAAGATTGAAGAAAAAAATGTTTTATAAAAATATTTTATAAAACTATTATCTTGATTTATTGATCATCAGTCTGAAAGACATTTTTCGCGTGCCGTGCCCACCAACCAGCACAACTCGTAACCAACACTAAGCGCGAGAGAATCAAGGCAGGGGACTGGTTTTCGCTTCCCGTGTGTGTGTGCAGGGGCGTCGCAACAGTGTAGGCAAAGTAGGCAATTGCCTGGGGCCCCGAGCTGGAAGGGGGCCCCCGAGGATGACAGATTATATTTCTCCCCCCCCCCCCGCACGCTTAATGATGTTCGATATATATATATCTTTTTTAATGATGTTCGTTGGACTTCACGATTGCGATCACCCTGCTCCATAGGGAACGGTTCTTTCCCCATTCCTGTTCACCCTATACACCTCAGACTTCCAGTTCAACTCAGAGTCCTGCCATCTGCAGAAGTTCTCGGACGACTCTGCAGTTGTTGGTTGTGTCAGCGAGGGAAACAATGAGGAGTACAGGGGCGTCGTGGACTCCTTTGTTGAGTGGTGTGAGCTGAACCACATGCAGCACAGACAAGACAAAGGAGATGGTGGTGGACTTCCGCAGGAGGAAATCTACCCCCACACCCATTTCCATCAAGGGTTTGTCCGCAGAAGTTGTTCAGGAATATAAATACCTGGGAGTTCACCTGGACAACAAACTGGTCTGGGCCAAGAACTCTGAGGTTGTGTACAAGAAGGGCCAGAGCCGTCTCTACTTCCTGCGGAGGCTCCGGTCCTTCAACGTTTGTAACACGATGCTGAAGATGTTCTACCAGTCGGTGGTAGCCAGTGCCATCTTCTCCAGTGTCGTGTGCTGGGGAAGCAGGTTGAGGTCAGCAGACGCCAAGATCAGCAGGATCGTCAGGAAGGCTGGTGCTGTCCTGGGGGTCCAGCTGGACTCCTTGTTGGTGGTGTCTGAGAGGAGGATGCTGCGCAAGCTGCGTAGTATCCTTGACAACAACTCTCACCCTCTCCATCAGGTGCTGACCTCATACAGAAGCACCTTCAGCAACAGACTCATTCCACCCAGGTGTACCACAGAATGCCACAGGAAGTCCTTTCTTCCTGTGGCCATCAGACTCTATAATTCATCTACCTCGGGTCGTGAGAGGGACAGTGGAGACTCAGTGACCTGAGGTCAACGCACTGTTATTATTATTTTTTTTTTGGTCAACGCACTATAAATCCTTTCACTGTAATTTTGCACTGTAAATTCAATTTCACTTTTCACTTTTCACATGTCACTTTTTCAGTATTCATCTAAGTTATTTATTAGTATTTTATTACTGCCAATTTGCACTATACGTATTGTTGTGTATTGTATATACCTATGTATTACTGTAATAATACTGTAAATTGTGCAATTCATCTATCAATACATTCAGATTTCATTTAGAGTTAATTTTGTTATATTTTGTTTATACTAGTTTAGCTTAGTTTAGTTTGTTGTTATTTAGTTTTTAGTTTTTAGGTATTTGAATATTTTGTGTGCATTTATTCCCCCTGTTTCAACTGTTGCACCTTAATTTCCCTCGGGATAAATAAAGTAATCTTGAATCTTGAATCTTGAATGTTCGATATTTTTTATGTATGTGTAATATATATATAAGTAACATGCTTTGAATTAATAAACAGGTGTGACAACCCCATCCCTCTCCTACAGGTTAACTCAGGGATATACCTGAATACCGCATTTAACCTGTCTGTCATCCACAGCCTGTCAATCAGACACACCCTATTCAGGTGTGTCAGGAGGAAGAGGCACACCGGTGTAAAAGGAGTGGCTTCTCCATTGTTGGCCCCTCTCGCCTTCAAGCTGGTCATGACATTTCATTTTGGTTCATTTGGTTTATTTGTTTCTCAGAGTATCACTTACACGCACCACACACTGACTCATCCATGCACTCACTACATTACTGATATTACTGATCCATTCATTCTTTAATTCCCCTTGTTGGTAAATAGTTTAATAGCATAATTAAATTACTTTTATTTAAAAATCCTCCAGTACTTGTGTGGTCTCCCTTGTTTTGTCTGTACCTTGAGTTTGGTTCATGACACAGGCTAGGAATTAACCCATAATAATACTAATAGTACTAATTGAACAACAATAAGGAATGTACAAAGCATATGAATAAATCATTTATAATAATACGTTAACATCTGAATGGATACTGCAAAATAGTTTGTATGTGTGTGTAACTCAACTCCCAGTGAGTTGAGTTATGTTATCCAGTGCAGTATCCTACTTTTACATATCAAATAATTCAAGCCTTTGGTA
>CM051009.1:20819367-20882242 GCA_027704905.1 Muraenolepis orangiensis
CAGTCTAAGCATTGTAAACACAAAAGTTAATTAGCTGCTTGTACTGTCTTGTACTGTCTTGGCTGAAAACAACAGCATTAAAAAACATGTTTTAAGTTTTGTTTTAATAATATTGTGGTAATTGTTTAAATAAAACTCCTCCTGCTCCTGGTATCCCGCAGTAGCAACGACCCGTCTCTCCTCCCTGTTTGTTTGCGGAATAACCACGTAAGTCCCGCCTCTAAATTCACTTACAGCTTACTGTGGATATAAAACGTGTGATCGGCATCTAAAGTTTTAATAAAATGCCTAATGGATGATGCAAAAAGCATTTGGTGCAAAGGACTGTAAGTGGTCCTGTACGCCTATTGTTAATCAGCCATGATTAAACACCCATGTTAGTCATCTATCTTACCCTACCTGTTAGAGGAAATCATTGATATAAATATAGGTTGATATCTCTCTCTTTCTCATGGCTTGGGTGTGACTTTGCCGATACAAGACCATCAACAACTCACAGCCACGTCAGATGACAGATAGAAACAGTGCAGAACAACTTGGTGTCAGGAGGGGGAAGTTGTTCTGAGGTATGTCCCAACTTTCTTTATCCTTTGCGAGGCTTTATACCTCGCAAAGGAGGTCTGCACACTTACATTTAAAACCGTAAGTGCACCAAATCTGGATGAAAATCCTATGGACTTTGTGAATTGAATCCGAGGCAGTTATTAAAGAAGGGATGTTCGGTACAACTGATTTCCCAGGCGGTTAATTGGATTTTAATCATGTTCAAGAAGATTCAAGAAGATTCAAGAAACTTTATTTATCCCGAGGGAAATTAATGTGCAACAGTTGACACAGGGGGAATAAATGCACACACAAATATACTAATACCTAAGCTAAAAACTAAATAACAACAACAAACTAAACAAAACTAGTATAAACAAAATATAACTAAAATAACTCTAAATGAAATCTAAATGTATTGATAGATGAATAGATCAATTGCACAATTTACAGTATTATTACAGTAATACGTAGGTATATACAATACACAACAATACGTATAGTGCAAATTGGCAGTAATAATATATTAATAAATAACTCAGATGAATACTGAAAAAGTGACATGTGAAAAGTGAAAAGTGAAATTGAATTTACAGTGCAAAATTACAGTGAAAGGATTTACAGAAAATAATAATAATAACAGTGCATTGGCCTCAGGTCACTGAGTCTCCACTGTCCCTCTCACGACCCGAGGTAGATGAATTAAAGAGACGAATTATAGAGACTGATGGCCACAGGAAGAAAGGACTTCCTGTGGCGTTCTGTGGTAGGTACACCTGGGTGGAATGAGTCTGTTGCTGAAGGTGCTTCTATATGAGGTCAGCACCTGATGGAGAGGGTGAGAGTTGTTGTCAAGGATACTACGCAGCTTGCGCAGCATCCTTCTCTCAGACACCACCAACAAGGAGTCCAGCTGGACCCCCAGGACAGCGCCAGCCTTCCTGACAATCCTGCTGATCTTGTTGGCGTCTGCTGTCCTCAACCTGCTTCCCCAGCACACGACACCGGAGAAGATGGCACTGGCTACCACCGACTGGTAGAACATGTTCAGCATCTTGTTGCAAACGTTGAAGGACCGGAGCCTCCGCAGGAAGTAGAGACGGCTCTGGCCCTTCTTGTACACAGCCTCAGAGTTCTTCGCCCAGACCAGTTTGATGTCCAGATGAACTCCCAGGTATTTATATTCCTGAACAACTTCAGTGGTTGACAAGTCCAAATAAATAAAAAATGCCTAGTGATCCGTAAAAATCGTGGCACATTATAATTTAAGAGGCCAAACACTGTTGTAAAACCAATTATAAATTATAAAATATAAAAAATATATATTTAAAATATAAAATATAAAAAATTATAATAATATATAATGTATTGTTTTTACAACAAAAGTGTGACATTTAATTTTGTTACTCCCTTACTATGTAAACATGTTTACAATGACTCAAATATATATATATATTTATATATATATATTTATTATATATTTATATATATATATATATTTATTATATATTTATATATATATATATATTTATTATATTTATTATATATATATTATATTATATATTTATATAATATCCACAACCCAGGCTTGTCTCTTCGTCGGTTAGTGCAGCCGATAGCACAACAACTGCGTAGAAAAAAGTAAATCATGATATCATAACATATGGGTTATGCATTAATATAGTGTATATTCCCGCGCAACTGTTCAAAAGGCTACTATTGCTTTTCAGCACTTTTTATTTTATTTTTGTACTTTATATTTGTACTTATTGTAAATGACTCATGGGGAGTAAACATTCCAATAAACGTGTTAGAACTGGCATTATAAAAAATCTTATCTTGAATCTTGAATCTACTCAAGTCTCTCAGTCGGCATTCCAATCTTTAATTACACTGCAGGACCTTTGTTCACCAGTTGACTTTCATCATAGACATGCAGCCAGGACCATCACCACCCACACACACACACAACAAAAAAAAGGCCAGATAATTGGAACTTCCCTTTCGGTATCTGGTTCCACATTGCAGTCCCAGGAGTGGCCCCAGTGTGGCCGATCCACACATTTCCGTTCCCCCTCCCCCCCTATGTATGTTAGTGATAGTAGACTGAATTTGTAATGGCCTTTATGTGGCTAATAAAGTGCAAGTGCAGTAAGTAAACAATCGAGTAAGACGCTAGTACGCTAGTAAAAAGTGATGAGAGGACGCGCTAGGTGGATGGATCCGGGTAGTGTTTCCTGAAAGGTCAGTTTTCACCTGAGTGTTGTTGCCTGATGTCGTGTGGGTGACCTAGGGGTCAGGGTAAGGGCAGTGAGTTAGAGAGCCGGACAGACATATTTGGTGGCTTTGGCCCAACATGCATCCCACTGCATGACACAATACCAAGTAGGCGATATGCAATGAATCTCAGAGGATATTTAAAAATTGAGGCCTCAGAATGAAGCCCTAGAACCAAAAAACTAACCCTAAGCACAGTAATAAACCATAGAACAAAACCCTTAACTGACCCTAACCCAGATATTCCACAAATGTGATCTCAGATGATATTCCAAAAATGAACAAGCCTTGAATAAGCCTTAAAGGAAACCCGTAGTATAACCCTAACCCATGAAACAAAACCCAGAACCAAAAACCAAACTCAAAAACTCAACCCTGAACCTAAAAACCCCAAACTCTACTAACCCTACTTGGATATTCCAAAAAACGTGATCCCAGATAATCTCAGAGTTTGATCTCACAAAAGTGTGCAGAAGCAGGTTTGGAAGTTTGGAAGAGACCTGGAAGGAGGGGAACCACAACATAGTGGGTCCTAAGGTTGATTCTAGGGGTAGGGTTTCACATTGTTCCCGTAAATGTGACCAAAATTTGATCCCAGACAAAAATTTGATCCCAGATTTTCAAATCATGTTACTCAAGATTTTAAAAAGGGGTAGAAAATTAGATTACATTACATTAGATAACAATAAGCCTATTGTTAATCTATTTTACCCT
The DNA here is from genome assembly GCA_027704905.1 of Muraenolepis orangiensis. Lineage (NCBI taxonomy): Eukaryota > Metazoa > Chordata > Actinopteri > Gadiformes > Muraenolepididae > Muraenolepis > Muraenolepis orangiensis. The sequence continues at coordinate 20,822,902 of CM051009.1, forward strand.
ACCTGTTAGAGGAGATCATTGATATAAATATCGGTTGATTGGGTGTGACTTTGCCGATACAAGACCATCAACAACTCACAGCCACGTTAGATGACAGATAGAAACAGTGCATAACAACTTGGTGTCAGGAGGGGGAAGTTGTACTGAGGTAAGTCCCAACTTTCTTATCAACATCAACTTAACAATTTAATAATTTTTAGGCTACTACCATATTCTCTGAAACATGAATCTGGATGAAAATCATATGGACTTTGTGAATTGAATCCGAGGCAGTTATTAAAGAAGGGATGTTCCGTACAACTGATTTCCTTGTCGGTTAACTGGGTTTTATTCATGTTGGCACCTAGTCGACAAAAAAGTTAAAGTCCAGATAAATAAAAAATGCCCAGTGATCCGTAAAAATTGTGGCACATTACAATTTAAAGGAGGCTAAACACTTTTGGAAAACCAATTATAAACTATAAAATGATATATATAAAATATAAAAAATTATAATAATACAAAAAAATGTGACATTTAATTATGCGGTAGAATCGCAAAAAAAAGGGTTTCATTTTATTCATGAAATATAAGCTATCCAAGTCACACTGATTAAACTCTGGGGCTGGCTTAGGGCTGGTTCCTCCCTTACTATGTAAAAGTATTTACAATGACTCTTATATATATATATATATAAATAATAATAAGTAAAGTAATAAATACAATTATTGGGAATGGATTCAGTCTTTCTGTCGATTTTACTGTTTATTCAAATATATCATATTCACCCATATTGATTCATCTTCTTCGGTGGGCGGGGGGGGGGGGGGGGAGTTATGGGCGTGTGTATATCAGAGTTCTCTGAAGGGAGGTCCACGTCGCAGACTTTCAAAACCCCTGGGGGACAAGAAATGGTAAAAAAATAAGCTTGTGAATAAGCCAGATGAGAACGGCTACAATTGCTGTTGTATCTTCTTCCTGCCGCATACAAAGCATGATACACAAACAATAATTGAAAGACAAACATTATTTAAAAAACTAGAAACTAAACTGCTAAAAATGCCATATAAAATTGTACATACACATATAGTATAATTGGTATAACTCCTTTGCTAGGTTAACATATGCCAACAAGATAGAAGTAACGCTTGTGATATAATGCAGACTGGTAAACCCCTCTATGCTTCCAACAACTGCTGTCTCTTTGTCGGTTAGTGCACCCGATAGCACAACAATGGCTTAGAAAAAAAGTAAATCATGATGTCATAACAAGTGTAAGTGGTCCTGTATGCCTATTGTTAATCACCCATGATTAAACACCCATGGTTATGCATGAATATATTGTCTATTCCCGTGCAACTGTTCAAAAGGCTACTATTGCTTTTCAGCACTTTTTATTTTATTTTTGTATTTTATATTTTTACTCATGGGGAGTACACATTCCAATAAACTTGTTTGAAAAATCTTGAAACTTTATTCTTTCCTGTCTCCTTTCCTCCTCCTCCTCAGTCTGCATTCCAATCGTAAATTACACCGCAGGACCTGTTGACTCTCGGCATAGACACACACACACACACACACACACACACACACACACACACACACACACACACACACACACACACACACACACACACACACACACACACACACACACACACAAACACACAATGAAAAAGGCCAGATAATTGGAACTTCCTTTTCGGAATCTGGTTCCTCATTGCAGTCCCAGGTGTGGCCCCAGCTGATCGATCCATGCATTTTCGGGTTAAGTTAATGACTTGATTCGCCTTGTGGCACATCCAGTCATTGACTTGCTCAATGCCCTTGATGAGTGGATCGATGGGACCATAGTCACCTGTTGATAAAGAAATGTACATCTAAGTATCATCTGTGTCGTTTGTGGTAAGCTTTTTTTAGAATTTGGAAAAGTGTGATACAGGTTGAATGGAAGCCCACATGACATTTTTGTTCGCTCAGATACACAGTTACCAATAGTAACTAAATAGTCAGTCTTTTAGGTAGGACCTGAACCAATGCAGTGCTGTACCAGACAGCCTGACCCACATTTCTAGCCTGTCAATCAATATGCTATGATCCGCCGTATCAAGTGCAGCACTGGGATAGTACTAGAACTGATATGTTTCCATAGTCAGCTTACCAATGCAATTTAGAGCAGACTCAAAATGCACAGGTCATGTTATCCTGGATGGCCCCCGACGTCCGCGACCAGTGGAAGCCCGTGGGTGATTCCCAGTACAGACAGTGGGGTCAAGCACTGCAGGTCATGATGGACCAGCTCAGGGACCTGGCAACCACCGTTGCTTACCTCATTAGAGGGACCCCCGACGCCGCGCTGTCCCTGCCTGCTGACGCCACGCTGTCCCCGCCTGACAGCGCCGCACCTCCCCCGTCTGACAGCGCCGTGCTGCCCAACGCTGCGTTGCCCGACGCTGCGCTGCCCGACTTTGCGCTCCCCCCATTTGCCGACGCTGAAGACTCGCCTGAAGACGTCGCGCTGCTCCCGTCCGCCAACGCTGACGACGTCGTTATTCCCCCGTCTGACAGCGCCGCGCTGCCCGACGCTGCGCTGCCCGACGTTGCGCTGCCCCCGTCTGCCGACGCTACCAACGTCACGCCGTACCCGCCTGATGACGTCACTATTCCCCTGTCTGACAGCGCCGCTGTTACGTTCCTGTATGTTTTGCTGCTGTCCTGTCTGTATCCTTGTCCCGTTTTTGTCTCAGGTGGCCGAAAGGGATGTGTGTGGTGCCTTGTGGCTCCTCCCCCCCCAGAAAACGATCAATCATCCACCACCTGTGTCCAATTATCAATTATCCCTCTGCCATGTGGTGTCCTATAAAATGTGTAACTTGTTTTGTCTTTTGGGGCGAAGTAACTATATTTCGCCATATAGTTACTATTGTGTTGAGCATTTATTTGTTCCTGTTTTTGTTTCCGGCCTTTGCAACCCTTTTTAGAGTAGAGTAGGATTCCTTTTGTTTGTGTTTTTGTTCACCAGCCTGGGAGAAGGGCTAGGTAAGAAACCCTGGGGTCTACACTGCATCACGTAGTAGTTTTCTTTGTCTATACACACTAGGGCGCCCTTCTCCCTGTTCCAAACCCTCTGTTTAGCTGCTTAGCTAATTGTTAGTTTGTTTTGCCTCTCCTCGCAGAGTTTTGATTTAGTCTGTATGTTGCTCCTGTTTATGATGGCCTGTTCCTTTTTCTTCTGTTGGAGTAAATAGTTAATTAAACTATTTAATACCTGTTTAACACTGCTTTCTGTTTGTGTCTTTAGTTTTGGGGTGCCCCACAGCAGGGTTTACCCCAAACCCCATACATTCCTTACACTTGCCCACTGTGTTTAGGTAGGCTGTTGCGACTCCCCCTGTACCCTAGAAGAACACCTCGGGGGAGGGCGTAACAATTGGGGGCTCGTCCGGGATCCTTGAATCCTGAGCCTGCTTAGCACAGTGTTGGTAAGTGTTGGTGGTGTTTAGTTTTTGGGGTTGTGTTTGTGGTAGTTTCAGGTTTACGTTGCTATGGCGACGTCCCTAGTACATTTGTTTATTGACAACCCGTCTGTTGATCTGCTGGATCAGTGTAAGGTGGCAGAATTAGGACAGATTGCAGAATATTATGAGATAGAAGTACCTAAAAGGGCAGTGAAGGCAGAACTACTCTCAAGTGTTAAAGAGGCTTTGGTGGCCCAGCGGGTGCTCCACCTTCCTGATCTGGAGCAGGCCGTTCCTGCTGTTGACCAAGCTCTCCATACACCAGAGAGGCCACAACAAGTTGACCAGGTGGTGCTCGGGGGCAAGTCTGATGTTGCAGCGAAGGCGGAGCTCGACACTGGGGTGAGGGGCAGACTCCCTAAAACACTCCCTCGGTTTAATCCGAGTCCGGTCTCTCCTTCGGGGGAGGACCTGCGTGGGCAGATGCGACAAGCTTTTTATGAGAGAAGAGAGTCGCAGACGCAGGCAGAGTATGCCCATAAGTTCGAGGTCCGGAAGCTGGAGCTTGAGGCTGGGCATCAACTCCAGGTACAGATTCGCCAACTTGAGATGGACGAGAAAGTGGACCTAGCTCAAATACAGGAGCAGATTGCTGCTACTTCCCCGCCCCCGCCAGCCTTGCAGTCAGATAGGTTTGATGTCAGCAAGAATATCTCTCTAGTACCACCCTTCAGAGAGTCAGAAGTTGACTCCTATTTCAGTGTGTTTGAACGTGTTGCCGCCTCCTTAAAGTGGCCCAGAGATATGTGGCCACTTTTGCTGCAATGTAAACTTTGTGGTAAAGCTCAGGAGGTGGTCTCCGCTCTTTCTTTAGAAGACAGTTTACAGTATGACTGTGTCAAAAATGCAGTCTTGCGGGCCTATGAATTGGTGCCGGAGGCCTACCGCCAGAGATACAGGCACCATAGGAAGAGCCAGACCCAGAGTTTTGTGGAGTTTGCTCGTTAGAAGGAGGGTTTATTTGACAAGTCCGGACCGGACCGGACCGGACATTGAACTGCTGGCCGTGAGTCTGCGGCCATACTATCTGCCGCGAGAGTTCTCCCATGTGCTTCTTGTTATTGTTTACATTCCACCGTCGGCAAACGCGGCGCTCGCGTGTGACGTCACCCATTCCGCCATCGCGAGACTTCAGACACAGCACCCTGAAGCATTCATCGCGATATCTGGGGACTTTAACCACGTGACTCTGGCTGCAACACTGCCCACCTTCAAGCAGTTTGTGGACTGTCCCACCAGGGAAAATAAGACACTGGACCTGCTGTATGCCAATGTTAAGGAGGCATACAGCGCCACTGCCCTTCCTCCTCTTGGAAGGTCAGACCACAACCTCATCCACCTGCAGCCCCTGTATAGGCCTCTAGTACAGCGGCTGCCTGTGACCACAAGGACTGTGAGGAGATGGTCACAGGAGGCCGATGAGGACTTGCGGGGCTGCTTTGAGTCAACAGACAGGGATTTCCTCTGTGATTTGCATGGAGAGGACCTTGATGATCTCACGGAATGTATAACAGGGTACATCAACTTCTGTGTGGACAGTGTTGTTCCCACAGAGACTGTACGCTGTTTCCCCAAAAACAAGCCATGGGTCACCCGAGACATCAAGGTCCTGCTCAATGAGAAGAAGAGGGCCTTCAGAGATGGGGATAGGGAGCAGATGAGGCGGGTTCAGAGGGAGCTGAAGGAGAGGATCCAGCAGGGCAAAGACAACTACAGGAGGAAGCTGGAGCACAAACTTCAGCAGAACAACCTGAAGGATGTGTGGAGTGGCATGAGGAGCATCACTGGCTACAAACAACCTGGTAGCCAGACAATAGGGGGGGGTCCTGATCGGGCCAACGAGTTGAATTTGTTTTTCAATAGATTCAATGAGTGGGCTCCGGTCTACCCCCCCTCCCCCAGCCCCTCTACAACCATTCCCCTCCAGCCCCCCAGCCCTGCTGTCCCCCCTCCCCCACCGTCCCTCTCCAGCATCAACATACCTGTTCTCTCTCCCCCACCACCACTACCTCACCCCTCCCCCATCAACACAACAGTGACTCTTCCAGCCCCCACACACGGCACACATACCTTCACAGCTGAGCAGGTGAGGAAAGTGCTGTGCAGGCTCCATCCAGACAAGGCTGCAGGTCCTGACGGCGTCAGCCCGAGGGTCCTCAAAACATGTGCTGCCCAGCTGAGTGGAGTCCTGCAGTACATCTTCAACCTGAGCATGAGACTGGAGAGGGTCCCTGTGCTGTGGAAGACATCCTGCCTGGTGCCGGTTCCGAAGAAGGCACGTCCCAGCACCTCAAACGACTACAGACCGGTGGCGCTGACGTCCCACGTGGCGAAATCCTTTGAGAGGCTGGTCCTGACGCTTCTTCGGCCCCTGGTCAGATCATCACTGGACCCTCTTCAGTTTGCCTACCAGCCGAAACTGGGAGTGGAGGACGCCATCATCTTCCTGCTCCATCGTGCCTACGCCCACGTGCAAGTGATGCAGCAGGAAGTTTCCTATCTTTTAGACCATGGTTTAGCGGTCCCTAGTACTAGTCCTTGGAGTTCCCCCTGTATCCTAATCCCCAAGCCTGATGGTACAAATAGGTTCTGCACAGACTATCGTAAGGTGAACGCTGTAACGGTGCCCGACTCGTTTCCCTTACCCCGTATTGATGATTGTGTAGATACCATTGGGGGTGCTTTGTATGTCAGTAAACTGGATTTGCTAAAGGGATATTGGCAAGTCCCTCTGACACCCCGTGCCTCTGAGATATCCGCCTTTGTCATCCCAGACAATTTCCTTCAGTACACTGTGATGCCTTTTGGTATGTGCAACGCCCCTGCTACTTTTCAGCGTTTAATCAACCTAGTGTTGTCGGGCGTGCCTAACTGCACCGCCTACTTGGATGATCTGGTTATATATTCAGCTAACTGGTCAGAGCATTTAGGTACACTGCAAACGGTGTTCCAGCGTTTGGCCCAGGCTAACCTAACCCTGAATTTAGCCAATTGTGAGTTCGGGAAGGCTACGGTGACCTACCTAGGGAAGGAAGTAGGGGGTGGTATGGTACGCCCTGTAGCTGAAAAGGTCTCTGCCATCACTGCCTTCCCTACTCCTAGTACCCGCAGACAGTTACGTCGGTTTCTGGGGATGACGGGATATTATAGAGGTTTTTGTCGCAACTTCTCCTCAGTTGTTGCTCCTCTGACTGGGTTACTTAGCCCATCTGTGACGTTTTGTTGGTCGGTAGAATGTCAGCGGGCCTTTGAAACTGCCAAGGCCTTATTGTGTTGCTCCCCTGTTCTTTCTGCTCCGAACTTTGCGAAGGCTTTTAAGCTGGAAGTTGACGCGAGTGCGGTGGGTGCTGGTGCTAGGTAAGAAACCCTGGGGTCTACACTGCATCACGTAGTAGTTTTCTTTGTCTATACACACTAGGGCGCCCTTCTCCCTGTTCCAAACCCTCTGTTTAGCTGCTTAGCTAATTGTTAGTTTGTTTTGCCTCTCCTGTCCTCGCAGAGTTTTGATTTAGTCTGTATGTTGCTCCTGTTTATGATGGCCTGTTCCTTTTTCTTCTGTTGGAGTAAATAGTTAATTAAACTATTTAATACCTGTTTAACACTGCTTTCTGTTTGTGTCTTTAGTTTTGGGGTGCCCCACACCAGGGTTTACCCCAAACCCCATACATTCCTTACACTTGCCCACTGTGTTTAGGTAGGCTGTTGCGACTCCCCCTGTACCCTAGAAGAACACCTCGGGGGAGGGCGTAACGATTTAATTAAACTATTTAATACCTGTTTAACACTGCTTTCTGTTTGTGTCTTTAGTTTTGGGGTGACCCACACCAGGGTTTACCCCAAACCCCATACATTCCTTACACTTGCCCACTGTGTTTAGGTAGGCTGTTGCGACTCCCCCTGTATCCTAGAAGAACACCTCGGGGGAGGGCGTAACAATTGGGGGCTCGTCCGGGATGCTGCCCGACGCTGCGCTGCCCGACGCTGCGCTGCCCGACGCTGCGCTGCCCGACGCTGCGCTGCCAGACGCTGCGCTGCCTGACGTTGCGCTCCCCCTGTCTGCCGACGCTACCGATGTCGCGCCGTACCCGCCTGATGACGTTGTTATTCACCCGTATTCACCCGCGCTGTCCGACGTTGTGCTTCACCGGCCGCCGACGTCACGCTTCCCCCATCTGCCGACGCTACAGCCATCGCGCCGTACCCGCCTGACGACGTCACGCTCCCCCCGTCTGCCGACGCTGCCGACGTCGCACCGTACCCGCCTGACGACGTCATGCTTCCCCCGTCTGCCAACGCTACCGACGTTGCGCCATACCCGCCTGACGACATCACGCTTCCCCCGTCTGCCGACACTACCGACGCTACCGGCGTCACGCCGTACCCGCCTGACGACGTCACGCTTCCCCCGTCTGCCGACACTACCGGCGTTGCGCTGCCCGACATTGCGCTCCCCTCGTCTGCCGATGCTACCGACGTTGCGCTGCCCGACATTGCGCTCCCCTGTCTGCCGACGCTTCCGCCGTCGCGCCGTACCCGCCTGACGAAGTCAAGCTTCCCCCGTCTGCCGACGCTACCGCTGTCGCGCCGTACCCGCCTGACGACGTCACGCTTCCCCCTTCTGCCGACACTACCGACGTCGCGCCGTACCCGACTGACGATGTCACGCTTCCCCCGTCTGCCGATGCTACCGCCGTCGCACCGTACCCGCCTGATGACGTCACGCTTCCCCCGTCTGCCGACACTACCGATGTCACGCCGTACCCGCCTGACGACGTCACGCTTCCCCCGTCTGCCGACACTACCGATGTCACGCCGTACCCGCCTGACGACGTCACGCTTCCCCCGTCTGCCGACGCTACCGATGCCGCGCCGTACCCGCCTGACGACGTCACGCTTCCCCTGTCTGCCGACATTGCACTTCCCCCGTCTGCCGACGCTGCCGACATCGCGCCGTACCCGCGAGCTCCCCGGTATTTATAATTACCTGTCCAGTACCTGTCGCTACTCCGACCTCCCGGTATCTAGACTTCTCGCTCGTCCCTGACCATCCGTCTGTCTGCTAACTGTCGCTACTCCGACCTCCCGGTATCCAGACTCCTCTCCCGTCCCGGACTACTCGCCGGTCTACTACCTGCCGGTACTCCGTGGATCGACCTCCCGGTATCCAGACCCCTGGACTGTCCCTGATTACTCTCTTGTGTTGTTTTTGTTTGAAATGAAGCTCTATGTTATAGCTCCACTGTGTTTGGTCCCATCTGTGATAGGTAATCTACAAACAGGGGATTGTGACTCAGGGGGATCAGGGGGCAGGGGCTCTGGGATTTATTGCAGATGGATCCCAGTCCAATTGATGACTGTTGCATATATTTGATAATCGGAATATCTTAAAGATATATTTAGAGTTATAGTTGAAGGTATGAATTATTGAATATATTATTTAAAACCTTTAAAGTATTTATAATTCTGTATTGGTTATAAGCTTAACCTTGTTTGTTAAGCAGATTGGGTGACATCATGCTCCACCTGTTGTGGGAAAGGCCTAGGAGTCTTTAAAGAGACTAAATAAATTATTGTTTGCATGTTAGATGGCGGAGAAGCAACAGTTTTCCGATTATTTTTCGCATTATTTTAAGCATTAATATAGTAATTACTTTACTCATCACTTGGCACAGTGTGGTCACACCTTGTTTGTTTTATTTCTTGGAAGTCAATCGGAGTTTCTTGTTTAAAAAACAACTTTCAGTTAACTCTCTCTGTGCGTGCTTTCTGGAAATGTGTGTCGGACCTCCTCACCAGACGGCTTAAGAATGAAAACCTAGGATAAGCCGTTAATATGACATTTGTCTGGCATTCGATCCACATGACTGAGAGTGGTTTTTCTTAACCATGGGTTGATTCTTGTATTGGGATGAATTTCTGGTTATGACATGGTTGTTGTGTTTAGCTGTTACTATGTAACCTTTGACTGCAATGACTTTGTATGGACGGGGATTGTAGGCAGGGCATAGCTTCCCTTACTTATTTTGATGACACAGGACGTTGCCTACCTTCAGAACCAGAGGAGCAACTTGTCGCAGCCTGTCAGCATTATTCTTCATCAGTCCTTAGCCAAAGCATCTGCTTGTCGTAGTTTCACATCAGTCTCAGACTAGAAGGGAGGAAATTTTCCGGAAGCTTGATTTTGAAGGGCCTTCTGAACAGCACATCAGCAGGAGCCATTCCAGTCTAGATCAAACTCAGAAACGCCTCCCATCTCCTTCGCATCATGGAGGGGGATGAGTAGAAGACGGTGTTCAATACCCACCTCGGACCCTTTGAGTATCTTGTGATGCCATTCGGGTCGACCTATGTGGCTGTATTACAGGCCTTGGTCAACCACCTCCTTTGGGACATGCTGAATGTGGGTACTTGGGGTACTTGGGGGACGATATATTGATCTTATTTCCGGCAGCAGTATGCCTGGTTCTCCAAAGACTCCTGGAGAACAAGCTGTTTGTGAAGGCTGAGAAGTGCCTGTTCCACACCACTTCTGCGGAGTTCCTTGGCCACATCGTGGCAAAGGGGAACACCAGAGCTAACCCCAAGAACATACAGGTCGTGGAGGAGTGGCCCGACCCAAAGACAAGAAGCAGTTGCCTTGCATTCTGGAGTTTGCTAACTTTTACCGGCGATTCATCAAGGGTTTCAGCCGTGTTGCCGCAACTCTGACCGCTCTCACCTCCACTCTCTGCTAGTTCTCCTTGTCGCCAGAAGCTGAGTCCGCCTTTTCAGCCTTGAAGAGCCGAAAGTACATCGTCGAAGTGGATGCCTCGGATTCGTGCATCGGGGCCATCCTCTCCCAAGGCATCAACCACAAATATGGGAATGAAACCAACGGCACACAATAATGCTGTGCTCGACCAAAAGAAGCACTCTCGACACAAACTAATTGAGCCGTAGTCTCCAACTCACACATTGCATACATGCATACCAGTTGAGGCTTGTCTATTGAGGAAGAGAGGACCGCTCTCCCCAAGCTCCCCATTGAAGTCCATTATAAAACTGGAGGTAAGGGAGGACGAGCCTCCCTTAGAGCGGGTCTAGCCAGAGGCTCTGTGAACCAATCAGCAGAGCTTACTGTGCTGGTGAATACCCAATCAGGGTTTTGGGGGAGGGCTATAATAAGGCAAGGATCTATTTAGTGTCTTTCATTATTTCCACATTCCAGATAACTCGTGAGTCGAATATTTAAGACTTGAAACTTTCAAGTTCCCAACTCAAAGCGTTCCAGGTGCATGACGCCAAATGTAAACAGAAAGCATGGCTGACCGTGACAAGGTGGTGTTTTTTTGGCTCGCGATTAGACAATTAACGTGATTTACGTGGATAACTGGTTTTACTATATCAAAGTCTGTCTTATTTAAATTAAATACAGGCAAATTTGGGCAAAGTCCCATGGTTGTTTTATGTCTTCCTGTTGGCAATAAGCGACGCGTGACCTGAACTGTACATGCAAATTAATGCGATTGTAAGGAAAAGTAACCATTGTTTTTGGATTAATGCGGGCAGGTGGTTGTGTTATTGGTTGCACAAATCTGCTTCAAAAGGGTTCTTGTATATATTTCCTGAGGATTCCAGAACGAGAACCAAAGCGAGAGGCCTAGATAAATGCAATTCATAGAGAGAACTTGGAGCCTTCTGGTAACTCTCACGACTCTGCGGTGTACAATGCAATGCAATATTTGTCAGAGACATCCATGTCTACCTCCTCTGCTTCCTGGGGGTTCCCCCCCGTCCTCATTGGAGGAGTCTGATACCCCGAGGAAAGAAATCTCTGTGGTGGTGCCGGCTGCCTGGACGGCAGGTTGGGGTGGCGTTGATGGAAACGCCTGATGAGGTCCCTGTCCAGAATATGCCGATCCACGATCTCTCCTCCGGGTCGTACCCCCTCCAATTGACCAGGTACTGGTGGCCCCTCCCACGACGACGGGAACGCAGTGAGTGGCGGACGGAGTAAACCAGGCTGCCATCTATGACTCTGGGTGGCGGTGGAGGTGGAGCAGCCGGGACCCTAGCTGGCTTGATCCTGGAGATATGGAAGGTCGAGTGAGTCCGCATGGACCGGGGCAGTTTAAGCCCAACTGCCACTGGGTTGACGACCTTCAGGACTTTTAAGGGGCCAATAAATCTAGGCGCCAAGTTGTTGGACTCCAACCGCAATGGTATGTCCCGAGTGGACAGCCATACCTTCTGCTCCCTTGGAGCAACGGTGGTTGGCAGTTGAAGCGTACCTGTTGGCCGAGCGGAGGAGTGAAGCTCTGGCTTGAGTCCAGGTCTGATGAAGGCCTGGACAGAAGGGCAGGAGACATCCTTCTCCCAGGCTGGGAATAGCAGAGGCTGGAATCTGTAGGCACACTGGAAGGGGGATAGTCCAGTGGCCGAGCTGACCAGAGTGTTGTGGGCATACTCGGCCCACAGGAGTTGTTTTGACCAGGAGGAGGTTCTTGGTTCTTCCGCTCTGTTTGCTCATTGGAGACGACAGGCTGACGGTGGCCCCGATCAGTGAGCAGAACTCCCTCCAAAACACCAACGTGAACTGGGGCCCCCAGTAGGAGGCCACATCGGTGGCGAGACCATGTAACCGGAAGACATGACTCAGGACCAGTTCTGCTGTCTCCTTGGCAGGGGAATGAAGTGGACCATCTTGCTGAACCAATCCACCACCGTCAGGATGGCGGTGTGTCCATTGGACAGTGGCAGACTGGTAACGAAATCCAGGGATATGTGGGACCAGGGACGATGGGGCACAGGAATAAGTTACAGGAGACCAGCAGGAGCTTGATGAGAGGGCTTGTTGCAAACCGAACAGGCGTTGACAAACTCCCGAGTGTCCTCCTCCAGGGTGGTCCACCAGAATCTCTGCTGCAGGACCCCCTTGGTGCGTTGAATCCAAGTGTGGCAGGAGAGCCGAGAGTTATGGGCCCAAATGAGGACATCTGACCTCAAAAGCTGGGGAACAAACAGACGATTAGGAGGGAAGGTCCTCGGACAGGGCTGGCCCACCAGGGCGGCCTTGACCCTCTCCTCTATATCCCAGACAAGGGGGGCCATGAACTGCGGAGCAGGGATGATGGTGTCAGGATCCTTGGTGGACTCCCCCCCCCTCCACAAACTGGCGTGATAGAGCGTCGGACTTGACATTACGGATACCGGGATGGTAGGAGAGGGAAAAGTTGAACCTTGTGAAGTAGACGGACCACCTGGCCTGTCGGGAGTTCAGCCTTCTGGCGGACTGGATTTACTCCAAGTTATTGTGGTCAGTCCAAACCAAGAAGGGTAACTTGGTCCCTTCAAGCCAGTGGCGCCACTCCTCCAAGGCCAACTTCAGTTAGTAGCTAGTTAGTAGCTAATCGAGAGCTAGTAGCTCCCGATTGCCAAAGTCGTAGTTCCTCTCCGCTGGTGTTAGTCGCCGAGAGAAAAATGCACAAGGTTGGAGCTTCTGGTCGTCGGCAGACCGCTTTGACAGGATGGCTCCTGCCCCCACATCGGAAGCATCCACCTCCACCACAAACTGTCTCTCAGTGTTCGGGACTTGGAGAACGTGAGCGGAGGTCAACCGGACTTTGATTCCTTGGAAGGCCTCCTCAGCCAAGGAGGACCACCAGAACGAAACCTTGGTGGAGGTGAGGGCAGAGAGCGGAGCAACTACTTAGGGTGGTGGCAGCGGAGCCAGGAGTAGCCCAGGATCAGGGGGAGCTGAGGGGACTGCAGGATGTGAAACTTGATATTGTCTCATGGTGGTTACCGGATATGAGCATGCGGACCGGTGTGGTCTGATGGAAGACTGTCCCTAGAAGTTGGCCATCCAGTGCATTTGCCGGAACGGGGCATGGCAAGGGAACGTGACCGATGCCCAACTGCAGAGTTCTCATCGATAATGTTATCGGCACCCGAGTCTATGAATGTTGCGATGGTATGAGAACAGCTAACATCAGGTAACAGCAGTTGGGCATGGCACAGGGGTCTCTGGTTGGGGAACAGTCTGGAGGTCTGCCCCGTGCTCTCTTCCCAGTTGTGACTGAGCTTCTAACCCTATCCCTAAGGGAGATGCCACCATCCTGAGGAAACTCATTTTGGCCGCTTGTATTGGTGATCTCGTCCTTTCGGTCATTACCCATTGTTCATGACCATAGGTGAGGGTAGGAACGAAGACTGATCGGTATATGGAGAGCTTTGCCTTCTGGCTCAGCTCTCTTTTGGTTACAACGGTGCGGTAAAGGGCCACCAATACCGCTCCCGCTGCACCTATTCTCCGGTAAATCTCACGAGCACCATGGCCTCAGATTTGGAGGTGCTGATCCTCATCCTCATAAATAAACATACATCCATATATATATACAGTATATATATACCATGCTAGGTTTAATCTGAACTGAAGTAAAACACCACACAATCCATTTTATTTTATTTGATATATGTCTTGATGCTACTATAAAAACAACATGTCATTCTCCAGCATTGAGAAGGTCTCAAATTGACTCGGACAAACGGGGTCATTCTGTTGTGCCTCCCCCACGCTCTAATCGATCCCAGGTGTTGCCCATCATAATCAGGCCTACTGGGACTAATTAACACCTGGGATCTACCCTTCTTTAGGCTGCCGAGGACCGACGTCGGGCGTTCGGTTATTGAGAACCACTGTCACGAGAGACTGCATGTTCCAGCTCCGACCTCGCCAAGTATCCAGTCCAACCCTGCCTTGTTTATGTTTTTGATGTTGGAGATTTACAGTAAAGACATTTTTTCCTTTGTTTTGAGTGTCCGTGTCTCGCTACTTCTGGGTTCTTTGGCACATTTGGTTCTTCGGTCTCGCTGGGGTCTAACACATTCACAAATAAAAAGTGAATGGCACGATGATGGCACATCCCTAATTCCCCCCAATTTCCCATTTCCCCTCAGCACAACACTTTCAATTCCTGCACGATTACAGCAGACTTCAGCATTGTAGACTGACGGGAGGAGACTGTAGACTGCTTCAGCTGAGAGTCCAGACAACCGTTCACGAGACAATACATACATCGGAAGATACAACAATAGGTACAATCAATTATATTAGTGCAAATATCTCATACCTACTCTATACGTTATTTTATACCTAGTAGACTGTTTTTTACATAATATTTAACCACTTTACATTATATATTACTATGCACTTTATTGCAACATTTGCACTCTGGTTAGATGCCAAATTATTTTCGCTGTACTTTACTTGTGCTGTACAATGACAATAAATGTAATTTTAATGTAATCTAATCTTATCTAATCTAATCTAATCCTGGAATCAACCCCTACAACCAAAAACCAAACCCTAAAACCTAACACTACAGTTGCAGAAATAGGGCTTTGTGTGTGTGTGTGTGTGTGTGTGTGTGTGTGTGTGTGTTGTCCTTGTACCTCCACAAGAACTGCCTCTAGGCAGGTCACTCGACAGAAACTGCCCTTCCGGCAGTGACGGAGTCGCTCCATGTTGCTAGAGCAAATTCGCTCTCCGCGGTCCTAATACTGCTGGACCTGTCTACAGCATTCGAAACTGTGAACCACCAGATTCTCCTCTCCACCCTTGAGGGGATGGGTGTCTCGGGCTCTGCTCTCTCCTTGTTTATATCCTACCTGACGGGTCGCTCCTACCAGGTGGCACTGGGAGGGTCTGTGTCAGAACCATGCAGACTGACTACTGAGGTTCCACAAGGATCGGTCCTGGGTCCTCTTCTCTTCTCCCTCTACACAACGTCCCTTGGTCCTGTTATCTACTCAAGGGCTGTCCGCACAGAGACCTGGTTGCCATTGATGATGCTGTAGTGACACCTACTCGGACCGCAAGGAATCCTGTTACCCTGGACAACCAACTTCTGGTGACGAGTTGTTCTCTTACCTTCCTTTGTTGAAACACACTATTGAAAGTCGCTTTGGATAAAAGCGTCTGCTGATTGTAATGTAATGTAATGTAATGTGTGTTTATGTGTGTGTGTGTGTGTGTGTGTGTGTGTGTGTGTGTGTGTGTGTGTGTGTGTGTGTGTGTGTGTGTGTGTGTGTGTGTGTGTGTGTGTGTGTGTGTGTGTGTGTGTGTGTGTGTGTGTGTGTGTGTGTGTGTGTGTGTGCATTACAGGACGATGAGATGTATTGATATTCAAATATATATGAGTTAGAAACCACAGGAGTCTACACTGAGCAAGGAGGGAGTTGCAGTAGTCCAGCAGGGAGATGAAAAGAGCCTAGATGAGTACCTGTGCAGCCTTTTCAGTGAGAAATGGCCGAATCCTCCTGATGTTGTAGAGCAGTGGTCCCCAACTACCGGTCTGCGGACCGGTACCGGTCCGCACGGCATTTGTTACCGGGCCACAGAGAAAGATTGAATTTTTATTTTATAAAAATATTTTATAAAAATATTATTAAAAAATATTTTCTTGATTTATTAATTATCAGTCTGAAAGACATTTTTCGCGTGCCGTGCCCACCAACCAACCCAACTCATGTAAAACCGGCCATCTGGCCACACTGAGCGCGAGAGAATCAAGGCAGGGGACTGGTTTTCTCTTCCCGTGTGTGTGCAGGGGCGTCGCAACAGTGTAGGCAAAGTAATCAATTGCCTGGGGCCCCGAGCTGGAAGGGGGCCCCCGAGGACGACAGATTATATTTCTCCCCCCCCCGCGCCTAATTTTCACGATCGCGATCTTGTTTGTATGTGTGTGACTTTGCCGATACAAGACCATCAACAACTCACAGCCACGTTAGATGACAGATAGAAACAGTGCATAACAACTTGGTGTCAGGAGGGGGAAGCTGTACTGGGGTAAGTCCCAACTTTCTTATCAACACCAACTTAACAATTTAATAATGTTTAGGCTACTACCATATTCTCTGAAACATGAATCGGGATGAAAATCCTATGGACTTTGTGAATTGAATCCGAGGCAGTTATTAGGAATTATAGAGTCTGATGGCCCCAGGAAGAAAGGACTTCCTGTGGCGTTCTGTAGTACACCTGGGAAACCTACCTCACAAAGGATGTCTGTGAGGCATCATCCCTGCTCCGCAGTTCATGGCCCCCCTTGTCTGGGAGATAGAGGAGAGGGTCAAGGCCGCCCTGGCGGGCCAGCCCTGTCTGAGGACCTTCCCTCCTTTTAAACGGTAAATGCACCAAATCTGGATGAAAATCCTATGGACTTTGTGAATTTAATCCGAGGCAGTTATTAAAGAAGGGATGTTCCGTACAACTGATTTCCCAGGCGGTTAACTGGGTTTTATTCATGTTGGCACCTAGTCGACAAAAAAGTTAAAGTCCAGATAAATAAAAAATGCCTAGTGATCCGTAAAAATTACAATTTAAAGGAGGCTAAACACTTTTGGAAAACCAATTATAAACTATAAATTGATGTATATATATATATATATATAAAATATAAAAAATTATAATAATACAAAAAAATGTGACATTTAATTATGCGGTACAATCGCAAAAAACAGGCTTTCATTTTATTCATGAAATATAAACTATCCAAGTCACACTGATTAAACTCTGGGGCTGGCTTAGGGCTGGTTCCTCCCTTACTATGTAAAAGTATTTACAATGACTCTTATATATATATATAAATAATAATAAGTAAAGTAATAAATGCAATTATTGGGAATGGATTCAGTCTTTCTGTCGATTTGACTGTTTATTCAAATATATCATATTGACCAATATTGATTCAGCTCCTTCGCGGGGCGCGGGGGGGGGGGTGTTGTGGGCGTCTGTATATCGGAGTTCTCTGAAGGAAGGTCCACGTCGCAGACTTTCAAAACCCCTGGGGGACAAGAAATGGTAAAATAAATAAGCTTGTGAATAAACCAGATGAGAACGGCTATAATTGCTGTTGTATCTTCTTCCTGCTGCACCCATGATTAAATACCCATAGATATGCATTAATATATTGTCTATTCCTCAACTGTTCAAAAAGCTACTATTGCTTTTCAGCAGTAATTATTTTATTTTTGTACTTTATATTTTTACTTATTGTAAATGACTCATGGGGATTACTCATAGAACTGGTAACAAATAAAAAATCTTTAAACTTTCTACTGCTACTAATCTTGAGTCGGCATTCCAATCTTTAATTACACCGCAGGACCTTTGTTCACCAGTTTACTCTCGGCATTGACACTTAGCCAGGACCATCACCACACACACAATGAAAAAGGCCAGATAATTGGAACTTCCCTTTCGGAATCTGGTTCTTCATTGCAGTCCCAGGAGTGGCCCCAGCCGATCCACACATTTTCGGGCATTGAGCAAGTCAATGACTTGATGTGCTTGTGATGTACTGCCTGTAATGCCCTTGATAAGTGGATCAATGGGACCATAGTCACCTGACTTGATAAAGAAATGTACATCTAAGTATCATCTGCGTTGTTTATGGTAAGCTCTAATGGGTTTTATTTTGATTTGGAAAAGTGTGATACAGGTTGAATGGAAGCCACATGACATTTTGTTCGCTCAGATACACAGTTACCAATAGTAACTAAATAGTCAGTATTTTAGGTAGGACCTGAACCAATGCAGTGCTGTACCAGACAGCTGACCCACATTTCTAGCCAGTCAATCAATATTCTATGATCCACCGTATCAAGTGCAGCACTGGGATCGAATAGTACTAGAACTGATATGTTTCCATAGTCAGCTTACCAATGCAATTTAGAGCAGACTCAAAATGCAATTTGAGCAGACTCAAATGCACCAGAAAACCCGATGAATTAATTACCGTACGTCCAAAAAACGAAATATCACTTTAGCAGTATTTATTGACATTTTAATCTATCTTTCTTTTCAGATTGGATAATCCCATTATGTCAATATGGCAAAATCAACAGGAATGATCATCTCTCTACTACTTCTGTGTTTTCTCACGAGCATCGTCATGCTGCTTGAAAACCAGTTGTGGACTTCTTTGACTGAGACTCCTTCTCAGTTGTGGAGCTCAATCTGGCATGCAGATTCACCTCCATGCGCGTGCCACAGATGTGTTACAGATGATGACGATCAGTGGTTTACGAAACGTTTCAACACATCTCTCAATCCCTTTTTGACACTAGACAACACTCTCTCAGAACACGACTTCAGATGGTGGACGGTGAATATATTAAATTAAGCAATGTCACAAAGTAACAATGAATCCAGATGCAAAACAATCATCAATGACTTTTTTAGTGCACTCAAAAGATAATTAATAATCCTCTTCTCTTCGCATCAGAAATTGCAGAATGGTCCAAAAACCTTTCTCAACTATAGAGTGGCAGAGATGGATGTGTTGAAGATGTTCCCAGAACAAGAGAGCTTCATGGACTCCAGTCCCGGTCGGTGCAGGACCTGTGCATTGGTGGGGAATTCAAATAATTTGCTGGGGTCTCACTATGGAGCCGAAATTGACTTTCATGATGTCGTTATGAGGTAAGTTATGTCAGTGTATCTTTCGTGCCCCCTGTTGTCCTGAATCCTGCTTGCCTCTCATTGAAAATAACATTCACCTAATTTATGAGCTAAGTGATCCACTGAATTTTAATAAACAAACAAACAAAGAGATAAAGGCCTATATCTACAAATAACAAGACTGAAAATATGAATGTTTACTGACATATTTGCCCTTGACTGCGCGGTCTAGGTTCAACAGAGCTCGTATTGTGGGCTACGAAGAGGATGTGGGGAACAAGACGACTCTTCAGCTCATGTACCCAGAGAGCGCTGTGGATTTGGATAACAACACACATCTCATGTTTGTTCCTTTCAAAACACTTGACCTCCAGTGGCTAGTTAGCGCCTTCACCACACATTCTATTAAACAGTAAGTCAGCAGGCAATTCAAATAATCCTGCAATATACAAGAACAATGACCACATCTATTTATATGGCTTTTTAGCCATATAAATGGCTTAGTGCTTAGCAATGTTGAACATTTTGGAAGAGATGATACTTACTTACTTAGGATTACTTTTTCTGGTCGCAGGCAATGCGGCCCCTATGACCAGATCCTCTTCAAAAAGTTCAGAATTGTCATGAAATTGTCATTACTCGTTTAACTGTCGTATGCGCATGCGGTTGGTAGGCCAGAGGCAAGAGGCCGATAGGGGTTTCGCTCTGTCATGGGTTAGGTTTGGACCCAAATGCTGCACACGGAGACCAAAGGCAGATTGGTATATATTGGTATTTATTGCGATAAATATCACACAGACAGGGATAAGCAGAGACGTTGTCGGGGACAGGCAGGAGATCAGTACTCGTCAGAGACGTCCATGTCCACCTCCTCCTCCTCCGCTTCCTGAGGGTTCTCGCTCACCTCTGAGGGAGGTCCCTCCCCAAGTGGTTGACATGGATGACTGGTCGGGGTGGCGTTGATGGAACTGCCTGATGAGGTCCTTGTCCAAAATATGCCGGGCCGGAACCCACGATCTCTCCTTTGGGCCGTACCCCCTCCAATCGACCAGGTACTGGAAACCCCTCCCCCTGACGCTGGGAACGCAGTAGGCGGCGGACGGAGTAAGCCGGGCCACCATCGATGACTCTGGGTGGCAGTGGAGGTGGAGCAGCAGGGACCAGCGGACTCACTCTAGCTGGCTTGACCCTGGATACAGGGAAAGTCGGGTGAATCCGCATGGACCAGGGCAGCTTAAGCCTAACCGCCACCGGGTTGACGACCTTCAGGACCTCGAAAGGCCCAATAAACCAAGGCACCAACTTGTTGGACTCCACCCGCAATGGTATGTCCCGAGTGGACAGCCATACCTTCTGGCCCACCCGGTAGGAGGGGCCCTCGGAACGACGGCGGTTGGCAGTTGAGGCATACTGGTTTGCCGAACGGAGGAGCGCAGCTCTGGCTTGGGTCCAGGTCCGACAGCAGCGATGGATGAAGGCCTGGACAGATGGGCAGGAGACCTCCATCTCCAGGTACGGGAACAGAGGAGGCTGGAACCCGTAGGCACACTGGAAAGGGGATTGTCCGGTGGCCGAGCTGACCAGCGTGTTGTGGGCATACTCCACCCACAGGAGTTGTCTTGACCAGGAGGAGGGGTGCTTGGCCACTGTGCACCGCAGCGCTGTCTCCATTTCCTGGTTCTTCCGCTCCGTCTGCCCATTGGACTGGGGGTGGAACCCGGACGACATGCTGACGGTGGCCCCGATCAACGAGAACTCCCTCCAAAACACTGACGTGAACTGGGGCCCCCGGTCGGAGACCACGTCGGTGGCAAGACCATGTAGCCGCAAGACATGATACAGAACCAGCTCCGCTGTCTCCTTGGCCGAGGGGAGCTTGGGCAGGGGTATGAAGTGAGTCATCTTGCTGAACCGATCCACCACCGTCAGGATGGCCCGCTGTGCACCGTTCTGTTGGAGGGTTTCCTCAAACCACTCGCGACGGGCCAGTGGTGACGTGGTGTGCGCTGGGTCCATTTGGGTTAGGTTTGGATCCAATTGCTGCACACGGAGACCAAAGGAGATAGTGGTATTTATTGCGATAAATATCACACAGGCAGGGAGAGGCAGAGATGTTGTCGGGGACTTTCAGGGGATCAGAACCAGGGCTGGGTAGACGAACCAGGCAGGGACAGGCAGATGCGTAGTCAGGGACAGGCGGTGGATCGGGAACCAGGCAGGGAACAGGCAGAGGCGTAGTCAGGGTCAGGCGGTAGATCGGGAACCAGGCAAGGCAGACGAACTGGCAGGGACAGGCAGAGGCGTAGACGGGGACAGGCAACAATGCAGGGACAGGTACGGGAATCAGTCCGGGTACACTGGAAAGTCTGTGTCATATGGACAAAGTGTGCAGGGGTAGACTTAAATAGGCCGGTTAATTATCATGCGCTGCAGGTGTGGGGGAAATGTAAATGCGGGTTGACGCTGCCCCCTAGTGGAGGCAGGGTGATGCCATTGTGACACGTCATTCTTCATCCCATGTATATTTCAGCGGGTGCCTCTTCCAGTGCTTGTCCAGTTGAGCCTTTAATGTGTCTAAGGATGGTGCAGTGACCACTTGCTCGGGCAGTGCGTTCCAGTTATTTACAACTCTGGTGAAAACATGATAACTGGCTGAGGTTGTTGACCTTGACTTGGGTAACTTCAGTAACTTCAGTGTGCCCTCTGGCAATCGAGTCATTGACAGGATTCAGTAACTTTGGCAACAAGTTGTCCTAAATACTATGGATTAATTTGTACGCCTCAATCACATCCCCTGGAGGTCTCCGGAAGATCAATGGTGGCAGGTCCAGAATCTCCAGAATCAGAAGAGTCTTTCATGGTATGGAAAAATTCTGAGACTTGCTAGTTGCTTTGTTGCACTTCTCTTCACTCTCTCCAAGGCCTCTATGTCCATCTTCAGTCTTGTGTACCATATAGGCACTCCATACTCGAGGTGAGGTCTAACTAGAGCTTTGAACAGAAGCTTGAACGATTCTGCATCCAGATATGAGTATGTACGCCTTATGACACCCATGATGCAGTTGGCTTTATTGATGCGTGTAGACATCTCATACTTAAAGCTCAGTTTCTCATCAAATATGACTCCAATGTCCTTGTCCATGTTAACACTGATCAGATAATTTGGTTCCCCAGTAGATGATGGCAGGGTTGGTACCAGGTAGTTCCTGGTTTGTTCTTTCCAATTTTCATGATCTTACATTTTCCTGGGTGAAATCTCAACAGCCAGGTTTCGGACCACTGATGTAGCCGGTTGATATCCTGTTGGAATATACATCAATCTTGTTCTGATGACATCGCTCTATACACCTTTGTGTTATCAGCCAACATAAATGATGGGGACAGAATGCTATCAGGTAGATTGTTTATACATAACACAAATAGCAATGGTCCGAGGACTGAGCCCTGTGGTATACCACGAGTCACATTACGCCATGAAGATGCTTGACCATTGATGACAACACTCTGTCTTTGGTAAAGGAAGTCTGTTATCCGGGTAAGGAGTTCCTCCCCTATTCCATAATGTTGCAGCTTTGATACTAGACGACGATTTTGTCGAATGCTTTCATAGAGTCTAGGTAGCATACATCTATACTTCGACCGGAATCGATGATCTTTGTCCATTCATCCATCAGAAAAAGCTGTTGCAGGGTTGTAGACCTTCCATTGATGAAGCCAATTTGTCATTTGTTAAAAATATGGTGGAGTTTCATATAGGAAACAATGTCTTCTCTAATCAAGGATTCTAGGAGTTTACTAAGAATACATGCGAGGCTTACAGGACGATAGTGACTAGGCAGTTCCTTACAACCTTTTTTGAATATTGGAGTGATATTTGCAGATTTCCACACATATGGCAGTTTCCCAAGCTGTACTGATTTTTAAAAATCCTGAAAGGTGGATGATAACTTCACAGAAAACAATGTTTGATTCCATTTCTTTTTTCGATTACATTTTTTGATTGTTTTTGCATCTGGATTTACTTGCTTGTTATTGTTGAAGTTCAACCCACATTTCAAGCCGTTGTTTTACCTCACATTACAGGCTACATTTTGTATTGATGATTTTCCACTATCTAAAAAAATGTATCTGTGATGTGAAATCAAGTCATTCTATTGAGGCTGGTTATTTGTTCTTGTGGGATACGATGAATGCACTATATAGGGTATAATCATTCGAACTATATATTCAGACAGCACTACAAAATGGCGAACTCAATATATAACATTTCTCCTGTAACAATTCCACTGTAATGGTTTTACGTTTTTGTTTTTTTCACAGAACATACAAACGGGTGAAAATTGCAACCAAGGCTAATCAGGATTTAGTGAGTATTGTTCATTGATGTTTATGGTTTGGCAGCTTACATTCAGATGACCTTTTACAATTGTTTCATAGTTGTTATAATTGTTATAAATGTTCACATTGTTCATATTGTTACACTTGTTTCATAGTGGTTCAAGTTGCCCTTGATCAAGGCACCAGACCCCTACACTGTTCCTTGGGCACAGTGTATACAATAGCTGCTCACTGCTCCTAATACGAGGATGGGTTAAATGCAAAGAAACACATTTAACTGTGTGTGTGTGTACATGTATGTGACTGAATAAAGAGGATTAACATTCAATGTAAGACCACTTGTAAGGCTGACTCTGAGTTCTGTGTGCACCCAGGTAAAGGTTCTCCATCCTGGATTCATCAAATATGTCCATGAAAGCTGGTTGGAAAAACATGGAGGGTATCCATCCACTGGCTTCCTGGGTGTGATGCTTGCAATACACATTTGTGATGAGGTAAGTCAAATTGAAATTTAAGCATACGCCATCATTCACCTCGTAAGATATAGACAAGCTTTGTGTTGGATTTCGCAGGTAAATGTTTTTGGATTTGGAGCAGACAAGGATGGAAACTGGAGACACTACTGGGAAAATCCGGGAGAAGGACTTCATGGAACTGGACTGCATGGTGGAGGGCAAGAGTATAAACTTATTCTGCAACTTACAGAAAGGCAAAAAGTCAACTTCAATAAAGGGTGGTGAATGGGTTCTCGGTCCCAATGGTAGTGGTAATAATACTTATATATATGTATACTGTATTAATCGCGGTTTTGTAACTAAGAGTTATAAAACCGCGATTAATAATCAGCAAATTTCTCTGGCATATGTCTTGTCATTGTCTTGTCATCACTCTTGAATCTTGTGACTCAGGGGGATCAGGGGTCAGGGGCTCTGGGATTTATTGCGGATGGATTCCAGTCCAATTGATGACTGTTGCATGTATTTGATAATTGGAATATCTTAAAGATATATTTAGAGTTTTAGTTGGTAAAGTAATTCATATTAAGGTCTGAATTATTGAATATATTATTTAAATCCTTTAAACTATTTCAAAATCTGTATTGGTTATAAGCTTTACCTTGTTTGTGAAGCAGATTTGGTGACATCATGCTCCACCTGTTGTGGGAAAGGCCTAGGAGTCTTTAAAGAGACTAAATCAATTATTGTTTGCATGTTAGATGGCGGAGAAGCAACAGTTTTCCGACCGCATTATTTTACGCGTTATTTTTCACATTATTTTACGCATTAATATAGGAATTACTTTACTCATCACTTGGCACAGTGTGGCCACACTTTGTTTGTTTTATTTATTGGAAGTCTACCGGAGATTCTTGTTTAATAAACACCTTTTGATTAACTCTCTCCGTGCGTGCTTTCTAGAAATGTGTGTCGGACCTCCTCACCTAACCTCAGACGGCTTCAGAATGAAAACCTAGGATAAGCCGTTACAATGACATCTTGTCTGGCATTCGATCCACATGACTGAGAGTGGTTATTCTTAACCATAGGTTGATTCTTGAAGTGGGATGAATTTCTGGTTATGACATGATTGTTGTGTTTAGCTGTCACCATGTAACCTTTGACTGCAATGACTTTGTATGGACGGGGATTGTAGGCAGGGCAGAGCTTCCCTTACTTATTTTGACAACACAGGACGTTTTCTACCTTCAGAACCAGAGGAGCAACTTGTCGCCTCCTGTCAGCGTTATAATTCATTCTGTCCTTAGCCATAGTCAAGTCAAGCCATTGCTTGTCGCAGTTTCACATCAGTCTCAGACTGGAAGGGAAGACATTTTCGGGCAGCTTGATTTTGAGGGGCCTTCTGAACAGCACATCAGCAGGAGCCATTCCAGTCTAGCTCAAACTCTGTAACGCCTACCATCTCGTTCGCATCATGGAGGGGGATGAGTGGAAGACGGCGTTCAATACCCACATCGGACACTTTGAGTATCTTGTGATGCCATTCGGGTTGACCAACGCGGCTGTATTTCAGGCCTTGGCCAACCACCTCTTTCGGGACATGCTGAATTAGTTCATGGTAGTGTACTTGATGATATATTGATCTTATTTCCGGTCCGCGCAGGAACATCGGCAGCAGTATGCCTGGTTCTCCAAAGACTCCTGGAGAACAAGCTGTTTGTGAAGGCTGAGAAGTGCCTGTTCCACACCACTTCTGCGGAGTTCCTTGGCCACATCGTGGCGAGGGGCACACCAGAGCTAACCCCAAGAACATCCAGGTCGTGGAGGAGTGGCCCGACCCAAAGACAAGAAGCAGTTGCCTTGCATTCTGGGGTTTGCAAACTTTTACCGGCGATTCTTCAAGGGTTTCAGCCGTGTTGCCGCAACTCTGACCGCTCTCACCTCCACTCTCTGCTCATTCTCCTGGTCCCCAGACGCCTTTTCAGCCTTGAAGAGCCGACAGTACATCGTCGAAGTGGATGCCTCGGATTCATGCATCGGGGCCATCCTCTCCCAAGACATTAACCACAAATATGGGAATGAAACCAATGGCACACAATAATGCTGTGCTCGACCAAAAGAAGCACTCTCGACACAAACTAATTGAGCCGTAGTCTCCAACACACACATTGCATGCATGCATGCATACCAGTTGAGGCTTGTCTATTGAGGAAAGGGAGGACCGTCCTCCCCAAGCTGCCCTTTGAAGTCCATTATAAAACTGGAGGTAAGGGAGGACGAGCCTCCCTTAGGGCGGGTCTAGCCAGAGGCACTGTGAACCAATCAGCAGAGCTCACTGTGCTGGTGAATACCCAATCAGTGTTTTGGGGGAGGGTTATAATAAGGCAATAAGGCATCTATCTTGTGTCATTCATTAATTCCGCATTCCAGACAACTCGTGAGTCAAATTTTTAAGACTTGAAACTTTCAAGTTCCGAACTCAAAGCGTTCCAGGTGCATGACGCCAAATGTAAACAGAAAGCATGGCTGACTGTGACAAGGTGGTGTTTTTTTGGCTCGCGATTAGACAATTCACGTGATTTACATGGATAACTGGTTTTACTATATCATAGTCTGTCTTATTTAAATTAAATACAGGCAAATTTACTTTACACAAAAAACGCTTCTCCCTCAAATCTCAATCCATTTAAATTATATTTGGTTTGTTTGGTAGAACTAGCCACTGTGCATATCAATTCCATTCAGATTTTTCTGTTAACATTGATAGTGAGGCGGGATGACTGCCAAAGTCCCATGGTTGTTTTATGTCTTCCGGTTGACAATAAGCAATGCATGACCTGAAGTTTACATGCAAATTAATGATTGGAAGGAAAAGTAACCATTGTTGTTGGCTTAATGCGGGCAGGTGGTTGTGTTATTGGTTGCACAAATCTGTTTCAAAAGGGTTCTTGTATACGTTTCCTGAGGATTCCAGAATGAGAACCAAAGCGAGAGGCCTGGATAAATGCAATTCATAGAGAGAACTTGAAGCCTTCTGGTAACTCTCGACTGCGGTGTACACTCAAGATTCAAGATTTTGATTTGCCATATGCAACTAGCACAATGAAATGCAATATTCGTCAGAGACGTCCATGTCTACCTCCTCTAATTCCTGGGGGTTCTCGCTCTCATCTGAGGAAGGCCCCTCCCAGTCCTCATTGGAGGAGTCTGATACCCAGAGGAAAGAAATCTCCGTGGTGGTGCCGGCTGTCTGGACGGCAGGGCGGGGTGATGTTGATGGAAACGCCTGATGAGGTCCCTGTCCAGAATATACCGAGCTGGAACCCACAATCTCTCCTCCGGGATGTACCCCCTCCAATCGACCAGGTACTGGAGGCCTCTCCCACGACGATGGTAATGCAGTAGGCGGCGGACGGAGTAAACCGGGCGCAATCGATGACTCTGGGTTGCGGTGGAGGTGGATCAGCCGGGACCAGCGGACTCACCCTAGCTGGCTTGATCCTGGAGACATGGAAGGTCGGGTGAATCCGCATGGACCGGGGGAGTTTAAGCCTAACTGCCACCGGGTTGACGACCTTCAGGACTTCGAAGGGGCCAATAAATCTAAGTGCCAAGTTGTTGGACTCCACCCGCCTCCACAAACTGGCGTGACAAAGCGTCAGCCTTGACGTTACGGGAACCAGGACGATAGGAGAGGGAGAAGTTGAACCTCGTGAAGAAGAGGAACCACCTGGCCTGTCGGGAGTTCAGCCTTCTGGCGGACTGGATGTACTCCAAGTTCTTGTGGTCAGTCCAAACCAAGAAGGGTAACTTGGTACCTTCAAGCCAGTGGCGCCACTCCTCCAAGGCAAACTTCACCGCTAGTAGCTCCCGATTGCCAATGTCGTAGTTCCTCTCCGCTGGTGTTAGTCGCTGAGAGAAAAACGCACAAGGGTGGAGCTTCTGGTCATCGGCAGACTGCTGTGACAGGATAGCGTCCACCTCCACCACAAACTGTCTCTGTGTTCGGGACTTGGAGGACGGGCCTTGAGTCCTTAGAAGGCCTCCTCAGCCAAGGAGGACCACCGGAATGAAACCTTGGTTGAGGTGAGGGCCGAGAGCAGAGCAGCTACTATGCTGTAGCCGTGGATAAACCTCCGATAAAAGTTGGAGAACCCAAGGAAACGTTTCAGCTGCTTGCGGGAGCAGGCCAGGATATAACCGCGGAAACCTTGGTGGGGTCCATCTGCATGCTCCCCTGTCCCACAATATACCCCAGCAAAGAGACGGAGGAGGTATGGAACTCGAGAACTCGAGAACTCGAGAACTCGAGAACTCGAGAACTCGGGAATTTGAAGAGGCGCTGGAGGACTACCTGGACCTGGTGTACATGCTCCCTCCTGTTCTTTGAGAAGATAAGGATGTCGTCCAGGTACACAAACATGGGCTTGTTCAACATGTCCCTCAACACGTTGTTAGCCAACGCCTGGAACACTGCTGGGGCGTTGGTAAGACCAAACGGCATCACCAAATACTCATAATGGCCGGTGGACGTGTTAAAGGCCGTCTTCCACTCATCCCCCTCCCGTTCCGGACTAAGTAGTAGGCGTTACGCAGATCCAGCTTTTTGCAGACCGTTGCTCCCTGTGGCAAATCAAAGGCGGGGGAGTGGGAGTGGGTAACGGTTCTTTACCGTGATGTCCTTAAGGCCCCTGTAGTCTATGCAGGGCCTTAGTGACTTTTTTCCACAAAGAATAACCCCGCTCCAGCCGGTGATGGGACGAATAATTCCGGCCGCCAGAGAGTCGCTTATATAAGCCTCCATGACTTTTCTCTCTGGTGTGGACATGGAATACAGGCGGCCCTTCGGGGGCGACGTTCCAAGGTGGAGGCTAAAGGCACAATCATAAGGGCGGTGGGGGGGGGTAAGGATGTCGCCTTGGCCTTGCTGAACACCTCCTGGAAGTCGTGGTATTCAACCGGTACCCCGGTCAGGTCCGGAGCAGGGGAGGAACAAGCGGAGCGCTGGGGTGCGGTGGCTTGCTTAAGGCAGACCTGATGGCAGGATGGACTCCACCCCACAATGGCGTGGCCCAGTCGAGGGTTGTTGCGGCGGAGCCTGGGGTAGCCCAGGATCAGAGGGAGCTGAGGGAACCGCAGGATGTGAAACTTGATAGTCTCATGGTGGTTACCGAATATGAGCATGCGGACGGCGTGGTCTGATGGGAGACGGTCCCTAGAAGATGGCCATCCAGGGCGTTTGCCGAAACGGGGCATGGCAATGGAACGTGACAGATGCCCAACTGCAGAGTTCTCATCGATAATGTTGACAGGTTGACAGTTGACGAGTCTATGAATGTCGCGATGGTATGAGAACAGCTAACATCAGCTAACAGCAGTCGAGCATGGCACAGGGGTCTCTGGTTGGGGAACAGTCTGGAGGTCTGCCCCGTGGTCTCTTCCCAGTTGTGACTGAGCTTCTAACCCTATCCCTAAGGGAGATACCAGCCAGCATCCTGAAGAAACTCATTTTGGCACGCTTGTATTGGTGATCTCGTCCTTTCAGTCATTACCTGTGGTTCATGACCATAGGTGAGGGTAGGAACGAAGACTGATCGGTAGATCGAGAGCTTTGCCTTCTGGCTCAGCTGTCTTTTGGTTACAACGGTGCGGTAAAGGGCCCCCAATACTGCTCCCACTGCACCTATTCTCCGGTCAATCTCACAAGCACCATGGCCTCATATTTGGAGGTGCTGATCCTCATCCTCATACATCCATATATATATATATATCAGGGTTTCCGCCAGGATTTTTTCTTGCCCGTCAAGTGTCCGGACAGATTAAATTTTACCGGACAAATTCGAAACTTACATTTACATTTACATTTATATTTAGGACATTTGGCAGACACTTTTATCCAAAGCGACTTACAAGGTGTACATTAGTTGCGCAGGTGTACATGAGGTACGCAAACATAAAAATAGAGCAGTTCACAAGTATTCATATTAACAAGATGAATAACACAATTTCGTACTGCTAGGTCACCTGCTTAAGTAGCTGTGATAAGAGCGTGTTATCAACATTAAGGACTTACCATGTTTCAAAAACAGTCTATATTACAAACGCAACTATAATGTACACCTAGATTGACGAAAGAATGACAAGTAACCTCAAATAAATTACCTCAAATTGATTTGACTATTTAATGAACAACAAAACGAACAAGAACGATTGAGCAAAACCTCGTTAGCCGCAAAAATCGATTTCAAACACCTGTAACATCTGTAGTGTCACAAGTGGGATTGTTCGGTGGGACCCAGAACGCAGACCAAGACAGTGGAGCTATAACATAAAGCTTTATTTAAAACACAACACAAAACAACTCAAACACAACACAAGCGAGTGATCAGGGACAGTCCAGGGGTCTGGGTACCGGGAGATCGAGTAGCGACAGGTACCAGACATGTAACTATAATGACCGGGGAGCTCGTATAGACTGGAGTACCGCGAGACAGGCGGGTGACGCGGGACAGGCTGGTTCTGGATCTCCGGGACATCAGCGTGACGATTCCGTCCAGAATGTACGACGTAACGTGAAGAACGTGTGACGTACAGTACGACCTAACGCTGGGGTAACGGATAGCCAGGGTCTATATACCCCAGGTGAGGGGATTAGCAATCAGCCACGCAATTGCCGACAGGTGTGTGTGTGCGCCGCCAGCGCACATGGCTTGGCCACGCCCCCTGTTCAGTGACGTCGCTTGACGTCGATGAGAGGTGCGGCAGCTGATTGGTCACTTCATTCGGTCACCCTTCCGGGGGGAGGGGGCAGTAATAAAGCTGTCAAACCTCAAATGTCCAGGATCTAAGTTTAGTATGAGCATTATTACCGGACATTTTGACCGGCAGGTTTTTAAATTACCGTTTTTTTATAATTTTTACCCGCTAAAAACTGCTAAATACCGGCTAACAGAAACCCTGATATATATATATATATATATATATATATATATATATATATATACCATGCTCGGTTTCATCTGAACTGAAGTAATGATATATGATATATATATGATATATGTCTTGATGCTACTATAAAAACATTCTCCAGCATTGAAAAGGTCTCAAATTGACTTGGAAAAATGGGGACTTTCACTAAAAAGTGAATGTAAACACACGATGATGGCACATCCCTAACAAATCGAATCTAATCAAATTCTGGAATCAACCCCAAGAACCAAAAAGCTAACTCTAAAACCTAACCTACCTACAGTTGCAGAAATATGGCTGTTAGGGCTTGTGTGTGTGTGTGTGGTGTGTGTGTGTGTGTGTGTGGGTGTGTGTTGTCCTTGTACCTCCACGAGAACTGCTTCTGGGATCCCCACCAATCTGCTTTTAAGGCAGGTCACTCGACAGAAACTGCCCTTCCAGCAGTGACGGAGTCGCTCTATGTTGCTAGAGCAAATTTTCTCTCCGCAGTCCTGATACTCCTGGACCTGTCTACAGCATTCAACACTGTGAACCACCAGATTCTCCTCTCCACCCTTGAGGGGATGGGTGTCACAGTTTGCACTCCTGCATCCTCGCTTCCACAGCACTCGCCCGTATAGCCACGCCCCCTTATCACATTCCACATTCCCATCTCCATTTCCACTGCACTCGCCCGAATAGCCACGCCCCCTTATCGCATTCCACATTCGAGTCTCCTCGCTCCCACTACGCACTACCGGATAGCCACGCCCCCCCTGTTTAATTCTCACCTCATTATTACTTGGCTATTTAAGTCTACCCCGCACACTCATACTTTGCCTTGCCCGATGACACAGACTTTCCAGCGTACCGGACTGATTCCCGTTGCCGACCTTGCCTGCCCTGGACCTACCCGCCCTGCCTGGTTCCCGATCTACCGCCTGTCCCTGACTACGCCTCTGCCTGTCCCTGCCTGGTTCGTCTGCTCTGCCTGGTTCTCGATCTACAGCCTGTCCCTGACTACGCCTCTGCCTGCCCCTGCCTGGTTCGTCTAGCCTGCCCTGGTTCTGATCACCTGCCTGTCCCTGACTACGTCTCTGCCTGTCCCTGTCTGTGTGTGATATTTATCATAATAAATACCACTACCTCCCTTTGGTGTCTGTGTGCAGCTCTTGGGTCCAAACCTGTCCCGTGACAATGGGTGTCTCGGGCTCTGCTCACTCCTTGTTTGCATCCTACCTGACAGGTCGCTCCTACCAGGTGGCACTGGGAGGGTCTGTGTCAGAACCATGCTGACTACTGAGGTTCCACAAGGATCGGTCCTCTTCTCTTCTCCCTCTAGATTAGATTAGATTAGATTCAAATTTATTGTCATTGCACAGCACAAGTACAGTACAGCGAAAATCATTTAGCATCTAACCAGTCTAGGTATAAATGTGATATGAGCATAATAATAGGTATATGTATATACAGGTAAGTGATAATTTAATGTAGTGATCAGGGATATGCTATTATTGAAAGCAGGATACAAATATATAGATGTAAATGTATATAAGTGAGTATATATAAATGTATGGCAAGTATAAATGTATATGTATATACAGGAGTAGGAGCAGTTCTATCAACATATTTAAATATATATTGCAGGTACAGTAAACAGGTATCTTAGTAATAAATATGTAAACTATAGAGAGGTAGGTAGTTACAGTTTGTTTTTACAGTTTTTTTTTTCTTTTCCTTTTTTACAGTTAGTCAGAGACATTGGTGGTGATTGTTATCACCATAGGTGTTGAGCAGAGGTGTGGGTCAGGGGTGTGAGCAGGGGGGGGGGCAGCAGAGGCGTGGCAGCATGGGGGGGGAGACAGCAGAGGTGCAGCAGCATGGGGGGGGCAGCAGAGGCGTGGCAGCAGGGGGGGAGGGGCAGCAGGGGTTGGGCAGCAGGGGGGGGGGGGGGGGTGGTGGGGGCTCTTAGGGCTTGTTTCCACCAAGCTGTTTTGAGAGCCGTTTCGGAGCCCGCGTGTCATCGCGAACCAGTTCTTTGAGTTTCCACCGCAATGGAGCCGCTTTCTGGCTCCGTTAAGTGGTTCGTTTGCGGCTCCACTTCGAAGCTGAGCTGGCCAGCCGGCTCCACAAGGGCTGGGGGCGTGGCTTATCGGAGAAACTCAAAGGTAAAAAGGTAAAACCTCCAAATTCGCCATGGACGTGAAGACGAAGCAGCAGCAGTGGTCCGCGGAAGAGACTAACTTCTTCCTTGCGTTGTGGTCCTCGGCAGAAGTTCAGAAGAAACTGGGTGGAACTACAAGGACAAAGCCTGT
Organism: Muraenolepis orangiensis; assembly: GCA_027704905.1. Taxonomy (NCBI): domain Eukaryota; kingdom Metazoa; phylum Chordata; class Actinopteri; order Gadiformes; family Muraenolepididae; genus Muraenolepis; species Muraenolepis orangiensis. The sequence continues at coordinate 20,855,903 of CM051009.1, forward strand.
ATTTGATAAAATACAGCGCGACATGGCTTCAGCGGGGTTCGACCGAACCATCCTCCAAATAAACAATAAATTAAAGAAGTTGAAGAAAGATTTCAGGGACCAAAAGATGGAGCTCGGGAGAAGTGGAAATGGTCGGCCATCACGGACAAATCCGTACTTCGAACTGTTAGACTCGGTCCTCGGCGACCGACCGTCGTGCCAAATCACAGGGGCCTTAAACTCTGCAACAGCCATGGTCGTTGTAGCCAATGATACCCTGCTGCGGAGTTACAATGATACTGGTAAGTTTTACTTTATAAATCTTTCGCCGTATTGTCATAGATATTTATTTCTAGGAATTTAGCGAGCTACTCATTTCTCACATCAATGTTATGTTCGTGCCATCGGAAAGTTGTAGCTACGATATCTAGGCTTCTTCTAGCTTTATTCTACATTTCCTTCGTAATACGTTAGCTACTTTCTAAAAACAGTAGTATAGTGGAGACATGTTGAATGTACTTCTCTTGTTTTTGTTTACAGACATGTTTTAATGTACTTTTCTCTTGTTTTTGTTTGTAGCGTTATCTTCCCTCGACGATGTCGAGCTACCGCCACAGCGCTGCAGCTCGCCCGCACCGTCTTGCAGCTCAACACTTCAAGCCTCGCCCTCCCAACCAACCAGAAACCGTAAGATTTTATGAGCTGGGTATATCGTAGTCCGTCACACCCAACGCTAAGCAAACATCGACATATATTTATAGTACTATATTGTATTAATACAGACAAACGCTGAGTACCGTAACTTTATCATATTATTAGTCTGCTCGACATTCAATAACTTTTGCTAAGCACCTGCCGAATAGAGGCGGGAGCATTCTCTTCATTCCCTGCAGAAAAACCATATTTATCAATGCCATGACAGTGTTATTGTTCTTGTACACAGGAAAAAGGAAGGCAGACTGTGATCCAGACCAGATGCTGCAGTTGATGCAACGAGCAGAAGACCGCTCCATTGTGTACGAGGAGAGGAACAGCGTGTCATTGGCGCAAATTGCCACAGAAACAACGATGTTGCTTGGCATCATGCAGCGCATGATGGATTACCTTGATAAGCCAAATAACCAATAAAAAACAGTTTTTTAATCAAGACCTTGTTTATTGACATTGCCCATAAAACATGATGACAGTTATTAAGCAAAAAGTCAAACGTCTCCTGTACTGAAGTACTCCATTAATGCACCTCTAATGTCAGCTCCTTCAGTGTGAACTTGGTCAGGTACTGCCTGGATATTAGGCTGAATGTTCACATCCCTGTCTGGGTGCTCCTCATTGTAATTGTCACCATGTTCCTCACAAATGTTATGGAGCACACAGCAGGCCAGCGTCATTCTCTTGCTCAGCGCAAGCTTGCAGTCATTTTTTTTAGGAGGCACCTCCATCGTCCTTTTAGCCTCCCAAAACACATTTCCACAACTGATCGTGCACTACTCAGCCTGTAGTTGTAGGTGTGTTGTTCGCGTGTCAGTCTTCCAGTGTCGGAAAAGGGCTTCATCAGCCACTTCTGCAAGGGGTAAGCCGGGTCACCGATCAGGTAATACCCAACATCACAGCCAGAGATGTTCACCTTTTTTTGGCTAAGAAATTCCCCGCTACCTAAGTCGTCCCACAAATGTGACTGACGCAGCACTCTGGCATCGTGCATGCTTCCTGGATAGCCAACACACACATCCCAGAACATTCCTTTTCCATCCACCACTGCTTGCAGAACAATCGAATGCCATCCTTTCCGGTTGTAGTAGTCTGGGGCACACACCTCTGGTGCAATTACTGGAATGTGGCTTCCATCTATTGCACCAACACACTGTGGTGCTCTCCAACGGTTGTTGAAGAAAGTTGCCATTTCTTCCAGCTTACCAGCATCTGGCATAGTAATGTGCAAAGGAAGCAGCACCACGACGACTGCATCGCAAAATTCCCTAACACAATTGTAAACAGTGCTCCGGCCTACACCAAAAAGATGGCTGATGGTCCTGTATTCGCCGCCGGTGGCCAGCTTCCAGATGGCAATTGCCACCCGCTTTCGTAGTGGGACACTCAAACGGAAATTTGTGTTCCTTCTCCCAATTATATCATGGAGCCGATCGCAGATATAGTCGAAGGACTCCCGGGACACACGGAAATTCTGCATGAATTCGTGTGGACTGAAATCCGGAACAATGGAGTCCCACCAGTACAGAGATCGCGGGTGTGCCCAGGCAATAGGGGACCTCCGCTTTCTCATCTGCCACGACTCCATCACAACCTGTACAGACAGATATCAGCGTATCATTACATTTATTCGATTGGTCTAACTGAAATACGATCGATTTCAGGGTTTCCGTTGTCTGTTAATATGAATAAATAAGTAATAATAATTACCTTTCTCCAACGTAATAACAGTGCTTGGCGCTCACGATGAGCAGTTTGAAGGGCGTGTGATCGCCGTGATTGTAGGGCAATGAAGGATTGCAAAAGGAAAAGCATAACGCGCACATGCATCGTGTTGTCCGGCATTGTTGCTTCTGTTGTTGCTGGGAAAGCAGAGACGTATCCAGACGTAAACCGTGACGTCATGACGTGGCTCTCTCGGCGAAAAAGGCAGTGGAAACGCAAACCGTTTTTTTGCCGGCTCCCCAATTGAACCAAATGCGAACCGGCTCCGTTGACTCGCGAGAGCCCGAACTGGGCTTTCTTTGGTGGAAACGAGGCATTAGTGGTGCAGAGTTCAGGGAGATGACAGCTGAGGGGAAGAAGCTGTTCCTAAGCCTGCTTGACTTGGAACAGAGGTTTCTACAGCGCCTCCCGGAGGGGAGGAGGGCAAACAGTCCATGGTTGGGGTGAGAGGGGTAATCCACTATTTTTTTTGCCTTCTTCAGACACCGTTTGTGGTGGGTAGTGTTTATTGCAGGGAGGGGTAGTCCAACGATGCGTTGGGCGGTTTTCACCACCCTCTGCAGCGCTTTCCGGTCGGAAACAGTGCAGTTGCCGTACCACACTGTGATGCAGTTTGTGAGGATGCTTTCAATAGCACACTGGTAAAAGTTCACCAGAATCTGAGGTGACAGATGGGCTTTCCTCAGTCTCCTCAGGAAGAAGAGACGCTGGTGTGCCTTCTTTACCAGTGAGGCAGTATTGAGGGACCAGGAGAGGTCCTCAGAGATGTGGATCCCCAGGAATTTGAAGCTGGAGACACGCTCAACCTCCACTCCGTTGATGAGGATGGGGGTGTGTGCGCAGCTCTGGTCTTCCTGAAGTCCACGATCAGCTCCTTGGTCTTCTTGGTGTTGAGGGCCAGGTTGTTGTCAGCGCACCACGCCACCAGGTGCTGGACCTCCTCCCTGTATGCTGCCTCATCGTTGTTTTTGATGAGGCCCACCACCGTTGTGTCATCAGCAAACTTGATGATGGTGTTTGTACCATGTACAGGAGTGCAGTCATGGGTGAAGAGGGAGTAGAGGAGAGGGCTCAACACACAGCCTTGTGGAACGCCGGTGTTTAGGGTGAGGGTGGAGGAGGTGAGATGGTCTAACCTGACTGACTGGGGTCTGTTGGTTAGGAAGTCTAGTAACCAGTTACAAACTGAGGGTTTTCATGAGGTCACCAAGTTTTAAGATGAGTTTTGAGGGGATGATGGTGTTAAATGCTGAGCTGAAGTCTATGAACAGCATTCTCACGTGGGTGTGCTCTCATCCAGGTGGGAGAGAGTGGAGTAAAGAGTTGAGGAAATGGCGTCCTCCGTGCTCCTGTTCTCACGGTAGGCTAATTGGTATTTATCTAGTGAGGGTGACAGGCCAGATTTGAGGTGAGCCAGGACCAGCCTCTCTACACAACATCCCTTGGTCCAGTTATCTACTCAAGGGCTGTCCGCACCGAAACCTGGCTGCCATTGATGATGCTGTGGTGACACCTACTCGGACCGCAAGGAATCTAGGTGTGAACCTGGATGACCAACTTCTGGTGACAAGTTGTTCTCTTACCTTCCTTTGTTGAAACACACTATTGTAAGTCGCTTTGCATAAAAGCGTCTGCTAAATGACTGTAATGTAATGTAATGTAATGTAATGTAATGTGCGTGTGTGTTTCCATTACAGGACGATGAAATGTATTGAGATGAAATTCAATAGAAGATAGAAACCACAGGAGTCTACACTGAGCAAGGAGGAGTCCAGCCGGGAGATGAAAAGAGCCTAGATGACCACCTGCGCAGCCTTTTTAGTGAGAAAAGGCAGAATCCTCTTGATGTTGTAGAGCAGTGGTCCCCAACTACCGGTATTTGGTACCGGGCCGAAGAGAAAGATTGAAGAAAAAAATATTTTATAAAAATATTTTATAAAAATATTATCTTGATTTATTGATTATCAGTCTGAAAGACATTTTTCGCGTGCCGTGCCCACCAACCAGCACAACTCGTAACCAACACTAAGCGCGAGAGAATCAAGGCAGGGGACTGGTTTTCGCTTCCCGTGTGTGTGTGCAGGGGCGTCGCAACAGTGTAGGCAAAGTAGGCAATTGCCTGGGGCCCCGAGCTGGAAGGGGGCCCCCGAGGATGACAGATTATATTTCTCCCCCCCCCACCGCACGCTTAATGTGTTCGATATATATATCTTTTTTAATGATGTTCGTTGGACTTCACGATCGCGATCACCCTGCTCCACAGGGAACGGTTCTTTCCCCATTCCTGTTCACCCTATACACCTCAGACTTCCAGTTCAACTCAGAGTCCTGCCATCTGCAGAAGTTCTCGGACGACTCTGCAGTTGTTGGTTGTGTCAGCGAGGGAAACGATGAGGAATACAGGGGCGTCGTGGACTCCTTTGTTGAGTGGTGTGAGCTGAACCACATGCAGCACAGACAAGACAAAGGAGATGGTGGTGGACTTCCGCAGGAGGAAATCTACCCCCACACCCATTTCCATCAAGGGTTTGTCCGCAGAAGTTGTTCAGGAATATAAATACCTGGGAGTTCACCTGGACAACAAACTGGTCTGGGCCAAGAACTCTGAGGCTGTGTACAAGAAGGGCCAGAGCCGTCTCTACTTCCTGCGGAGGCTCCGGTCCTTCAACGTTTGTAACACGATGCTGAAGATGTTCTACCAGTCGGTGGTAGCCAGTGCCATCTTCTCCGGTGTCGTGTGCTGGGGAAGCAGGTTGAGGTCAGCAGACGCCAAGATCAGCAGGATCGTCAGGAAGGCTGGTGCTGTCCTGGGGGTCCAGCTGGACTCCTTGTTGGTGGTGTCTGAGAGGAGGATGCTGCGCAAGCTGCGTAGTATCCTTGACAACAACTCTCACCCTCTCCATCAGGTGCTGACCTCATACAGAAGCACCTTCAGCAACAGACTCATTCCACCCAGGTGTACCACAGAATGCCACAGGAAGTCCTTTCTTCCTGTGGCCATCAGACTCTATAATTCATCTACCTCGGGTCGTGAGAGGGACAGTGGAGACTCAGTGACCTGAGGTCAACGCACTGTTATTATTATTATTTTTTGGTCAACGCACTATGAATCCTTTCACTGTAATTTTGCACTGTAAATTCAATTTCACTTTTCACTTTCACATGTCACTTTTTCAGTATTCATCTGAGTTATTTATTAGTATTTTATTACTGCCAATTTGCACTATACGTATTGTTGTGTATTGTATATACCTACGTATTACTGTAATAATACTGTAAATTGTGCAATTCATCTATCAATACATTTAGATTTCATTTAGAGTTAATTTAGTTATATTTTGTTTATACTAGTTTAGCTTAGTTTAGTTTGTTGTTATTTAGTTTTTAGTTTTTAGGTATTTGTATATTTTGTGTGCATTTATTCCCCCTGTTTCAACTGTTGCACCTTAATTTCCCTCGGGATAAATAAAGTAATCTTGAATCTTGAATCCCCCCCCCCCCCCGTTGGACTTCATGATGTTCGATATTTTTTATGTATGTGTAATATATATATAAGTAACATGCTTTGAATTAATAAACAGGTGTGGCAACCCCATCCCTCTCCTACAGGTTAACTCAGGGATATACCTGAATATCTCATTTAACCTGTCTGTCATCCACAGCCTGTCAATCAGACACACCCTATTCAGGTGTGTCAGGAGGAAGAGGCACACCGGTGTAAAAGGACTGGCTTCTCCATTGTTGGCCCCTCTCGCCTCCAAGCTGGTCATGACATTTTGTTTTGGTTCATTTGGTTTATTTGTTTCTCAGAGTATCACTTACACGCACCACACACTGACTCATCCATGCACTCACTACATTACTGATATTACTGATCCATTCATTCTTTAATTCCCGTTGTTGGTAAATAGTTTAATAGCATAATTCAATTACTTTTCTTTAAAAATCCTCAAGTACTTGTGTGGTCTCCCTTGTTTTGTCTATACCTTGAGTTTGGTTCATGACAAAATGGGGGCTTGTTTCATTTTGGTGGACCTTTGGTTTAATTGATTAGTTTGTTGGCTTTTGGCTTAGTTTGTAGTGGTGGAATCTGATTTTGGACTTTCTTCAGGTCTGCATAGCAGTGGGCTCTTTCCTCGTCCATCGCCGTGTAGGCCTCCAATGCCTTCCCAGACAGCAGTGGCACGAGTCGGCAGGCCCACTCACTTTCCGCCCAGTTCCATGTTCTAGCAATCTGCTCAAAACGTAACAGATAGTTCTCAATGTCCTCACCCACCAGAAATTGGGGAATTTTTGGCTCACTATAGTGCCTCCAATCTGGCCTCGACTGCTCTGGCCTACTGCCTGAGTCAGGAAACTGCAGAGAGGGTGCCACTGACGGTGCGTCCTGGTACCCACGCCGGGGTGCAGGTGTTGGCAGGTCAAGTCTGGGGCTGCTTGCTGTCCCTGGAGTTGCAATAGTGTCCTGCAAGTTTGGGGCAGGCAGTGAAACATTTTGACGTTGCTGGGGAGCTGGTTGAACCAGTGGAAGAGAGGTCCGCAGGCCTCGGATCTCTGCCAGCAGGCCCTCCTCTCTCCTTTGCTGTCCTGCTAGGAAGTCTCTCATTATTACCAGCAGTTCTCCCCCTGATCCACCGGTCGGCGCTGGGGCTGCAGCGCCCTCCTCGTCCTCCGGGTCTGTCTCCCAAGCCCGGTCGGTATCACCGGTTGCCGACTCCTCATCTCGCTCTTGTTTCTGGGAGCGCAGTCCGGTGCGCGGCCTGGGCAGGCGGGTTATCTTCTTCCGACTAGCCATCCCACTTCTGACACCATATGTGACGGGGTCCTCTCTCGAACTCCTTTGAATCTCCCCAAAAACAGGCGTAGTCGGAAGAATCCCGTTGGTGGTTTTTATTTCCCGCCTCCCAAGGTGCAGAGGTGATATAGGTTTGCAAAGAATGTGAAAAGTGAAAGTAACATAAAACAAAATACCCTATACTTACTAGATCTACAAAAAGTGGAAAAAGAGAAAACAAATAAAACCAAACACAATATACCTATTACTTAACACTTCACAATGGTTAACTATGCAAACACGCTACTACTTCCGACCAAGCAAATACCACCACGTTTACAGAGGGATTCCCCGTTACCTTCACTGTAACTCAGCCAACTCAAGACTCACTTCCCTGGGCCAAAGCAGCCCTCTTGTAGCCAATAGCCCCTCCCCCTAGGCTTCAAACAGGATGTACCCAACAAACACATCAAACCCAACTCCTACACACAAAACATATATATATATATATACCTATATATATATATAGATATATATATCTATATATATATAGATATATATATCACACATACTCTCCAACTGTTTCAACCAACGATACCCAAGTAAACAGTACAAAACCAAATGATACAATAACCTCGCTCACGTGACCATGGCCCTGCGCCAACCCCTCCCATTTAACCTGGCGGACATGTGTGCCTCTGCTTGGCCAACGCGTCAGCCTAGGAAGTGCCGGAGGAGTGCAGAGACGAATGCATCGTGACCATGTAAGTGAATCAATGTATATGTGATGTAAGAACGTAGCCTTCCCAAGCTGACAGGAGCGAATGCTTGGAATGTTTGGTGTCTGCGTGTGTGTGCGTTGCTCCGCTGCGTATCTGGCGTGTGTGTGTTTGTATGCGCACTGCCCGCAGTCAGTGACGGAGCCGCTCCGTCACAGTAACACTTCGGAAAGTTTATTCCATACCACATTTTGATTGTGAATGTATTCACTAGTTAGTAATTGCATGTTTGTTTTTACATGTAAATTGTTTGGGAGATGCATACAAGTAATTGGTTTGTTTGTTTGATTGGTTTGGAGGAGAACAGCTTGGTCAGTAATTAGGCCCTAAGTGGGAGTGTGGTGAATCCTCTCCTCTGTGGACATTGTAATGGAAAAATCATATGTTGTCCCTTCTATCTCTCTCTGTTTCTTTGACCTTGTGACCCCCCTATGTAATTCTCCCTATCACCCTTTTGTCCTATTTTCCTGAGGGGTTCTTATCCTTATCCTTATCCTTATCCTCATCCTGCTTGACCAACTGTAATGTTTATCTCACAGTGGGGGACAGTGGCTATTACAGTCTACAGCTGTTGAGGGGGGGTTGGCATACAACTATTGAGCTGGATCAAAGGCTTGGCCGCTCCTGGTCCAACACCTCTGGCTTCCTCTGCCTGCACGAGAGTTCCTCCGTTCCCGTGCTGGGGATGGGGCTGGTGGAGCCAGGTGGTCAAGACTTGCATCATTGGGGTGAAAGACAGTATCTTAGGGGCAGTCCTAAGGAGGGATAAATACTGAGTGTTGCCAGCATTACGGTGGACTTCCCTATCCTCACCTCATAGGATTCGGGGCTCCCGACAAAGCTTTGTCTGTCTGTTGTCTGTCTGTTGTCTGACTGTCTGTCAATTTGTCTGTTTGGCCACTTGTCTACTTGTATTTGTTCATTGTGTTCTGCTTGCTTGATAAATCTTCAAACTTAATTGAGTTCATGTGTGACAGTTCTTATTAATTGATAATTTGCCTTCTTATTCACGTAGATTTCCACCACACTGCCAATCAAGCTACCCTTTTAAATGGGTCAACTTAGCCCATCATCGCAGCAGTTGGCCCTCAAGAGAGATTTGGCAGGAGCCACCACCTGGTTTTCACCGCTCTATTTCTGTGTTTAGGTCAAATTGGCAGAGCGCTGGCGGAGACTGGGACAAAAGGGTCCGGCTCAGAGCTAAAGGAGACTCCATTAAGTTTGCTCGGTTGCTCTGTTGTCAGGCCATAACCTTGGATCCCTGAGGGGTTGTGTGTGTGTGTGTGTGTGTGTGTGTGTGTGTGTGTGTGTGTGTGTGTGTGTGTGTGTGTGTGTGTGTGTGTGTGTGTGTGTGTGTGTGTGTGTGTGTGTGTGTGTGTGTGTTTATGTACGCACACACCTACGAACAGAACATCCGTACCAGCTGTACTTGGCTTTTAGAACAACGCATTTCTTGAAATTGCAAATGTTCGGCCTCTGCTGCAGCTTGCGAATGAACTGAGGACACTGGTGTAGCAGGTGTATCACAGACACAACACTGTTTGCGATACTGGACCAGTTCTAGGTTCTTATGGAGTGGGGTTAAAACCTAGAGAAATTGACCGGAGACCAGTATTTAAATGAACACGCCGGAACTTTACTCATGTAAATAAAAACCAGACAATGGAACAGTTATTCAGACAATAGAAATATTCCTGCAGGTAAGTGAAGCACACTTTTCCCTTTCATGTACTAACCTAGGTTAGTTTAGTTGAATTCAAACACTCTAATTTGTATTGGATGCTTTAAGTTATGTTAGACCGGTCTAGGAGTAACTAACTCATTTTAGATTTATAGATTGCACCTATTTTGATGAGAAAGGAGTTAACTCTTTTCCTTCTTTTCACAGATAAAAAACCCCCCAATATCATTGATACCAAATCAAAGTAAAGTGAAACACCATTATACTTAACATCACAATATTGACCATTATGAAAACAAAAATACAATGTTGTTTGACACTTTCACACTTACACCTGGTTCAAGTTCAGTCCAGTTAGGTATCTAATTCAGTTCAGTTCAGAACAGTGGCGGCTCGTCCATAGGGGCGCAGGGGCGCCACCCCACCTAGTTGAGAGAGGATATTTTAGATTTTAGATTTTTTGACCCCTAAAAATAAACTAAACATGTTTGTCATTGACGTCACTCTCATAGAAATCTAGTACCTACCTCCAAACCTGGGCGCAAGACCGGTGCGCCCAGGAACTCCGCGTCACTGCGCGCAAGCGGCCAATGAAAATGGATCAAGCAAATAAATGTAGCCTATCAAGGGTCCTAAATACGATCTGTGGGGGCGCATATTCTTGCGCCCGAACAAAGAAACCAGTCACGCATGCGCCACTCAAATTGAGTGGCGCATGCGTGAGCAAATTGAGTGGCGCATGCGTGAATGCGTGAGCAAAGAAACCAGTCACGCATGCGCCACTCAATTGTAGCCTAGTTTAACCTTATTTGTAAAGCCTGTACTGCTCTGCTCTCAGTTCGGTCTTGCTGTCTGAGGAGAGGTACGTTTTTGTTGTCCCGGTTATAGGTTTACATTTTTATTGTGGACGATGTAAACGTAAAGTAAAGGGGATAAGAAATGTTGGTCTTGCTGTATAAACATGCAGCTTGTGTCATTTGTATGTAAACGGTGTGGATTGGGGTTTTGTAAGTTTATCGTGGACACGTGCTTCCCCAATGCTAGCTACAGGGTCCTCCGTGTGTTTGTCTGCTAATATAGGCTGTGGTCGAATGTATTAAGCATTTGTATTTTATTTAATTAGTTTAATTCAGAAGCATTTGTTAATGAGTCAGTTCGCGTCTTGCTGTCTGAGGAGAGAATAGTTGTATAGTTATAGTTATAGTTGTGTAGTTCTTGTATAGTTAGTATAGCATAGGTACATAGATTAAACTGTATATTGTATAGTAGTGTAGTGTACATAGGACCCAGTACCTTTTCATTTGTAAGCTTAACATTGTATTGCATTTTATCTCAGGACTTGTATCAGGTCTATTTTATAATCTTCTATTTTGTTCTAATTACTTTTGCACAATCGAATGTAAGACCATATTTAGGTATTATTTTTTTTTTTCTTACGTTTATTTTCTACTAGGTATTACTGTGTTCATAATTGCTAATTGAAGCACCATATAATAAATGTTCTTTCACCATAAGTTTCAAGTTTGTTTATTATTTGTCACAACAAAATACAGAATACTTTATGATGAAATGCTTGTTTCTGTATGAGCCCCTGAGATTGTGCTACATACAGTAAAAATAAATTAAGTAAAAAAAGAAATTAAGCAGTAAGTTAAGGAATGTTCAGTCAATATACATATATACAATACAGAGTAGAATGAGTAACAGTGAGGTTTATATTTATATTATGTATAGTTTTTTATTTTTATTTCTTTAATTCGCCCTCTCGGTCGTTTACATGGAGAAATGGCGCCACCGTCTGGGAAAAAGCGGTATTGCACAGCAGATATGATTTTTAAAAAATTGCGAATTTTTTACCCCCCTGCGCCCCTCCTACTTCGGATGTCACCGGCCGCCACTGGTTCAGAACCTCCAAACACTCCTACCGCTCTGGGTCAGCGAGTTATCAACAGTCACCGTAGCAGCGGATCCCCTAACTGGCAACGATGAAGAATACGTCTGTCCTTAGGAACGTAGTCCGTGGGGTTGGATCGCCATCTTGTGTCCGATGTGCGCGTCGTCTTCCCGCGTGCACCACGGAAGAATCTTCACTTGTTTGACACCAACTTCAAACCGAAACCAAAAACCTGACCAAAACCGCTGTGGCTGATTAAGATATGGTCTCCATGAATCACCACAGCAGATAGGTATTATTTTCCAGATTCTAAATCAACTCTTTATCAAAGCATTCACTTGTTAATTCCTTTACTTCATCTCGAGCTACAAAGACAACACGTGTCTTAAAGGGGAAGCGTCACATTTCTTGTCAGCATGTATCTAATTGTTCCCAGTCAATTATTGTCAAAACCATTTTTAAATTTTTACTTTTCAAACATATTTATGCATTTCAATGAATTATTTATATTTATTCATGTTATATTTTAATGTGAGTTATATCGGCAAAGGGGACCCCCCACTGTTCAATGAGACGGGGCTAGGAGTTGAGGGTGTCACGAATGAGAGGGAGTGTGGGTTGGACCCCGAACGCAGACAACGACAGAGTGGAGCGATACGAACGGCTTTATTCTTAAAGCACACAACACACAAAGTCACAAGGGTACACGGGGAGAACTACGTGGAAGTAGAGTAGGCAGGCGACCGGGGTGCGAACTATCTCTCCGATAGTCAGCAGGCGGGCGATCAGAACGGGTAAACGTGCAGTATACGTAACGACCTCACGCTGGGGTAAAGGAAAGGCAACGTATATATACCCCAGGTGAGGTGATCAACAAATGACACCGGGGGAAATTGAGTCCAGGTGTGTGTGTGTGTGTGTGTGTGGCCAGCGCACGTGGCTAGACCACGCCCCCTGCCAACCAACGTAATTGTTGACAGGAGTGTGTGCGCCACCAGCGCACGTGGCTAGGCCACGCCCCCTGCCAACCACCGTAACCGTGACAGAGGGGAGGGTGAGTGTTTGTGTGTGTGTGTGTGTGTGTGTGTGTGTGTGTGTGTGTGTGTGTGTGTGTGTGTGTGTGTGTGTGTGTGTGTGTGTGTGTGTGTGTGTGTGTGTGTGTGTGTGTGAGTGTGTCTGTGTCTGTGTGTGTATAATGTGTGTGTGTGTGTGTGTGTGTGTGTGTGTGTGTGTGTGTGTGTGTGTGTGTGTGTGTGTGTCTGCTTGTATACATGTGCCCTGCAGGGGGGTGGTTATGTATTCATGAGCCCTTGCTTTGAGCCCAGAAGGTGCAGCTCAGCGCTGACTGACAGATCTCCAGCGGTCTGCAGTTAGCTGATACACCCGTCCCATTAGCAGGGCTGCATCTTGGTGCCATGTCAGTTACAGTATAAAACATGCAACCTGTTAAGTATGTGTGTTTGATGCACACACACACACACACACACACACACACACACACACACACACACACACACACACACACACACACACACACACACACACACACACACACACACACACAGTAGTGTAACTTGGAGTGATTAGGGAGCGAAGTTATGGGAAGAGTTGTGGAATATTAGCAATAAACGGGTCAGGACACGATGACGTCTCCCGATCTCCAGCCAGACCTTGTTGTCCCGTCGTAGTTCATTAGGCGCCGCTCAACCCTAATCCGATTGGACGGGAGGGTCGGAGGGACGACCAATCACGTCGAAGGTCAGACACCCAAAGGAAAATGCTGCTGCCACACAGTGGTGAGTGGATGAGGTTATGGAGGTCTGTTTGTCTCTATATATATTATATATATTATACATATATCCATAGTGTGAGTGGTTGATGGGCAGTAGAGGCTCTCAGGATGGACACACGTCATGTGGCAGGAGGGTTTGTTTATCTCACTGTGACGGTCCCTGATAAAGGTCATCACTGGAAGACTCAAAGGTCACTGCCTCTTGAATGGAAATTGAACAACAAGATACGTCCTGACAATTAAAAACATTACATGTGTGTGTGTGTGTGTGTGTGTGTGTGTGTGTGTGTGTATGTGTGTGGTTGTATGTGTGTGTAGAGGGAGCAGGAGTCAATGCAGTGTGACAGGTCACATTGAATGCCAAGGGTTAGAGATCAGAGAGGAATTAAATATATGAAACAGCACTAAACCATCAGCCAACAACCTTTACTCACACACACACACACACACACACACACACACACACACACACACACACACACTCCGACAGACAGACAGAAAGACATACACACACACACACATACATACACACACACACACACACACACACACACACACAAATACGTAACACACATAAATACATAACACACACAAATAGCATGTGAATGATAGGTACAGCATTAATGAAGGAGATGTTGGATCAAGCTCATTATGTCCACCCCAGAACCTGTGTGACAGTAGTCACACAGGTGCTTGACCAGTCTTCATCTCTTACACACATTAAAAGCCTGAATATTCTACTCACTACTAGGCTTTGAAGTTGCTTGCAGACAGTGTGAGAAACACACTGTATAAAACCTGATTCTGTTATTTATTCCAGCACGCCCTCGCGGTCCAGTAGGGGGCGCGGCCCACACTTTGAGAAACACAGCACCAGACAACGCTCAAGGGAAAGATATCCAGAGATATATAATAAAAATCAGTTGGCTGGAGCAACTACAGCAGCATTTATCATCAGGTATAAAAGAAAATATTTACGATACTGAGCAGTGTGTGTGTGTGTGTGTGAGGTTACATGGAGGATATTGGTGGTGAATGAACATCATGTTGTTAGTGTGTGTGTGTAAAGCTCTCATCACCATGACTGTTCAACCCCCATGGACATGGATGGACATTCCATCACCAGAGGAGGAGGCCATTGGAATAGCCTTTCAGTCCAAATATTTCAAGTTTGAAGGGTTTTGCTCTTGTCTTAACGTGGGAGTTAGCAAGGGACATGTATTTGTAATAATAATGACAAACATAAAAGAACAACTTTGGATCATCTTGAAAGTAACTTGAGCGTGACATCCCATAATAGCAGAATACACTTCACCTGTGTTGACTCTGCATTGTGAAAAGCTCTGTTTGATCTTGAGAGAAGCATAGTGGAAACTTAGCGTGCAAACACTTTGGTTGTTGTTATCGTCAAAACCTTGTGGCTCGGATTTGGGGAGGGGAGGGGAGGGGAGGGGAGGAAGGAGGGAGGGAGGAGGGATGGGGAGGGGAGAGTGGAGGGGAGGGGTGTCTCTGTGTGGGCTGGTGCGTGTTTGCATTAGTAAACACACACTACATAGTAAAGCCAAATTTATTTTGGAGGTTTATGAATTTATGAATATGTGCATGATGCATATTTATAAAATCCCCAAAGAGTTGACTTATTTCATAATCTCTTGCATTATTTGGTTTGCAAATGAAGCCTTTGACACCACGTTACACTGACTTGTGTGTGTTTCAGTGTTTCTTTTCATTTGTTTTCCTCTGGTTCACATGGTTTCACATGTCATTGTTGTGTGTTGTGTCTGTGATGACGGAGGGTTGGGCCTCAGCTCCACTGATCACTGCCTCCAAACCAAACCACACAAAGACACTCACTATAGCCCGCATATCTCTTAAGCATAGATGAAAACACAACACACACACACACTGTGGCGCCCCGGGCTCCACTGGGAAGCATGCTGGGCAACCCTTGGGCCAGGTGGTAGGAAACCGGTACTACCCCTCTGAGCTCCTGGCAGGGTTAGCCCCACGGAGAGCTCAGACGGTAACCGCCCACTCGTCAGGCCGAATGGGGAACATGGAGCGGCTCATCAGGCCTGACGCCGTACACCTGGAGGGGAGCCACTCAAGAAGGCCAGAGGCAGGGATAAAAGGGAGAGCGTGGAAGGAAGAGGAGAGGAACAGTATGTGGTAAGAGGCCGCAGGCCAACCCGGACTAAAAGCTGCGGCGTGCTATAGGACTGTTAATGCCGACGCAGGATCGTTAATGGGGATTGTGTCTATCTCCAGCCTTAACCCCTGGCGGCGGTGTTGCTGCCCTAACAGGAGCCCCAGGAGGCGGACCAACACCCCCGAGCCCCGGCCCAGGACAGCTACCCCGGGACGACCAAGAAAGAGAGAGACGGTACCCCAACCGGGAGGACCATTTGATTTACTGTTATCCCCTTTCCCCCTACCCCCACCTTGTTTAAGGAAATAAAACCATTTGTTACATCCGCAACCGCTGTTGTCCTCCCTCTGCCAACGGGTGCGTGCCACAACACGCACACACATACACACAAACACTCACACTCACACAGACACACACACACTGTACTGCTGTTCCTTTCTGTATCCACTGTTGCATTCAGACATTCTCACACCCACACACTAACAAAGACAGTGTTCTGTGTGTGTGCGTGCGTGTGTGTGTGTGGACTTGCGTGTGTGTACAACTGACCTGAATACAAACTGGTAATTGTGGCCTTCATATCTGAATATCAAAGGCAACACTCTCTGCCCCTATATACACACACACACACACACACACACTGGATCTATTGATAGATATCGCACATGTGTGCACATGAGTGTGCTAGATGGTGAGACGTGTTTCACCTCCAGTGTGTAACTGATACACCAGCCCAGAGAACGGCCAACCTGCTGAAGACATGCTGCCTGGTGGAGTGCTGCGGATGCTGACTCACACTCACAGAGACATAAACCTACCGCGTGGACATCAAGGACTGGCAAATAAGCACTATCCTGAGTGCTCTCTCTCTCTGTGTGTGTGTGTGTGTGTGTGTGTGTTTTGTTAAATGGGAGGGAGTATAGCTCAGGAGGTAGAGCGGTCGCCTCACAACCGGAAGATTGCTGGTTTCGATCCCCGGCTCCTCCTAGCAAAAACTGTCAAGGTGTCGAGGATGACACCCTAACCCTAACTGCTCCCCGGGGGGCGCTGTATAAATAGCTGCCCACTGCTCCTAATACAACATTAGGATGGGTTAAATGCAGAACATATTTCACTGTATGTTTACATGCATGTGACCAATAAAGAGGATTTGATTTGTTGTAAATGAGTGGGTCATTTTATTCAATAGACTGTTCTTTACATATAGGCTGTGTTTCCCCCCCCCCCTCCTCCTAAACACCAGCCAGTCAATGTAAAGGATGAAGACACATTGAGAAAAGACTTATTTGTTCATTACCTTCCTTCACAAAGCTTATAGTCCACACTATGGTGGTTATGTTGAGCCTTTAGTGCTAAATGCTCTTGTCGGGCCGTATGTGTTTAACAGTCTTGTGTGTTTTAACTTTCTGGGCTCATTCAGACGCTCTGATTTGATACTTTACGATGAGACAGCTTGTATCGACCATGGAGGCCGGCCGTAGCTCAGTCTCTTGGGACTTGGGGCTTGGGAACCGGAGGGTCGCCGGTTCAAGTCCCTGAAACACCTGGGCACTGCGGGAGGTGCTCTTGAGCAAGGCACCAGACCCCCTACACTGCACCCCGGGCAGCTGTATACACAATAGCTGCCTACTGCTCCTAAAACTAGGATGGGTTAAATGCAGAGAAACTCATTTCAATGTGTGTGTAAACATGCATGTGACATGTATGAATCCTCCAGATTTAGATTTAAAAGTGATTTAAAATGGTGTTCAATTTCTGGAGGTGGTGGTGATGCTGGTGCTGGTGGTGGTTGTGTCAGTGAGGGTGGTGGTGGTGGTGGTTGTGTCAGTGAGGGTGGTGGTGGTGGTGATGGCTTGAGGTCTGATGGCATGAGCGAGTTGAGTTATTGTTTGTGCAACTTGTCTGCCTTTCTGGTAATTGCTTGGAGCACGTCTTAAGGAACAGACAGACTTCTTCAAAGTCTATGTGTGTGTGTGTGTCTGTGAGAGCGTGAGTTTGTTTATGGGAGGAGCTTATTGTGTTGAAGTCATGTTGTCATTCTAATCTTATGCGAGGGTCATTTGCATGTGATGGGTGGCGGTGTGGAGAGGATTGATGGGGGGGGGGGGCAGGGGGGGGAATAGACAGAAATGCTGGCTGAGGTGAGGAGTCATAACTAGGAAATCTAGCACAGACACACACACACACACACACACACGTACACACACACACACCACACACACACACACACACACACACACACACACACACACACAGGCCCTCAGGCCGGTTTTAAAAAGATAAGTGGTATTTGAATGTAGCAGGGGACCACAGCTTCTCCTCCCTTCACACACACACACACGCACGCACGCACGCACGCACGCACGCACGCACGCACGCACGCACACACACACACGCAGGCATACACACAGACACATTGATCTCTGTGCTCTCTTAGCTGGGCTCTTGTTGGCACATGCCTGTGAGAGCGTCCACAGCCATCTTTACCCTCACTTTACCTTCCAGAAATCCCCCCTTCACACACACCACGGTCCCACACTCCCCTGAGCACATGGATGCTCATCTGTATGTAGGTGTTTACTAGGGTGTGTGTGTGTGTGTGTGTGTCGGTGTGTGTGTGTGTGTGTGTTTGTGTGTGTTTGTTTATCTGTGTGTGTTTGTGTGTCTGCGTGTGTCTGTGTGTTTGTCTGTGTGTGTGTATGTGTGTGTCGGGGTGTGTGTCGGTGTGTGTGTGTGTGTGTGTGTGTGTGTGTGTTTGTGTGTGTGTATGTGTGTCTGTGTGTGTGGGTCTGTGTGTGTGTGTATGTGCGTGTGTGTGTGTATGTGGGTGTCGGTGTGTGTGAGACAATGTGTGACAATGTGTGTGTTTTTGTGTGTGTGTATCTTTGTGTGTAGGTGTTGTGTGTGTGTTTGTGTGTATGTATGTGTGTGTATGTGTGTGTCGGTGTGTGTGTGTGTGACATTGTGTGACATTGTGTGACAATGTGTGTGTGTGAATGTTCATGTGGATGTGTTCACGCATGATCAGTGATCAGTCTCCTGGATGAGACTCTCTGGTTGACAGACAGGTGTCTGTGTTCCTGGTGTCTCTTTTCCCTGGAGGCTGAGCGCTGAGAGGAGGACTGTTCTGTGAGACTAAAGAACAGAGACTCTGCCAGGACACTCACAGGTAGCAGCTTTTACCTTCATATGCTCAGCATTGTGTGTGTGTGTGTGCCAAATGTGAATACAAGCATTTCTGTGTGTGTGTGTGTGTGTGTGTGTGTGTGTGTGTGTGTGTGTGTGTGTGTGTGTGTGTGTGTGTGTTTTTGTGTGTGTGTGAGTGTGTGTTTGTGTTGTAGTGTGTGTGTGTGTGGTAGTGTGTGTGTGTGTGTGTGTGCGTGTGCGTGTGTGTGCATGTGTTGTAGTGTTTGTGTGTGTGTGTGTATGTGTGTGTACGCAATGTGTGTTTGAGTGCTTCCTAAGGTCCTGTTGTGTTCATGCCACGCGGTAGAGGGGAGAACACATGTCTCTTAATGAGGGTCCTGTTAAAGAAAACCACCAACATGACCTTGTTCCCTGGTCACTGATGTACACATCGCTTCATCTGACTTTGACCTGAGATCAAACCGTAGATCCATGGTGTGTGAAACATGGTGAAGGGTTTGTGTGTGTGTGTGTGGTAGTTGGTTTGTGTGGTAGTGTCATTGTGT
Source organism: Muraenolepis orangiensis (assembly GCA_027704905.1). Lineage (NCBI taxonomy): Eukaryota > Metazoa > Chordata > Actinopteri > Gadiformes > Muraenolepididae > Muraenolepis > Muraenolepis orangiensis. Next base: position 20,875,076 of record CM051009.1, read on the forward strand.
GTGTGTGTGTGTGTGTGTGTGTGTGTGTGTTTGTGTGGTAGTGTCTGTGTCTGTGTGTGTGTTTGTGTGTGTGTTTGTGTGGTAGTGTGTTTGTGTGTGTGTTTGAGTGGTAGTGTGTGTGAGTGTGAATTTGTGTGTGTTTGTGTGGTAGTGTGTGTGTGTTTGTGTGTGTATGTGTGGTAGTGTGTTTGTATTGGTTTGTGTGTGTGTATTGTGTGTGTGTGTTTATGTGGTAGTGTGTGTGCTTGTGTTTGTGTGTTTGTGTGGTAGTGTGTTTGTGTGTGTGTGTGTGTTTGTGTGTGTGTCTGTGTGTGTGTGGTTGTGTGTGTGTTGTCATGCTGCCGTGCTGTTTGAGACACATCCAAGAATTGAATCATTCATCGAGTATTTTCAGTATTGCAGTCTTTTGATGTTTAATTTGTAGTATTGAAAATATGTTGGCATTATATTAAAGTTACAACATCAATACATTAAGAAATTCATAGATAATATCCAGAATGTAAATGGAGGTTGGAGGTGTGTGGACTCATTCAGTCTGTCTTATTTAGAATGATTTAGTCTCATTCACAATGGAGACAGAAATGTGTGGAGGTGTAGTTCATGTGTACGCCTCTGTGTACGTCAATGAGTGCGTGTTTGTGTGTATGAGTGTGGGTGTGTGTGTCTGTGGGTGTGTGTGTGTGTCTGTGGGGGGCGTCAAGCCATGACTTGTTTCTGGAATAAATATGTTAGAGAAATATAATCAATATCAATATTTATAATTGCGCAGACCAATGCACAGACACATGCCGATCTACAGACAGACCAATAAATAAACACACACACACACGCACACTGTTACGCACCCCTGTGGAGGGGCGCAACACAAGGCAACAGACATAATAGGTGAGGGTGCAGCGGCACAAAATCAGGAAACGGTTTGCAAAAATAATAATATTTATTTATAAACACAGCAACACAGAGCAAGGAGGACTACCAGTGGCACCAAATCAAACACAAAAAGGAAAAGAAAACCCACCCCCCTTTACAGGCACCAAGCGCCCAAAAGTACAGCGGGTGGTGCTCACTCTAGCTGTGTCTCTAACAGCAGGTCACCTACGTGATGCAAAGTGTAGACCCCAGGGTATCTTCCTGTCCTCAATTGTCCCTGTGTGCAAAAACAAAATGGTATTATACAGAAAAAGGAATCACCATAGGCTGGGTGAACAAGGATAAACAAATATACAAAGGTTAGGATTAAACAGAACTGTGCAACAGGCAGGAACACAAAAGATACAGCTCTCACCCCAAAACGTACCCTAAGAGCAACGGCTCTATACCAAACGACAGAGAGCCAGAACTGAACACAAACTGGGACATATGAAGGGAGTGTGTAGGTTGATTGCAGAGTGGGATCAGGTGGTGCTGGGGGACTGGAACCAGGGGAACATCTTGGGGGAAAAGATACATGTAGCCACAGGATGGAGACAAAAGACAAGACAACCACCACCTGCCTACATACATAACACACATAACATAAATCCCCAACATAAATGGACCGCGTCCGTAACACTCCCCCCCTTAAAGAGTCAGCCCATGGCTGACGATAACCTAACATCACCATTACCCAATTTTACAATCGTTCCCTAAAACAAAACACATTCCCACGAGCTAACCACGAGAAAGGGCATCGGCAAACACATTGTCTGTGCCCTTCTTGTGACGGATGACAATATTATATCCCTGCATAAGCAGAGCCCACCGCATTAACCGTTGGTTGTGGTTATACATGCGATGTAAAAAAACAAGTGGGTTGTGGTCTGTGTGGACAACCACAGGCTCCACACTAGACCCCACATAGACCTCAAAGAATTGGAGAGCAAGCAGTAAGGCCAACGTCTCTTGCTCTATTGTAGAGTAGCGTGTTTGGCTGCCGTTAAACTTTTTGAGAAGTAGCCCACAGGATGGACCAAACCCTCCGAATCCACCTGAGTCAGAACTGCACCAGCACCAACACAACTCGCATCAACCTCAACAGAAAATGGTTTACTAAAATCAGGAGCACTAAGGACTGGGGCATTGCACAAAAGGGCTTTACAGCTTTCAAAAGCTATCTGACATGTATCTGACCACACAAAAGACACCATGGGACTGATCAGGTCAGTTAGAGGGGCTGCAATTAAGGAGAAATTCTTACAGAACCCCCTGTAGTAACCTGTCATCCCGAGAAAACGACGCAACTCTCGCCGTGTGGTTGGTACCGGGAAAAATGTTATGGCCTCTAGAGGACGCACTTTACCATCGCCCACCTGTTCTCCCAGGTAGGTCACTGTTGCTTTTCCGAACTCACATTTTGCTAAGTTCAATGTCAGAGAAGCGTCTGCCAACCGCTGGAACACTGTTCTCAGCGAGCCCACGTGAGCAGCCCAATCTAACGAATGCACCACCACATCGTCCAGGTACGCTGTACAGTTGGGCACATCTCCCAACACTATGTTGATCAGCCTTTGGAATGTTGCTGGTGCGTTTCGCATTCCGAACGCCATAACGGAACACTGTAGGAAAGTATCAGGTGTGACAAAAGCAGATATTTCTGAGGCCCTAGGCGAGAGTGGCACCTGCCAATAACCTTTCAGAAGATCCAGTTTTGTGACATACCGGGCTGACCCAATGGTATCTACGCAATCATCAATGCGTGGCATAGGAAAAGAATCAGGAATAGTAATTGCATTCACTTTACGATAATCTGTGCAAAAACGGTGAGTGGTGTCTGGTTTCGGAACCAACAGGCATGGGGAGCTCCATGGACTCGAACTGTGATGTGCCAAATTATGCTCCAATAAATATGCCACCTCCTGCTTCATCACTGCTCTCTTCACTGCATTTGCTCTATAAGGATGCTGCTTAACTGGCCTTGCATCACCGACATCTATGTCGTGTTGCAGAACGGTAGTGCGGGTTGGAACATCTCCAAACAAAACAGGAAAATTGTGAATGAGCGCCACCATGTCAGCTTCCTGCTCCTTACTTAAGTGTGGCATCAGGGAGGGAAGGTTCACAACATCTCAGAGTTGCTTAAGCGAGGAGTTTGTTGCTGGACCTCACAACCATTTAAACCATCCTCCTCACTCACTGGTACTGCAGCTCCCACAGCGGCCCCAGGGGGCGTACTGTGTCTCTCAGGCTGCAGGTCGCCTCTGGGATGGTAACGCTTCAACATGTTTATGTGACACACACGGGTTTTCCTTCGCCTATCAGGCGTCCTGACAACATAGTCAGTATCACTTAATTTTCTCTCAATGGAATAAGGGCCAAAAAAACGAGCACACATAGAAGAACCAGGGATGGGCAACAAAACTAAAACCCTGTCATCGGACTGGAAAGAACGTTGGAGCGCCTTTCTATCAAACTGCCGTTTCATAGAACTTTGAGCAGCAGAGAGACTCTCCTTAGCGACACTACAAGCCTCATGCAGCCGCTCCTTAAACCTACACACATAGGACAATACCCCTCTCTTCGGAGGTTTGTTGTGCAGAGTCTCTCCCATAAGCTGATCCTTTAACACCCTCAAAGGGCCTCTTACTGAATGACCAAACACAAGTTCAGCTGGGCTAAAACCTAGTGACTCCTGAACTGTTTCTCGAACTGCAAATAGAGCTAGGGGAACACCTTCATCCCAGTCTCTACCGCTCTCCATGCAATACTTGCGTAAGACCGACTTGAAGGTCTGATGCCACCTCTCCAGGGCACCTTGCGACTCAGGGTGATACACACTTGAGACTCTGTGAGATATAGACAACGACGTTAACACCTGTTCAAATATCCCTGAAAGAAAATTAGTACCTTGATCGGTTTGTACTATTTTTGGCAGCCCAAACGTAGAAAAAAACTTGATCAGGGCTTTTACTACCGACTGAGATGTTATTTTCCTAAGAGGAATAGCCTCAGGGTACCGTGTTGCTACACACATAATCGTTAAAAGGAACTGGTTACCAGACTTCGTTTTCGGCAGGGGACCAACACAATCTACCAGTACATGTTCAAACGGCTCCCCCATAGCTGGGATCGGGTGAAGCGGGGCAGGTTTAATAACCTGATTAGGCTTCCCTGCGACTTGACATATATGACAAGTTTTACAGAACCTGGTTACATCCCTCTTTAACCCGGGCCAAAAGAAGTGCTTTAACACTCTGTCATAGGTCTTTGTACTGCCTAGATGTCCTGACCAAGGATGATCATGAGCTAAAGACAAAACAGACTGTCGATACGGTGTAGGCACAACAATCTGAACAACATAACACTCATTCTCAAAATCCATCCGTGATTTCCACCTCCGCATCAGCACATCATTTAGGGAGACAAAAGACAAGACAACCACCACCTGCCTACATACATAACACACATAACATAAATCCCCAACATAAATGGACCGCGTCCGTAACACACACGCACACACACACACACACACACGCACTCCTAATGGCCTGTCTGCCCCAGTTGATTGAGAATATCGATTTGGGTCGTTGTTTACCATTCTTATGATTGAGATTGTCATAGATCTTATATCTTTATATGTATATATCGATGTATCTATATAAATATATATATATAAATATATATATATATTTTTGTATATATTTATATATATATATATCTGTGTATATATATATTCAATTACAAATTTACCAAAAAAATGTATTACATTGAAGATTGAACCAAATTGAACAAAGAACTGAAGTGTAATATCACTATATATCTCTTTGTATAATATCAGTACAGTACAATAGTACAGTACTGTAGTACAGGTGGTGGTCAAATGGTCAAGCCTGAATCAAACTCTTTTCTGGAACTGGGCCATATACTTGTTCCCATCTCCATAGGCATTCTATCTCTATAGATACATAGCTAAACATTTCTAGATAAAGATGTTTAGATATAGCTGTTTAGATATGGATATGTAGATATATATATTTGGTTGTCTAGATATAGGTGTTTAGATATAGCTGCCTGTAAATGGAAGTCTAGAAATACAGTAGGTGTATAGATAAAGGTGTTTGGATATAGTTGTATATTGTCACAACCAAAGGTCTGATGACCAAACAAATGATACCTGGACCGGGCTGTTGTGAAGCCAGCCCGTCCAGTGAGTGCTTCTAAGCACAGGTCCCGGCAGGAAATAGAAAAGGCGTTTTCCAAAAGTAAAATGATATTTATTACAATGGGGAATCAAACCCACAACAACACAATCAGGGAAAAAGGTAGGGGAGAACAAACAGGGTAATAATAATACAAACACAAATATTAGTGTTTGTCTGGGAACCACCCAGCAATAACCGAAAAGTAGGTAGTGCCCACACATAGTGGCAATAAGGCCAATACAGGATATCGTTCCACACACAGTGGCAATTAGCATCAAAGGCCAATAATATATATATATACCCACACACAGTGGACAATAGATAGGCCAACACAGTATATATTTTGTCCACACAAAGTGGTAAATGGCATAAAGGCACAGTACAGTATCGCATCCACACACAGTGGCAAACAACGGGCAACCTCCACACTCCACTCTGGTCAGTGGCAATGACACAATGAGGCGCCCGGATGTGTGTCACATGCCAGGCTTTATCCACCCGTCCCTCGAGGCTGACTGCCGACAGCTGCCACTCATCAGGCAATCAGCGCTCTCTAGAGGAGAGACGGGCGGCACCTGGGAAGGAGAAACAAAAAGGGGGCCAATACAACGGTGACACACATCAAATACAAATAACAAATATTACATATACTAACCTGATGTTTACATGGTGTTACAAATACGATAATAATGATAATGACCAACCCACGTACGTCACATATATATATACAGATATGTAGAGGTTTAGATATAGATGTCTAGATATGGATATATGGATATATCCCCCGCAGGCCTCCAGAGAACATTCATCTCATACCCCGCTTTGTGACAGTGGGTGACAGGGACCATAACCAGGATGTGTGTGTGTGTGTGTGTGTGTGTGTGTGTGTGTGTGTGTGTGTGTGTGTGTGTGTGTGTGTGTGTGTGTGTGTGTGGAATGAGTGTGTATGAGTGTATGTGTGTAGTGTGTGTGTGTGGTGTGTGTTGTGTGGGAGGGGGGGTTCTGGCATTGCCCTGATTGAGGGTAGTTCCAAATTCAAAACTAAAGCTTTTCTCACTCGATCCAAACACAGACCATTGGAAACATATCCATTACATGCCAGTGGTTGGTGGTTACCGATTCTGTTGGGGGATTCAGTGTGGGGCTATTAAATATTAGCATTTTATGGGTGGTCTTATGGGCTGTATTTCAGTACCACAGAGGCAGGAGAATGATTATTTATTGTATACATATTTTACTGAAAGGGATACCAAAAAGTCCTGGGATCATCAAAATCTGGAGGATTGGATATGTCTGAATCAATCCTGTTGATTTAATGCTGTTAGAACACAAACAACAACATGAGGGAAAACCAGGTGACAGTTGGTGATACTTTTAATTTAGATATCACAGATGAGAGGGTACGAGGCGAAACAGAATGGCACAGAATAGTACGATGTCTGAACAGACAAGCCAGTCACAACATGACCAATAAGACACTAAATCATCTTACAGAAAATACCTGAGCTACAGCCTATAATTTCATTACAAATGATCAAATATGTATGCCGCAACTGATGGTATCCGATATGCCATCCTCCACAGTGGATTGTTCAGTCATCGCAGACAAAAAAATAAGACATTTACAATTAACACCTTGTTGTAGCTGTCCACTAATCCAGATATTCCACAAATGTGATCTCAGATGATATTCCAAAAACGAACAAGCCTTAAAGGAAACCCTAACCTCAGAATGAAGTCTAAGTCTAACCCATGAATCAAACCCTAGAACCAAAAACCAAACTCAAAAACTCAACCCCAACCCTGAACCTAAAAACCCCAAACTCTACTAACCCTACTTGGATATTCCAAAAAACGTGATCCTAGATAATCTAAGAGTTTGATCTCACAAAAGCGATATAAGCCGATATAAAACGTGTGATCAGCATGTAAAGTTTTAATAAAATGCCTAATGGATGATTTGTAAAGGGTGGCTGGTGCAAAAAGCATTTGGTGCAAAGGACTGTAAGTGGTCCTGTACGCCTATTGTTAATCACCCATGAATAAACAC
>CM051009.1:20883242-20885742 GCA_027704905.1 Muraenolepis orangiensis
ATCAGTGGCCTTGACAAGATTCAAGATTCAAGATTCAAGATTCAAGACAAGTTATGTTAGTTAACAGCAGTTGTTGGAGGCATAGAGGGGTTTACCAGTCTGCATTATAACACAAGCGTTACTTCTATCTTGTTGGCATGGCACCTAGCAATCAGGAGCACTTGAAACGTGTTATTCATTATACTATATGTGTATGTACAATTTTATATGGCATTATTTGTACCTGTTTATTAAGCTTTGTTTTAAGTAGTTAGCAGTTTAATAATTATCTTTCAATTATTGTTTGTGAGAGTATTGTGACACCCATCATGCTTTGTATGCGGCAGGAAGAAGATACAACAGCAATTGTAGCTTCTTCACAAGCTTATTTTTTTTACCATTTCTTGGCCCCCAGGGGTTTTGAAAGTCTGCAACGTGGGCCTCCCTTCAGAGAACTCTGATATACACACGCCCATAATTTTTTTAAATTATTTTTTATATATATATATATATATATATATATATATATATGTCCTCTCATCATATATATATATATATATATATAATTGTATAGTTTATAATTGGTGTTCCAAAAGTGACTCTTTAAATTGTAATGTGCCACAATTTTTACGGATCACTAGGCATTTTTTATTTATCGGGACTTTAACTTTTTTGTCGACTAGGTGCCAACATGAATAAAATCCAGTTAACCGCCAAGGAAATCAGTTGTACAGAACATCCCTTCTTTAATAACTGCCTCGGATTAAATTCACAAAGTCCATAGGATTTTCATCCCGATTCATGTTTCAGAGAATATGGTAGTAGCCTAAACATTATTAAATTGTTAAGTTGATGTTGACAAGAAAGTTGGGACTTACCTTAGTACAACTTCCCCCTCCTGACACCAAGTTGTTCTGCACTGTTTCTATCTGTCATCTGCAAACCCTTTACAAAGCAAACATTAGGCATTTTATTAAAACTTTACATGCTGATCACACGTTTTTTCACGACAATACATTTGAATCTAATCTAATGTAATGTAATCTAATACTATTTTTTACCCCTTTTTCTACCCCTTTTTTTAAATCTTGGGTCACATGATTTGAAAATCTGGGATCAAATTTTTGGAAAATCATAGATCACATTTACGGGAACAATGTGAAATCCTACCCCTAGAATCAACCTTAGGACCAAACATGTGGTGGGTCCCCTCCTTCCAGGTCACTTCCAAACTTCCAAACCTGCTTCTGCACACTTTTGTGAGATCAAACTCTTAGATTATCTGGGATCATGTTTTTTGGAATATCCAAGTAGGGTTAGTAGAGTTTGGGGTTTTTAGGTTCAGGGTTGTGGTTGAGTTTTTGAGTTTGGTTTTTGGTTCTAGGGTTTGATTCATGGGTTAGAGTTAGACTTCATTCTGAGGTTAGGGTTTCCTTTAAGGCTTATTCAAGGCTTGTTAATTTTTGGAATATCATCTGAGATCACATTTGTGGAATATCTGGGTTAGGGTCAGTTAAGGGTTTTGTTCTATGGTTTATTACTGTGCTTAGAGTTCGTTTTTTGGTTCTAGGGCTTCATTCTGAGGCCTCATTTTTTAAATATCCTCTGAGATTCATTGCATATCGCCTACTTGGTATTGTGTCATGCAGTGAGATGCATGTTGGGCCAAAGCCACCAAACATGTCTGTCCGGCTCTCTAACTCACTGCCCTTACCCTGACCCCTAGGTCACCCACACGACATCAGGCAACAACACTCAGGTGAAAACTGACCTTTCAAGAAACACTACCCGGATCCTTCCACCTAGCGCGTCCTCTCATCACTTTTTACTAGCGTACTAGCGTCTTACTCGATTGTTTACTTACTGCACTTGCACTTTATTAGCCACATAAAGGCCATTACAAATTCAGTCTACTATCACTAACATACATAGGGGGGGAGGGGGAACGGAAATGTGTGGATCGGCCACACTGGGGCCACTCCTGGGACTGCAACGTTTATTGGAATGTTTACTCCCCATGAGTCATTTACAATAAGTAAAAATATAAAGTACAAAAATAAAATAAAAAGTGCTGAAAAGCAATAGTAGCCTTTTGAACAGTTGCGCGGGAATATACACTATATTAATGCATAACCCATATGTTATGATATCATGATTTACTTTTTTCCACGCAGTTGTTGTGCTATCGGCTGCACTAACCGACGAAGAGACAAGCCTGGGTTGTGTTTCTTTAGAAACCCGTCCGAGACAGATAACCCAGAGACAAGATTGTGGACGTGTGTAGTTTAATGCACCCTTGCAAATAATTTAAACCATCAAAGTACACATGTACTTCAACATTGTATATGGAATTTTTTTTACCGATTTATTTGCTTTGTTTTAAGTAGTTAGCAGTTTAGTTTCTAGTTTTTTAAATAATGTTTGTCTTTCAATTGTTGTTTGTGAGAGTATCGTGACACCCACAATAATCCACACCAGCAATTATAGCCGTTCTCATCTGGCTTATTCACAAGCTTATTTT
>CM051009.1:20888242-20908601 GCA_027704905.1 Muraenolepis orangiensis
TATGCCATTTACCACTTTGTGTGGACAATATATATACTGTGTTGGCCTATCTATTGTCCACTGTGTGTGGGTATATATATATATTATTGGCCTTTGATGCTAATTGCCACTGTGTGTGGAACGATATCCTGTATTGGCCTTATTGCCACTATGTGTGGGCACTACCTACTTTTCGGTTATTGCTGGGTGGTTCCCAGACAAACACTAATATTTGTGTTTGTATTATTATTACCCTGTTTGTTCTCCCCTACCTTTTTCCCTGATTGTGTCGTTGTGGGTTTGATTCCCCATTGTAATGAATATCATTTTACTTTTGGAAAACGCCTTTTCTATTTCCTGCCGGGACCTGTGCTTAGAAGCACTCACTGGACGGGCTGGCTTCACAACAGCCCGGTCCAGGTATCATTTGTTTGGTCATCAGACCTTTGGTTGTGACAATATACAACTATATCCAAACACCTTTATCTATACACCTACTGTATTTCTAGACTTCCATTTATAGGCAGCTATATCTAAACATCTATATCTAGACAACCAAATATATATATCTACATATCCATATCTAAACATCTATATCTAAACACCTTTATCTAGAAATGTTTAGCTATGTATCTATAGAGATAGAATGCCTGTGGAGATGGGAACAAGTATATGGCCCAGTTCCAGAAAAGAGTTTGATTCAGGCTTGACCATTTGACCACCACCTGTACTACAGTACTGTACTATTGTACTGTACTGATATTATACAAAGAGATATATAGTGATATTACACTTCAGTTCTTTGTTCAATTTGGTTCAATCTTCAATGTAATACATTTTTTTGGTAAATTTGTAATTGAATATATATATACACAGATATATATATATGTAAATATATAAAAAAATATATATATATTTATATATATATATATATTTATATAGATACATCGATATATACATATAAAGATATAAGATCTATGACAATTTCAATCATAAGAATGGTAAACAACGACCCAAATCGATATTCTCAATCAACTGGGGCAGACAGGCCATTAGGAGTGTGCGTGTGTGTGTGTGTGTGCGTGTGTGTTACGGACGCGGTCCATTTATGTTGGGGATTTATGTTATGTGTGTTATGTATGTAGGCAGGTGGTGGTTGTCTTGTCTTTTGTCTCCCTAAATGATGTGCTGATGCGGAGGTGGAAATCACGGATGGATTTTGAGAATGAGTGTTATGTTGTTCAGATTGTTGTGCCTACACCGTATCGACAGTCTGTTTTGTCTTAATTTTTTTTAATTTTTTTTAATTTTAACTACTTATTTTATCCCGAGGGAAATTACTTCTCTGCATCTTGACCCATCCTAGTGTTAGGAGCAGTGGGCAGCCATTAGTACAGCGCCTGGGGAGCAGCGTAGGGGGTGCCTTGCTCAAGGGCACTTAGGCAGTAACCTGGTGTTTCCGGGTCTTGAACCGGCGACCTTGCGGCTCCCAAGCCAAGTCCTTATCCACTGAGCTACTGCCCCCCCCCAAGCTCATTTAGCTCATGATCATCCTTGGTCAGGACATCTAGGCAGTACAAAGACCTATGACAGAGTGTTAAAGCACTTCTTTTGGCCCGGGTTAAAGAGGGATGTAACCAGGTTCTGTAAAACTTGTCATGTATGTCAAGTCGCAGGGAAGCCTAATCAGGTTATTAAACCTGCCCCGCTTCACCCGATCCCAGCTATGGGGGAGCCGTTTGAACATGTACTGGTAGATTGTGTTGGTCCCCTGCCGAAAACGAAGTCTGGTAACCAGTTCCTTTTAACGATTATGTGTGTAGCAACACGGTACCCTGAGGCTATTCCTCTTAGGAAAATAACATCTCAGTCGGTAGTAAAAGCCCTGATCAAGTTTTTTTCTACGTTTGGGCTGCCAAAAATAGTACAAACCGATCAAGGTACTAATTTTCTTTCAGGGATATTTGAACAGGTGTTAACGTCGTTGTCTATATCTCACAGAGTCTCAAGTGCGTATCACCCTGAGTCGCAAGGTGCCCTGGAGAGGTGGCATCAGACCTTCAAGTCGGTCTTACGCAAGTATTGCATGGAGAGCGGTAGAGACTGGGATGAAGGTGTTCCCCTAGCTCTATTTGCAGTTCGAGAAACAGTTCAGGAGTCACTAGGTTTTAGCCCAGCTGAACTTGTGTTTGGTCATTCAGTAAGAGGCCCTTTGAGGGTGTTAAAGGATCAGCTTATGGGAGAGACTCTGCACAACAAACCTCCGAAGAGAGGGTATTGTCCTATGTGTGTAGGTTTAAGGAGCGGCTGCATGAGGCTTGTAGTGTCGCTAAGGAGAGTCTCTCTGCTGCTCAAAGTTCTATGAAACGGCAGTTTGATAGAAAGGCGCTCCAAAGTTCTTTCCAGTCCGATGACAGGGTTTTAGTTTTGTTGCCCATCCCTGGTTCTTCTATGTGTGCTCGTTTTTTTGGCCCTTATTCCATTGAGAGAAAATTAAGTGATACTGACTATGTTGTCAGGACGCCTGATAGGCGAAGGAAAACCCGTGTGTGTCACATAAACATGTTGAAGCGTTACCATCCCAGAGGCGACCTGCAGCCTGAGAGACACAGTACGCCCCCTGGGGCCGCTGTGGGAGCTGCAGTACCAGTGAGTGAGGAGGATGGTTTAAATGGTTGTGAGGTCCAGCAACAAACTCCTCGCTTGAACCTTCCCTCCCTGATGCCACACTTAAGTAAGGAGCAGGAAGCTGACATGGTGGCGCTCATTCACAATTTTCCTGTTTTGTTTGGAGATGTTCCAACCCGCACTACCGTTCTGCAACACGACATAGATGTCGGTGATGCAAGGCCAGTTAAGCAGCATCCTTATAGAGCAAATGCAGTGAAGAGAGCAGTGATGAAGCAGGAGGTGGCATATTTATTGGAGCATAATTTGGCACATCACAGTTCGAGTCCATGGAGCTCCCCATGCCTGTTGGTTCCGAAACCAGACACCACTCACCGTTTTTGCACAGATTATCGTAAAGTGAATGCAATTACTATTCCTGATTCTTTTCCTATGCCACGCATTGATGATTGCGTAGATACCATTGGGTCAGCCCGGTATGTCACAAAACTGGATCTTCTGAAAGGTTATTGGCAGGTGCCACTCTCGCCTAGGGCCTCAGAAATATCTGCTTTTGTCACTGATCCCACTGATCCCACTCTGCAATCAACCTACACACTCCCTTCATATGTCCCAGTTTGTGTTCAGTTCTGGCTCTCTGTCGTTTGGTATAGAGCCGTTGCTCTTAGGGTACGTTTTGGGGTGAGAGCTGTATCTTTTGTGTTCCTGCCTGTTGCACAGTTCTGTTTAATCCTAACCTTTGTATATTTGTTTATCCTTGTTCACCCAGCCTATGGTGATTCCTTTTTCTGTATAATACCATTTTGTTTTTGCACACAGGGACAATTGAGGACAGGAAGATACCCTGGGGTCTACACTTTGCATCACGTAGGTGACCTGCTGTTAGAGACACCAGCTTAGAGTGAGCACCACCCGCTGTACTTTTGGGCGCTTGGTGCCTGTAAAGGGGGGTGGGTTTTCTTTTCCTTTTTGTGTTTGATTTGGTGCCACTGGTAGTCCTCCTTGCTCTGTGTTGCTGTTTATAAATAAATATTATTATTTTTGCAAACCGTTTCCTGATTTTGTGCCGCTGCACCCTCACCTATTATGTCTGTTGCCTTGTGTTGCGCCCCTCCACAGGGGTGCGTAACAGTGTGCGTGTGTGTGTTTATTTATTGGTCTGTCTGTAGATCGGCATGTGTCTGTGCATTGGTCTGCGTAATTATAAATATTATATTTATATTTCTCTAACATATTTATTCCAGAAACAAGTCATGGCTTGACGCCCCCCACAGACACACACACACACACCCACAGACCCACACACACACACTCACACTCATACACACAAACACGCACTCATTGACGTACACAGAGGCGTACACATGAACTACACCTCCACACATTTCTGTCTCCATTGTGAATGAGACTAAATCATTCTAAATAAGACAGACTGAATGAGTCCACACACCTCCAACCTCCATTTACATTCTGGATATTATCTATGAATTTCTTAATGTATTGATGTAACTTTAATATAATGCCAACATATTTTCAATACTACAAATTAAACATCAAAAGACTGCAATACTGAAAATACTCGATGAATGATTCAATTCTTGGATGTGTCTCAAACAGCACGGCAGCATGACAACACACACAACCACACAGACACAGACACACACAAACACACACACACACACAAACACACTACCACACAAACACACACACAAACACAAGCACACACACTACCACATAAACACACACACAAACACACACAAATACACACACACAAACCAATACAAACACACTACCACACAAACACACACAAATACACACTCACACACACTACCACTCAAACACACACACAAACACACTACCACACAAACACACACACAAACACACACACAGACACTACCACACAAACACACACACACACACACACACAATGACACTACCACACAAACCAACTACCACACACACACACACAAACCCTTCACCATGTTTCACACACCATGGATCTACGGTTTGATCTCAGGTCAAAGTCAGATGAAGCGATGCGTACATCAGTGACCAGGGAACAAGGTCATGTTGGTGGTTTTCTTTAACAGGACCCTCATTAAGAGACATGTGTTCTCCCCTCTACCGCGTGGCATGAACACAACAGGACCTTAGGAAGCACTCAAACACACATTGCGTACACACACATACACACACACACACAAACACTACAACACATGCACACACACGCACACGCACACACACACACACACACACTACCACACACACACACACTACAACACAAACACACACTCACACACACAAAAACACACACACACACACACTACCACACACACACACACACACACACACACACACACACACACACAGAAATGCTTGTATTCACATTTGGCACACACACACACACAATGCTGAGCATATGAAGGTAAAAGCTGCTACCTGTGAGTGTCCTGGCAGAGTCTCTGTTCTTTAGTCTCACAGAACAGTCCTCCTCTCAGCGCTCAGCCTCCAGGGAAAAGAGACACCAGGAACACAGACACCTGTCTGTCAACCAGAGAGTCTCATCCAGGAGACTGATCACTGATCATGCGTGAACACATCCACATGAACATTCACACACACACATTGTCACACAATGTCACACAATGTCACACACACACACACCGACACACACATACACACACATACATACGCACAAACACACACACAACACCTACACACAAAGATACACACACACAAAAACACACACATTGTCACACATTGTCTCACACACACCGACACCCACATACACACACACACGCACATACACACACACACAGACCCACACACACAGACACACATACACACACACAAACACACACACACACACACACACACACCGACACACACCCCGACACACACATACACACACAGACAAACACACAGACAAACACACAGACACACGCAGACACACACAAACACACACAGATAAACAAACACACACAAACACACACACACACACACCGACACACACACACACACACACACCCTAGTAAACACCTACATACAGATGAGCATCCATGTGCTCAGGGGAGTGTGGGACCGTGGTGTGTGTGAAGGGGGGATTTCTGGAAGGTAAAGTGAGGGTAAAGATGGCTGTGGACGCTCTCACAGGCATGTGCCAACAAGAGCCCAGCTAAGAGAGCACAGAGATCAATGTGTCTGTGTGTATGCCTGCGTGTGTGTGTGCGTGCGTGCGTGCGTGCGTGCGTGTGTGTGTGTGTGAAGGGAGGAGAAGCTGTGGTCCCCTGCTACATTCAAATACCACTTATCTTTTTAAAACCGGCCTGAGGGCCTGTGTGTGTGTGTGTGTGTGTGTGTGTGTGTGTGTGTGTACGTGTGTGTGTGTGTGTGTGTGTGTGTGTCTGTGCTAGATTTCCTAGTTATGACTCCTCACCTCAGCCAGCATTTCTGTCTATTCCCCCCCCCCCCCCCCCCCATCAATCCTCTCCACACCGCCACCCATCACATGCAAATGACCCTCGCATAAGATTAGAATGACAACATGACTTCAACACAATAAGCTCCTCCCATAAACAAACTCACGCTCTCACAGACACACACACACACACACACACACACATAGACTTTGAAGAAGTCTGTCTGTTCCTTAAGACGTGCTCCAAGCAATTACCAGAAAGGCAGACAAGTTGCACAAACAATATAATCTCAAACATCCGCTCATGCCCAATCAGATGACCTCAAGCCATCACCACCACCACCACCCTCACTGACACAACCACCACCACCACCACCACCACCCTCACTGACACAACCACCACCAGCACCAGCATCACCACCACCTCCAGAAATTGAACACCATTTTAAATCACTTTTAAATCTAAATCTGGAGGATTCATACATGTCACATGCATGTTTACACACACATTGAAATGAGTTTCTCTGCATTTAACCCATCCTAGTTTTAGGAGCAGTAGGCAGCTATTGTGTATACAGCTGCCCGGGGTGCAGTGTAGGGGGTCTGGTGCCTTGCTCAAGAGCACCTCGGCAGTGCCCAGGTGTTTCAGGGACTTGAACCGGCGACCCTCCGGTTCCCAAGCCCCAAGTCCCAAGAGACTGAGCTACGGCCGGCCTCCATGGTCGATACAAGCTGTCTCATCGTAAAGTATCAAATCAGAGCGTCTGAATGAGCCCAGAAAGTTAAAACACACAAGACTGTTAAACACATACGGCCCGACAAGAGCATTTAGCACTAAAGGCTCAACATAACCACCATAGTGTGGACTATAAGCTTTGTGAAGGAAGGTAATGAACAAATAACAAGTCTTTTCTCAATGTGTCTTCATCCTTTACATTGACTGGCTGGTGTTTTGGAGGAGGGGGGGGGGGAAACACAGCCTATATGTAAAGAACAGTCTAGTGATTAAAATGACCCACTCATTTACAACAAATCAAATCCTCTTTATTGGTCACATGCATGTAAACATCCAGTGTATTATGTTCTGCATTTAACCCATCCTAATGTTGTATTAGGAGCAGTGGGCAGCTATTTATACAGCGCCCCCCGGGGAGCAGTTAGGGGTTAGGGTGTCATCCTCGACACCTTGACAGTTTTTGCTAGGAGGAGCCGGGGATGGAACCAGCAACCTTCCGGTTGTGAGGCGACCGCTCTACCTCCTGAGCTATACTCCCGCCCATTTAACAACACACACACACACACACACAGAGAGAGAGCACTCAGGATAGTGCTTATTTCCCAGTCCTTGATGTCCACGCGGTAGGTTTATGTCTCTGTGAGTGTGAGTCAGCATCCTCAGCACTCCACCAGGCAGCATGTCTTCAGCAGGTTGGCCGTTCTCTGGGCTGGTGTATCAGTTACACACTGGAGGTGAAACACGTCTCACCATCTAGCACACTCATGTGCACATATGTGCGATATCTATCAACAGATCCAGTATGTGTGTGTGTGTGTATATAGGGGCAGGGAGTGTTGCCTTTGATATTCAGATATGAAGGCCACAATTACCAGTTTGTATTCCGGTCAGTTGTACACACACGCAAGTCCACACACACACACGCACACACACAGAACACTGTCTTTGTTAGTGTGTGGGTGTGAGAATGTCTGAATGCAACAGTGGATACAGAAAGGAACAGCAGTACAGTGTGTGTGTGTGTGTGTGCTGTGTGAGTGTTTGTGTGTATGTGTGTGCGTGTTGTGGCACGCACCCGTTGGCAGAGGGAGGACAACAGCGGTTGCGGATGTAACAAATGGTTTTATTTCCTTAAACAAGGTGGGGGTAGGGGGGAAAGGGGATAACAGTAAATCAAAAAGGTCCTCCCGGTTGGGGTACCGTCTCTCTCTTTCTTGGTCGTCCCGGGGTAGCTGTCCTGCGCCGGGGCTCGGGGGTGTTGGTCCACCTCCTGGTGCTCCTGTTAGGGCAGCAACACCGCCGCCAGGGGTTAAGTCTGGGGAAAGACACAATCCCCATTAACAATCCTGTGTCGGCATTAACAGTCCTATAGCACACCACAGCTTTCAGTCCGGGTTGGCCTGTGGCCTCTTACCACATACTGTTCCTCTCCTCTTCCTTCCACGCTCTCCCTTTTATCCCTGCCTCTGGCCTTCTTGAGCGGCTCCCCTCCAGGTGTATGGCGTCAGGCCTGATGAGCCGCTCCAGGTGTTCCCCATTCGGCCTGACGAGTGGGCGGTTACCGTCTGAGCTCTCCGTGGTGCTAACCCTGCCAGGAGCTCAGAGGGGTAGTACCGGTTTCCTACCACCTGGCCCAAGGGTTGCCCAGCATGCTTCCCAGTGGAGCCCGGGGCGCCACAGTGTGCGTGTGTGTTGTGTTTTCATCTATGCTTAAGAGATATGCGGGCTATAGTGAGTGTCTTTGTGTGGTTTGGTTTGGAGGCAGTGATCAGTGGAGCTGAGGCCCAACCCTCCGTCATCACAGACACAACACACAACAATGACATGTGAAACCATGTGAACCAGAGGAAAACAAATGAAAAGAAACACTGAAACACACACAAGTCAGTGTAACGTGGTGTCAAAGGCTTCATTTGCAAACCAAATAATGCAAGAGATTATGAAATAAGTCAACTCTTTGGGGATTTTATAAATATGCATCATGCACATATTCATAAATTCATAAACCTCCAAAATAAATGTGGCTTTACTATGTAGTGTGTGTTTACTAATGCAAACACGCACCAGCCCACACAGAGACACCCCTCCCCTCCACTCTCCCCTCCCCATCCCTCCTCCCTCCCTCCTCCCTCCCCTCCCCTCCCCTCTCCTCCCCAAATCCGAGCCACAAGGTTTTGACGATAACAACAACCAAAGTGTTTGCACGCTAAGTTTCCACTATGCTTCTCTCAAGATCAAACAGAGCTTTTCACAATGCAGAGTCAACACAGGTGAAGTGTATTCTGCTATTATGGGATGTCACGCTCAAGTTACTTTCAAGATGATCCAAAGTTGTTCTTTTATGTTTGTCATTATTATTAGAAATACATGTCCCTTGCTAACTCCCACGTTAAGACAAGAGCAAAACCCTTCAAACTTGAAATATTTGGACTGAAAGGCTATTCCAATGGCCTCCTCCTCTGGTGATGGAATGTCCATCCATGTCCATGGGGGTTGAACAGTCATGGTGATGAGAGCTTTACACACACACACTAACAACATGATGTTCATTCACCACCAATATCCTCCATGTAACCTCACACACACACACACACACTGCTCAGTATCGTAAATATTTTCTTTTATACCTGATGATAAATGCTGCTGTAGTTGCTCCAGCCAACTGATTTTTATTATATATCTCTGGATATCTTTCCCTTGAGCGTTGTCTGGTGCTGTGTTTCTCAAAGTGTGGGCCGCGCCCCCTACTGGACCGCGAGGGCGTGCTGGAATAAATAACAGAATCAGGTTTTATACAGTGTGTTTCTCACACTGTCTGCAAGCAACTTCAAAGCCTAGTAGTGAGTAGAATATTAAGGCTTTTAATGTGTGCAAGAGATGAAGACTGGTCAAGCACCTGTGTGACTACTGTCACACAGGTTCTGGGGTGGACATAATGAGCTTGATCCAACATCTCCTTCATTAATGCTGTACCTATCATTCACATGCTATTTGTGTGTGTTATGTATTTATGTGTGTTACGTATTTGTGTGTGTGTGTGTGTGTGTGTGTATGTATGTGTGTGTGTGTGTATGTCTTTCTGTCTGTCTGTCGGAGTGTGTGTGTGTGTGTGTGTGTGTGTGTGTGTGTGTGTGTGTGTGTGTGTGTGTGTGTGAGTAAAGGTTGTTGGCTGATGGTTTAGTGCTGTTTCATATATTTAATTCCTCTCTGATCTCTAACCCTTGGCATTCAATGTGACCTGTCACACTGCATTGACTCCTGCTCCCTCTACACACACATACAACCACACACATACACACACACACACACACACACACACACACACGTAATGTTTTTAATTGTCAGAACGTATCTTGTTCAATTTCCATTCAAGAGGCAGTGACCTTTGAGTCTTCCAGTATCAGGGACCGTCACAGTGAGATAAACAAACCCTCCTGCCACATGACGTGTGTCCATCCTGAGAGCCTCTACTGCCCATCAACCACTCACACTATGGATATATGTATAATATATATAATATATATAGAGACAAACAGACCTCCATAACCTCATCCACTCACCACTGTGTGGCAGCAGCATTTTCCTTTGGGTGCCTGACCTTCGACGTGATTGGTCGTCCCTCCGACCCTCCCGTCCAATCGGATTAGGGGCTGAGTTGAGCGGCGCCTAATGAACTACGACGGGACAACAAGGTCTGGCTGGAGATCGGGAGACGTCATCGTGTCCTGACCCGTTTATTGCTAATATTCCACAACTCTTCCCATAACTTCGCTCCCTAATCACTCCAAGTTACACTACTGTGTGTGTGTGTGTGTGTGTGTGTGTGTGTGTGTGCATCAAACACACATACTTAACAGGTTGCATGTTTTATACTGTAACTGACATGGCACCAAGATGCAGCCCTGCTAATGGGACAGGTGTATCAGCTAACTGCAGACCGCTGGAGATCTGTCAGTCAGCGCTGAGCTGCACCTTCTGGGCTCAAAGCAAGGGCTCATGAATACATAACCACCCCCCTGCAGCACACACACACACACACACACACACACACACACACACACACACACACACACACACACACACACACACACACACACACACACACACACACACACACACACACACACACACACACACCACACACACACACACACACACACACACACACACACACACACACACACACACACACACACACACACACACACACACACACACACACACACACACACACACACACACACACACACACACACACACACACACACACACACACACACACACACACACACACACACACACACACACACACACACACACACACACACACACACACACACACACACACACACACACACACACACACACACACACACACACACACACACACACACACACACACACACCCCCCCCCTCCGCTCAACTCCTAGCCCCGTCTCATTGAACAGTGGGGGGTCCCCTTTGCCGATATAACTCACATTAAAATATAACATGAATAAATATAAATAATTCATTGAAATGCATAAATATGTTTGAAAAGTAAAAATTTAAAAATGGTTTTGACAATAATTGACTGGTGTCACAGCCAAAGGTCTAACGACCAAACAAATTACACCTGGACCGGGCTGTTGTGAAGCCAACCCGTCCAGTGAGCGCTTTTAAGCACAGGTCCCGGCAGGAATTTAGACAAAACGTTTGTTACAAGGGTAAATTATATTTATTCACTATGGGGAATCAAACCCACAACAACACAAAAACGCATCGCATCCACACACTGTGGCAAACAGGCAACCTCTAACACTCCACTCTGGTCGGTGGCAATGACACAATGAGGCGCCCGGATGGGTGTCACATGGCAGGCTTTATCCACCCGTCCTAACGAGGCTGATTGCCGACAGCCGCCGCTCATCAGGCAATCAGCGCTCTCTAGAGGAGAGACGGGCGGCACCTGGGAAGGAGAAACAAAAAGGGGCCAATACAATGGTGACACACATAAAATACAAATAACAAAACCCACCCATGGACGTCACACCTCCCCCCATAGAAGCGAACCTATTGGGTGAGCAAAACATTGTTACCTATGAATCAACATCCGATTAGTACCCCCAGACCTACCCTCTGGACAAGGCATCGGCCACAACATTGTCCACGCCCTTTTTGTGGCGTATGACAATATCGTAGCCCTGCACCAGTAGGGCCCAACGCATCAATCGCTGATTGCTGTTGTACATCTGGGCTAAAAACACCAACGGATTGTGTAAACCAACACCGGAAAATTCCGACAAAAACAACGGTAGTATCCAACTGTTGAAGCCTTGAAGTCTGCACACATTTCAGCGAAGTCTCGTCCCAAAACTCCGTAGTACAGACCGTAGAAGAGCAGTGATATGCCAAAATCCATAGCATCTTCTGGCTTTATTCTGAAGATCAAGTTTATACCAAAGAGAGTAAACATGACCACAGTGTACCCAACTATTCCAGTGGCATAGCTGATCTTGTAGAGCAGCAGGAACCACTTATAGACCAAGCTGGTCATAGTGCAGTTGAGGGGCTTGCGAGTGGCGCCGACCGAGACGAAGGCCGTCACCACAGAGAAGATGAACCACATGGCGAGGAACCTCCACCAGTGGAGCTTGGTGGTAAAGTACAGCGGCACCACGCACATCTGGAACAGCGTCACCAGATTGTATGACTTGGAGTGCCTCTGTTTCCGTTGGACAAGGACTAGCTGTGCGACGACAAAGGTGACGATCAGAATGAGCAACATCTCTGCGTGCATGGCCTCATGGCCCTTGTGTTTGGCATGCATTCTTGCATGCTCTACCCTCCACTTATCTTCTGGTGAAGGCTTGGAGAGGTCAACCTGGTTCGGCTTATGGTGATGTCCCAATACATGGTCGCGTTCTACACCATCAACCTCAACCACTCCTGTCATCTTTCGGGAACGCCCCCTTTGGCGTCCCGTGTTTCTCCTACACTCTCCACACTTTAAGTCTGCGACACCTGTTCTAGCAACCCAGGTGCGCATCAACACCCCCTCCTCCATCACAAAGGTCTGTCTCCTACTAGCCTCAGTAGCAGTACTGGCCACCGCCGCAAAACAGCTAGACAGGGAGGAATCATTTTGCTGAGCAGAGATCAATGCTTGACGTGTCAGTGGTACGTCAGCGAATTTAGGAATTACCAGCTTCCCTTGAACGCTACTCACAGCAACCTTCTCCATCTCACCAACAGATGGCCATTCGTCCTTAGCGAGAGCCTCGCCACAGATAGAGTCACTCAACGCCAGACCTTGGTCTCGCTTCCTCTCCTGTGCCCTGGTGACAGCACAAACAGGAAAAACATCGGGGTGACTTTTAATCAATTCACCACATAACAACTCCGATACTGGAGCGTCTACCACCTCCAACACAGGGATTACTTTTCCCCCAGCGATATCATTTCCCATGATGAAGTCAACCCCCTCCACAGGGAAACATGGGCGAACCGCGACAGGAAAACAACCTGTGATTAGTTCCGACTTTACATGGATCTTATGCAACGGCGCGGGCATAAAACCCATTTCAATACCTCTCACAAGGGCACTCGACTTACAGGAAGAAGTCTCGTCTAATGGTAAAATACCAGCTAGGATGAACGACTGAGAACCTCCTGTATCACGGAGTATTCTTATTCTCCGTTGATCACACATTTTTCCCGACAAGGACACATATCCATCAAACAAGAAGGGTTCAAAACAGCTATCCGGCTTCCCCAGAGAGCTATTTTGGTCCGGACACGATACCGTTCCAATCAACCCCACCCCTTTTGGTTTCTGGGCCAAACCTCTTGCCTCCTGACGATTTCTCAAGGTGTAACAGTCCCTCACCATGTGGCCTGTTTTTTTTACAATAATTGCATACAACACCCCTTCCAGATGGCGGTGAGCGTGGCTGGAACGCTCGCTCGTCATCTCCCCGAACTGTTGACTCACGAGGAGAGAACGAGCCGCCTCTAACATATACGTCATTACGTACAGAAACGTGTTTGTGGGTCAGCGCAAATTCATCCGCCAAAATCGCAGCTTGCTGGAGTGTAGCCACCTTGTGTTCGTTCAAGTAGATCACGGTTCGCTCGGGCATGCAGGTTTTGAACTGCTCAATGAGTACCAACTCGCTCAACGATGCCAAGTCCTCCACTTTACACGCCGAACACCACCGATCAAAAAGGGTTCTCTGTTCACGGGAGAAATCAACATTTGTCTGTGAAGGAGACTTTCTGAGAGTGCGAAAACGCTGTCTATACGCTTCCGGAACTAGCTCGTACACACGCAAGACAGCACTTTTCACACTCTCATAAATTAAGCTGTCAGCCATTGTTAACGAAGCACATGCCTCCTGCGCCTTACCAGTGAGCCTGCATTGCAATAAAATTGCCCACATGTCCACTGGCCAATGCAGGGCATGTGCTATGCGTTCAAAGGCAGCAAAATAAGCCTCCACTTCAGACTCGCGAAAGATGGGAACTAATGAGATATGCTGGCTAATATTGAAGGGTGCCTGTGAGAGTACTCCAGCTGGAGAGGAAGTAGCATCACGCATAGTGTTACTACTCTCCAACTCCAGCTTCCTCATCGACAGTTGGAATTGTCTATCCTTCTCCTCCCTTCTCTCTCTCTCTTCCCGGTCTCTCTCTTTCTCTTCCCGGTCTCTCTCTTTCTCCTCCCGGTCTCTCTCCTCCTTTCTCTCTCTCTCTTCCCGGTCCTCCCTGCGTATAGCCGCCCTCTCCTCTAACTGGAGACGGGCTAAACGCAGCCGTGTCCTCTCTTTTGCACCAGAAGAGGCAGCAGAACCATGCTCGGAACCCACAGAGCCATCACTCTCAGGTTCTGACACACCAACCCCCTCAATCTCAATCTTAGCAGTGGCAGCTCTTTTCGAAATAGCCCCACCCTTTGGGCTAAGAACACCTGCGGGAGACTCACCAGAACCATCGCCGAGCATGATGTCCTCCGTCTCAACCTCCTGGGTCATGGGCAAGCTGAATACCTCCTGGTCCAATAACCCAGACAGCACAGCTGCCTTCAATTCAGCTTTGCTTAACGAACTCTGGACAGAAATACCAAAATGTTTGGCAATTATCCATAAGTCTGCCTTTCTGCAGCCATCTACCTGTTCTACAGTAGGGTCTACCAAAAAGGCGTCCAAATTAAACGCTGCCATAGCCATCTCCTCTACCACAGAAAAATGACTACGCAACCGAGTCCTCAAACGTTAACACAAAAGAAAACGGAGGGTACTCACCTACAAAATAATCCGTGCGCGACCACAACACACTTAAATAGCCACGTTCCTTTTTATACACACTAACCAATCTTATTTAAATCACCACATCTACTACTAACAAAAAAAACAACAAATGTCGGTTCCTAACCAACTAACTAGGACCACCTGGTTTTCACTCTAACTATCCCAATTAACTACTCCCCTAGCGGGATGAGGGCTACACCTATCTTCAGTCGCTTACCGATATCATCGCGCACTCCACCGGGGTACACGACGCGACGCCCCCCCTCCCCCTAACCAACCAGGCGAATCCACCCGTTACCTATGTGGCATAAAATCAAAATGGTTAGGTTCACAACACAGGAACGAATTACAACGCGCAGCACGGAAACACAATACAATTTACCAAAGAAAAACGTAAACCTACCTGACACGCTCCAATCGACAAGCCCACATGTCAGATACAACAAATGGAACTCTACAATTGGGCAAAGGAACGAGCCCCCATGTCACAACCAAAGGTCTAACGACCAAACAAATTACACCTGGACCGGGCTGTTGTGAAGCCAACCCGTCCAGTGAGCGCTTTTAAGCACAGGTCCCGGCAGGAATTTAGACAAAACGTTTGTTACAAGGGTAAATTATATTTATTCACTATGGGGAATCAAACCCACAACAACACAAAAACGCATCGCATCCACACACTGTGGCAAACAGGCAACCTCTAACACTCCACTCTGGTCGGTGGCAATGACACAATGAGGCGCCCGGATGGGTGTCACATGGCAGGCTTTATCCACCCGTCCTAACGAGGCTGATTGCCGACAGCCGCCGCTCATCAGGCAATCAGCGCTCTCTAGAGGAGAGACGGGCGGCACCTGGGAAGGAGAAACAAAAAGGGGCCAATACAATGGTGACACACATAAAATACAAATAACAAAACACACCCAGGGACGTCACACTGGGAACAATTAGATACATGCTGACAAGAAATGTGACGCTTCCCCTTTAAGACACGTGTTGTCTAGTATTCTGCTGTGGGTAAGTAGACATAAGATTTATTGTTGTTCTTAGTATTTGTGTTGATAAAATTGTAGAACCTTTTTCTCAAAGCTAGTTACCTGTACATAGTAAGTGAGGTGTACAGGCCTATTGTTGTGCTAAGATAATCACCCAGTCTGGCCCATACAGCCATAGTCAATAGAGTTAACGACAGGGAGGAGCCTAACCCTGCATATAAGCAGTGGATTCACCTAGGATCCCTTGTACATTTTTGTTCTTGAAGCAGGCTACATAGTATTCTGCTGTGGGTAAGTAGACATAAGATTTATTGTTGTTCTTAGTATTTGTGTTGATAAAATTGTAGAACCTTTTTCTCAAAGCTAGTTACCTGTACATAGTAAGTGAGGTGTACAGGCCTATTGTTGTGCTAAGATAATCACCCAGTCTGGCCCATACAGCCATAGTCAATAGAGTTAACGACAGGGAGGAGCCTAACCCTGCATGAGTCTCTCTCCCTATCGCATAGGCTATTAACATAGAAGTAGTTTGTTAGCGTCAGCATTTAGCGTCAGGCCCCAGGAACAAAGACCCAGAACAAAGACCAAGGAGTCGTTCTACCGGAGTCCCAGAACAAGACCCAGAACAAAGACCAAGGAGTCGTTCTACCGGAGTCCCAGAACAAGACCCAGAACAAAGACCAAGGAGTCGTTCTACCGGAGTCCCAGAACAAGACCCAGAACAAAGACCAAGGAGTCGTTCTACCGGAGTCCCAGAACAAGACCCAGAACAAAGACCAAGGAGTCGTTCTACCGGAGTCCCAGAACAAGACCCAGAACAAAGACCAAGGAGTCGTTCTACCGGAGTCTGTCTAGGGAGTTAGTCCTAGTTAGTCAAATCTAGTCCTCCTACCCTTGCTATGTGTCGTCATTCCATTGTAGTCTGGACATCCTCCCGCAATAGATGGCATCGAGGCTCTCCCTCTCGACGCCGCAACCCTTCCAATCTCCTCTATCCTACTATTTCTACCTTCACAGATCTTGTGGTGAAAGGGGGACTCTGGAATTGCCAATCGTCGGTCAAGAAGACAGAAACCATTCTGGCCTACGCCGCACTCCAGTCTCTCCACTTCCTGGCTCTCACCGAGACCTGGATCACCCCTGAGAACACGGCTACCGCAGCTGCTCTCTCCGCGACCTACTCCTTCACCCACACCCCCCGACCCTCTGGGCGTGGTGGAGGAACGGGACTCCTAGTCTCTCCAAACTGGTCATATCAGGTACTCCCTCTGGGTCATCTGACCAGATCGGCACTCGAATTTCATGCTGTTTCTGTTACCATCCCAACTAGGCTCAACATTGCCGTAATTTACCGACCACCGGGCCCTCTTGGTGACTTCTTTGACGAGATGGACGCCCTCCTCAGCTGCTTTCCTGAGGACGGCACCCCACTCGTGGTTCTGGGTGACTTCAACATCCAGTCGGATAAGTTACAATCTCCTGAATTCATTAACTTTTTTGCCATATTCGGTCTAACACTCACTCCTTCTCCCCCTACCCACAGAGCTGGGAACCAACTGGATCTTGTCTTCACAAGATCCTGTACCACCTCGGTGATCTCGGTCACACCCCTCCCTGTCTCTGATCACCATTTTGTTGCTTTCTCTCTCCCTCTCAAATCCCCCACCTCCCTACCCACTACTCCCCACATTGTTACCTTCCGTAGTAACCTGAAAACTCTCTCTCCCTCTTCTTTCTCCGCATCTGTCCTATCCTCACTACCATCCCCCCAACAATTCTCTCTCTTGTCGGTGGAGGAAGCCTCCTCCACTCTGACTTCCTCTCTCTCCTCCTCCTTCGACTCTCTCTGTCCTCTCACCTCCAGACCAGCACGAGCCTCTCCTCCACCTCCTTGGCTGTCCGAACCTCTGCGGGCTTGTAGAGCAGAGCTACGGGCGGCCGAGAGAAAATGGAGGAAATCGGACTCCTCTGATGACCTCGCTCACTACCTCCGTCTCCTCGCTGGCTTCACCTCCACGGTATCGGCTGCTAAATCTGCCTTCTACCGTACAAAAATAAACTCTTCTGCCTCTAACCCAAGGAAACTTTTCTCCATGTTCTCTTCCCTCCTCAACCCCCCCTCCCCTCCCCCTCCCTCCTCCCTCTCAGCTGATGACTTTGTCACCTTCTTTACGAAGAAGGTGAACGACATTACCTCCTCCTTCACCCCCACCGCTTTCCTCCCTCCCTCCTCTCCCACCCCCACTAACCTTACCTGTTTCAACCCCCTCTCCCCCGATGAAGTTAACAAACTGGTGACATCTAACCACCCTACCACCTGCCCCCTCGACCCAATCCCTTCCTCTCTTCTCCAGGACATCTCGGGCGATATCCTTCCCTTCCTTACATCCCAAATCAACATCTCCCTTGAGGCAGGCCTGTTTCCGGCAGCCTTCAAGACTGCCAGAATCAAGCCGCTCCTCAAGAAACCATCCCTAGACACCACTGATGTCCAAAACTACAGACCGGTATCTCTCCTATCATTCCTGTCCAAAACCCTTGAACGGGCTGTCTCCTCACAACTTTCTTCCTATCTCTCCCAGAACAACCTCCTCGACCCTCACCAGTCAGGCTTCAAGGCTGCGCACTCCACGGAGACGGCACTGCTCGCAGTGACAGAGTCTCTTCGTGATGCCAGAAGCTCGTCCCTCTCATCGGTACTGATCCTTCTCGACCTGTCTGCGGCGTTCGACACAGTGAACCACCAGATCCTCCTCTCCACTCTCGCCGAGCTTGGAATCGCTGGAACTGCGTTATCCTGGTTCACCTCCTACCTTGCAGATCGGACTTATCAGGTCACATGGAACGGTTCCCTGTCCAAACCCTGCACCCTGGACACCGGAGTTCCTCAAGGCTCAGTATTGGGACCCCTTCTGTTTTCTCTTTACACTAAATCGCTAGGCTCTGTAATCGCATCTCATGGCTTCTCCTATCACTGCTATGCAGATGACACTCAACTGTTTCTCTCCTTTCCCCCCTCAGAAACCCAAATAGCAACACGCATCTCGAAATGCCTGGCCGACATCAGCAGATGGACAGCCGCCAACCACCTGAAGCTCAACCTTGACAAGACTGAGCTCCTCTTCATACCGGGGAAAGACTGCCCTCAGATGGACCTACTGGTCACCATCGAGAACACCCAAGTCTCCCCCTCAACCACAACAAGAGACCTTGGTGTGGTGGTAGATGACCAGCTGTCCTGCAATGCCAACGTCACCGCGGTGGCCCGATCTTGCAGAATTGCCCTCTACAACATCCGCAGGATCCGGCCCTTCCTCACACGTGAAGCGGCGCAGATCCTGGTCCAAGCGCTCGTCATCACCCGCCTCGACTACTGCAACTCTCTCCTGGCAGGACTCCCCGCCTCTGCAACCAAGCCCCTCCAACGCATCCAGAACGCAGCAGCACGCCTGGTATTCAACCTACCGAAATTCTCCCACGTGACCCCTCTCTTCCGCGAACTCCACTGGCTTCCGGTAAATGCTCGCATCAAATTCAAGATTCTGGTGCTGACCTTTAGGGCAGTCAATGGAACTGCCCCGGCCTACCTCCAGGCGTTGGTCAAACCCTACATCCCAGCCAGAGCGCTCCGCTCAACTTCTGCCAGGCGACTTGTTCGACCTTCACTAAGGTCAACCAAACATCGCTCGTCCAAAACCCAGCTCTTCACGGCTCTGGCCCCACAGTGGTGGAATGAACTCCCGTCTCATGTCAGGACGGCAGAGTCCCTCGCCAGCTTCCGCAAGAGACTCAAGACCCACCTGTTCAGAGTCCACCTGGACTCTCCTTTGTGAAACCCCTAAACTTGCTTAAGTCCTGACATTAATAGCTCTTAGCATGTTGTATATGTTAGCAAGTGTATGTCCTTAATGTTGTTAACACGCTCTTATCACAGCTACTTAAGCAGGTGACCTAGCAGTACGAAATTGTGTTATTCATCTTGTCAATATGAATACTTGTGAACTGCTGTATTTATATGTTTGCGTACCCCAGTGTTATGCTATTGTCTGCTTCAACTAATGTACACCTTGTAAGTCGCTTTGGATAAAAGCGTCTGCCAAATGCCCTAAATGTAAATGTAAATGTAAATGTCTTTGTAGCTCGAGATGAAGTAAAGGAATTAACAAGTGAATGCTTTGATAAAGAGTTGATTTAGAATCTGGAAAATAATACCTATCTGCTGTGGTGATTCATGGAGACCATATCTTAATCAGCCACAGCGGTTTTGGTCAGGTTTTTGGTTTCGGTTTGAAGGCAATTTTTTTTAAATCATATC
>CM051009.1:20909601-20922101 GCA_027704905.1 Muraenolepis orangiensis
GTTTTTCCCAGTAGTGTCTCCAGTTTCCACCCTTGTCTGCTCCAAATCCAAAAATATTTACCTGGGAAATCCAACACAAAGCTTGTCTATATCTTACGAGGTGAATGATGGCGTATGCTTATATTTCAATTTGATTTACCTCATCACAAATGTGTATTGCAAGCACCACACCCAGGAAGCCAGTGGATGGATACCCTCCATGTTTTTCCAACCAGCTTTCATAGACATATTTGATGAATCCAGGATGGAGAACCTTTACCTGGGTGCACATGGACAGTATATAGAAGCCAGGTGAAAAAACAACATGCCTTTATGATGAGACACCTAAGATCAATAATGAGGATAATGTGGAAAGACAAGGTTAAATACACAGAAATCCTGGAGGTCTGCCTTCTATGGAAGATCACCTCATACGACGGGAAAAGGACGTGCAGAGAATGCCATCTGAAAGACTACCAAAACAGCTCCTCTACTCCCAACTCCCTGATGGGTCGAGAAAACGAGGCCGCCCTTGACTCGATACAAGGACACCATGAAGAGAAATCTAAACCAGAGGTTGATTAACACAAAGACATGGTCATCCTTGGCAAACAAAAGAGACGTTTGGAGAGCGGCTTTACAATCATTTGAAAGCAGTCTTTGTCGCTACGCCACGAACAGCATGACGATGATGACATGTACACATACACACTCAGTTAAATTAGTTTCTCTTCATTTAACCCATCCTCGTATTAAGAGCAGTGAGCAGCTATTGTATACACAGCACCCGGGGAGCAGTGTAGGGGTCTGGTGCCTTGCTCAAGGGCACCTTGAACCACTACGAAAGAAGTGTAACGATATGAACAATTATAACAATTATAACAACTATGAAACAATTGTAAAAGGTCATCTTAATGTAAGCTACCAAACCATGAACATCGATGAACAACAATACTCACTAAATATTGATTAGCCTTGGTTGCGATGTTCACCCCTGTGTATGTTCTGTGAAAAAAACAAAAACGTAAAACCATTACAGTGGAATTGTTACAGGAGAAATGTTATATAGTGAGTTCGCCATTTTGTAGTGCTGCCTGAATATATAGTTAGAATTATTATACCCTATATAGTGCACTCATCATATCCCACAAGAACAAATAACCAGCCCCAATAGAATAACTTGATATCGCATCACAGATTGGTTTTTTTCGAATGGCTTGAAATGTGGGTGAACTTCAACAATAACAAGCAAGTAAATCAAGCAAAAACAATCGAAAAATGCAAAAAAATCAAAAATCTAATCTAATTTTGTTTTCTGTGAAGTTATTAGCTGCTTTTCATGATTTTTCAAAAAGTCATCATCAGCCATAATTTCTGTTGGCTGATGACACAAAGTTGTATAGAGCGATCTCATCAGAACAAGATCGATATATTCCAAAAGGACATCAACCGGCAGTTGAGATTTCACACAGGAAAATGTAAGATCATGAAAATTAAAAAAGAACAAACCAGGAACTAACTACACCATGCCATCATCTACTGGGGAACCCAATTAACTGATCAGTGTTAACATGGAAAAGGACATTGGAGACATATTTGATGAGAAACTGAACTTAAATGATGAGATGTCTACACCCATCAATAAAGCCAACTGCATCATGGGTGTCATAAGGCATACATACTCATATCTGGATGCATAATCGTTCAAGCTCCTGTTCAAAGCTCTAGTTTGATCAAACCTTGAGTATGGAGTGCATATATGGTACCCAGGACGGAAGAAGGACATAGAGGCCTTGGAGAAAGTGCAGAGAAGAGCAACCAAGCAACTAGCGAGCCTCCAAAGTCCTCCATACTATGAAAGACTGCAGATTCTGGACCTGCCGACATTGATCTTTCGGAGAATACAAGGTGATTGAGGCGTACATTGATCCATGGTATTTATGACAACTTGTTGCCAAAGTTACTGAATCCTGTGAATGACTCGATTACCAGAGAACACATACTGAAGTTTCCCAAGTCAAGGTCAACAACCGCAGCCAGAAATCATGTTTTCACCAACAGAGTTGTAAATAACTGGAACGCGCTGCCCGAGCAAGTGATAACTGCACCATCCTTAGACTCATTCAAGGCTCGACTGGACAAGCACTGGAAGAGGCACCCGCTGAAATATACATGGCATGAAGAAATGGGACTGAACCCCTATCGGCCTCTAGCCTTATGCCTACCAACCCAATGCACATACGACACATTACATTAAACGAGTAATGACATTTTTATGACAATTCTGAACTTTTTGAAGTGGATCTGGTCATAGGGGCCACAGTGCCCACGACCAGAACATTTCTAGGTATCCTAAGTAAGTAAGTATCATCTTTTCCAAAATGTTCGATATTGCTAAGCACTACTAAAGCCATTTAAATATATGTGGTCATTGTTCTTGTATATTGCAGGATTATTTGAATTTCCTGCTGACTTACTGTTTAATAGAATGTGGGGTGAAGGCGCTAACTAGCCACTGGAGGTCATGTGTTTTGAAAGGAACAAACATGAGATGTGTGTTGTTATCCAAATCCATAGAGCTCGCTGGGTACATGAGCTGAAGAGTCGTCTTGTTCCCCACATCCTCTTCGTAGCCCACAATACGAGCTCTGTTGAACCTAGACCGCACAGTCAAGGGCAAATATGTCAGTAAACATTCATATTTTCAGTCTTGTTATTTTTAGATATAAGCCTTCATCTCTTTGTTTGTTTGTTTATTTAAATTCAGTGGATAATTTAGCTCATAAATGGGGCGATTGTTATTTTCAATGACAGGCAAGCAGGATATATATTCAGGACAACAAGGGCTGGAAAGATATACTAGCATAACTTACCTCATGACGACGTCATGAAAGTCAATTTCGGCTCCATAGTGAGACCCCAGCAAATTATTTGAATTCCCCACCACTGCACAGGTCCTGCACCGACCTGGCCTGGAGTCCATGAAGCTCTCTTGTTCTGGGAACAACTCCAACACATCCATCTCTGCCACTCTATAGTCGAGAAAGATTTTCGAGCCAGGCTGCAATTTCTTATGCAAAGAGAAGAGGATTATTAATTATCTTTCGAGTGCACAAAAAAAGTCATTGATGATTGTTTTGCATATGGATTCATTGTTACTTTGTGATATTGCTTAATTTAATATATTCACCCTCCACCATCTGAAGTCGTGTTCTGAGAGAGTGTTGTCTAGTGTTAAAAAGGGATTGAGAGATGTGTTGAAACGTTTCGTAAACCACTGATCGTCATCATCTGTAACACATCTGTGGCACGCGCATGGAGGTGAATCTGCATGCCAGATTGAGCTCCACAACTGAGAAGGAGTCTCAGTCAAAGAAGTCCACAACTGGTTTTCAAGCAGCATGACGATGCTCGTGAGAAAACACAGAAGTAGTAGAGAGATGATCATTCCTGTTAACTTTGCCATATTGACAATGGGATTATCCAATCTGTGAAAGAAAGATTAAATGTCAATAAATACTGTTAAAGTGATATTTTTTTGGTTATTTGGATAACATGCATCGGCCGTAATTAATTCATGGTGTTTTCTGGCGCATTTTGAGTCGGCTCTAAATTGCATCGGTAAGCTGACTATGGAAACATATACATATACATATACATATACATATACATTTCTTCATCAACCGGTGACTATGGTCCGAATTGATCCGCTCATCAAGGGCATTGAGCAAGTCAATGACTGGATGTACCACAAGTACATCACAAGCACATCCAGTCATTGACTTGCTCAATGCCCGAAAATGCGTGGATCGGCTGGGGCCACTCCTGGGACTGCAATGAGGAACCAGATTCCGAAAGGGATGTTCCAATTATCTTTTTCATTGTGTGTGTGTGTGTGAGTGGTGATGGTCCTGGCTGCATGTCTATGATGAAAGTCAACTGGTGAACAAAGGTCCTGCAGTGTATTTAAAGATTGGAATGCCGACTGAGAAACTTGAGTAGATTCAAGATTCAAGATAAGATTTTTTATAATGCCAGTTCAAGTACAAAAATGAAATAAAAAGTGCTGAAAAGCAATAGTAGCCTTTTGAACAGTTGCGCGGGAATATACACTATATTAATGCATAACCCATATGTTATGATATCATGATTTACTTTTTTCCACGCAGTTGTTGTGCTATCGGCTGCACTAACCGACGAAGAGACAAGCCTGGGTTGTGTTTCTTTAGAAACCCGTCCGAGACAGATAACCCAGAGACAAGATTGTGGACGTGTGTAGTTAAATGCACCCCTGCAAATAATTTAAACCATCAAAGTACACATGTAGCTACATGTATGTACAATTTTATATGGCATTTTAGTTTCTAGTTTTTTAAATAATGTTTGTCTTTCAATTGTTGTTTGTGAGAGTATCGTGACACCCATCATGCTTTGTATGCAGCAGGAAGAAGATTCAACAGCAATTATAGCCGTTCTCATCTGGCTTATTCACAAGCTTATTTTTTTTACCATTTCTTGTCCCCCAGGGGTTTTGAAAGTCTGCGACGTGGACCTCCCTTCAGAGAACTCTGATATACACACGCAATTTATTTTACGATTGTACCGCATAATTAAAAATTATTTTTAAATTATTTAAATTTTTTAGATTTGATATATATATATATATATATATATATATTTTATAGTTTATAATTGGTTTTCCAAAAGTGTTTGGCCTCCTTTAAATTGTAATGTGCCACGTTTTTTGGAATATCCAAGTAGGGTTAGTAGAGTTTGGGGTTTTTAGGTTCAGGGTTGGGGTTGAGTGTTTGAGTTTGGATTTTGGTTCTAGGGTTTGTTTCATGGGTTAGGGTTATACTTCATTCTGAGGTTAGGGTTTCCTTTAAGGCTTATTCAAGGCTTGTTCATTTTTGGAATATCATCTGAGATCACATTTGTGGAATAGCTGGGTTAGGGTCAGTTAAGGGTTTTGTTCTATGGTTTATTACTGTGCTTAGAGTTCGTTTTTTGGTTCTAGGGCTTCATTCTGAGGCCTCATTTTTAAAATATCCTCTGAGATTCATTGCATATCGCCTACTTGGTATTGTTTCATGCCGTGGGATGCATGTTGGGCCAATGCCACCAAACATGTCTGTCCGGCTCTCTAACTCACTCCCCTTACCCTGACCCCTAGGGCACCCACACATGACATCAGGCAACAACACTCAGGTGAAAACTGACCTTTCAGGAAACACTACCCGGATCCTTCCACCTAGCGCGTCCTCTCATCACTTTTTACTAGCGTACTAGCGTCTTACTCGATTGTTTACTTACTGCACTTGCACTTTATTAGCCACATAAAGGCCATTACAAATTCAGTCTACTATCACTAACATACATAGGGGGGGAGGGGGAACGGAAATGTGTGGATCGGCCACACTGGGGCCACTCCTGGGACTGCAATGTGGAACCAGATACCGAAAGGGAAGTTCCAATTATCTGGCCTTTTTGTTGTTGTGTGTGTGTGTGGGTGGTGATGGTCCTGGCTGCATGTCTATGCTGAAAGTCAACTGGTGAACAAAGGTCCTGCAGTGTATTTAAAGATTGGAATGCCGACTGAGAGACTTGAGTAGATTCAAGATTCAAGATAAGATTTTTTATAATGCCAGTTCTAACACGTTTATTGGAATGTTTACTCCCCATGAGTCATTTACAATAAGTACAAATATAAAGTACAAAAATAAAATAAAAAGTGCTGAAAAGCAATAGTAGCCTTTTGAACAGTTGCGCGGGAATATACACTATATTAATGCATAACCCATATGTTATGATATCATGATTTACTTTTTTCTACGCAGTTGTTGTGCTATCGGCTGCACTAACCGACGAAGAGACAAGCCTGGGTTGTGTTTCTTTAGAAACCCGTCCGAGACAGATAACCCAGAGAGAAGATTGTGGATGTGTGTAGTTTAATGCACCCTTGCAAATAATTTAAACCATCAAAGTACACATGTAGCTACATGTATGTACAATTGTATATGGAATTTTTTTTACCGATTTATTTGCTTTGTTTTAAGTAGTTAGCAGTTTAGTTTCTAGTTTTTTAAATAATGTTTGTCTTTCAATTGTTGTTTGTGAGAGTATCGTGACACCCACAATAATCCACCCCAGCAATTATAGCTGTTCTCATCTGGCTTATTCACAAGCTTATTTTTTTTACCATTTCTTGTCCCCCAGGGGTTTTGAAAGTCTGCGACGTGGACCTCCCTTCAGAGAACTCTGATATACACACGCCCATAACACCCCCCCCCCCCCCACCGCCCACCGAAGAAGATGAATCAATATGGGTCAATATGATATATTTGAATAAACAGTAAAATCAACACAAAGACTGAATCCATTCCCAATAATTGTATTTATTATTTTACTTATTATTTTTTATATATATATATATATATATATATAAGAGTCATTGTAAAGACTTTTACATAGTAAGGGACGAACCAGCCCTAAGCCAGCCGCAGAGTTTAATCAGTGTGACTTGGATAGTTTATATTTCATGAATAAAATGAAACCCTTTTTTTTGCGATTGTACCGCATAATTGAATGTCACATTTTTTTTGTATTATTATAATTTTTTATATTGTATATACATATATATACATATATATATATATACACATATATATACATATATATATATATATACATATACATATATATATATATACACATATATATACATATATATATACATATATATATACACATATATATACATATATATATACACATATATATACATATATATATATATATATATATATATATATACATACATACATACATACATACATACATACATACATACATATATATATATATATATATATATATAATTTTATAGTTTAGAATTGGTTTTACAAAAGTGTTTAACCTGCTTTAAATTGTAATGTGCCACGATTTTTACAGATCAGTAGGCATTTTTTATTTATCTGGACTTTAACTTTTTTGTTGTAGGTGCCAACATGAATAAAATCCAGTTAACCGCCAAGGAAATCAGTTGTACGGAACATCCCTTCTTTAATAACTGCCTCGGATTCAATTAAAAAAGTCCATAGGATTTTCATCCAGATTCGGTGCACCTACTGTTTGAAATGTAAGTGTACAGACATCCTTTGCGAGGTATAAAGCCTTTTTAAAAATATGATTTTGTAACAGACAACTCATCATTTCAGAGAATATGGTAGTAGCCTAAACATTATTAAATTGTTAAGTTGATAAGAAAGTTGGGACTTACCCCAGTACAACTTCCCCCTCCTGACACCAAGTTGTTATGCACTGTTTCTATCTGTCATCTGACGTGGCTGTGAGTTGTTGATGGTCTTGTATCGGCCAAGTCACACCCAAGCCATGAGAAAGAGAGAGATATCAACCAATATTTCTATCAATGATCTCCTCTAACAGGTAGGGTAAGATAGATGACTAACATGGGTGTTTATTCATGGGTGATTAACAATAGGCGTACAGGACCACTTACAGTCCTTTGCACCAAATGCTTTTTGCACCAGCCACCCTTTACAAATCATCCATTAGGCATTTTATTAAAACTTTACATGCTGATCACACGTTTTATATCGGCTTATATCGCTTTTGTGAGATCAAACTCTAGATTATCTAGGATCACGTTTTTTGGAATATCCAAGTAGGGTTAGTAGAGTTTGGGGTTTTTAGGTTCAGGGTTGGGGTTGAGTTTTTGAGTTTGGTTTTTGGTTCTAGGGTTTGATTCATGGGTTAGACTTAGACTTCATTCTGAGGTTAGGGTTTCCTTTAAGGCTTGTTCGTTTTTG
Source organism: Muraenolepis orangiensis (assembly GCA_027704905.1). NCBI lineage: Eukaryota > Metazoa > Chordata > Actinopteri > Gadiformes > Muraenolepididae > Muraenolepis > Muraenolepis orangiensis. Next base: position 20,917,410 of record CM051009.1, read on the forward strand.
GAATATCATCTGAGATCACATTTGTGGAATATCTGGATTAGTGGACAGCTACAACAAGGTGTTAATTGTAAATGTCTTATTTTTTTGTCTGCGATGACTGAACAATCCACTGTGGAGGATGGCATATCGGATACCATCAGTTGCGGCATACATATTTGATCATTTGTAATGAAATTATAGGCTGTAGCTCAGGTATTTTCTGTAAGATGATTTAGTGTCTTATTGGTCATGTTGTGACTGGCTTGTCTGTTCAGACATCGTACTATTCTGTGCCATTCTGTTTCGCCTCGTACCCTCTCATCTGTGATATCTAAATTAAAAGTATCACCAACTGTCACCTGGTTTTCCCTCATGTTGTTGTTTGTGTTCTAACAGCATTAAATCAACAGGATTGATTCAGACATATCCAATCCTCCAGATTTTGATGATCCCAGGACTTTTTGGTATCCCTTTCAGTAAAATATGTATACAATAAATAATCATTCTCCTGCCTCTGTGGTACTGAAATACAGCCCATAAGACCACCCATAAAATGCTAATATTTAATAGCCCCACACTGAATCCCCCAACAGAATCGGTAACCACCAACCACTGGCATGTAATGGATATGTTTCCAATGGTCTGTGTTTGGATCGAGTGAGAAAAGCTTTAGTTTTGAATTTGGAACTACCCTCAATCAGGGCAATGCCAGAACCCCCCCTCCCACACAAACACACACCACACACACACACTACACCATACACACTCATTCCACACACACACACACACACACACACACACACACACACACACACACACACACACACACACACACACACACACACACACACATCCTGGTTATGGTCCCTGTCACCCACTGTCACAAAGCGGGGTATGAGATGAATGTTCTCTGGAGGCCTGCGGGGGATATATCCATATCTAGACATCTATATCTAAACCTCTACATATCTGTATATATATATGTGACGTACGTGGGTTGGTCATTATCATTATTATCGTATTTGTAACACCATGTAAACATCAGGTTAGTATATGTAATATTTGTTATTTGTATTTGATGTGTGTCACCGTTGTATTGGCCCCCTTTTTGTTTCTCCTTCCCAGGTGCCGCCCGTCTCTCCTCTAGAGAGCGCTGATTGCCTGATGAGTGGCAGCTGTCGGCAGTCAGCCTCGAGGGACGGGTGGATAAAGCCTGGCATGTGACACACATCCGGGCGCCTCATTGTGTCATTGCCACTGACCAGAGTGGAGTGTGGAGGTTGCCCGTTGTTTGCCACTGTGTGTGGATGCGATACTGTACTGTGCCTTTATGCCATTTACCACTTTGTGTGGACAAAATATATACTGTGTTGGCCTATCTATTGTCCACTGTGTGTGGGTATATATATATATATTATTGGCCTTTGATGCTAATTGCCACTGTGTGTGGAACGATATCCTGTATTGGCCTTATTGCCACTATGTGTGGGCACTACCTACTTTTCGGTTATTGCTGGGTGGTTCCCAGACAAACACTAATATTTGTGTTTGTATTATTATTACCCTGTTTGTTCTCCCCTACCTTTTTCCCTGATTGTGTTGTTGTGGGTTTGATTCCCCATTGTAATAAATATCATTTTACTTTTGGAAAACGCCTTTTCTATTTCCTGCCGGGACCTGTGCTTAGAAGCACTCACTGGACGGGCTGGCTTCACAACAGCCCGGTCCAGGTATCATTTGTTTGGTCATCAGACCTTTGGTTGTGACAATATACAACTATATCCAAACACCTTTATCTATACACCTACTGTATTTCTAGACTTCCATTTACAGGCAGCTATATCTAAACACCTATATCTAGACAACCAAATATATATATCTACATATCCATATCTAAACAGCTATATCTAAACATCTTTATCTAGAAATGTTTAGCTATGTATCTATAGAGATATAATGCCTATGGAGATGGGAACAAGTATATGGCCCAGTTCCAGAAAAGAGTTTGATTCAGGCTTGACCATTTGACCACCACCTGTACTACAGTACTGTACTATTGTACTGTACTGATATTATACAAAGAGATATATAGTGATATTACACTTCAGTTCTTTGTTCAATTTGGTTCAATCTTCAATGTAATACATTTTTTTGGTAAATTTGTAATTGAATATATATATACACAGATATATATATATATAAATATATACAAATATATATATATATATTTATATATATATATTTATATAGATACATCGATATATACATATAAAGATATAAGATCTATGACAATCTCAATCATAAGAATGGTAAACAACGACCCAAATCGATATTCTCAATCAACTGGGGCAGACAGGCCATTAGGAGTGCGTGTGTGTGTGTGTGTGTGTGCGTGTGTGTTACGGACGCGGTCCATTTATGTTGGGGATTTATGTTATGTGTGTTATGTATGTAGGCAGGTGGTGGTTGTCTTGTCTTTTGTCTCCCTAAATGATGTGCTGATGCGGAGGTGGAAATCACGGATGGATTTTGAGAATGAGTGTTATGTTGTTCAGATTGTTGTGCCTACACCGTATCGACAGTCTGTTTTGTCTTTAGCTCATGATCATCCTTGGTCAGGACATCTAGGCAGTACAAAGACCTATGACAGAGTGTTAAAGCACTTCTTTTGGCCCGGGTTAAAGAGGGATGTAACCAGGTTCTGTAAAACTTGTCATATATGTCAAGTCGCAGGGAAGCCTAATCAGGTTATTAAACCTGCCCCGCTTCACCCGATCCCAGCTATGGGGGAGCCGTTTGAACATGTACTGGTAGATTGTGTTGGTCCCCTGCCGAAAACGAAGTCTGGTAACCAGTTCCTTTTAACGATTATGTGTGTAGCAACACGGTACCCTGAGGCTATTCCTCTTAGGAAAATAACATCTCAGTCGGTAGTAAAAGCCCTGATCAAGTTTTTTTCTACGTTTGGGCTGCCAAAAATAGTACAAACCGATCAAGGTACTAATTTTCTTTCAGGGATATTTGAACAGGTGTTAACGTCGTTGTCTATATCTCACAGAGTCTCATGTGTGTATCACCCTGAGTCGCAAGGTGCCCTGGAGAGGTGGCATCAGACCTTCAAGTCGGTCTTACGCAAGTATTGCATGGAGAGCGGTAGAGACTGGGATGAAGGTGTTCCCCTAGCTCTATTTGCAGTTCGAGAAACAGTTCAGGAGTCACTAGGTTTTAGCCCAGCTGAACTTGTGTTTGGTCATTCAGTAAGAGGCCCTTTGAGGGTGTTAAAGGATCAGCTTATGGGAGAGACTCTGCACAACAAACCTCCGAAGAGAGGGGTATTGTCCTATGTGTGTAGGTTTAAGGAGCGGCTGCATGGGGCTTGTAGTGTCGCTAAGGAGAGTCTCTCTGCTGCTCAAAGTTCTATGAAACGGCAGTTTGATAGAAAGGCGCTCCAACGTTCTTTCCAGTCCGATGACAGGGTTTTAGTTTTGTTGCCCATCCCTGGTTCTTCTATGTGTGCTCGTTTTTTTGGCCCTTATTCCATTGAGAGAAAATTAAGTGATACTGACTATGTTGTCAGGACGCCTGATAGGCGAAGGAAAACCCGTGTGTGTCACATAAACATGTTGAAGCGTTACCATCCCAGAGGCGACCTGCAGCCTGAGAGACACAGTACGCCCCCTGGGGCCGCTGTGGGAGCTGCAGTACCAGTGAGTGAGGAGGATGGTTTAAATGGTTGTGAGGTCCAGCAACAAACTCCTCGCTTAAGCAACTCTGAGATGTTGTTGAACCTTCCCTCCCTGATGCCACACTTAAGTAAGGAGCAGGAAGCTGACATGGTGGCGCTCATTCACAATTTTCCTGTTTTGTTTGGAGATGTTCCAACCCGCACTACCGTTCTGCAACACGACATAGATGTCGGTGATGCAAGGCCAGTTAAGCAGCATCCTTATAGAGCAAATGCAGTGAAGAGAGCAGTGATGAAGCAGGAGGTGGCATATTTATTGGAGCATAATTTGGCACATCACAGTTCGAGTCCATGGAGCTCCCCATGCCTGTTGGTTCCGAAACCAGACACCACTCACCGTTTTTGCACAGATTATCGTAAAGTGAATGCAATTACTATTCCTGATTCTTTTCCTATGCCACGCATTGATGATTGCGTAGATACCATTGGGTCAGCCCGGTATGTCACAAAACTGGATCTTCTGAAAGGTTATTGGCAGGTGCCACTCTCGCCTAGGGCCTCAGAAATATCTGCTTTTGTCACACCTGATACTTTCCTACAGTGTTCCGTTATGGCGTTCGGAATGCGAAACGCACCAGCAACATTCCAAAGGCTGATCAACATAGTGTTGGGAGATGTGCCCAACTGTACAGCGTACCTGGACGATGTGGTGGTGCATTCGTTAGATTGGGCTGCTCACGTGGGCTCGCTGAGAACAGTGTTCCAGCGGTTGGCAGACGCTTCTCTGACATTGAACTTAGCAAAATGTGAGTTCGGAAAAGCAACAGTGACCTACCTGGGAAAACAGGTGGGCGATGGTAAAGTGCGTCCTCTTGAGGCCAAGATAGAGGCCATAACATTTTTCCCGGTACCAACCACACGGCGAGAGTTGCGTCGTTTTCTCGGGATGACGGGTTACTACAGGGGGTTCTGTAAGAATTTCTCCTTAATTGCAGCCCCTCTAACTGACCTGATCAGTCCCATGGTGT
>CM051009.1:20927101-20972101 GCA_027704905.1 Muraenolepis orangiensis
AGCACTCCACCAGGCAGCATGTCTTCAGCAGGTTGGCCGTTCTCTGGGCTGGTGTATCAGTTACACACTGGAGGTGAAACACGTCTCACCATCTAGCACACTCATGTGCACACATGTGCGATATCTATCAATAGATCCAGTGTGTGTGTGTGTGTGTGTGTATATAGGGGCAGAGAGTGTTGCCTTTGATATTCAGATATGAAGGCCACAATTACCAGTTTGTATTCAGGTCAGTTGTACACACACGCAAGTCCACACACACACACGCACGCACACACACAGAACACTGTCTTTGTTAGTGTGTGGGTGTGAGAATGTCTGAATGCAACAGTGGATACAGAAAGGAACAGCAGTACAGTGTGTGTGTGTCTGTGTGAGTGTGAGTGTTTGTGTGTATGTGTGTGCGTGTTGTGGCACGCACCCGTTGGCAGAGGGAGGACAACAGCGGTTGCGGATGTAACAAATGGTTTTATTTCCTTAAACAAGGTGGGGGTAGGGGGAAAGGGGATAACAGTAAATCAAATGGTCCTCCCGGTTGGGGTACCGTCTCTCTCTTTCTTGGTCGTCCCGGGGTAGCTGTCCTGGGCCGGGGCTCGGGGGTGTTGGTCCGCCTCCTGGGGCTCCTGTTAGGGCAGCAACACCGCCGCCAGGGGTTAAGGCTGGAGATAGACACAATCCCCATTAACGATCCTGCGTCGGCATTAACAGTCCTATAGCACGCCGCAGCTTTTAGTCCGGGTTGGCCTGCGGCCTCTTACCACATACTGTTCCTCTCCTCTTCCTTCCACGCTCTCCCTTTTATCCCTGCCTCTGGCCTTCTTGAGTGGCTCCCCTCCAGGTGTACGGCGTCAGGCCTGATGAGCCGCTCCATGTTCCCCATTCGGCCTGACGAGTGGGCGGTTACCGTCTGAGCTCTCCGTGGGGCTAACCCTGCCAGGAGCTCAGAGGGGTAGTACCGGTTTCCTACCACCTGGCCCAAGGGTTGCCCAGCATGCTTCCCAGTGGAGCCCGGGGCGCCACAGTGTGTGTGTGTGTTGTGTTTTCATCTATGCTTAAGAGATATGCGGGCTATAGTGAGTGTCTTTGTGTGGTTTGGTTTGGAGGCAGTGATCAGTGGAGCTGAGGCCCAACCCTCCGTCATCACAGACACAACACACAACAATGACATGTGAAACCATGTGAACCAGAGGAAAACAAATGAAAAGAAACACTGAAACACACACAAGTCAGTGTAACGTGGTGTCAAAGGCTTCATTTGCAAACCAAATAATGCAAGAGATTATGAAATAAGTCAACTCTTTGGGGATTTTATAAATATGCATCATGCACATATTCATAAATTCATAAACCTCCAAAATAAATTTGGCTTTACTATGTAGTGTGTGTTTACTAATGCAAACACGCACCAGCCCACACAGAGACACCCCTCCCCTCCACTCTCCCCTCCCCATCCCTCCTCCCTCCCTCCTCCCTCCCCTCCCCTCCCCTCCCCTCCCCAAATCCGAGCCACAAGGTTTTGACGATAACAACAACCAAAGTGTTTGCACGCTAAGTTTCCACTATGCTTCTCTCAAGATCAAACAGAGCTTTTCACAATGCAGAGTCAACACAGGTGAAGTGTATTCTGCTATTATGGGATGTCACGCTCAAGTTACTTTCAAGATGATCCAAAGTTGTTCTTTTATGTTTGTCATTATTATTACAAATACATGTCCCTTGCTAACTCCCACGTTAAGACAAGAGCAAAACCCTTCAAACTTGAAATATTTGGACTGAAAGGCTATTCCAATGGCCTCCTCCTCTGGTGATGGAATGTCCATCCATGTCCATGGGGGTTGAACAGTCATGGTGATGAGAGCTTTACACACACACACTAACAACATGATGTTCATTCACCACCAATATCCTCCATGTAACCTCACACACACACACACACACTGCTCAGTATCGTAAATATTTTCTTTTATACCTGATGATAAATGCTGCTGTAGTTGCTCCAGCCAACTGATTTTTATTATATATCTCTGGATATCTTTCCCTTGAGCGTTGTCTGGTGCTGTGTTTCTCAAAGTGTGGGCCGCGCCCCCTACTGGACCGCGAGGGCGTGCAGGAATAAATAACAGAATCAGGTTTTATACAGTGTGTTTCTCACACTGTCTGCAAGCAACTTCAAAGCCTAGTAGTGAGTAGAATATTCAGGCTTTTAATGTGTGTAAGAGATGAAGACTGGTCAAGCACCTGTGTGACTACTGTCACACAGGTTCTGGGGTGGACATAATGAGCTTGATCCAACATCTCCTTCATTAATGCTGTACCTATCATTCACATGCTATTTGTGTGTGTTATGTATTTATGTGTGTTACGTATTTGTGTGTGTGTGTGTGTGTGTGTGTGTATGTATGTGTGTGTGTGTGTATGTCTTTCTGTCTGTCTGTCGGAGTGTGTGTGTGTGTGTGTGTGTGTGTGTGTGTGTGTGTGTGTGTGTGTGTGTGTGTGTGTGTGTGTGTGTGTGTGTGTGTGTGTGTGTGTATGTGTGTGTGTATGTATGTGTGTGTGTGTATGTCTTTCTGTCTGTCTGTCGGAGTGTGTGTGTGTCTGTGTGTGTGTGTGTGTGTGTGTATGTGTGTGTGTGTGTGTGTGTGTGTGTGTGTGTGTGTGTGTGTGTGTGTGTGTGTGTGTGTGTGTGTGTGTGAGTAAAGGTTGTTGGCTGATGGTTTAGTGCTGTTTCATATATTGAATTCCTCTCTGATCTCTAACCCTTGGCATTCAATGTGACCTGTCACACTGCATTGACTCCTGCTCCCTCTACACACACATACAACCACACACATACACACACACACACACACACACACACACACACACACACACACATGTAATGTTTTTAATTGTCAGGACGTATCTTGTTGTTCAATTTCCATTCAAGAGGCAGTGACCTTTGAGTCTTCCAGTGATGACCTTTATCAGGGACCGTCACAGTGAGATAAACAAACCCTCCTGCCACATGACGTGTGTCCATCCTGAGAGCCTCTACTGCCCATCAACCACTCACACTATGGATATATGTATAATATATATAATATATATAGAGACAAACAGACCTCCATAACCTCATCCACTCACCACTGTGTGGCAGCAGCATTTTCTTGGGTGCCTGACCTTCGACGTGATTGGTCGTCCCTCCGACCCTCCCGTCCAATCGGATTAGGGGCTGAGTTGAGCGGCGCCTAATGAACTACGACGGGACAACAAGGTCTGGCTGGAGATCGGGAGACGTCATCGTGTCCTGACCCGTTTATTGCTAATATTCCACAACTCTTCCCATAACTTCGCTCCCTAATCACTCCAAGTTACACTACTGTGTGTGTGTGTGTGTGTGTGTGTGTGTGTGTGTGTGTGTGTGTGTGTGTGTGTGTGTGTGTGTGTGTGTGTGTGTGTGTGTGTGTGTGTGTGTGTGCATCAAACACACATACTTAACAGGTTGCATGTTTTATACTGTAACTGACATGGCACCAAGATGCAGCCCTGCTAATGGGACGGGTGTATCAGCTAACTGCAGACCGCTGGAGATCTGTCAGTCAGCGCTGAGCTGCACCTTCTGGGCTCAAAGCAAGGGCTCATGAATACATAACCACCCCCCTGAAGGGCACATGTATACAAGCAGACACACACACACACACACACACACACACACACACACACACACACACACACACACACATTATACACACACAGACACAGACACAGACACACAAACTCACAAACACACACACACACACACACACACACACACACACACACACACACACACACCCACACACACACACACAAACACTCACCCTCCCCTCAACTCCTAGCCCCGTCTCATTGAACAGTGGGGGGTCCCCTTTGCCGATATAACTCACATTAAAATATAACATGAATAAATATAAATAATTCATTGAAATGCATAAATATGTTTGAAAAGTAAAAATTTAAAAATGGTTTTGACAATAATTGACTGGGAACAATTAGATACATGCTGACAAGAAATGTGACGCTTCCCCTTTAAGACACGTGTTGTCTAGTATTCTGCTGTGGGTAAGTAGACATGAGATTTATTGTTGTTCTTAGTATTTGTGTTGATAAAATTGTAGAACCTTTTTCTCAAAGCTAGTTACCTGTACATAGTAAGTGAGGTGTACAGGCCTATTGTTGTGCTAAGATAATCACCCAGTCTGGCCCATACAGCCATAGTCAATAGAGTTAACGACAGGGAGGAGCCTAACCCTGCATATAAGCAGTGGATTCACCTAGGATCCCTTGTACATTTTTGTTCTTGAAGCAGGCTACATAGTATTCTGCTGTGGGTAAGTAGACATAAGATTTATTGTTGTTCTTAGTATTTGTGTTGATAAAATTGTAGAACCTTTTTCTCAAAGCTAGTTACCTGTACATAGTAAGTGAGGTGTACAGGCCTATTGTTGTGCTAAGATAATCACCCAGTCTGGCCCATACAGCCATAGTCAATAGAGTTAACGACAGGGAGGAGCCTAACCCTGCATGAGTCTCTCTCCCTATCGCATAGGCTATTAACATAGAAGTAGTTTGTTAGCGTCAGCATTTAGCGTCAGGCCCCAGGAACTAAGACCCAGAACAAGACCAAGGAGTCGTTCTACGGAGTCCCAGAACAAAGACCAAGGAGTCGTTCTACCGGAGTCCCAGAACAAGACCCAGAACAAAGACCAAGGAGTCGTTCTACTGGAGTCCCAGAACAAGACCCAGAACAAAGACCAAGGAGTCGTTCTACCGGAGTCTGTCTAGGGAGTTAGTCCTAGTTAGTCAAATCTAGTCCTCCTACCCTTGCTATGTGTCGTCATTCCATTGTAGTCTGGACATCCTCCCGCAATAGATGGCATCGAGGCTCTCCCTCTCGACGCCGCAACCCTTCCAATCTCCTCTATCCTACTATTTCTACCTTCACAGATCTTGTGGTGAAAGGGGGACTCTGGAATTGCCAATCGTCGGTCAAGAAGACAGAAACCATTCTGGCCTACGCCGCACTCCAGTCTCTCCACTTCCTGGCTCTCACCGAGACCTGGATCACCCCTGAGAACACGGCTACCGCAGCTGCTCTCTCCGCGACCTACTCCTTCACCCACACCCCCCGACCCTCTGGGCGTGGTGGAGGAACGGGACTCCTAGTCTCTCCAAACTGGTCATATCAGGTACTCCCTCTGGGTCATCTGACCAGATCGGCACTCGAATTTCATGCTGTTTCTGTTACCATCCCAACTAGGCTCAACATTGCCGTAATTTACCGACCACCGGGCCCTCTTGGTGACTTCTTTGACGAGATGGACGCCCTCCTCAGCTGCTTTCCTGAGGACGGCACCCCACTCGTGGTTCTGGGTGACTTCAACATCCAGTCGGATAAGTTACAATCTCCTGAATTCATTAACTTTTTTGCCATATTCGGTCTAACACTCACTCCTTCTCCCCCTACCCACAGAGCTGGGAACCAACTGGATCTTGTCTTCACAAGATCCTGTACCACCTCGGTGATCTCGGTCACACCCCTCCCTGTCTCTGATCACCATTTTGTTGCTTTCTCTCTCCCTCTCAAATCCCCCACCTCCCTACCCACTACTCCCCACATTGTTACCTTCCGTAGTAACCTGAAAACTCTCTCTCCCTCTTCTTTCTCCGCATCTGTCCTATCCTCACTACCATCCCCCCAACAATTCTCTCTCTTGTCGGTGGAGGAAGCCTCCTCCACTCTGACTTCCTCTCTCTCCTCCTCCTTCGACTCTCTCTGTCCTCTCACCTCCAGACCAGCACGAGCCTCTCCTCCACCTCCTTGGCTGTCCGAACCTCTGCGGGCTTGTAGAGCAGAGCTACGGGCGGCCGAGAGAAAATGGAGGAAATCGGACTCCTCTGATGACCTCGCTCACTACCTCCGTCTCCTCGCTGGCTTCACCTCCACGGTATCGGCTGCTAAATCTGCCTTCTACCGTACAAAAATAAACTCTTCTGCCTCTAACCCAAGGAAACTTTTCTCCATGTTCTCTTCCCTCCTCAACCCCCCCTCCCCTCCCCCTCCCTCCTCCCTCTCAGCTGATGACTTTGTCACCTTCTTTACGAAGAAGGTGAACGACATTACCTCCTCCTTCACCCCCACCGCTTTCCTCCCTCCCTCCTCTCCCACCCCCACTAACCTTACCTGTTTCAACCCCCTCTCCCCCGATGAAGTTAACAAACTGGTGACATCTAACCACCCTACCACCTGCCCCCTCGACCCAATCCCTTCCTCTCTTCTCCAGGACATCTCGGGCGATATCCTTCCCTTCCTTACATCCCAAATCAACATCTCCCTTGAGGCAGGCCTGTTTCCGGCAGCCTTCAAGACTGCCAGAATCAAGCCGCTCCTCAAGAAACCATCCCTAGACACCACTGATGTCCAAAACTACAGACCGGTATCTCTCCTATCATTCCTGTCCAAAACCCTTGAACGGGCTGTCTCCTCACAACTTTCTTCCTATCTCTCCCAGAACAACCTCCTCGACCCTCACCAGTCAGGCTTCAAGGCTGCGCACTCCACGGAGACGGCACTGCTCGCAGTGACAGAGTCTCTTCGTGATGCCAGAAGCTCGTCCCTCTCATCGGTACTGATCCTTCTCGACCTGTCTGCGGCGTTCGACACAGTGAACCACCAGATCCTCCTCTCCACTCTCGCCGAGCTTGGAATCGCTGGAACTGCGTTATCCTGGTTCACCTCCTACCTTGCAGATCGGACTTATCAGGTCACATGGAACGGTTCCCTGTCCAAACCCTGCACCCTGGACACCGGAGTTCCTCAAGGCTCAGTATTGGGACCCCTTCTGTTTTCTCTTTACACTAAATCGCTAGGCTCTGTAATCGCATCTCATGGCTTCTCCTATCACTGCTATGCAGATGACACTCAACTGTTTCTCTCCTTTCCCCCCTCAGAAACCCAAATAGCAACACGCATCTCGAAATGCCTGGCCGACATCAGCAGATGGACAGCCGCCAACCACCTGAAGCTCAACCTTGACAAGACTGAGCTCCTCTTCATACCGGGGAAAGACTGCCCTCAGATGGACCTACTGGTCACCATCGAGAACACCCAAGTCTCCCCCTCAACCACAACAAGAGACCTTGGTGTGGTGGTAGATGACCAGCTGTCCTGCAATGCCAACGTCACCGCGGTGGCCCGATCTTGCAGAATTGCCCTCTACAACATCCGCAGGATCCGGCCCTTCCTCACACGTGAAGCGGCGCAGATCCTGGTCCAAGCGCTCGTCATCACCCGCCTCGACTACTGCAACTCTCTCCTGGCGGGACTCCCCGCCTCTGCAACCAAGCCCCTCCAACGCATCCAGAACGCAGCAGCACGCCTGGTATTCAACCTACCGAAATTCTCCCACGTGACCCCTCTCTTCCGCGAACTCCACTGGCTTCCGGTAAATGCTCGCATCAAATTCAAGATTCTGGTGCTGACCTTTAGGGCAGTCAATGGAACTGCCCCGGCCTACCTCCAGGCGTTGGTCAAACCCTACATCCCAGCCAGAGCGCTCCGCTCAACTTCTGCCAGGCGACTTGTTCGACCTTCACTAAGGTCAACCAAACATCGCTCGTCCAAAACCCAGCTCTTCACGGCTCTGGCCCCACAGTGGTGGAATGAACTCCCGTCTCATGTCAGGACGGCAGAGTCCCTCGCCAGCTTCCGCAAGAGACTCAAGACCCACCTGTTCAGAGTCCACCTGGACTCTCCTTTGTGAAACCCCTAAACTTGCTTAAGTCCTGACATTAATAGCTCTTAGCATGTTGTATATGTTAGCAAGTGTATGTCCTTAATGTTGTTAACACGCTCTTATCACAGCTACTTAAGCAGGTGACCTAGCAGTACGAAATTGTGTTATTCATCTTGTCAATATGAATACTTGTGAACTGCTGTATTTATATGTTTGCGTACCCCAGTGTTATGCTATTGTCTGCTTCAACTAATGTACACCTTGTAAGTCGCTTTGGATAAAAGCGTCTGCCAAATGCCCTAAATGTAAATGTAAATGTCTTTGTAGCTCGAGATGAAGTAAAGGAATTAACAAGTGAATGCTTTGATAAAGAGTTGATTTAGAATCTGGAAAATAATACCTATCTGCTGTGGTGATTCATGGAGACCATATCTTAATCAGCCACAGCGGTTTTGGTCAGGTTTTTGGTTTCGGTTTGAAGGCAATTTCTTTTAAATCATATCTGCTGTGCAATACCGCTTTTTCCCAGACGGTGGCGCCATTTCTCCATGTAAACGACCGAGAGGGCGAATTAAAGAAATAAAAATAAACTATACATAATATAAATATAAACCTCACTGTTACTCATTCTACTCTGTATTGTATATATGTATATTGACTGAACATTCCTTAACTTACTGCTTAATTTCTTTTTTACTTACTTTATTTTTACTGTATGTAGCACAATCTCAGGGGCTCATACAGAAACAAGCATTTCATCATAAAGTATTCTGTATTTTGTTGTGACAAATAATAAACAAACTTGAAACTTATGGTGAAAGAACATTTATTATATGGTGCTTCAATTAGCAATTATGAACACAGTAATACCTAGTAGAAAATAAATAACTCATTAACAAATGCTTCTGAATTAAACTAATTAAATAAAATACAAATGCTTAATACATTCGACCACAGCCTATATTAGCAGACAAACACACGGAGGACCCTGTAGCTAGCATTGGGGAAGCACGTGTCCACGATAAACTTACAAAACCCCAATCCACACCGTTTACATACAAATGACACAAGCTGCATGTTTATACAGCAAGACCAACATTTCTTATCCCCTTTACTTTACGTTTACATCGTCCACAATAAAAATAAATGTAAACCTATAACCGGGACAACAAAAACGTACCTCTCCTCAGACAGCAAGACCGAACTGAGAGCAGAGCAGTACAGGCTTTACAAATAAGGTTCAACTAGGCTACAATTGAGTGGCGCATGCGTGACTGGTTTCTTTGCTCACGCATTCACGCATGCGCCACTCAATTTGCTCACGCATGCGCCACTCAATTTGAGTGGCGCATGCGTGACTGGTTTCTTTGTTCGGGCGCAAGAATATGCGCCCCCACAGATCGTATTTAGGACCCTTGATAGGCTACATTTATTTGCTTGATCCATTTTCATTGGCCGCTTGCGCGCAGTGACGCGGAGTTCCTGGGCGCACCGGTCTTGCGCCCAGGTTTGGAGGTAGGTACTAGATTTCTATGAGAGTGACGTCAATGACAAACATGTTTAGTTTATTTTTAGGGGTCAAAAAATCTAAAATCTAAAAAATCCTCTCTCAACCAGGTGGGGTGGCGCCCCTGCGCCCCTATGGACGAGCCGCCACTGTTCTGAACTGAACTGAATTAGATACCTAACTGGACTGAACTTGAACCAGGTGTAAGTGTGAAAGTGTCAAACAACATTGTATTTTTGTTTTCATAATGGTCAATATTGTGATGTTAAGTATAATGGTGTTTCACTTTACTTTGATTTGGTATCAATGATATTGGGTTTTTTTTTATCTGTGAAAAGAAGGAAAAGAGTTAACTCCTTTCTCATCAAAATAGGTGCAATCTATAAATCTAAAATTAGTTAGTTACTCCTAGCATAACTAACATAACTTAAAGCATCCAATACAAATTAGAGTGTTTGAATTCAACTAAACTAACCTAGGTTAGTACATGAAAGGGAAAAGTGTGCTTCACTTACCTGCAGGAATATTTCTATTGTCTGAATAACTAATAACATTGTCTGGTTTTTATTTACATCAGTAAAGTTCCGGCGTGTTCATTTAAATACTGGTCTCCGGTCAATTTCTCTAGGTTTTAACCCCACTCCATTAGAACCTAGAACTGGTCCAGTATGGCAAACAGTGTTGTGTCTGTGATACACCTGCTACACCAGTGTCCTCAGTTCATTCGCAAGCTGCAGCAGAGGCCGAACATTTGCAATTTCAAGAAATGCGTTGTTCTAAAAGCCAAGTACAGCTGGTACGGATGTTCTGTTCGTAGGTGTGTGCGTACATAAACACACACACACGCACACACGCACACACACACACACACACACACACACACACACACACACACACACACACACACACACACACACACACACACACACACACACACACACACACACACACACACACACAAACAACCCCTCAGGGATCCAAGGTTATGGCCTGACAACAGAGCAACCGAGCAAACTTAATGGGGTCTCCTTTAGCTCTGAGCCGGACCCTTTTGTCCCAGTCTCCGCCAGCGCTCTGCCAAATTGACCTAAACACATAAATAGAGCGGTGAAAACCAGGTGGTGGCTCCTGCCAAATCTCTCTTGAGATTTCATCTCTGCTGCGATGATGGGCTAAGTTGACCCATTTAAAAGGGTAGCTTGATTGGCAGCTACCCAACGCGACATTTGTCACATTACATATATTGCAAAATATTAACCACTAACTTTACACTATGACATTTCTTTTTTCTGGTGAACTAACGTAACAATAATACCAGTGGCCACAAGATAGCAGCATAACAAAGATTTCACCGTAGCTACATACTGTACAGCATGGGTCGGCAACAGGCGGCCCGCGGGCCATTGGTGGCAATAATATTTGGCCCGGAAGATTATTTTGAAAATAACATTAATATTTTTTTATTTTTTTACAATATCAGACCGACTCACTGTCGCACATATTGGCTATAATGTCTGAACCGAGAATCTATCTCCACCTGAAGAATGCTTATTGTACTTTTATCCATGTTGAGAGTGAATGACACACAGGCACAATCAGGCAGGGGTTGCACTGACGCTGAACCCCTCATAGTGAATCAATAAGGAGGTGGACAACGCGTGGTGCTGAAATAGGTGTGTGGTTTGAAAAAAATAACACCAGCTCACTAAATCATTCAAACGTAATGTTTACTTATATGTGACTGTGACTGCACTACACATTTACTTATATGTGACTGTGACTGCACTACACATTTGAAAAAGTGTCCCCCGTCAACGCTCATCGCGCAGTTTGATCGATTGTGGTGGGCCGGTCTGGGCCAAAATAACAGAGGCGATTTTTGCCCAGCACTCTGCGGTGCATCTCCTCGGTCTAAACCGGATACTAAACCGGATACTATAATTTGAGTTAAAACTCAAAAATAGTTCACGTTAAAGTCTCGAGATTAATCAAATGCGTTCACGCATTAACTTTGACAGCCCTAGTTCAAATGCTTTGGTCCTCATATCGGCAACCAATAAAAATGTTCTGACGTTTCTTTTGAAACACGGAAATACGTTTCAATGTTGTTGAGAATCACAACACACACTGGCTAGTCAAGCCAAAATACTGCAGCGCAATGGATTCAGTGAGTCATACCCACTGCTACCTAGTTAACTAGAACACTAGTAACCCCCACTGCTACCTAGTTAACTAGAACACTAGTAACCCCCACTGCTACCTAGTTAACTAGAGCACTAGTAACCCCCACTGCTACCTAGTTAACTAGAACACTAGTAACCCCCACTGCTACCTAGTTAACTAGAACACTAGTACCCCCCACTGCTACCTAGTTAACTAGAACACTACTTTACATTGTTAGCAGGTTCACAAAACAAGCTGTCTTAGTTGACTAGCGACGTGTCATTGATTTTCAACAACGCAGAAATGTATTAAAATGTTTCGAAAGAAAAGTCAAAGCATTAGAACGTGTCACATGTTTTAACATTCGATTAATTAAATGAGCCTTTGATTATGTTCTGGCCCGCCATCTAGTGTCTCAGAAAAAAATTGGCCAAACTTACTTGCCGATCCCTGCTGTACAGGATCAGTGGACAGCTACATCCAGGTGTTCATTGTAAATGTCTTATTGAATACATTTTTTTGTCTGGGATGACAAAATGATGAACAATCCACTGTAGTCATCAACACATTGTCATCAATCTGTTTGCCAGAATGCAGGGGTAGCAGAACAAAGAGTTAGCTACTTTGCAGCCTGCTCGCCACATTTTCCGCTCATACCAGCTTCGCGAAAATCCCCAGTTGTATGATTCCCCCCCCTTTTAAGATAGTTGTTTTGTCTGTTTAAATTTGGTCCAGGTGGTCCTTATTCTTTAGTTGCCAATGTATCCTGATTAATACAACGACTGAATTTCATTTATTGATACTATTGAGTTTCTCCGAGTTGAGGTAACGTTAATGGAAGCCATGTTGACATTGAATGTGACACCAGATCGCTGGCTGCCCTAATCCCTACACCCTGTTACGTATGACAAAACCACGTTAGGGCAAGCCCGCCCTGAAGCCATAGAGATTGCATTGAAGCGCCTGCCGTTTTGAGCCTATTTGAGCAATCTGGGGCGATTTTCAATCAGAGCGGTGCTCCATGGAACATGACTTGTCAGCAAGTGAATGTCAGCAGGACCAAGGAGCTCATCGTGGACTTCAGGAGCCACCAGGGCACCCACTCAACCATCAGCCTGGACGGAACACCGGTGGAAGTCGTCAGCTGCTTCCGTTTCCTTGGACTAGAGATTTCCGATGATCTGCCGTGGGCACACAACACGGAGGTCATGCTGACCTCACACACCTGAGATTAACAATGAGTTAAGCGAGCTACAGGCTCGTATTAAATTCCACCGGGAAACTAAGGACAACTGTATCATCTGCCTTACGGAGACATGGATGTCGGAGGGGGTTGCCGATGCAGCTATCGAGCCGACGGGATTTTCCGTCCACCGGGCAGACAGAAGCAAAGGCTCTCTCCGGTAAAGATCGCGGAGGGGGGGGGGGGGGTATGTCTCATGATAAACAGATCTTCGTGCAACCAAAGTCATGTACATCCCCTCAAGTCTTTCTGTTCCCCGGACCTGGAGTACCTGATGCTTATGTGCTGTCCATACTGGCTACCTCGGGAGTTTACAGCGGTAACCGTGACCGCTGTTTACATTCCCCCACAAGCCAACACGGACACAGCGCTGAAGGAACTGTATGGGGCTATCAGCGAACAGGAGTCGGCACACCCTGAGGCTGCTCTCATCGTGGCGGGGGACTTCAACAAGGCGAACCTGAAGAAGGTTCTCCCGAAGTTCTACCAACACATAACGAGCAACACACGGGGTGAGCGGATCCTTGACCACTGCTACACCCCCTTCCGTGATGGCTACAAGGCCCTCCTCCGCCCACCGTTCGGCAAATCAGAACACCGCTCTATCCAGCTGCTCCCCACCTATAGGCAGAGACTGAAGCAACAACCGATCGCTGTGAGGGAGGTCCAATGCTGGTCGGACCAATCGGACTCTATGCTGCAGGATGGTTTTGATCGCACTGTTACATGTTCCGCGTTGCCTCGTACAATAACATCAACGAATACGCGTCGTCGGTCACCGGGTTCATCAAGAAGTGCATAGATGACGTTGTTCCGACCAAGTCGGTTCGGACATATACCCCAACCAGAAACCGCGGATTAACGGCGATGCCCTACACGCGCGTAACGCCGCCTTTGGCTCCGGGACTATGGAGGAATAGTCAGGGGGCCAATCCTGAAAAGTGCTTCCGTTAACACTTTTGTTGCCATGTTTGGGTAGAAGCTGTCAACATATTTTTTTGGTAAGAGGGGAACTATGTAAGATGTTCTAGGGTGGTTGACAAGTTTGAAAAATTATTTTGTGACTTTTAGAGGCCATTTCAGGCCAATTTTTCAGATTGCCTGCTCGAAATGACATGCCCACAATAAATATAGAATATCTCCCCAATCACAAGGGCCATATAGATAATCCTGGTATCAAAAGAAAGGTGACAGCAGTGGGATGGCTGCAGAAGTGTCAGAATGTAAATGGATGTTACTGTGTCAGAGAAAATAGAGCTAGACCATTGAAAGAAGTCAAAAATTCAATTTCCGCCTAAAAGAAAACATGGTTTTAGAGTGAATATCAGCTTGGAAACATGAGATAGTAGCCCAAATAATTTAGGAATCATGATTCCAATGTATGCTAGGTACTTTTGCTAAGTTAGAGCACAGTAATTTGATACAGTGCAATACTACACAGGTTTGAATAATGTAATGTCCAAGCGGAAATCTATATGATTCTCGAGGTGACCTTTCGTGCTAATGCTTTTTGACTTTTTAATGTTGTATTTTGACAATACACTTGGATACCATGATAAGACAAAATATTTTTGTGGATTACTGAGGATCATCTTCCCAGTAATGGAACCATTGTATGTATACTAAATATTACTTTTTTAAATATAAAAACTAAAACAATAAAATGAATCCAGTGTTAGGGTCGGAAGGAACTAGAGCAACTCAGGGGTTAGGCATGTTCAAGCCAACAGGCGTGTTTATTTGGAAGAGGGAGGGAAATTTATGGGACGTGTATGGTGCAACTGGAATTCTGGATATGAAATGTGTCCCTGACCATGTGTATGAGTGCAAAGCGTGTGTAGTGCATATTGTGTGCAGAATGGGAATGTTGGAAGTGTTGTTAGTGTGTGTGTAGGCTAAGGCGTGAGCACGGGAGACGAGGTGTAGTCAAGGCAGCGTGGGGCACTAGAATCCTGGTGTCTACGAGGACGAGGACAGGCCCAGGAATCCAATGGGGCACAAGAGACACTGAGGAGGAAAGAGACACAAGGTCAGAATGGCACAACAACTGGATGCACAGCAAGGTAGTAAACTTGGTAAGTATAGAATCTCAGGTACATACCGTTAGGACCTAGAAGGCACTTCAGACTCAAGGTTTGCTGGTTACAGATGGCGATCTGTACACCCCTGCGCCCTCAGTGCACGTGCTGATGTGGAGGGCTGAGCATCGCACACTGAAGATCTCGTTGTTGATGTGCCTTTTTCTGGCGGCCGCACCACAACATCCAGATCAAGATCGGTTTCTTCACCGTTAGTCTCTTGAATGTCGTTGGAGTTCATGCACCACGCTGCACGAGCACATCCACACGCCCCACTGCAATACAGTCCTCTTCTGCGACAGAGACACTGTCTGGTACTGCACTGACTTCCACTTTCCTTGCATCCACACACTGTCAGCTGTACGCATGTGGATTGTACAGGTTCCTTGGTAAGAAGCATGGGGACCAGCATACCATTCATCATCTGCCAAACACAATTGATTGGTGAGGGCAGTTGTGGATGTGTCACTAGTGACTGTTTCCAAACCTTCGTTTGGTAGTGGGCCCTCTTGAGGTGCATTGACAATGCATCTTCTGTTGGTGGTAATGTATCAACATTGGCTTTAAGTTTTCGAAAGAGAGCGCAGCGAACTTCTTGTATCGAGTTGCTGGTTGACTTAAGGTCATAGAGCTTACATACGAACTGTTCTGCCAAGGATAGGGAAGTTGTACTTGGTACTTCATCCTCACCAAAGTTGTGGAGAAGATGCGGGTACTGCTGGAACACTTTCCATGCTGTCCTTTTTCCAATTCCGGTGAACTTGGTCGGAACTTGGTCGGAACAACGTCATCTATGCACTTCTTGATGAACCCGGTGACCGACGACGCATACTCGTTGATGTTATTGTCCGAGGCAACGCGGAACATGCGCGATCAAACCAATCCTGCAGCATAGAGTCCGATTGGTCTGACCAGCATTGGACCTCCCTCACAGCGATCGGTTGCTGCTTCAGTCTCTGCCTATAGGCGGGGAGTAGCTGGATAGAGCGGTGGTCTGATTTGCCGAACTGTGGGCGGAGGAGGGCCTTGTAGCCATCACGGAAGGGGGTATAGCAGTGGTCGAGGATCCGCTCACCCCGTGTGTTGCTCGTTATGTGTTGGTAGAACTTCGGGAGAACCTTCTTCAGGTTCGCCTAGTTGAAGTCCCCCGCCACGATGAGAGCAG
Organism: Muraenolepis orangiensis; assembly: GCA_027704905.1. Lineage (NCBI taxonomy): Eukaryota > Metazoa > Chordata > Actinopteri > Gadiformes > Muraenolepididae > Muraenolepis > Muraenolepis orangiensis. The sequence continues at coordinate 20,943,012 of CM051009.1, forward strand.
CCTCAGGGTGTGCCAACTCCTGTTCGCTGATAGCCCCATACAGTTCCTTCAGCGCTGTGTCCATGTGGGCTTGTGGGGGAATGTAAACAGCGGTCACGGTTACTGCTGTAGACTCCCGAGGTAGCCAGTATGGACGGCACTTAAGCATCAGGTACTCCAGGTCCGGGGAACAGAAAGACTTGAGGGGATGTACATGACTTTGGTTGCACCAACATCTGTTTATCATGAGACATACCCCCCCCCCCCTCCGCGATCTTTACCGGAGAGAGCCTTTGTTCTGTCCGCCTGGTGGACGGAAAATCCTGTCGGCTCTATCGCTACGTCGGTAACCCCCTCCGACATCCATGTCTCCGTGAGGCAGATGATGCAGTTGTCCTTAGTTTCCCGGTGGAATTGAATACGAGCCTGTAGCTCGCTTAACTTATTGTCCAGAGACTGTACATTAGCCAGTAGAATGGTGGGTAGTGGGGGGCGATCGATCGACATCTCAGCCTGACTAGCACACTGGCTCGCTTCCCTCGCTTCTTCCTGCGACGCTTGCGTGTGTTCTTGCTCAAGATGGTCCAGCTGTGACTTCGGGCGGAACGTCCGAGTCGAAAGAGTGAAAAAACTCTGGTAGGTGGCGAGCGACTGTCAATCTGATCTCCAGAAGTGTGCAAAAGTCATAAATTAACGTGCTGCTAACTTCCTGAACAAAGATAGTTGCGATAAAAATAATAAATAACAAAAAACTGCGTCGTCGTGCGGGAGCTCGCGACAAGGCAGCCATCTCGTACGCCGCCATACTCCAATTAGAGCGCGTGTTCTGCACTGTTCTGTTCTGTTCTGCTCTGTTCTGCACTGTATTCATGAGGTTGCTGCACTACTGGCACTTTAAATGCATAACATTTAAGTCACTTTGCTGCGCTTTTTTGTTTATTTTATTGTATGTATTATTTTGATGGTGTTGTTTTTGAGATGTATGCTGCGGGAGGGAATGGGGACTAAGCATTCCTATGTTACAAATGGCCAATACAAATATTGTATCTTGTATCTTGACTTGGCTCTGATTGGACAATGATATTCAGAGGCAAGACCAACTGTAGAACAGCCATAACTTGCGTCACGCTGTAGTAGAATGTGATCGAAAAATACCCTCTTTTTTTCCTTTTGTGGGGCGTCGCCCAATTGCCCAATGAAACAAACCGACGTTCGATGGCAGGATTTTGCAGCGCACTTTGATGGGAGAATATGCAAATTGTATGCAAACACACACACACACACACACACACACATACAAACACACAGGTAAGCGCCATTCAAAACAACACGGCAGCAAATACACAAATAATAGCTCAGTCGCCGGTTCAAGTCCCCGAAACACCTGGGCACTGCCAAGGTGCCCTTGATCAAGGCACCAGACCCCCTACACTGCTCCCCAGGCAGCTGCCAATACTAGGATGGGTTAGATGCAGTGGAACCAATTTCACTGTGTGTTTGTACATGTATGTGACTAATATCGATGATTAAATCCTCCAGATTAAGATTAAGATTATATTGTTAAATTGAGTTTTAGTTTAGAATTTTTTGGTTGTTTTTGTTCTTTATGTTTTTGATTTTCTTTGTTATTTGTGATTTGTTGGTTCAGGTCTATTTTTGACAATGTTTTAAATGTCCTCTCGAGGGGGTTTGTGGAGGTGTATTGCATTACTCTATTTGTGTTGCTATTGCACGTACACACCGACTGCACCTGTATAATTGAATGTTTGTACTATAGGTAGTATAGCTCAGGAGGTAGAGCGGTCGCCTCACAACGGAAAGGTCGCTGGTTCGATCTCCCTGCTCCTCCTAACAAAAGCTGTCGAGGTGTCCTTGAGCAAGACACCCTGACTGCTCCTGACGTGCTGGCTGTCTCCTTGCACGGCTGATTCCGCCGTCGGTGTATGAATGGGTGATGTGAGGCATGACTTGTAAAGCGCTTTGGATAAAAGCGCTATATAAAAGCCGGCATAATTATTATTACTATATAACATGATACTTAACATTTAAATGATGTTAGCGCAATTTAAATGTGCTTCATGGTCAGAGGGAGCCACAGCCAGGCAGATAACCATAAAGTCAAAGTTATACGTATATACGTAAGTAAAAGCAATGGGTGAAAATCTTACGTGCAATACCCGACGACAGACAGCAGTTATAAAAATAAAAATAAAATATAATAGAAAGTAGAAAGTAAAAAGAAGTAAAAAGTACACACTTGTATAAAGTTAAATATATAAAAATACAAAAGTGCATGTATAAAATGCAATATATTAGCACAGAAAAAGAGCAATATATATATCAATTAATGTAATACATTGTTATATGCTATACACCCTTGTTCAGCAGCCTGATGGCCTGACTGTGGAAGCTGTCTCTGAGTCTATTTGTACGGCACTTGATATGATACGAACAGCCTCGCGCTCAACGTCAAGAAGACCAAGGAGCTGATCATGGACTTCAGGAAGCAGAGGGGAGAGCAAAGCCCTATCTCCATCGACGGTGTTGCAGTAGAGAGGGTCTGCAGCTTCAAGTTCCTCGGTGTGCACATCTCCGAGGACCTCACATGGTCCACGCACACCACACACGTGGTGAAAAGGGCCCAACAACGCCTGTATTTCCTCAGGCATCTGAAGAAATTCAGCATGGGCCCCTGTGTAGCCGGTCTGGGCCTACTTCTCAGCAGACCCTTGCTACGACTCTGCGTTGTGTTGTGCGTGTTTGATGGACAAGGAGATTCGGTTGTTGTCTTTAGCCGAAACTGTGGCGTATTTATTCCTCTGCATGAAATAAACACAATAATGCAGCAGCATTAATACACATGGACGTCTGCAACACACCAGTCTCAGTCTGCCATGCAAACAACTGAGTGACTAGTACTTATAAAACATTCAGATATCAAATCTGTCACAATAGATCACAATACACTGTACAATTACAGTTACACTGGAAATGTATACACCACCGGCTAATTAGTATTTTTAGACATGTAAATAAAACAATAAAATAAACACATAGTACAAAACACAATAGACCAAAAACATGGGAGCAACAAACATACCTGCATGAAATAAACACAATAATGCAGCAGCATTAATACACATGGACGTCTGCAACACACCAGTCTGTGGTGGGGAAAAGACGCCATTAAACATGCTGCAGGTGCTGTGTGAGTCCTCACAAGTGCTGCTAAACAGTACACTTAACTAAAAGTTTGCTAAAACACTCAAACTTCTGCAAAACAACTACACAGCAACACATTAGCACCATGGAATGATATTATAACCTTGTTTCACAGTTTAAGATTATATAAACACTGTAAACATCATTTAGAACAGAAATCTACAAAGAGCACATGACAAACTCTCCTCACCTCAGTCTGCCATGCAAACAACTGAGTGAGAGAGGGTGCAACGCAGGTAGATGACGTCACTGCCGGGAGTGAAGACTTCAAAATAAAAGCATTAGCTCCCAAAACGGTCTTTTGTAGTAAACATACCAAAATAAAAGTGACAATAAATAATATTGGAACAATAAAATAAAACGTGAGGGATTATTGGTGGAATGCATTCCTGTATATTTATATACCTGCTACATTCACCCCTCCTGAATTACACCAAAATCCTGAGCGGCTGACAGGACATAACACTGACAGGGACATTAACACTGCGTTAAAACTGGCACGGGTTCACATAAAGATACCATCTTCACAATCAGCTAGAAGCTACCTGGTAAACAGGTTCAGAGAAATCAAAAGGGTGATCAACCCTTAGTCCCCTCTTAGAATTGCTTGGTGCCGTGTACACCAAACTACCCGGCCTACTTGAGTCCCAAACCGTACTCGTGAGCACATACAGTAAACAGTACATCACTTACAGTGACACATTGCAAAACGTAAAAAAAAACAAGGCAACGATAAAAAAGAAACATCTCAATAAAAGAAAACAAACAAGAAGAAATAATACAGCCCCTTTAGAACAGGGTAAGAAGAGACTGGGATCTCTTACTGAAAGAGTTTGCGAACCCCCTCATGCTGGTCGGCCTCTGAGCCATTGTCTCTACAAAACGGCTGACTCTCTTAACAACCCTGCCAGCACGTGTCCTGACCACACCCTGCGTGTCTGCTTGAGTGGGTGCTTGGCTGTCTTGGCCCTGTTCTGCAACTGTTGGTAAAGTGTCAGAAATAACGGTCGGGACATGGCCTGTGTCAACCATCGACACTGAGTCTGATGTGTCAACTGCTGACGCTGTAACCGGTCTGAATGACTGGACACTGCTTGCGTCGATCACTGATGCTGTATCTGGTACACTTGACTGATCTAGCTCTGCATCAGACTGATCTTCGTCTGTATCAGCTTCGTCACAGGACCGGTGACTGGCAGTGTCTTCCGCCCCACTCAGTGCCCATGCGCTTGTCCTATCCTCCGAACCCTCTTCCTCTTCCAAAGAGTTGACGAGATCCTCCATCCGAGACCCGTCCTCTGAATCATCAAGACTGTCCTCAGTCTCCGGCATGTCTCCTTGAGCAGACTCTATGGGCAGGAAGCTGATATCCAGGATAAGGTTGCGATGCACTACCTTTGTTTTACCCTTGTCATCTTCCAACATGTAGACATGAGTCTGTGGGTTGCTGTCCACGACAGTATAGACTGTTGGTTCCCACTTGTCCGCAAGTTTCTTCTTTCCCCTCTCGCCTTTGTTGGCGAGAAGTACTCTGTCTCCCACGTTCAGGCAAGTCCCCTTGATCTTTCGATTGTAACCTCTGGCTTGCTTGTCTTGCTCTTTGATGGCATGCTTTCGAGCAATGTCTGCTGCTTCATGGAGGTGGGACATAAGCGTTGTTACATAGCTGCCATAGTCAACAACCACTGGGTCGTGTAGGACCTGTTTGAACATCACATCAACGGGGAGCCTTGGAACCCGACCAAACATTAGGTGGAAGGGTGCGTACCCAGTCGTCTCATGCACTGTCGCATTGTATGCAAATGTCAGGGTCTGGATTTGCTGGGGCCACTTGGCCTTCTCTCTCAATGGCAGTGAACGGAGCATACCCCCCAGAGTCCTGTTAAATCTCTCAGTCCCTCCGTTCCCCATGGGGTGGTAGGCTGTAGTGTGTGACTTGGAGACACCCGATAGTCTAAGCAGTTCTGCGATGAGCTCACTCTCAAAGTTGGCTCCTTGATCTGTATGTATGCGCCCCGCAAACCCATACACACAGAAGACGTTATCCCACAACTTCTTAGCAACTTGTTTCGCTTGTTGGTTTGTGCAGGGAAAGGCATGGGCCAACTTTGTGAAGTGATCTGTCAGGACAAGAACATCTACTGAACGCTGCTTGCTATCTTCCGCACTCCAGAAATCCAAACACACTTGTTCCATAGGAGCGGTAGTCCTGATACTTTCAAGCGGAGCTCTGGCAGAAGGATCCGGTGTCTTGGCCAGGATGCACCTCTGGCAGAGGACAAATCACATAACCGTGTTTGTTTTATTTATCAATTCATAGAAACTGCCGACAAAGTCCACATCAGCTCATTTTCGCTCCACTGCTAGAAGGAACCAGATGGTGTGTGTGTGTGTGTGTGTGTCTGTCTGTCTGTGTGTGTTTGTGTGTGTCTGTGTGTGTGTCTGTCTGTCTCTATGTGTGTATATATGTGTGTGTGTGTGTGTCTGTGTCTGTGTGCGTGTCTGTTGGTGTGTGTGTACGTCTGTCTCTGTGTGTGTATATGTGTGTGTGTGTGTGTGTGTGTGTGTGTATGTGTGTGTGTGTGTGTGGCTGTGTGAAACAGCTGTCTCACTGTGGCATCATACCTGCTTGACGTTCGGTTCGACGTAAACGGCAGCCCGCCGAAGCCAGCACCGACTGGGGAGACCAGCCAGCTGCGCATCTCGGAGGCGGATGTGCGCCGCACCTTTAAGCGGCTGAACATCCGTAAGGCGGCAGGCCCCGACGACATCCCGGGCCGCGTCCTCAGAGCATGCGCAGACCAGTTGGCAGGAGTCTTTGCAGACATCTTCAACCTCTCCCTGTCCCAGGCTGTTGTCCCCGCGGTCTTCAAGATATCCACCATCGTGCCTGTCCCTAAACAAACCAAGGTAACATGCCTGAATGACTACAGACCTGTGGCCCTCACCTCGATCGTTAGCAAATGCTTCGAGAGGTTGGTCAAGGACTTTATTTGCTCCGTGTTACCTACCACGCTGGACCCATGGCAATTTGCATATCGTCAAAATAGATCCACGGACGACGCAATTGCCATGGCCCTCCACACTGCCCTTTCCCACCTGGAGGGGAAGAACTGTTATGTGCGAATGCTGTTTGTGGACTACAGCTCAGCATTCAACACAATAGTTCCTGCCAAGCTCGACACCAAGCTGAGAGGTCTAGGCGTACCCCCATCCATGTGCAGCTGGATACTGAACCTCCTGTCGGACCGCCGCCAGGTGGTGAGGATGGGCAGCACCACATCAGAGCCACTGACCCTCAACACGGGAGCCCCCCAGGGATGCGTGCTGAGCCCTCTCCTCTACTCCCTCTACACCCACGACTGCATGGCTATGCACAGCTCCAACGTCATCGTCAAGTTTGCTGACGACACGACAGTGATGGGCCTGATCGCCGGCGACGACGAGACAGCCTACAGGGAGGAGGTCGGATCGCTGGAGCAGTGGTGCCAGGAGAACAGCCTCGCCCTCAACGTCAAGAAGACCAAGGAGCTGATCGTGGACTTCAGGAGGCAGAGGGGAGAGCACAGCCCTATCTCCATCGACGGCGTTGCAGTAGAGAGGGTCAGCAGCTTCAAGTTCCTCGGCGTGCACATCTCCGAGGACCTCACATGGTCCACGCACACCACACACGTGGTGAAAAGGGCCCAACAACGCCTGTATTTTCTCAGGCGTCTGAAGAAATTCAGCATGGGCCCCCGCATCCTGAGAACATTCTACAACGGCACCATCGAGAGTGTTCTGACAGGGTGTATCACCGCCTGGTACGGGAACTGCATGGCACTCGAGCGCAGAGCGCTTCAAAGGGTGGTGCGGACGGCCCAGTATATCGTTGGAGGTGAGCTCCCCTCCCTCCTGGATATCAGCGGTGCGTGGCCAAGGCCAAACGCATCATAAAGACATTGCCCACCCCAGCCATCAACTGTACTCACTGTTACCGTCAGCCAGGCGATACCTCAGTATCAAGTGCCGCACAAATAGACTCAGAGACAGCTTCCACAGTCAGGCCATCAGGCTGCTGAACAAGGGCGGGTAGCATATAACAATGTAGATTTTATTACATTGATTTATATATATATATATATATATATATATATATATATATATATATATATATATATATATATTGCTCTTTTTCTGTGCTGATATATTGCATTTTATAAATTGCATTTTATTTCTATATATTTAACTTGATACAGTTTTGTCCTTTTTTACTATTACTAGTATTTTTATTCTATTGTCATCGGGTATTGCACACACACACACCTGTCAACAATGGTTACGTGGTTGGCAGGGGGCGTGGCCTGAGGAGCGGGCCTGAGGAGCGGGCCTGAGGAGCGAGCCGAGGAGCGGGCCTGAGGAGCGGGCCTGAGGAGCGGGCCGAGGAGCGGGCCGAGGAGCGGGCCGAGGAGCGGGCCGAGGAGAGGGCCTGAGGAGCGGGCCTGAGGAGCGGGCCTGAGGAGCGGGCCTGAGGAGTGGGCCTGAGGAGCGGGCCGAGGAGCGGGCCTGAGGAGCGGGCCTGAGGAGCGGGCCGAGGAGCGGGGCTGAGGAGCGGGCCTGAGGAGCGGGCCGAGGAGCGGGGCTGAGGAGCGGGCCGAGGAGCGGGCCTGAGGAGCGGGCCTGAGGAGCGGGCCGAGGAGCGGGGCTGAGGAGCGGGCCGAGGAGCGGGCCTGAGGAGCGGGCCTGTCTGTATGTCTCTCTGTCTCTCTGTCTCTTTCTCTCTCTCTCTGTCTGTATGTCTCTCTCTCTCTCTGTCTCTCTGTCTCCCTGTCTCTCTCTCTCTTTCTCTCTCACTGAAAATTTCAGCAATTTATGTGGGCCCCTCCCACATTCCCCACCGCAACTTGCATAAGAGGCCCCTCCCACATTCCCCACGGCAACGTGCATAAGAGGCCCCTCCCACATTCCCCACGGCAACGTGCATAAGAGGCCCCTCCCACATTCCCCAAGGCAACGTGCATAAAAGAACCCGCCCACATTCCCCAAGTCAACTTGCATAAGAGGCCCCGCCCACATTCCCCACGGCAACGTGCATAAAAGCCTGCTGGACCCCCCAGGTCCCCCTGCTGGACCCCCCCAGGTCCCCCTGCTGAACTCGGGTCCCACTACTGGACCCGGGTCCCCCTACTGGACCCGGGTCCCCCTACTGGACCCAGGTCCCACTACTGGACCCGGTTCCCCCTGCTGGACCCGGGTCCCCCTGATGGACCCAGGTCCCCCTGCTGGACCATCCAGGTCCCCCTGCTAGACCCAGGTCCCCCCGGGTCCCCCTGCTGGACCATCCAGGTCCCCCTGCTAGACCCAGGTCCCCTTGCCCTGCGCCGCCCCGCCCCGGCCGTCCTCACCGCCCGCTCTTCTTTGGCGTTTCTCGCTTCCTTCTGGAGAATCGGCGCGCCGGGATAGCTCGGTCCGTCGGGGCTCGGGGAACCGGAAGGTTGCCGGTTCGAGTCCCCACCCCGAAACACCCGGCCGCATCGCCGAGGTGCCCTCGAGCGAGGCACCGGACCCCTCCCCTGCACACACACACACACATACACACACACACACATACACATACACACACACACACGCAAAGGGATACACACACACATACACACACAGGGAAACACATATATATAGATATATATATATCTATATACATATCTATCTATGTATATATATATGTATATATATATCGATATAGATATAGGTATATATGTATATCTATAACTATATGGCGAGAGTTAGAACGGGAGTGGGAGGAGAGGGGGAGAGGGAGGGAGGTGTGTGTGTGAGACCGGGAGGAGCAGCGGGGGCGGATAGAGACACAGACTACTTTAGTTGGAGGAATATGGATGTGGGCTTGTGTGTGTGTGTGTGTGTGTGTGTGCGTGTGCGTGCGTGCGTGCGTGTGCGTGCGTGCGTGCGTGCGTGCGTGCGTGCGTGTGCGTGTGCGTGTGCGTGTGCGTGTGTGTATGTGTCCAACAAGTCCTCTTGTCAGACGGACGATGGTTTTCTAGTAGAGTGTAACTATGGCTGCTGGGCTATCTCCACAGCGTTCCTATAGTCTGGTTGATGCTGGGCTATCTCCACAGCGTTCCTATAGTCTGGTTGATGCTGGGCTATCTCCACAGCGTTCCTATAGTCTGGTTGATGCTGGGCTATCTCCACAGCGTTCCTATAGTCTGGTTGATGCTGGGCTATCTCCACAGCGTTCCTATAGTCTGGTTGATGCTGGGCTATCTCCACAGCGTTCCTATAGTCTGGTTGATGCTGGGCTATCTCCACAGCGTTCCTATAGTCTGGTTGATGCTGGGCTATCTCCACAGCGTTCCTATAGTCTGGTTGATGCTGGGCTATCTCCACAGCGTTCCTATAGTCTGGTTGATGCTGGGCTATCTCCACAGCGTTCCTATAGTCTGGTTGATGCTGGGCTATCTCCACAGCGTTCCTATAGTCTGGTTGATGCTGGGCTATCTCCACAGCGTTCCTATAGTCTGGTTGATGCTGGGCTATCTCCACAGCGTTCCTATAGTCTGGTTGATGCTGGGCTATCTCCACAGCGTTCCTATAGTCTGGTTGATGCTGGGCTATCTCCACAGCGTTCCTATAGTCTGGTTGATGCTGGGCTATCTCCACAGCGTTCCTATAGTCTGGTTGATGCTGGGCTATCTCCACAGCGTTCCTATAGTCTGGTTGATGCTGGGCTATCTCCACAGCGTTCCTATAGTCTGGTTGATGCTGGGCTATCTCCACAGCGTTCCTATAGTCTGGTTGATGCTGGGCTATCTCCACAGCGTTCCTATAGTCTGGTTGATGCTGGGCTATCTCCACAGCGTTCCTATAGTCTGGTTGATGCTGGGCTATCTCCACAGCGTTCCTATAGTCTGGTTGATGCTGGGCTATCTCCACAGCGTTCCTATAGTCTGGTTGATGCTGGGCTATCTCCACAGCGTTCCTATAGTCTGGTTGATGCTGGGCTATCTCCACAGCGTTCCTATAGTCTGGTTGATGCTGGGCTATCTCCACAGCGTTCCTATAGTCTGGTTGATGCTGATCTCATCATCCCGCCATCCCACATTGTGGATGAACTCCGCTAGAACCCATAAGACCATCAAGATTCAAGATTCAAGATAACTTTATTGATCCCGAGGGAAATTAAGGTGCAACAGTTGACACAGGGGAAATAAATGCACACAAAAATATACTAATACCTAAAAGCTAAAAACGAAATAACAACAACTAACTAAACAAAACTAGTATAAACAAAATATAACTAAAATAACTACATGAAATCTAAATGTATTGATAGATGAATAGATGAATTCCACAATTTACAGTATTATTACAGTAATACGTAGGTATATACAATACACAACAATACGTATAGTGCAAATTGGCAGTAATAATATATTAATAAATAACTCGGATGAATACTGAAAAAGTGACATGTGAAAAGTGAAAAGTGAAATAGAATTGACAGTGCAAAATTACAGTGAAATGATTGACAGTGCGTTGACCAAAAAAATAATAATAATAACAGTGCGTTGGCCTCAGGTCACTGAGTCTCCACTGTCCCTCTCACGACCCGAGGTAGAGGAATTATAGAGACTGATGGCCACAGGAAGAAAGGACTTCCTGTGGCGTTCTGTGGTGCACCTGGGTGGAATGAGTCTGTTGCTAAAGGTGCTTCTATATGAGGTCAGCACCTGATGGAGAGGGTGAGAGTTGTTGTCAAGGATACTACGCAGCTTGCGCAGCATCCTTCTCTCAGACACCACCAACAAGTGGTCCAGCTGGACCCCCAGGACAGCGCCAGCCTTCCTGACGATCCTGCTGATCTTGTTGGCGTCTGCTGACCTCAACCTGCTTCCCCAGCACACGACACCGGAGAAGATGGCACTGGCTACCACAGACTGGTAGAACATATTCAGCATCGTATTGCAAACGTTGAAGGACCGGAGCCTCCGCAGGAAGTAGAGACGGCTCTGGCCCTTCTTGTACACAGCCTCAGAGTTCTTGGCCCAGACCAGTTTGTTGTCAAGGTGAACTCCCAGGTATTTATATTCTGTATTTAACTTCTGCGGACACACCCTTGATGGAAATGGGTGTGGGGGTAGATTTCCTCCTGCGGAAGTCCACCACCATCTCCTTCGTCTTGTCTGTGTTGAGCTGCTTTACTTAGTTCACACACACACACACACACACACACACACACACACACACACACACACACACACACACACACACACACACACACACACACACACACACACACACACACACACACACACACACACACACACACACACACACACACACACACACACACACACACAGGTTTGAACTTTGCCTGGCACACACATATCTATTGATATTGATATACGCAATCCAAGATGGCAGCAGGTCTCAGCTGCATTCATGTGGCAATAAAAACAACCCAATAATCAAACCACCAGAGTCCACCAGAGTCCAAAGTCCCCGGTGCTCAGGTCTAGTATCAGCCCAGTATCACTCTGTCTGAACGCTGTCAGGGGCAACAGGTGATCAGGTCAACTAATCAATCAATAACCACCATTACTATGAGATTCACTTTGTTCATTCCCTGGACTGACATCTGCATCCATGGGGGAATATGTCTTAACTTTATGATGTCTTTCTTTTACAAAGTCATCCAGGAAGAGTGAGAGGGGGAAGCGTGGAGACCCCCGTCTACAGACCTCACCACTAGCTCACTACCCTGTCAGTCACAGCTGTACACACACACACACACACACACACACACACACACACACACACACACACACACACACACACACACACACACACACACACACACACACACACACACACACACACACACACACACACACACACACACACAGACAGATACAGACACACACACACACACACACACACACACACACACACACACACACACACACACACACACACACACACACACACACACACACACACACACACACACACACACACACAGACAGATACAGACACACACAGAGACAGATACAGACACACACAGAGACAGACAGTCAGACAGACAGACTGACACACACACATACATAAAGACAAAAACAGGCACACACACACACACACACACACACACACACACACACGCACGAACACACAGATAGTCAGTTAAGTAAGTTAAATTAAGTGAAGTTCACACACACACCCACAGACAAACACACAAAAACACACACACACACACACACACACACATACACATGCACAACCACACACATACACACACACACACACACACACACACACACACACACACACACAGTTACAGGTGCACACACAAAGACACACACACACACACACACACGCACATACACACGCACACACACACACGCACATACACACACACACGCACAAACACACACACAGATAAAGTTAGTTAAGTAAGTTAAATTAAGTATGCATGTCGTAATAATGTGAAAATATTTTGTGTCAATTCTATAATTATATAAATGCTAAACAATAAACTGTTATAACGTGATTCTGATGCGTTTGATCCTTTTCCGGTGTGACAGCAACACACAGCCATAGGTTTGCCTATGGCTGTGTGCCCCTCCTCCCCGCAACCAAAACACTTCATAACCGATGATGTTGCAAAAATCACGTAGTCATAATCATCTACTTTAACGTAAAAACGGAGATTAAGCTCCGCATTCCGATTGTTCAGAATCATATACACTTCTTCGTCTGCGGTGAGACACTACGTGTTTCAGCAACTGAGACTTACATCCAGACAGCATCTTTTTCATTGGAGAAACAAGTTTCCCATGTCTGGACAGTTCTCTGCTGAGGAACTCATCAGTTATGAAGGGAGGGACATTTGAAAGTATAACTTTGGTTGCGGGCAGCATCAGCGGCTGCACCTGTACAAACATCTCTCTCACCGTGACGCCCGTCTCGACGACGCAGTTCACCTTCTCCACCTGATCCAGAAAGATCACCACCGCGCTGTTCATCCGCGCCAAGGACTTAATGCTGCCGTGTCCGACCTTCTCCCCCACGGCCAGCCCGATCTCCTCCACGGTGCACGCCATGCCGGCGGAGATCTTAATGCCGTGCTTCCGCGTGAGCTTGGCAAAGTCTCCATTTACCATGGCGTCAGACGCCGGCAGGATAAGCCCACACAACACCCCACACACACCACCCAAAAGCACCAAAAGTAAACCAAAACAACTACCACCTATAAACGATGTTAAATTAAACCCATTATACAAGAAATAAACGGTAAATATGACGACAAACGTCTCGCTCCTCTCTCTCTTTTAACCTCCGAAAAATCCCAGCATGCACCAGGAAAGAAGAAGAAGAAGAAGAAGAAGAAGAAGAAGAAGAAGAAGAAGAAGAAGAAAAAAAACACTGCAGCATTTGGAAAAAGAGGGAACTAACATAATTAAAAAAACTCAATGGCTCACAATTATATTACTATATATATAATATAATATTATTATTAATCTTTCTAAATTGCTTGTACACCACCCCCTTGATTACTTACTTGATAACCTGTGCGGTTTGGGTTGACTCTGAATATGTGAGCCAACACACACACACACACACATGTTTGATCAGGACTATGAATATATTGCGTAATTATGGTAAAAGTTAATCATTGTTTTCATTTTATCTTCTAGTTCAGAGTCCAGAGCAAGTGGTGCACAGGTATCACAAGCAGCAAGGCGCAGGGCGGAGAAAGACGGTTGCTCTCTTTGGGACTCGATGTGGAGAGAGACGGTTCAGAGGACGCCAGCCTTTGACCAACTAAGCGGTGGACAGCGTTCTAAGGTGAGTAGTGACTTTAACTTGACTCTCTCTATCTGTCTACCGGTCTCTATTTCTATATATATCTCTGTCAATATTAATCTGTCTAACTCTCTCTCTCTCTCTCTCTCTCTCTCTCTCTCTCTCTCTCTCTCTCTCTCTCTCTCTCTCTCTCTCTCTCTCTCTCTCTCTCTCTCTCTCTCTCTCTCTCTCTCTCTCTCTCTCACATGTCAGTCGCACATGTACACACACACACACACACACACACACACACACACACACACAATCTACAATTTCATATACCTTAACCATATTCAAGTAGTCTAGTTGTAGTTGAGTAGTAGTTGTAGTAGTAGTCGTTAGTAGTAGTAGTATCAGTAGTGTTAGTAGTAGTAGTGGTAGTAGTAGTAGTAGTAGTTGTAATAGTAGTAGTAGTAGTAGTTGAATAGTAGTAGTAGTAGTAGTAGTAGTAGTGGAATAGTATTCTTAGTAGTCGTAGTAGTAGTAGTGGAATAGTATTCTTAGGAGTAGTAGTATTAATATCAGTAGTGTTAATAGTAGTATAAATAGTGGATGGTGGACTTTGACACTTTTTTGTTGCTGTATTAGTAGTAGTAGTAGTAGTAGTTGTAGTAGTTTAAGTCATAAGTAGTAGTAGTAGTATTCGTACTAGTGGTAGTTTTAGTAGTAGTAGTAGTAGTAGTAGTAGTAGTAGTATTAATAATAGTTAGTAGTAGTAGTAGTATTAGTAGTAGTAGTATTCGTAGTAATAGTAGTAGTAGTAGTATTAGTAATAGTTAGTATTAGTAGTAGTATTAGTAGTAGTAGTAGTATAGTATAGTAGTATAGTAGTGTGTTCATGTGAGACAACTCGATAAATAAGTATGACGTGTCTTTCCGTGTCTTAGGCAACAAAGCGCTGAGTTAAACAACCCTCATCACAGCCTTTGTCCAACTAAGCGGTGGACAGCGTTCTAAGGTGAGTAGTGAGTGTTGACCAAGGGCTTCAAAGAGTTAGTTCTGCACCAGGGAGCCTGTTCCAACGGACACACTTTGATGGTGGACCATTGTTAAGTTCATGTAGTATTAGATGTGTATTATATGTTTATATCAAGCCCTACGCTACTCCATCACTCATATAGATAGAGATATATACACATATAGGGACATTATAACCTGTTTGAACCACCGTTGTCTAAACACTTTAATACGTTTTTAAAAATATTGTTTTTTAACTTGACTTTCTCTCTCTCTCTCTCTCTCTCTCTCTCTCTCTCTCTCTCTCTCTCTCTCTCTCTCTCTCTCTCTCTCTCTCTCTCTCTCTCTCTCTCTCTCTCTCTCTCTCTCTCTCTCTCTCTCTCTCTCTCTCTCTCTCTCTCCGCTAAAAAATGTGTTCTAGGAATGGCCTCTGGTAAATCTTCCTGGTCTGAGGAGAACTTTTTCTGTTCCGTCTGTCTGGATGTGTTCAAGAGTCCAGTTTCCACACCATGTGGACACAACTTCTGTAGGGCCTGTATCACCACGTTCTGGGAGGACAAGGTCCAGTTCAAATGTCCTGTTTGCAACGAGCTGTTCCACACAAGACCCGATCTACGGGTCAATACCCTCTTATCGGAGATGGTGGACAAGTTTAGACTGTCCGTACCGGTCAAAGAGCAGCCTTGTGTTGAACCAGGAGAAGTTCCCTGTGACGTCTGTACCGGGACCCAGCTGAAGGCTGTCAAGTCCTGCCTAGTGTGTCAGAGCTCCTTCTGCCACTCCCACCTGGAGCCACATCAGAGAGTCACAGGCCTGAAGAAACATAAGCTGGTCGAGCCTCAGGACCGTCTAGAAGACAGGATGTGTAAGAAACACAATTATCAACTTCTGGAGCTCTTCTGCCAGACTGAACAGGTGTGTGTGTGTCAGCTCTGTACAGAGACGGACCACAAGTCCCATCCTGTTGTACCTCTGAAGGAGGAATATGAGCTGAAGAAGGCCCAGCTGGGGAAGATAGAGTCTGAAGATCAGCAGATGATCCAGGAGAGACAAGGAAAGGTTCAGGAGATCAAAGACGCAGTAACGCGCAGCAAAGAAGACGCAGACCGAGAGCTAGCCGATGGTGACCAGGTCCTCGACGCTCTGATGAGCTGCGTTAAAAAGTGTCGGGATGATCAAAAACAAACAGTTAAAGAGAAACTGAAATCCATAGAGAAACACGCTGAAGGCCTCATCAAAGAGCTGGAGCAGGAAGTTAAAGATCTGACCAATAGGAGCTCAGAGGTGAAGCAGCTCTCACACACTGAAGACCACCTCCACTTCCTCCAGAGCTTCAGATCCCTGAAGAATCCTCCAAACACCAGGGACTGGACCAGGGTGGAGGTCCCTCCTCCTCCGTCATACTTAGGGACCTTGAGGAGATCCCTGGATCAGCTGAAGAAGACACTGGACATGGAGATGAAGAAGCTGCCTGACCTGAAACCAGCTGTAAAGAAGTGCATGGAGATGAAGAAGCTGCCTTACCTGATACTAGCTGTCATTGTTGTAATTGTTGTTATGGGGGTGATTGTTTGGGGGTGCATGGAGATGAAGAAGCTGCCTGACCTGGAACCAGCTGTAACGAAGTTCAAGGAGATGGAGAAGCTAACTGACCTGAGGTCGACTCTAAAGACGTGTAAGTGTCTGTTTAGTTTGAGTCATCACAACAACACACTAACTCCTCAGATTGAAAGTCCATCCACACAGCAGGAGGTGACGTCCTACTGGGAATGAACATGATGGTGGACATCATGTATCTTATCAATATATTAATATATTGATAAGATACATGATGTCCACCATCATGTATCTTATCAATATATTAATATATTGATAAGATACATGATGTCCACCATCATGTATCTTATCAATATATTAATTTATTGATAACATACATGATGGTGGACATCATGTATGTTATCAATATATTAATTTATTGATAACATACATGATGGTGGACATCATGTATCTCATCAATATATTAATATATTGATAACATACATGATGATGGTGGACATCATGTACTGTATCTTATCAATATATTGATAACATACATGATGGTTTAACTATCATATATGTTATCAATATATTAATATATTGATAACAGACATGATGGTGGACATCATATATGTTATCAATATATTGATATAACCCTTTATTTAATAAAAATTTAATTTAAAATCATTTAATAATATATATTTATATTTAATAATATATATATTAATATATAATCTAGATATATTAATATAGAATACTACATCTATTCATGATACTTGTATGTGTATTTTATATGTAGTATTTCTGTGTAGACTCATCATGTCTTTGGTTCTCTCTCCCATCAGATGAGTGTGAACTCACACTGGACCCAAACACAGCCCACAGAGGACTCTCTCTGTCTGAGGACAACAGGAAGGTGACGAGGGTTAGAGAGGAGGAGTCGTATCCTGATCACCTGGAGAGATTTGACTACTGGACCCAGGTGTTGTGTAGAGAGGGTCTGACTGACCGCTGTTACTGGGAGGTGGAGGTGGAGGTGGAAGGAGGAGGTGTTGTTGCTATAGGAGTGACATACAGAGGAATCACTAGGAGAGGACGGGGTGATGACAGCCTGCTTGGATTCAACAACAAGTCCTGGAGTCTTTATTGTTATGATGATGATTACTCTGTCTGGTACAACGGTAGTGAAACAGCCATAGATCTCCTCCCCTCTAACAGAGTAGGAGTGTATGTGGACCGACCTGCTGGCTCTCTCTCCTTCTACAGAGTGTCCCCAGATGGAGGAGGGTCCTCAGACACACTGACACTCATCCACACCTTCCAGTCCACATTCACCCAGGAGGACCTCCTCCCTGCGTTTGGGTTCTGGGGGGGTTATGGTTCCTCAGTGTCTCTGTGTCGCTTGTAGCAACACACACACACACACACACACACACACACACACACACACACATAGAAACACACACATGCGCACACGCGCGCACACACACATACAGTATACCCACACACACACACACAAAACTATATAGAAATACACAAATACACAAACACACACGCACTTAATCAAATACACACACACATATATAAAATTACATACATAAACACACATAAACACACATATACACACACACTCACTCACACACACACACACATTTAGAAATACACACACACACACACACAGATATGGAAATGCACACACACACATATAGAAATACACACACACACACATATAGAACCACCCTCTATGATATTCTGTGTATTTTTCGTTCTAAAAGGCTCTGATATGAGTTTCTAACACGGATCCTGATTGATATTCTTTTCATCCATAATATTGAGATCAATATTTGTGAATATTGATTTCCTTGTGCTGGGAGCTGATAAAGGGATTATTATACCCCTAACCCCTACCTGCTCCTTAATGACCTCTGACCCCTACCTGCTCCTTAATGACCTCTGACCCCTACCTGATCCTTAATGACCTCTGACCCCTACCTGCTCCTTAATGACCTCTGACCCCTACCTGCTCCTTAATGACCTCTGACCCCTACCTGCTCCTTAATGACCTCTGACCCCTACCTGCTCCTTAATGACCTCTGACCCCTACCTGCTCCTCATTGACCTCTGACCCCTACCTGCTCCTTAATGACCTCTGACCCCTACCTGCTCCTTAATGACCCCTTACCCCTACCTGTTCCTTAATGACCTCTGACCCTTACCTCCTCCTTAATGACCCCTAACCCCTACCTGCTCCTGAAAGACCCCTAACCCCTACCTGCTCCTTTATGACCCCTAACCCCTACTTGCTCCTTTATGACCCCTAACCCCTACCTGCTCCTTTATGACCCCTAACCCCTACCTGCTCCTTAATGACCTCTGACCCCTAAATTCTCCTAATGACCTCTTAACCCTACTTGCTTCTTAATTCTGACCCGTACCTGCTCCTTAATGACCCCTAACCCTACCTGTTCCTGAATGACCTCTGACCCCTACCTTCTCCTTAATGACCTCTGACCCCTACCTGACCCCTATTGACCTCTCACCCCTACCTGCTCCTTAATGACTTCTGACCCCCTACATTCTACTAATGACCTCTTACCCCTACCTGCTCCTTAATGACCCCTAACCCCTACCTGTTCATTAATGACCCCTAACCCATACCTGTTCCTCAATGACCTCTGACACCTACCTGCTCCTTTATGACCTCTAAGTCCTTCCTGTTCCTTAATGACCTCTAACCCCTACCTGCTTATTAAGGACCTGTAATCCCTGCCTGCTCCTTAATGACCTCTGACCCCTACCTGCTCCTTATTGAGCCCTAACCCCTACCTGCTCCTTAATAAACTCTGACCCCTACCTACTCAATATTGAAGATTTTACTATGTACTATACTTACACTGTACTGTAACAATACTGTACATAATTAAAATGACAATAAAAATGACTATAAAGTTACTGATGGAGTGTGTGTTGAATTCTGCAAAAAAGCATTTAAAAAGCATTTTAAAGTGCCAGTAGTGCAGCAGCATCATGAATTCAGTGCAAAGTATGACAGTGTAATGACAATGTTATGATAGTGGCAGCACTCCTAGCAGTTCAGTAGGTCACTGCCTGTGGATCAAACTATCCTTGAATCTGGTAGTCGTTGTACGGATGCTGCAGAACCGACGACCGGACGGTAGGGGGGAGAAGAGATGGAGCCCAGGGTGGTTGGGAACCTCGCAGGCATAACAGGTATAACAGGCAACTGTAAACACATTCAACCGCCCTCTTTAAGATGAATGCAGTGACAAACTGAATATGCTCTGTGGGGTTAAGTTAACGTTACATTTGGTTATGGATGAGAGAAGTGGGAAAAGCTGTGACTCCTGTAAACGCTTAACGTTAGTAGTGTCCAACTCAACAGCGTACTGACCAGCAGTAGTGTCCTTTATCCTGACTCTGGTAAAGACTAATCTAAAGTCAATGATTAGAACCACTTATTGTTAGAAAAGTAAAAACTAAATAACGGTACAACTGCATCTGATCGTACGTCTGTTACATTTTAAATTGTTGGTATTTTTCAGTAATACGATATTGAGAAGAAGACAGCTAGAGGTGGTAAACGCCTAATAAGATGGCTCCAGAGGGAGAGATTGTTGGTGAGGAAAAAACGATGCCCTGTGTGTAACT
This sequence comes from Muraenolepis orangiensis, assembly GCA_027704905.1. Taxonomy (NCBI): domain Eukaryota; kingdom Metazoa; phylum Chordata; class Actinopteri; order Gadiformes; family Muraenolepididae; genus Muraenolepis; species Muraenolepis orangiensis. The sequence continues at coordinate 20,963,214 of CM051009.1, forward strand.
ACAGAATATAGGTATTCTATTCAATGACCTCTGACCCCTACCTGCTCCTTAATAACCCTTACCCCTACCTGCTCCTCAATGACCTCTGACCCCTATCTGCTCCTTAAAAACCCTTACCCCTACCTGCTCCTCAATGACCTCTGACCCCTATCTGCTCCTTAATGAACTGTAATCCCTACCTGCTCCTTAATGACCTCTGACACTTACCTGCTCCTCAATGACCTCTGACCCCTACCTACTCCTTAATGACCCCTTACCTCTACCTTCTCCTTAATGATGTCTAACCCCTACCTGCTCCTTAATGACCTCTGACCCCTACCTGCTCCTTAATGACCCCTTACCCCTACCTGCTCCTTAATGACCCCTTACCCCTACCTGCTCCTCAATGACCTCTGACCCCTACCTGCTCCTTATTGACCTCTGACCCCTACCTGCTCCTCAATGACCTCTGACCACTAAATTCTCCTAATGACCTCTTACCCCTACTTGCTTCTTAATGACCTCTGACCCCTACCTGCTCCTTAATGACCCCTAACCCCTACCTGCTCCTGAATGACCGCTCACCCTTACCTGCTCCTTAATGACCTCTGACCTCTAACTGACCCCTATTGACCTCTTTCCCCTACCTGCTCCTTAATGACCTCTGACCCCTACATTCTCCTAATGACCTCTTACCCCTACCTGCTCTTTAATGACCTCTAACCCCTACCTGCTCCTTTATGACCTCTAAGTCCTTCCTGTTCCTTAATGACCTCTAACCCCTACCTGCTTTTTAAGGACCTGTAATCCCTACCTGCTCCTTTTTGACCTTTGACCCCTACCTGCTCCTTAATGACCTCTGACCCCTACCTGCTCCTTAATGAGTCCTAACCCCTACCTGCTCCTTAAGTGCCAGTAGTGCAGCAGCATCATGAATTCAGTGCAGAACAGTGCAGTAACTGTAATGAGTCCAGCAAAGTATGACAGTGTAATGTTAATGACAATGTTATGATAGTGGCAGCACTCCTAGCAGTTCAGTAGGTCACTGCCTGTGGATCAAACTATCCTTGAACCTGGTAGTCGTTGTACGGATGCTGCAGAACCGACGACCGGACGGTAGGGGGGAGAAGAGATGGAGCCCAGGGTGGTTGGGAACCTCGCAGGCATAACAGGTATAACTGGCAACTGTAAACACATTCAACCGCCCTCTTTAAGATGAATCCAGTGACAAACTGAATATGCTCTGTGGGGTTAAGTTAACGTTACATTTGGTTATGGATGAGAGAAGTGGGAAAAGCTGTGACTCCTGTAAACGCTTAACGTTAGTAGTGTCCAACTCAACAGCGTACTGACCAGCAGTAGTGTCCTTTATCCTGACTCTGGTAAAGACTAATCTAAAGTCAATGATTACAACGACTTATTGTTAGAAAAGTAAAAACTAAATAACGGTACAACTGCATCTGATCGTACGTCTGTTACATTTTAAATTGTTGGTATTTTTCAGTAATACGATATTGACAAGAAGACAGCTAGAGGTGGTAAACGCCTCCAGACGGATCAATAGACAGAACACAATGAACTTAACTTGATACGAACGTGAGGCTTTCGGAGAAATCCGGGTGATAATCCAGCATTGAGTAACACAACAGACATGGCTTGAATACATCTTGGTGAATGAGGAGCGATTGACAACAGGTGAGTTCAGTGTGAAACGGCTGACAGGGAAAACACGGAGTGGCATTTCGGAACGGAGTCCGGTGACATCGCGGATCCAGGAAGCCCGCGGAGATCCAGGACTAGGAGCGGAAAGAGCTGGGTTGGACCGTGACAAGAATGTACCTATTCTACTGAGTACATGTACTGAGAATATACCTATTATACTGAGTACAAGTACTGACAATGTACCTATTATACTTGTAGTAACTTGAGAAATGATACGGACCACAAAAGAGTGCAGTATAGACTTGGTTGTTTATATCGGAAAAGCGGGTAGCATGTACAGAGTTCACTTGTCAATACGGAAGCCCAGAAGTGCAATACTGGTGGTCTTTTATACTAGAGCTCCCCCTAGTGGTGTAACACAAAACAGATATCATATACATTACAACACTGCTCCCCCACTAAATTTCAACATTCCATGAATACAAATAAACTTGTCATTTTCTTTTATACACATGTGCACCTACACATTCAATTTAGCACTTAAAGTGACTAACTAAGAATCAGTCTGTCAGGCGGTCTTCGAACACGCTGTGACCTGCGTACGATCTCCGGTGCTGTAGATGGAACTGCTGGTGTAGGTGTTTTGGGTGGTTCAGGTGCCAGGTCCACAGGAGGTGTCTGTGGGTCCATAGTCAACTGTTCCTCCTCTACCAGGGGTGCAGACTCTTCCCCGGGTGACCTTTCCTCTGGTGATACTCCCACAGTAGTCTGGCTCACCAGGGGAAACTCTGAGGTACTGACGATCTCTGGGCCTGTGTCATGACGCAAGCGGATGTGGTCTTGATGTCTGCGAAACACTCGTCCATCAGTTAGTTCAACAACATACGAGAGAGGACCCCTCTGCGTCAGGATAACACCCGGTAGCCATTTCTGATTGTAGTTATTGCTGAAATTTCTCATATAGATTATATTACCCGGTTTCAGCGATCTCTCTCGTGCATGTTGATCATGTCCCTCCTTCTGCTTTTCCTGCTTCCTCACCACCATGGCCTTGATGTCTGGACGCAGCAGGTCCAGCTTTGACTTAGGCCTACGCCCCATCAACATCTCTGCTGGAGAACGTCCAGTGGTGGTCTGTGGAGTCAGGCGGTATTTAAAAAGGAAACGGGAAAGCCTGGTTTTTAGAGAGTCACCTTTCATTCGCTTCAGACCCTCCTTCACCGTCTGGACAGCTCGCTCTGCCAATCCATTCGAGGCTGGGTGGAAAGGAGCAGTACGAACATGCCTAATTCCATTCTGTTTCATAAACTCACCAAACAGCTCACTGGTGAAAGTTGGACCATTATCCGTAACTACACTGTCAGGCAACCCATGGATTGCAAAAACTTGTCTGAGCTGGTCTATGGTTGTGGGTGCTGTTATGTTGCTCATGATGTGTGATTCTATCCACTTCGAGTGGGCATCCACCATTATGAGAAACATCTCCCCCATGAACGGTCCAGCAAAGTCCAGATGTAGTCTAGACCAGGGGTGGTCTGGCCACTCCCATGGATGCAATGGGGCTGGTGGTGACATGTGCTGATTGGACTGGCATTGTGTGCATGCTCTCACCTTGTTCTCCAGATCTAAATCCATCTTGGGCCACCAGACATAGGACCTTGCCAGGCTCTTCATTCGCGACACACCTGGATGGGTCTCATGTATCTCTTCCACAATCTGTGAGCGACCTGGGGGAGGGACGACTACCCTTGCACCCCAGAAAATGCAGCCATCCTGTAGGCTGAGTTCTGTCTTGCGTTTGGTGTACGGTTTCAGTTCCTCACTGACAACCACACTGGGCCAGCCCTGTAGCAGGTACATCTTAACTTTGGACAGCACTGGGTCTCTCTCTGTCCACTGCTTGACTTGGGCTGCCTTTACAGGTGTCTGTGACAACTGTTCCAAAGAAAACACCGTCTCTGGCGGCACAAAGGTAGAGGCAGGCATCTCCAGCAATGGCAGGCGACTCAAAGCATCAGCATTTGCGTTGTCCCTCCCTGCTCTGTACTGAATGGTGTACTGGTAGGCTGACAAGATGAGTGCCCACCGTTGGATTCTTGCTGACGCTAGCGGAGGAATACAGCGCGTCTCACTGAAAAGGCTCATCAGTGGTTTATGGTCGGTGTAGATCTTGAACACACGCCCATATATATACTGATGAAAACGCTTTACTGCAAAAACCACAGCTAGCCCCTCTTTGTCTAACTGTGAGTAACCTTTCTCTGCAGCCGTCAGCGTCCTGGAGGCAAATCCCACTGGTCTCTCGGATCCATCTTCCATGACATGGGAGAGGACTGCCCCCACACCATAGGGGGAGGCATCACATGAGAGCACCATCTCTTTTTCTGGATCATAGTGCACCAGCAGCTTTGCTGAATGTAGGAGTTCTTTCACTTCTTTAAATGCTTTCTCCTGCTCCGCGCACCACTGCCACTTTGTCTCATTGTGCAGCAGCTTGTACAATGGAGATAACACTTTTGAGAGATCCTGCAGGAATTTCCCGTAGTAATTTACCATACCCAGGAATGAGCGGAGTTCTGTGACGTTCTTAGGGCTTGGAGCTTCCTTAATAGCCCGCACTTTGTCCTCTAATGGATGGAGCCCCTCTGCAGTGATCATATGCCCCAGATAAGTCACTTTTTCTGCCATGAACACACACTTCTCACGTTTCAGGCGTAGCCCTGCCTCTGAGAGTCTCTTTAGCACCTGCTCTAGGTTTTCAAGGTGCCTAGCCTCAGTCGGCCCTGTGATTAGAATATCATCCAAGTACACAGCTACCTGTGGAATGCCTTGCAAAAGTGTGTCCATTGTCCTTTGGAAAATGGCAGGGCTGGACGCCACTCCGAACACTAGTCGGTTGTACTTGAATAATCCTTTGTGTGTATTTACCGTGACATATTGTTTCGAATCCTCCTCTAAAAGTAACTGCTGGTAAGCGTGGCTCATATCAAGCTTCGTGAACAGCTTACCTCCCGCCAGCGTCGCAAACAGGTCATCCACCCGTGGCAACGGATACTCTTCTAGCTTTGAGACCTGGTTCACGGTCAACTTGTAGTCTCCACAAATCCGTACGGTTCCATCTGGCTTCAGAACAGGCACGATGGGTGCTGCCCACCTTGAAAACTGAACAGGTTCCACGATGCCCAGCTCCTGCAACCGCTCCAGCTCTTCCTCCACTTTGCTCTTCATGGCATAGGGCACCACTCTGGGCTTGAAAAAACGTGGCACTGCCTCAGGGTCAACATGGAGCTTCACAGTCATGCCCTTAAGTGTGCCTAGTTCTTCCCTGAACACATCACTGTAGCGCTGCAGAATGTCTTCTGTAGTGTTAGCATACTTGATCTCATGCCAATTCAGCTTAATTTTACGAAGCCAGTCACGACCCAATAAACTAGGGCCCCCACCCTTGGCTATTACAAATCTGCCTTGAGCCCTCTGACCTGCAGCTGAAATGTTTGCATTTAACACCCCCAGATGAGGTATAGCCTGACCTGTATATGTCCTAAGTCTGAGGGTTGATGGCTTAACAGGAGGTGGCTTGTGTCCCCAGGTCTTCCTGTAGGTCTCCTCACTGATGACCGATGCTGTAGCCCCCGAATCAATTTCAAACTTTATGTCCTTCCCTTCCACAGTCAGGGTGGCATAGTAGGGCATAGGTGGTTCTTCGTTGGTATCCACAGCAAACATGTTGAACGCACAGGCTGCATCTCCTTCATCTTCATCAAGGTAATGTGTGGGTGCTGGATTTTTCTGGCCTCTCCATTTCTCATTTTTAGGCTTATTTTTAGCACTCCTGCACTTTTTCGCTAGGTGCCCCTTGTTATTACAGGTATGGCAAACAGCTTCTAGAAATGTGCAATTATTTGCGTAGTGTGCCCCTCCACACCTAAAACATTCAACACTCCTTGCTGATTTTACAGCCTCTCTATGTACATGGTGCACAGCCACAGATTGAGATCCTAGCTGACCCTTTTGAATGTCCTTTGCATGATTTGCCGCCATCTCCATTCCTTGAGAAGTTTCAAGAGCCTTTTTGAATGTCAATGGTGGAGTTTCCCCCAGCAAACGGCGCTGAATGGCGTCATTATTAATGCCGCACACTAATCTGTCGCGGAGCATGTCATCTAAGACTGCCCCAAACTCACAGTGTTCTGAAAACTGCCTTAATTCTGCAACAAAGTTCGCTACAGACTGACCTGACTTCCTAAAATGGCTGTGGAATTTGAAACGCTGTACAATTACCGAAGGCCTTGGGTTGTGGTGGTTCCCGACGAGCTGGACCAGGTCAGCATATGGAATTTCCCCCGGTTTCCTTGGCGTGGATAAGTTCCGTATCAGTTTGTAGGTCCTTGCCCCGCACACACTCAGGAGAATCGAACGCTGTTTAGCTTCTTCTGTAACTCCATTTGCCGTGAAAAAGTGTCCCAACCTTTCCTCGTACTCCGTCCAGTCCTCGTCCCCCTCCACAAATTCTCCGATCGTTCCAAACGTGGCCATCTGAACTCGTGGCTCTCCTTCCGCCACCGGCACTCCGTCTACACTCTCCTCTTCACCGTTTTCACTCATGAAGATAGCCGCTTAGCCCTCTTGCTGGTTTGCACACTGTTTTTTTTACAAAAACGAAATGTAAAGAAAAACTCTTCCAGTTTACCTCGTCGCCAAAATATGTAGTAACTTGAGAAATGATACGGACCACAAAAGAGTGCAGTATAGACTTGGTTGTTTATATCGGAAAAGCGGGTAGCATGTACAGAGTTCACTTGTCAATACGGAAGCCCAGAAGTGCAATACTGGTGGTCTTTTATACTAGAGCTCCCCCTAGTGGTGTAACACAAAACAGATATCATATACATTACAACAATCAACAATGAACATTGTGTGCACTCTCACACAAACTCTCAGTAAACTAAATGTGAACAAGTTTTTTATCTTCCTACGCATGTTGCTTCTTTAAATGAAATGAGTGGGACTTCTGACATTCCTTGCCTTGAACAATCCTCCACCTTGTTTCAGTTTTTGGTTTTCTGGAAACAAGATTTCAACCACGTCACTGAGGCATGTTTTAACAAACTCCCCTTCATTGTAGGGCTTTTTAGCTCGTGCTATGTTCCAAGCAACTTGATATGATGCAAGCGTTACGGTCTCCGAGTGCTTCCTTATTTTTTGGAAAAACTGTGTCTGCTTTTCCGCCTGACTTTTCAAGGTGTTTAACTTCTGCTTGTGAAGTTCAACACCTTTAGTGAATTCCTGGTGGATGGAGTGAGCATGGAGTGAGGTGAAATGGCGCTGAAGATGTGAAGCCTTGAAATGGGCTAATGACGTCTGGCATAGAAGGCAAAATGGCTTGCAATTGCGTTCTATAAAAAAAGATGAACTCTCCCACTCTACTAAAAACGTCCTATGGTCGTCTTCATATTTTCGCTTAGCTGTGCATTTTTTCCCTGCCATTTTAGGTTTGAACTCAGATGGTCAACTCAGATAGTGCTTGATAGGGTTTTCCCCCCTCGAAGGTGATTGGTTCACTGCATCGCAGGCATTTTAGTGATTGGCTCTTGGGCCGCATCACAATTAGACGCGCTGTCGTGCTCTCATACTGACACCACTCACACTAGTGATGGGAATTCCGGCTCTTTTGAGTGAGCCGGCTCATTTGGCTCGGCTCACCAAGAAGAGCCGGCTCTTCCGGCTCCCAAACGGCTCTTCTGTTTGACCACATATACCTTTTATAATTCAATCAAATTGAGCCCTATTTTGACTAATTATTTATATGTGTACACATATATCACTTAAATTATTCAATACATCCTTTGTACTGAAGTATTCAAAAGTAAAACATTTGTAATATAAATGATTAGCTGTGGCCAATAGTTTTCATTGCATTTCCAGACCCTTGTACCTCTGATAGCACCCAATGAATGACCTGACCTGCTTGTAGAACCAGGCTACACACAGCAGATAGCAACACCTAGAACAACTTAAGCATAGACATTTAAAATAAGGACAGCTACTGTATTTTTGTATGTTTGACATTCTTATTTAAACAAAAAGCCCTAACAAAACAGCAGGGCTCTATTTCAGTATAAAATATAGAACAAAAGACAGCAACAGCTGACATCAAATCTTAAAAAATATAAATGATCATAAATAAATAACATCATGAAAATAAATATATTGCAATGCTCAAAACTGCAGAAAATAACAGTCTCTATCATAAAAAAACATCATAATGTATGTATAATAATAATGTATAATAATGTATAATAATAATGTATATGTATAATAATGTATAATAATAATGTATAATAATAATGTATAATAATAATGTATAATAATGTATCATGTGTTGCACCACATGATGCACGTGGTGCACACGTGCACGTGGTAACATATCATCTAGATATATTAATATAGAATAATACATCTATTCATGATACTTGTATGTGTATTTGATATGTAGTGTTTCTGTGTAGACTCATCATGTCTTTCCTTCTCTCCCATCAGATGAGTGTGAACTCACACTGGACCCAAACACAGCCTACAGTTACCTCTCTCTGTCTGAGGACAACAGGAAGGTGACGAGGGTTAGAGAGGAGAGGAAGTATCCTGATCACCTGGAGAGATTTGACTCCTGTCCCCAGGTGTTGTGTAGAGAGGGTCTGACTGACCGCTGTTACTGGGAGGTGGAGATGGAGAGGAAAGGAGGAGGTGTTGTTATAGGAGTGACATACAGAGGAATCACTAGGAGAGGAGGGGGTAATGACAGCTTGCTGGGAGGGAACAACAAGTCCTGGAGTCTTTATTGTCATGATGATCGTTACTCTGTCTGGTACAACGGTAGTAGAACAGTCATAGATCTCCTCCCCTCTAACAGAGTAGGAGTGTATGTGGACCGACCTGCTGGCTCTCTCTCCTTCTACAGAGTGTCCCCAGATGGAGGAGGGTCCTCAGACACACTGACACTCATCCACACCTTCCAGTCCACATTCACCCAGGAGGACCTCCTCCCTGGGTTTATGTTAAGGGGTTATGGTTCCTCAGTGTCTCTGTGTCGCTTGTAGCAACACACACAGAAATACACACACACACACACACATAGAAATACACACACACACACACATAGAAATACACACACACACATAGAAATACACACACATACACATAGAAATACACACTCACACACACACACATAGAAATACACCCTCACACAC
>CM051009.1:20979601-20987101 GCA_027704905.1 Muraenolepis orangiensis
AGGAGGAGGAGGAGGAGGAGGAGGAGGAGGAGGGAGAGGAGGAGGAGGAGGGAGAGGAGGAGGAGAGAAAGGAGAGGAGGAGGAGGAGGAGGAGGAAGAGGAGGAGGAGGAGGAGGAGGAGGAGGGAGAGGGAGAGGAGGAGGAGGAGGAGGAGGAGGAGGAGGAGGAGGAGGAGGAGGGAGAGGAGGAGGAGGAGGATGGGGAGGTGCACCGGCATCTGCTTCTCAAACTGGTCCAGCATGTTGGTGGGGATGCGGTTGGATTTGCCGCTGCCGCCGTGCGAGGACAAGCCGCTGAGGACAAGCCGCCTCCGCCACCACCTCCGCCGCCACCACCTCCACAACCACCGCCTCCACCGCTCTCCTCCCGGGACTCCCTGTTACCGCCACCCCCGCTGCCGTCCCGGGGGGCGCTGCCGTAGTGCATGCGGGGGAAGGTGCTGCTGGAGAGGGAGTGGTTGGTGGCCGACACGGACACGGGCATCACCATGCACTCCAAGTGGATGGAGCTCCTCGGGCTCTCCGTGGGGCTGAGGAGGTAGGACGGGGACCGGGACTCCCCATGGTGGAGGTGGTGGTCCAGGGAGCGCTCGCAGTCGGCTAGGCTGCACGTGTGGGCCGAGGCGGCGGAGGTGAGCTGCAGCTGGGCCGGGCAGCCGCCAGACAGACCCTTCATGTTCCTGGGAGTGGAGTAGGTGTCCTCATCGAAGTGCTGCGAGGAGGACCATGAGTACTGCTGGTCTGTTGGTGGAGGGGAACGAGAAGAAGACAACACAATGCTCAATGACATATAACACCATCTTAGGAAGTTGTTCTTCTAAAAATAGATGCCTTTCGTGATCACCGATTCTCAGCAAAAAAACACTGAGTTAGAGAGAGAGAGAGAGAGAGAGAGAGAGAGAGAGAGAGAGAGAGAGAGAGAGAGAGAGAGGAGAGAGAGGGGGGGGGGGGGAGGACACAGGTAGGAACCTGCATTGCCATTTATTCAATGCAAAGTGAAATAATAGCCTATCACTCTGAGGCACTTGTATCATCCGTCAAAGCCCCGAAGAGAGAGAGAGCGCTTTGAGGCTCACGGCTTGACAGACGTCCTTGGGAGGCGTAGGCTAAATGCATAAGCCCCACCCCCCACACACACACACACTCACACACCATCTCTCTCCTCCGCCTTGTCAGGCACATACTCGTAGATTAAACCCCATTGGTCTCTGATAGGTCATCAAGGCCACACGTCCAGGCCCTTCCATTCAGCTGGATTGGACTCAATCCAAGGAGAGCCGTTTGGTACCGCTCAGCATCCCGATGGTTGTTTCCTGTGTATTTGCGATGCCCTCCCCATTGGAAATGGCTCTGGGAAGACGGTCCAATTGTTTGAGATGGGACACGGCACGGATGCCACGGCGATGAACGATGAACTGGTGGCCGACTTACGATGAGAAAACTTTTGATGGGATCATCGTTCATCCATGCGGCACCACGGCATCAATACATAGAGATGAAATACGTTGGTCTTGGCTACATGTAGGCATCTTTCTTTGCTGTGCTATGACCCGTGTCATTGAACTAAATCTAAAGGATGATTGGAGGATTGAATCCTCTTTATTGGTCACATGGAGACACACAGTGACATTGGTTCCTCTGCATCTAACCCATCCTAGTCTAAGGAGCAGTGGGCAGCTATAGTATATATACAGCGCCCGGGGAGCAGTGTAGGGGTCTTGTGCCTTGCTCAAGTGCACCTCGGCAGTGCCTAGGTGTTTCGGGGACTCGAACCGGCGAACTTCCGGTTCCCGGGCCAAAAGTTCTAACAGACTGAGCTATCCTGCCGCCCCTTAACTATGAATTCATGACCCCCTTGAAATGCTAATACTAATACACATACTATAACTAATGTGAATCATTACCCAACAAAACATCACATTTAGTAATCAAAACCAGCACAATCACCACTATATGGCCTTTCACCTTTATGCGTCGTACCGACGCTTAATCATTTGATATCCCGGGGTGTGAAATGTAGCGAGTGATTGCTCTAGCCATACTTCATGCTTATCTGCACCCTGCCATGTGCTTCGGTGGAAAAGAGTTAGAAACAAACACGGCGAGAGACCAAAAACAACGCCAGCTCACCCTGGCTCTCCCCGGGCTCCCCGACACAAGCCTCATAAACCCTCAGACTCTGGGCCGACCGTAGCCCCCGTGACGTTAAGGAGAGGTTTCCTGAGGTGTGAGCGGCGAGGAAGGCCGCCGGGAAAATAAACCAAAACAAACCAAATGTGAGTGAGCGAGTCTGGGGGTTTGATACGTGCTCATGGGAATGAGGCTTCGGTCCATTTGGGTTTCATGGGGGAACAAACGGCCTGATCATTGAACCCTTATTGTGAAACTCTACGGAACTAGCTCAATGTCTGAGCTCATATGAGCCTATTGAGAAAGACCAACGTCTGTCATGTGAACATAAAGCCTTGAATCTGACCATGCTCACACACTTCTAGATAGATATATCATTTATTATCTGTTCTTTTGTTAGCGTTAAACTATTATCTCAATGCAGTTCATCAAAGGGAGTCAGTGACAATCCAGATAAGGTTCTTGACTGAACTTTGGACTGTCTACAAATGAATGGGAAGCATTGTAGGCGTTTAGCATGAGACCATTAGACCATCATGAACATGGATTATTATTTGGTATGCAGCTGTCTCATGTCATCTAAATCTAAATCTTAATCTTGAAATCCTAATCCTCTTTATCGATCACACACACACACACACACACACACACACACACACACACACACACACACACACACACACACACACACACACACACACACACAGTGAAATGTGTTTCTCTGCATTCAGCCCATCCCAGTATTAGGAGCAGTAAGGCAGCTGTTGTGTATCCAGCTCCCCAGGGAGCAGTGTGTAGGGGGTCTGGTGCCTTGCTCAAGGGCACCATCGAACTGTCCTTATATGAGTCTCTGTGTACATCAACTGCATTGTCCGTCCGTCCTTTTGATTTAGTCTACAACCGTTCATCCACTGGACTTCCCACTGAGCATTGCTCATTGGCCAAGGCAGTGAAGTGTCGAGGGACGTGAAGTCGCTTGGATGCACGGTTCTGCGGAAAATGTGCGTCGAACTGTTGGGATGGGGGGGAACGCTGTGTCAGAGCAGCAACCGTGGAAATGGGGAGTTGACCGGGAGTCCTGGAAGTGGACGTTAAGGGGGGGGGTGGGGGGGTCGACCGGGAGTCCTGGAAGTGGACCTTACGGGGGGGGGGGGGGGTTGACCGGGAGTCCTGGAAGTGGACGTTACGGGGGGGGGGGGGGGTTGGATGTTGACCGGGAGTGTTGACGAGTGTTGTGCACGCTCTCTGAAAAGAGAAAAAAGGAGACACCTTTGGACACTCACACAGCACGTTTCATTTGAGTAAACTTGGAATAAACGAAGCTAGGCACGACCGGCAAACGGACAAAACGTCAGACACCCGCTGGACAACGGCCACGCCCTCCAGTGCTCTGGTTTTGCCCTGGTTTTATAAGAAAGGCCTCCGACACACCGTGAATGTGGTCCACACAACGTGACAGCCCTCCAACCCATTGTGTTGGCAGTCAATACTAACTTTGTGACAGTCACAATACATTGTCCCAGAGGGGTGCTTCTGTTAAGTCTATGAATGCACTGCAAGCAATTCCTGTATGTGGTACAATAACAACCATCCCCTGTCCACGGGGATATTCAATGGCAATTTGTTTCTGTTATTCCCAAACTAAATTTACAATGGACTGAAAAAAACCACCTGGGCAGCCATTTTGTACCTTGAGCTGCCTTCATGCCCATCACTCAACCACAACCTCTCCCTCAAGCCAGGCTAATCAGGAGGGAGCTTCCACTTTGAATGACATTAAGTCCACACATTGGCTCTATGGCTTCATTACTATAGGAATAAATGTATCGTATTAGAACACTGCTGCAGACAAGACAAACAACGTGATGTCTATCCATAGGATTTAGAATGTCTCTAGCCAAGCATGTTGTTGTTTACTACTGTTAACAAACTAAATAAACAATGAGTTGGATATCAAATCACATGAATGCTTGTGCTTCATAGCGCGGGCGTTAGCACTGCGGAGGCACCTGTGTTATGTCACATTGGATGAGGCTCAATACACAATTACCACAAACTGATTCCATTGTGTTGTCGGTTATGAGCCACAGTGAACCGCACTCGGAGCGTTTTGTGTGTGCAAAAGGAAACGATTGAATTGATCTTACTAATCTTTTAGGCATGGAGGCTTAACGACATCAACTGCTCCACTTCAACACTCCACTTCACACTGTGTACAAAAGATTGAACAATTTCTAACGGGAGGGGGGGGGGGTTTGATTTGTCCCCCCCCCCTAAGGCCCAGCGGTTCTGAGCCTCCTTGTTCTGTTGTAGTCTCCATCAGCATCAGAGGGCAAACCGGCTGCTTTTGGGTTGGATTTGGCTGTTATTTGGGATTCAGAAGCGCCACATTGGGTTGGTCTACTTTTCTGGTCCGTGGCCCCAGAGGCTAAAGGAATCCCATGCAATTCAATCTGTGCCTTTTCTAAAGCTGATCCATGATCCAAGCAACTGTGTGCATCTCATCTTCTGAGGAAGTGAACGTGAGCCGGTGTACACGTGCGATGTGTTGACACCAACGTCTCTCTCTATGTGATGGTCAATGGTTATGACTGCTTTTATAGAGCGCTTTTATCCTAAGCCATTTACAAGTCATGCCTCTTGGATCCCCCACAGCTGGGGATGGAACCAGCAACCTTCCGGCCGCTCTTCCTCCTGAGCTCTACTGCCGCCTTTTTCCCCACATTTTACACATTGGATTAATCGCCAATTCTATGTTCATCTAGGATACCGTTTGGGGACAAACTAAGACAAATTCAATATGTTAATTAATAGAGTTAGAAGAATAGAGTTAGAAGAATAGTTAGAATATGATGCTTTGTTTGATTGATTGATTGACAGGTTAATCTTTGATATAAATAACCCACTGGGAAACAAATCAATGAGTGTAGGCCCGGCAGCTGAAGCAGGTGATCTCCGTCTGAGGGCTGTCCATCTGACTCACCGACCACTCCACCTGATTGACTCACCAACCACTCCCCATCCACCTGACAGAGGGACGTTGTGCCCCCCGCTTGCTGTTGGGTGGCGATGACGCTGAAGTTATGCTACTGCTAGTTATGTCGTTCTCTGTGGCCTTTCGCTGCCGAGTGACGCGTTCCCTGGAAGGGCCTCCCTGACTCTCAAGACACACACACATACGGAATACATGAGCTCTTCTCTCTCTCTCTCTGAACCACACATGTACTGTAGGTTGTTGGAGTGTGAGGAACGAAAAACCAAAACAAAGTCTTCGAAAAAAAAACGGGAATTCTCCAACAACTGTTGAACGATTGAATATTGATGTCAGGCAAAAGGCAGGAAAGCGAGGTCAGCAGGTCTCTCAGGTGAGAGAAATGGCTTCTGCCAAACGCCAAGCATGTTTCTGCTCTCCGGGTACACAGAGCACTACACCGCATGAACCATCGCTACAAACCATTATGGTGGAGCTTAAATGTGGACTGTGGAGGATTTGGACTCGGATGCTATCGATGGTGCTGATGAAACCCACGGCAACCATTTAGTCAGACTGACTCAAACTGACCGAGAGACGAGGTCATTCCATATTACGTCCAAAAGTCTTTAGACCTTGTATAGAGACTTGTTGGACCGCAAACTCTCTGTGTAGACACAAGCCAATAATAGCGGATTTAAGACTCGGCGCCCTCTGTCCCCCACCAATCGTGTACGACTTAACATCTGGCCTCACACCAAAGCCTGAATGTTATCAAAGTCCCCACCAGCCAGTTATCAACACACCCTTCAATTTGACACCGCAGGGAGAGGGAGGAGGAGGAGGAGGAGGATGGAGTATAGACGGAGCAGGAGGAAGAGGGCTCATTTATTACGCGGGCCCCTTGTTTTTAGCACTCTTGTTGCCTTGTTGAGTGTGAATAAAGGTTGTTTTGCTCCTCTTAACACATTAGCATTTAAATAGCATTATATCTGTGCCGAGTTCCCCCCGACAGCCTCCACTCTCTCCGCTGCTGTGGCCCGAGCCGGCAGTCGAAAAAAACAAAGTAAAAAGATACTTAAAAAGTGCAAGAGAGGACCGTAGGTCAAAGACACATGACCTTGAGCCCAGAGGGGGGGAATAGAGTTGTGGCTTCAACCACAGCACCATTTGAAAATAGTTGTATTTTTGTATGCAGCACGAGGTGAACATTATTTCACCTTCATAATTCATTCAGAGTCACCAGAATCCACGGGGAAATACAATCTGCCAAACAACTTCACATGCTCACGCTTGTTCTCCAACTCTGATCAAAGCCACAGGGCCACAGCATCTCATCCATCTCAAGGGGAGCGAGGGCGGGGACAGTGAGCCATGCCCATCATTTCATCCAAGAAAACATATGAAATCTCACAGGTAATAAATCAGATTTTCTGTAATAAAAAGCCAATCACAAAGAGACCAACCTTGTTGATTGTTGGTTGTCATGGTGTTAAGGCACTCAATTTCCCCAAACGACTCTGTCTTTTCACGGAAAGATGCCCTAAGCCCTAACCAAGGTAAGGTAAGGTCATTATCTTCAATTATCCGCCATGGGAAATTTGTATGGCAGCCGGCAGTAATCCAATCATCATCCACAATCAACACACGCACACACCAATCAACACACACACACGTTACAGCACAACACATAGAATGACATGACAGCAAGGACACATGAGTTGCTAAATCTGTTCTGTCCGGCAGATTTTTAATCTGCGACCAGATGGAAGCAACCTGAGCTCACTGATCAAGGGGAACCGACTCTGAACCGAACCGCAAGTACGCAAGGAGAGCCGGAAGTGTGCTTCAAAAAGGTCCTTCAGATGATAGCCGGCCATCTAGAATGATGCCGTGATGATAAAACATTCAGCATCATCAATATAATGTTTCTCTTTTCAAAAAGTCTATCCCCTTTATATCAATATTTAAAAAAAGCATTTCTCCATTGCAGAGTAGGGAGGTTCAGGAGGTTTTTACAAACATCCCCTGTTGGCTTAAACTCAGTAGTCAGTACTCAGTCCTAAAGAGAAACAGACATAAGAATATAATCTGGCACATCGTCCATTAGTCTATATCTATTTAAAACAAATACATCCATGGTTAATAGTCTTTATCTATTTAAAACAAATACATCCATGGTTAATAGTCTTTATCTATTTAAAACAAATACATCCATGGTTAATAGTCTTTATCTATTTAAAACAAATACATCCATGGTTAATAGTCTTTATCTATTTAAAACAAACACATCCATGGTTAATAGTCTTTATCTATTTAAAACAAATACATCCATGGTTATTAGTCTATTTCTAATTAAAACACATACTGTACATCCATGGTTATTAGTCTATATCTAAT
>CM051009.1:20992101-20997101 GCA_027704905.1 Muraenolepis orangiensis
GGGTGAGGGTGAGGGGGACTGCGTTCAGGATGATGAGGTGGTGGTGTAGCACAGGGTGAGGGTGAGGGGGACTGCGTTCAGGATGATGAGGTGGTGGTGTAGCACAGGGTGAGGGTGAGGGGGACTGCGTTCAGGATGATGAGGTGGTGGTGTAGCACAGGGTGAGGGTGAGGGGGACTGCGTTCAGGATGATGAGGTGGTGGTGTAGCACAGGGTGAGGGTGAGGGGGACTGCGTTCAGGATGATGAGGTGGTGGTGTAGCACAGGGTGAGGGTGAGGGGGACTGCGTTCAGGATGATGAGGTGGTGGTGTAGCACAGGGTGAGGGTGAGGGGGACTGCGTTCAGGATGATGAGGTGGTGGTGTAGCACAGGGTGAGGGTGAGGGGGACTGCGTTCAGGATGATGAGGTGGTGGTGTAGCACAGGGTGAGGGTGAGGGGGACTGCGTTCAGGATGATGAGGTGGTGGTGTAGCACAGGGTGAGGGTGAGGGGGACTGCGTTCAGGATGATGAGGTGGTGGTGTAGCACAGGGTGAGGGTGAGGGGGACTGCGTTCAGGATGATGAGGTGGTGGTGTAGCACAGGGTGAGGGTGAGGGGGACTGCGTTCAGGATGATGAGGTGGTGTAGCACAGGGTGAGGGTGAGGGGGACTGCGTTCAGGATGATGAGGTGGTGGTTTTGCGTGAAGCAGAAGAAAAGGAGTGGAACCCCTGAGATAAACAAGGAACCACAAGGTGATTGAGCAGAAGAGACAGGAGGAGTCAGTGGAGCACAGGAGGAGTCAGTGGAGCACAGGAGGAGTCAGTGGAGCACAGGAGGAGTCAGTGGAGCACAGGAGGAGTCAGTGGAGCACAGGAGGAGTCAGTGGAGCACAGGAGGAGTCAGTGGAGCACAGGAGGAGTCAGTGGAGCACAGGAGGAGTCAGTGGAGCACAGGAGGAGTCAGTGGAGCACAGGAGGAGTCAGTGGAGCACAGGAGGAGTCAGTGGAGCACAGGAGGAGTCAGTGGAGCACAGGAGGAGTCAGTGGAGCACAGGAGGAGTCAGTGGAGCACAGGAGGAGTCAGTGGAGCACAGGAGGAGTCAGTGGAGCACAGGAGGAGTCAGTGGAGCACAGGAGGAGTCAGTGGAGCACAGGAGGAGTCAGTGGAGCACAGGAGGAGTCAGTGGAGCACAGGAGGAGTCAGTGGAGCACAGGAGGAGTCAGTGGAGCACAGGAGGAGTCAGTGGAGCACAGGAGGAGTCAGTGGAGCACAGGAGGAGTCAGTGGAGCACAGGAGGAGTCAGTGGAGCACAGGAGGAGTCAGTGGAGCACAGGAGGAGTCAGTGGAGCACAGGAGGAGTCAGTGGAGCACAGGAGGAGTCAGTGGAGCACAGGAGGAGTCAGTGGAGCACAGGAGGAGTCAGTGGAGCACAGGAGGAGTCAGTGGAGCACAGGAGGAGTCAGTGGAGCACAGGAGGAGTCAGTGGAGCACAGGAGGAGTCAGTGGAGCACAGGAGGAGTCAGTGGAGCACAGGAGGAGTCAGTGGAGCACAGGAGGAGTCAGTGGAGCACAGGAGGAGTCAGTGGAGCACAGGAGGAGTCAGTGGAGCACAGGAGGAGTCAGTGGAGCACAGGAGGAGTCAGTGGAGCACAGGAGGAGTCAGTGGAGCACAGGAGGAGTCAGTGGAGCACAGGAGGAGTCAGTGGAGCACAGGAGGAGTCAGTGGAGCACAGGAGGAGTCAGTGGAGCACAGGAGGAGTCAGTGGAGCACAGGAGGAGTCAGTGGAGCACAGGAGGAGTCAGTGGAGCACAGGAGGAGTCAGTGGAGCACAGGAGGAGTCAGTGGAGCACAGGAGGAGTCAGTGGAGCACAGGAGGAGTCAGTGGAGCACAGGAGGAGTCAGTGGAGCACAGGAGGAGTCAGTGGAGCACAGGAGGAGTCAGTGGAGCACAGGAGGAGTCAGTGGAGCACAGGAGGAGTCAGTGGAGCACAGGAGGAGTCAGTGGAGCACAGGAGGAGTCAGTGGAGCACAGGAGGAGTCAGTGGAGCACAGGAGGAGTCAGTGGAGCACAGGAGGAGTCAGTGGAGCACAGGAGGAGTCAGTGGAGCACAGGAGGAGTCAGTGGAGCACAGGAGGAGTCAGTGGAGCACAGGAGGAGTCAGTGGAGCACAGGAGGAGTCAGTGGAGCACAGGAGGAGTCAGTGGAGCACAGGAGGAGTCAGTGGAGCACAGGAGGAGTCAGTGGAGCACAGGAGGAGTCAGTGGAGCACAGGAGGAGTCAGTGGAGCACAGGAGGAGTCAGTGGAGCACAGGAGGAGTCAGTGGAGCACAGGAGGAGTCAGTGGAGCACAGGAGGAGTCAGTGGAGCACAGGAGGAGTCAGTGGAGCACAGGAGGAGTCAGTGGAGCACAGGAGGAGTCAGTGGAGCACAGGAGGAGTCAGTGGAGCACAGGAGGAGTCAGTGGAGCACAGGAGGAGTCAGTGGAGCACAGGAGGAGTCAGTGGAGCACAGGAGGAGTCAGTGGAGCACAGGAGGAGTCAGTGGAGCACAGGAGGAGTCAGTGGAGCACAGGAGGAGTCAGTGGAGCACAGGAGGAGTCAGTGGAGCACAGGAGGAGTCAGTGGAGCACAGGAGGAGTCAGTGGAGCACAGGAGGAGTCAGTGGAGCACAGGAGGAGTAGTGGAACACATGGGAAAAACAGGAGAGGAAAACCGGAGAAAAACGGAGCTTCTTGCAGACTGAAGCTGCAGGAGATCCTGTGTGGCCCTCTAATTTATAACGTCTGAGTTTGCGCACACACACACACACACACACACACGCACACACGCACACACACACACACACACACACGCACGCACCACGCACACACACACGCACACACACACACACACACGCTCACAGACCACTGAAGAGAGGACCAACAACAAATCAAACAGACGATCGGCTTCTGACAAGATGGAACGAAACCCAGCGCAGAAAAAGTGTGGAGAAACCCTGATGGAGGATTAATGTGAGTCTTTCCCGTGAGCAAACAGGCTTTAACACCGACCACATTGCAAATCTGTTGGGCTGGACGGTCAATTGAACACCAATTAACGGGGCTAATTAGGGCATTCCTGTCATAGGCTACCCCGATGAGGCCCCGTAGCGTTTGAACACTGATGGGTGAGAGTTGAATTGATGCAGGTTCCCCTGGTTTAACACTACTGCTAACACCTCAGCCTGCTGTTTCAATCTGTTGACAGGATCTCATTCAGTACAAACCATCAAGTTGCACATCTTAAGCCATTGCCATTGGATCCCTACATCGGAATCTGTCCTCTCACTATCACTTTTATTCAAGCTGGAACATTATAAGGGATAGTTCAATTGTTTTCATGAAGTCATTGTTTACAATCTGTTCAAATGTACAGTACATATGGTAAATAATAACGGTGACAATGCGTTGTAGGGTTTTCTGTCTCTCAAGGGGAAAAGGGCTGAGTTCCAAATCTCACTGAAATGGACGGGTTGCCTGCATAGGAAAATATCAGTTCTGTATGACAGTGATGGGCGACAGGGGTATGAGCGCCCCTAAGAGACGCCCGGCACCCCAAAGAAAACCATTAGGGATTCTTCAGTCAGGCAACATTGAGTTTACCCATAATAAAACACAACGTTATGACTATGATGAGTTATGAGTGATGAATTTCCTAGTAATAACCTAGGACGTACTTTTTGAAACATCTATCAGCCTTTGTGCCTCTTGTTCACTGTTCAGAAGAGAAATTAAAACATTTCTTGGGATCCAAAACACCACGCCACTGTTCACATCACATGGTAGGGGTCAGTTCAGAGGCCATGGGAGGTGTTTAGGGTGGGCTCCAGTACAGGTGAGGGGACCACGGCTGTGGAACTCTAACTGTGGCTGTGTAAGGACATGGAACTAAGGTCTATATATCGTGACATGGTTCTGAAAGCTGTGGCTTACATGCATCATTTTCGGACGGAGGAATACCAGATCGGACGCCAGGTACATATCAGGTACCGGCTTCTCCATGTCCGCGGTGTCTCTTGAGGAAATACCCCAACGATCCTTTCGACCCTGGCTGTGAGGGCTGGGATAAGTACAGACCTAACACCACCACCACCACCACCGCCACCACCGCCCACCACCAACACCGCCACCACCACCAGCCACCGCCACCGCCACCGCCACCGCCACCACCGCCACCACCACCACCGCCACCACCACCGCCGCCACCACCGCCACGCACCGCCGCCACCACCAGACGCCACCACCACCAGACGCACCACACCAGCCACGGAAAAGGGAGAGAGAGAGAGAGAGAGAGAGAGAGAGAGAGAGAGAGAGAGAGAGAGAGAGAGAGAGAGAGAGAGAGAGAGAGAGAGAGAGAGGAGAGAGAGAGAGAGAGAGAGAGAGAGAGAGAGAGAGAGAGAGAGGACAAAACACACACACACAAGGAGACTTAAGGAATGCCTTAAGAGCCGGTCAGCCGACCGGCGGGTCAGTAGCAGTTGATTAGTCGAGTCGGAGAACCGGCTCGGGGGCGATAAGACAACGCCCCGGAGAGATTTGAAGCCAACAGTTGAGGTATGTGGCAGCGCTGTGGTGTCACAGGTGTGTGGCTGCCTTGCATTAAGGAACCCTCAGCAGCGACCATGATGGATCGTTTGCTTCCCTTTGAGTCAACACAAAGAGCTTTGTTTGTCTTCCGCGTGGCTCCCCGGAAAGCACCGCTGGAGCCGTTAACAAACCACCACGGTGCTTATCCCAGCTCCACCTCCCCTTTAAACCATCACTCTATGTCAAAGCAAGCCGCCCGTGCCACGCCCTAATGCTTATCCCACAGACTTAAGTACATTTTTTACTTTTGACATTTAACTGTGACATGTGTCCATCATTTTGAACAGCCTCCACCTTTTGTACCCCCCCCCCCCCTGTCACTAAGCAACACCCGACAGGCCTTCCACCCGGAGGAGAGGACATCTGGATGGTACGGGAAGGAAGGAAG
>CM051009.1:20999601-21004601 GCA_027704905.1 Muraenolepis orangiensis
TACTTTATTTTAGACAATTCTATTTCATTGTTTTTTATCTAGACTTCTAATATGTTATATCCTATGATCCTACTTTTAGCACTTTGACAATGTAAACATACGTGTTACATGCTTTTGTGTGTGTGTGTGTGTGTGTGTGTGTGTGCATGTGTGCGTGTGTGCGTGTGTGTGTGTGTGTGTGTGCGTGTGTGTGTGTGTGTGTGTGTGTGTGTGTGTGTGTGTGTGTGTGGGAGTATCTGTTTACTCTGATGTTTTTCTGAGCTCATTTAATGAGCTGCGTTCCATTCATTCTCTTCCCAACGGCATCCATCCATCCAACGGTATTAGGAAGGCCTTGTGTATGACAATAGTAGAGAGAGCCTAACACCACCCTATACTGTACCACACCAAGGTGTTAAGAACACACACTAAGCATCACAACACAACACAGCCTGAGGTGAAGTGGGTTATTCCTTATGTTAAAACATACTTAATCCCAGTTCCTATGAACAATCAATAGGTTAGGATGTGGATCTGCTGTGTCTTTCTGGGCCCACGATACTTGATGCTGTGTTTTGTATGTGTTCACTTTGAGCAGGAAGCTTGGTTTCTCATTTCATTCATTTCCTTTCCTTTCAGTCTGGGAGACTCTTATAAACACGTTAACTAACTGTTTTACAGCTGGACGCAAAGTGGGTGAATTGACAGAACACGTTGAGTCATGTTTAGTCTCTCAGGAAACCCAAGTTAACGGGAGCCAACACTCTCTATGCCACGATTATTTAGAAAAATAAAGAAATAAAAAGATGTAATAGTATTACATTTCAGTGTGTCACAACGTCTCGTCTGTAAGGCTGAACAGACACACGGTCATCATCATTTCAGCTCAACTGCTAAATCATCTATAAAGCCCCCCCCCCACAGTGGATGTGGGGGGGGGCTTTATAGATGATAGATAGATAGAATAGATAGATAGAACTTTCCTCCTAAGGACCCACAGAGCTGCCACTGTTAGAGGCTGGTACCATCACGCAGGTCCCATCAACACTAAGCCCCTCCTAGCCAAACACCTGTGGTGTTATTGGACACTCTGACCAATCCCAGGTGAACCTCAGCTCTGGTCAATAGCATTCGTTCATGACTAATTCTAAATGTTTGTACAATAGAGCGCTTACTTCCCCATTCCCTCCCGCACTATGAATTTACCACAATTTAACATTGGATACTATACTATGAAATATACTTGTGTATTAATAGGAATATATATGTATAGGAATATACACTATAAAATAACAATGGAGCTGCTGATGGATGCAAAGTGTGTTGAATTGTGCAAAAAGCATTTAAAAAGCATTTAAAAAGCATTTAAAAAGCATTTAAAAAGCATTTAAAAAGCATTTAAAAAGCATTTAAAGTGCCAGTAGTGCAGCAGCATCATGAGTTCAGTGCAGAACATGTGAATGACATGTATGATAGTGTAATGTTAATGACATGTTATGACAGTGTAATGTTAATGACATGTTATGATAGTGTAATGTTAATGACATGTTATGATAGTGTAATGTTAATGACATGTTATGATAGTGTAATGTTAATGACATGTTATGATAGTGTAATGTTAATGACATGTTATGATAGTGTAATGTTAATGACATGTTATGATAGTGTAATGTTAATGACATGTTATGATAGTGTAATGTTAATGACATGTTATGATAGTGTAATGTTAATGACAATGTTATGATAGTGTAATGTTAATGACATGTTATGATAGTGTAATGTTAATGACAATGTTATGATAGTGTAATGTTAATGACATGTTATGATAGTGTAATGTTAATGACATGTTATGATACAGTCATGTTAATGACATGTTATGATAGTGTAATGTTAATGACATGTTATGATAGTGTAATGTTAATGACATGTTATGATAGTGTAATGTTAATGACATTTTATGATAGAGTCATGTTAATGACATGTTATGATAGTGTAATGTTAATGACATTTTATGATAGTGTAATGTTAATGACATGTTATGATAGTGTCATGTTAATGACATGTTATGATAGTGTAATGTTAATGACAATGTTATGAGAGTGTAATGTTAATGACATGTTATGATAGTGTAATGTTAATGACATGTTATGATAGTGTAATGTTAATGACATGTTATGATAGTGTAATGTTAATGACAATGTTATGAGAGTGTAATGTTAATGACATGTTATGATAGTGTAATGTTAATGACAATGTTATGAGAGTGTAATGTTAATGACATGTTATGATAGTGTAATGTTAATGACATGTTATGATAGAGTCATGTTAATGACATGTTATGATAGTGTAATGTTAATGACATGTTATGATAGTGTAATGTTAATGACATGTTATGATAGTGTAATGTTAATGACATTTTATGATAGAGTCATGTTAATGACATGTTATGATAGTGTAATGTTAATGACATTTTATGATAGTGTAATGTTAATGACATGTTATGATAGTGTAATGTTAATGACATGTTATGATAGTGTAATGTTAATGACATGTTATGATAGAGTCATGTTAATGACATGTTATGATAGAGTCATGTTAATGACATGTTATGATAGTGTCATGTTAATGACATGTTATGATAGAGTAATGTTAATGACATGTTATGATAGTGTAATGTTAATGACATGTTATGATAGTGTAATGTTAATGACATGTTATGATAGTGTAATGTTAATGACATGTTATGATAGTGTAATGGTAATGACATGTTATGTGTGTATATATGTATATATATATGTATACATCTGTCACTCATATTCTCAATATATCACTTATTTTCACAATATTCTTGAAAGTAACACTTTATCTTTCTGTGTGTCACACATCACACACACACACCACACACACACACACACACACACACACACACACACACTCACCATTGTCTCACTGTGTGTGTGGTTGTGTGTTTGATGTGTTTTTGTTTTTTGGAGATCATCATGAAATAAAGAATGTTCTAGAGACCCCAGAGAGATCTGTCCTCCTCTTATTAGAAATCACAAGCAGTTACAAGTTCATATATAGATATATAGAATTACATATAGATCCATAGATCTATATATATTTAGATCTAAATATCTATCTATCTATCTATAGATGGATCAAATCTATCTATAGATAGATAGATAGACAGAGACTGTCTGTTCTCTATAAGAAATCACACACAATTACAAATAAATATATGTAGATGTATAGAGAGAGATAAACTGTATGTAGAGATATATATCTATATCTATATATAAACATAGATCTAGCAACATGGCTGCAGGTGTGTGTATATATATATCAAAGAGGGACCTAGTGAGGATCAGTCTACCCCCCGTGTCCCCCCTCAGTACATCCAAGGAGCAGAGCCTTCATGCTGAGTGGAGCCCTGAGTTCCTCCTACCTCCACCACGCCTCGTGGAGATGCACTGGACTGGAGGTTAAAGGTCACATTCAGACACTTCTGCAGACGGCTCTACTTCCCCATTGTAGTGGTCCAAATGGCTCTTACTCAGAGGCCTTGAAACAAGTAGAAGAAGAGCAGGACACTAGAGATTAGACGGGACACGGCCCTACAGTCAGTGGTTCAGTAAGTGGTCCTGTGTTATGAATCAAGTTATGGACATATATATGACATAGCTTCTGTTGGAAACTCATTCTGTGTCTCTCTGTTGCTTCAAAGTGTTCCAAGTGTGTTTCTTTTTCATCTAAATATGGATCAATGGGAGGGGCTTTTAATAACTAGTAATGACTAACAGTTACATATCTATATCTGTATCTATATATGCAAGGTGTGTACAGGGTGTGTGTGTGTGTGTGTGATGGGGGAGAGAGACATCGTGTGATGCTCTCTCTCTCTCTTGTCAGTTCACAGTCCAAGACAATCGCACACACACACATACCGTAGTTATGCTCCTCTATAGCTGTAGTTAAATGTGTGTCTATAGATATACACACACACACACACACACACACACACACACACACACACACACACACACACACACACACACACACACACACACACACACACACACACACACACACACACACACACCACACACTCACACACACACACACCACACACCACACACACACACACACACACTCACCTGGAGATGGACTGGGCATTGGTATGTCCTAACCAACATCTTTCCCAGAAGACCTGGTCTCACTCCTCTGATCCAACCTAAACCTCCATATTTGTAGTCTTTTGGTGGGGGTCTCAGCATGAGGGCCTCGGGGCCCTCCGGCCCCTCGGTGCTGGTGCTCTTCCAGCTGGGTCTGTCCCGGGAGGCGGAACCTCAGCTAGCGGCACGCCAGGGGGCCGGCGTCGGAGATCATGGCCCGCAAGGTGACCACGCACACACCAGTGGTGAAGCGTCAGGGCCTTCAAGGTATTCAGAGAAGACCCTGGAACTCTCAGCTGAAACCAAAAATATCGAATTAATTGTATTAATAAAATGTAATACAATTGAATCAAATTTAAATAAAATGAATAAATGAGAATGGTATCTGTGTTGTTATCTGTTATATTACAGTTACGTTGATTTGTTTGTCTTTCTCGGTCCATGCACGACGCATTTGAGTGGTTTTGTGTTGGAAAAACAATGCAACCAATCAGATATTTTTCTAGGTTGCTGGCTGGGAAGAATATCCTTCAACCAAAGTATTCCCGATTGCTTTGGCCCTTAGACTGAATGAGAGCGTCCATTTGGATTGACTATTTGATCAACCAATCATATAGTGATTTGTAGCCAATGAGCGTATTCTTTCAGATTTCCCCACAGCTCAATAGGGAGCTAGAAGGTATACTGGCTGGAGCGAGAGGGGATCTAGCGTAGTGCTACGTTGTTTCTACGTAGGATTTTACGTCAAAATGGCGAAGGCGAAGATGATGGGCTGTTACTTCACTACATGGACACTGCTTTTGCTATGGTACACTTGGAAATTGGCTGCGAGAATCTTATCTGCCT
>CM051009.1:21012101-21017101 GCA_027704905.1 Muraenolepis orangiensis
AGGAACTCGTGGAATACAACGACACAGTTTCTCTGGTTGACAACACAAATCCGTGTGTCATTTATTGCATCTCATCTCCTCATGTTGAGCTGCACTCCTCAGCTACAACTCCAAACATGAATCAATTACACACCCAAAATGGCTGCCATCTTTAAGCCCAACCCCAAACACCTGCTTAAAGGGACCATGCCCCATTACCCCTAACACACCCTTTGCCTGGTGAATTACGTTCCTTGCATCCCCTACATGCCTCCCCCCAGAATTCACCCTAATAACAATTTACGCGGAGGGCGGAGTGCTCTGCCATAACGGCTCCGCCTGACCAACGTGGTGGGCAGCACCGCCGTAGGGAACGTCTCAGGGGCTCTACGGTCAAGTGGGTGCTGGAAGGGTGGCGAGGGGGTCCCCAGGGCCTTACCCGGGATCTGGGGCAAGGTAGGGGGCCGTCCCCGTCGTGGGGGCTGGGCTAGCTCCACCGGCTTGCTCAAGTCCATGTGAGCTGGTTTCAGGCGATCTATAGAAACATGTTCTAGTTTCCCGGCCATGTCCACAACAAAGTACTTGTCTCCCGCCTCCTGGACCCGGAATGGACCGTCGTAGGGAGGCCGCAAAGGGTCCCGGTGGGCGTCGTGCCGGATGAACACGTATTCCGCTGACCGCAGACTCGTAGGGACGTGCGACCGAGGGAGGCCATGCTGTGAAGTGGGGACTGGTGCAAAGGCCCTAGCCTTATCCAGCAGAGCCGTCCGTTGCTGGGCGGCCGACCAGGGGGCTGTAACGGAAGGGATGAAATCCCCTGGGACCCGCAGCGGCTGACCGTAAACCAGCTCAGCAGATGAGGATTGGAGGTCTTCCTTGGGGGCCGTCCTGAGACCCAGCATGACCCACGGGAGTCTGTCGATCCAGTTGCTGTCCGTAAGGCTGGCCCGCAGCGCCGCTTTCATTGACCGATGAAAACGCTCGCATAATCCATTGGCCTGTGGATGGTATGACGTGGTCCGGTGTAGCTTCATGCCCAGGCTCTGGGCGACCGTGTTCCAGAGCTCTGACGTGAACTGTGGGCCCCGGTCCGAAGATAGATCGGCCGGAGTACCAAACCGGGCAACCCAGGTTCCAATGAAGGCCCTGGCCACCTCGGCGGCTGTCGTAGCTGACAGTGGAACGGCCTCCGGCCAACGGGTGGTCCTGTCTACCATGGTCAAGAGATAACTAAAACCTTGCGAGGGGGGCAGCGGACCCACTATATCTATGTTCACATGATCGAACCTCCTTTCCGGAACCAGGAACTGCTCCAGGGGGGCCTTGGTGTGGCGATGCACTTTAGCGCGCTGGCACTCCACACAGGCGTTGGCCCAGTCTCTCACGTCTTTTTTAAGCCCGGGCCAGACAAACTTGGCAGATACTAGCCTCTGCGTTGGTCTCCTACCCGGGTGGGAGAGGCCGTGGACGGCTTCAAAAATCCGTCGCCTCCACCCCGTGGGAACGATGGGGCGTGGCTGCCCCGTAGAGACATCACACAGGAGCGTGACGCCAGCACCGTCGAAAGCCACGTCCTCCAACTGCAGGCTTGAGGTCGCTGGCCTCCCGTCTCGCCCCTCAGTGTCGGCAGCCTGGTCTGCCGCCATCCCGGCGTAATCCAGTCCCAAGTGGACTGCCCCTGCTATGGCCCGGGAGAGGCAGTCTGCGACGAGGTTGTCTTTACCTGCCACATGCTGCACGTCAGTGGTGAACTCCGAGACGTATGCAAGTTGTCGCTGTTGACGGGCGGACCACGGCTCAGACACCTTGGCCATAGCGAATGTTAGCGGCTTGTGATCCACGAATGCCGTGAACTGGCGGCCCTCCAGTAGAAAACGGAAATGCCGGATGGCAAGGTAGAGGCCGAGGAGCTCCCGGTCGAAGGTGCTATACCTCCGTTCGCTGGGGCGTAACTGGCGGCTGAAAAAAGCGAGCGGCTGCCATGCCCCGCTTACCCACTGCTCAAACACTGCGCCAATGGCAAAGTCTGAGGCATCTGTGGTGATGGCGATCGGGGCTTTGAGAGCCGGGTGTGCCAGCATGGTCGCGTTAGCTAGGGCCGTCTTGGCGTCCCGGAAGGCTTGGTCTCTCTCCGCCGACCAGTCCACAGCCTGCTTTGGCGTCTTACCCTTCAGTGCCTCATACAAGGGCCGCATTATCCGAGCCGCCTGAGGGATAAAGCGGTGATAGAAGTTCACCATGCCGAGGAACTCCTGCAGGGACTTAACCGTGGGTGGCCGTGGAAAATTTGTCACTGCTTCCACCTTCACCGGAAGGGGGACCGCTCCCTCCCTGGTGACTCGGTGTCCCAGGAAGTCAATGGTCGACCGTCCAAATTGGCATTTGGCCGGGTTGATAATTAGTCCGTGCTGATGTAGCCGCTCAAACAGCCTCCGGAGGTGGGACATATGCTCCGCCTTAGAGGTGCTGGCTATGAGGATATCGTCCAAGTACACGAAAATGAAATCCAGGTCGCGTAGCACCGAGTCCATAAGGCGCTGAAATGTCTGCGCCGCGTTTTTGAGGCCGAACGGCATGCGCAGAAACTCAAACAGTCCGAATGGAGTTATCACCGCTGTTTTGGGGATGTCCCGCGGGTGGACGGGCACCTGATGATACCCACGCACCAGGTCTACCTTGGAAAACATCACCTTCCTTGAAAGGCGGGCCGAAAAGTCCTGAATGTATGGGACTGGGTACCGGTCAGGCGTCGTGGCGTCATTGAGCCGGCGGTAATCCCCACACGGACGCATCCCCCCTCCCGGCTTGGGCACAATGTGGAGGGGGGAAGCCCATGGGCTGTCGGAGCGGCGAATAATGCCCAGGCGCTCCATGTTCTCAAACTCTGCCTTGGCAATGCTGAGCTTGGCCGGGTCGAGGCGCCGAGCCCGGGCATAGACCGGGGGGCCAGTCGTGGCGATATGGTGCTCCACTCCATGCTTGTCGGTGGCTACTGAGAAGGTGGGCCGCGTAAGCCCCGGGAACTCGGCGAGCAGCTGCTGGAACTCGTCTGTGGAGGAGAGCATGCTAGAGAGTCTGATAGCGTCTGCCCCTCCGAGAGAACCCGCGTACGAACAGAAAGTAGCGGCATCAATCAAGCGGCGATTTTTCACATCCACTAACAGTCCATAGGCGCACAAAAAATCCGCCCCGAGAAGGGGGACAGAAACATTAGCGGTGACAAAGTCCCAGCCAAACAGTTGGCCACTAAAACGCAGTCCCACATACCTGGTGCCGTATGTGCGGATGGGGCTTCCGTTGGCGGCCTCCAAAGGGGGACCGTGTCCCCCGGTGATGATGTCCACTCGAGAAGCGGGCAAGACGCTCCTCTGCGCGCCCGTGTCGCACATGAACCGTCGCCCGGAGATGGTGTCCTGGACGAACAGCAGCCTGCCTTCTCGACCGACGCTCATGGCCACTAGCGAGCGCCGGCCCTGGCGTTTCCCGCCCCATGGAAACTGCACGGTGGTTGGCACTGCTTGGCCCTGGATCCAAATCTCGCATGGAAGTAACACAGCCCTGCGTCCTGCTGCCTGCGAGGAGCTGTCGCGGCGGCGGCGACCATCATGTCTCCTGGCGGTGGCGAAAAGGATTGGGCCGAAAAAACCGCTGCAGCACCGGGCTGCTGAGCGGCCAGAAAAACTCTATCTGCCTCCTCGGCTAGCGCACGGCAATCATCTTTTATAGTGGTGTTGGCCAGAGCAGCGCGTACCGTAACAGGTAGCTGTCGCAGGAAGAGTTGGACGAACAGGAAATCGGGTTTGTGCTCCCCCAATAAATCCAGCATTCTATCCATCAGCTCAGAAGGTTTGCTGTCCCCGAGCCCTTGTAGAGAGAACAGCCGGCTGGCCCGCTCGGTATCGGAAAGTTCAAATGTCTTCAGCAGGTGAGCCTTGAGCGTATCGTACTTGTCCTGGTACGGAGGGCGTTTGAGGAGGCTCACCACTCGGCTGGCTGTTGAATTTCCCAGGGCTGACACCACATAGTAGTATTTCGTGGTATCCGTGGTAATGTCCCGCAGCGCGAACTGCGCCTCTGTTTGAGCAAACCATGCCGAGGCTGATGATTCCCAGAACTCGGGTAGTTTCAACGAAACTGCGTTTGTAGTCATGTTCCCAGCAAAAAAAAAAAAAAATAAAAAAAAAAAAAAAAAAAAGTAGCGGAAGCGTCCACCTTACGTCAGGTCACCAATGTAGGAACTCGTGGAATACAACGACACAGTTTCTCTGGTTGACAACACAAATCCGTGTGTCATTTATTGCATCTCATCTCCTCATGTTGAGCTGCACTCCTCAGCTACAACTCCAAACATGAATCAATTACACACCCAAAATGGCTGCCATCTTTAAGCCCAACCCCAAACACCTGCTTAAAGGGACCATGCCCCATTACCCCTAACACACCCTTTGCCTGGTGAATTACGTTCCTTGCATCCCCTACAATGTATTATTTTATTACGTGACAATGTACCTATGTAGATTATACATATGTGTTCAGTTTATCCAAATAAAGGCTTTATTTGGATAAACATATCTGATGAGTTTTATGTGTTTGCTTTGGTTGTGTTCAATTATTCACGCATAATAATCTGTTTAGTCGTGTTTGAAGCACTTGAACTAATGCATGCATGTACAGAACATTGGGGTCAATTTATTCTATGGGACATTCTGAAGGAATACGGGGATGGTTGGTTTCTTTGATCATACAACACTGTATGCAGTATAATCGCATTTAGTCTTTCCCTATAACTGTGTGTGTGTGTGAGTGTGTGTTGGTGTGTGTCTGCGCCTGTATCTGTTTGTGTGTGTGTGTGTGTGTGTGTGTGTGTGTGTGTGTGTGTGAGTGAGTGCGTGTGTGTGTGTGTGTGTCTGTGTGTGTGTAAGTGTGTGTGTGTAAGTGTGTGTGTGTATCTGTTTGTGTGTGTGTGTGTGTGTGTGTGTGTGTGTGTGTGTGTGTGTGCGTGTGCGCGTGTGCGTGTGTGT
>CM051009.1:21022101-21032101 GCA_027704905.1 Muraenolepis orangiensis
TGGACCCGGGTCCCCCTGCTGGACCCAGGTCCCCCTGCTAGACCCGGGTCGCCCTGCTGTACCCGGGTCCCCCTGCTGGATCCGGGTCCCCCTGCTGGATCAGGGTCCACCTGCTGGACCCCTGGGTCCCACTGCTGGACCCCCGGGTCCCCCTGCTAGACCCGGGTCCCCCTGCTGTACCCGGGTCCCCCTGCTGGATCCGGGTCCCCCTGCTGGACCCAGGTCCCCCTGCTAGACCCAGGTCCCCCTGCTGGACCCGGGTCCCCCTGCTGCACCCGGGTCCCCCTGCTGGACCCAGATCCCCCTGCTAGACCCAGGTCCCCCTGCTGGACCAAGGTCCCCCTGCTAGACCCGGGTCCCCCTGCTGCACCCCCCAGGTCCCCCTACTTGACTGCTGGACCCGGGTCCCCCTGCTAGACCCAGGTCCCCCTGCTAGACCCGGGTCGCCCTGCTGTACCCGGGTCCCCCTGCTGGACCCAGGTCCCCCTGCTAGACCCGGGTCGCCCTGCTGTACCCGGGTTCCCCCTGCTGGATCCGGGTCCCCCTGCTGGATCAGGGTCCCCCTAATGGACCCCTGGGTCCCACTGCTGGACCCCCGGTTCCCCTGCTGGACCCAGGTCCCCCTGCTGGATCCAGGTCCCCCTGCTAGACCCAGGTCCCCCTGCTGGACCCCCAGGTCCCCCTGCTGCACCCGGGTCCCCCTGCTGGACCCAGGTCCACCTGCTAGACCCAGGTCCCCCTGCTGGACCAAGGTCCCCCTGCTAGACCCAGGTCCCCCTGCTAGACCCGGGTCGCCCTGCTGTACCCGGGTCCCCCTGCTGGACCCAGGTCCCCCTGCTAGACCCGGGTCGCCCTGCTGTACCCGGGTTCCCCCTGCTGGATCCGGGTCCCCCTGCTGGATCAGGGTCCCCCTGCTGGACCCCTGGGTCCCCCTGCTGGACCCCTGGGTCCCCCTGCTGGACCCCTGGGTCCCACTGCTTGACCCCCGGGTCCCCCTGCTAGACCCAGGTCCCCCTGCTTGACCCAGGTCCCCCTGCTGGACCCAGGTCCCCCTGCTGGACCCCCCAGGTCCCCCTGCTGGACCCCCCAGGTCATCCTGCTGGACCCTGGTCCCCCTGCAGGACCTAGATCACCCTGCTGGACCCTGGTCACCCTGCTGGTCCCAGGTCCCCCTGCTGGACCCAGGTCTCCCTGCTGGACCCCGGGTCCCCCTGCTGGACCCAGGTCCCCCTGCTGGACCCCCAGGTCCCCCTGCTGGACTCGGGTCCCCCTGCTGCACCCTGGTCCCCCTGCTGGACCCAGGTCCCCCTGCTAGACCCAGGTCCCCCTGCTGGACCCAGGTCCCTCTGCTAGACCCGGGTCCCCCTGCTGGACCCCCCAGGTCCCCCTACTTGACTGCTGGACCCGGGTCCCCCTGCTAAACCCGGGTCCCCCTACTGGACCCAGGTCCCCCTGCTAGACCCAGGTCGCCCTGCTGGATCCGGGTCCCCCTGCTGGACCCCCCGGATCCCCCTGCTGGACCCGGGTCCCCCTGCTGGACCCGGGTCCCCCTACTAGACCCGGGTCCCCCTGCTGGATCCGGGTCCCCCTGCTTGACCCTCCAGGTCCCCCTGCTGGACCCAGGTCCCCCTGCTAGACCCAGGTCCCCCTGCTGGATCCAGGTCCCCCTGCTGGACCCATGTCCACCTGCTGGTCCCCCTACTGGACCCAGGTCCCCCTGCTGGACCCAGGTCCCCCTGCTGGTCCCAGGTCCCCCTGCTGGACCCGGGTCCCACTACTGGACCCGGGTTCCCCTGCTGGACCCGGGTCCCCCTGCTGGACCCAGGTCCCCCTGCTAGACCAAGGTCCCCCTGCTGGACCCAGGTCCCCCTGCTAGACCCAGGTCCCCCTGCTGGACCGAGGTCCCCCTGCTGGACCCATGTCCACCTGCTGGTCCCCCTACTGGACCCTGGTCCTCCTACTGGACCCAGGTCCCCCTGCTGGACCCCCCAGGTCCCCCTACTTGACTGCTGGACCCGGGTCCCACTGCTAGACCCGGGTCCCCCTACTGGACCCGGGTCCCCCTGCTGGACCCAGGTCCCCCTGCTAGACCCAGGTCGCCCTGCTGGATCCGGGTCCCCCTGCTGGACCCCCCGGATCCCCCTGCTGGACCCGGGTCCCACTACTGGACCCGGGTCCCCTGCTGGACCCGGGTCCCCCTGCTGGACCCAGGTCCTCCTGCTAGACCAAGGTCCCCCTGCTGGACCCAGGTCCCCCTGCTAGACCCGGGTCCCCCTGCTGGACCCCCCAGGTCCCCCTACTTGACTGCTGGACCCGGGTCCCCCTGCTAGACCCGGGTCCCCCTACTGGACCCGGGTCCCCCTACTGGACCCGGGTCCCCCTGCTAGACCCAGGTCGCCCTGCTGGATCCGGGTCCTCCTGCTGGACCCCCGGATCCCCCTGCTGGACCCGGGTCCCCCTGCTGGACCCGGGTCCCCCTACTAGACCCGGGTCCCCCTGCTGATCCGTGTCCCCCTGCTTGACCCTCCAGGTCCCCCTGCTGGACCCAGGTCCCCCTGCTGGATCCAGGTCCCCTTGCTGGACCCATGTCCACCTGCTGGTCCCCCTACTGGACCCTGGTCCTCCTACTGGACCCAGGTCCCCCTGCTAGACCCAGGTCCCCCTGCTGGACCCCCAGGTCCCCCTGCTGGACCCCCAGGTCCCCCTGCTAGACCCCCAGGTCCCCCTGCTGGACCCGGGTCCCCCTGCTGGACCCAGGTCCCCCTGCTGGACCCAGGTCCCCCTGCTAGACCCGGGTCCCCCTGCTGGACCCAGGTCCCCCTGCTAGACCCAGGTCCCCCTGCTGGATCCAGGTCCCCCTGCTGGACCCATGTCCACCTGCTGGTCCCCCTACTGGACCCTGGTCCTCCTACTGGACCCAGGTCCCCCTGCTGGACCCAGGTCCCCCTACTGGTCCCAGGTCCCCCTGCTAGACCCAGGTCCCCCTGCTAGATCCAGGTCCCCCTGCTGGACCCATGTCCACCTGCTGGTCCCCCTACTGGACCCTGGTCCTCCTACTGGACCCAGGTCCCCCTGCTGGACCCAGGTCCCCCTAATGGTCCCAGGTCCCCCTACTGGACCCTGGTCCTCCTACTGGACCAAGGTCCCCCTGCTGTCCCTGGTCCCCCTGCTGGACCCAGGTCCCCCTGCTAGACCCAGGTCCCCCTGCTGGACCCCCAGGTCCCCCTGCTGGACCCCCAGGTCCCCCTGCTGGACCCGGGTCCCCCTGCTACACCCGGGTCCCCCTGCTGGACCCAGGTCCCCCTGCTAGACCCAGGTCCCCCTGCTGGACCCAGGTCCCCCTGCTAGACCCGGGTCCCCCTGCTGGACCCAGTTCCCCCTGCTAGACCAAGGTCGCCCTGCTGGATCCGGGTCCCCCTGCTGGACCCTCCAGGTCCCCCTGCTAGACCCAGGTCCCCCTGCTGGATCCAGGTCCCTCTGCTGGACCCATGTCCACCTGCTGGTCCCCCTACTGGACCCTGGTCCTCCTACTGGACCCAGGTCCCCCTGCTGGACCCAGGTCCCCCTGCTGGTCCCAGGTCCCCCTGCTGGACCCGGGTCCCACTACTGGACCCGGGTCCCCCTGATGGACCCGGGTCCCCCTGCTGGTCCCAGGTCCCCCTGCTGGACCCAGGTCCCCCTGCTGGACCCAGGTCCCCCTACTGGTCCCAGGTCCCCCTGCTGGACCCAGGTCCCCCTGCTAGACCCAGGTCCCCCTGCTGGACCCAGGTCCCCCTGCTAGACCCGGGTCCCCCTGCTGGACCCAGGTCCCCCTGCTGGATCCGGGTCCCCCTGCTTGACCCTCCAGGTCCCCCTGCTGGACCCAGGTCCCCCTGCTAGACCCAGGTCCCCCTGCTGGATCCAGGTCCCCCTGCTGGACCCATGTCCACCTGCTGGTCCCCCTACAGGACCCTGGTCCTCCTACTGGACCCAGGTCCCCCTGCTGGACCCAGTTCCCCCTAATGGTCCCAGGTCCCCCTACTGGACCCTGGTCCTCCTACTGGACCCTGGTCCTCCTACTGGACCCAGGTCCCCCTGCTGGACCCAGGTCCCCCTAATGGTCCCAGGTCCCCCTGCTGGACCCGGGTCCCACTACTGGACCCGGGTTCCCCTGCTGGACCCGGGTCCCCCTGCTGGACCCAGGTCCCCCTGCTAGACCAAGGTCCCCCTGCTGGACCCAGGTCCCCCTGCTAGACCCAGGTCCCCCTGCTGGACCCAGGTCCCCCTGCTGGACCCATGTCCACCTGCTGGTCCCCCTACTGGACCCTGGTCCTCCTACTGGACCCAGGTCCCCCTGCTGGACCCCCCAGGTCCCCCTACTTGACTGCTGGACCCGGGTCCCCCTGCTAGACCCGGGTCCCCCTACTGGACCCGGGTCCCCCTGCTGGACCCAGGTCCCCCTGCTAGACCCAGGTCGCCCTGCTGGATCCGGGTCCCCCTGCTGGACCCCCGGATCCCCCTGCTGGACCCGGGTCCCACTACTGGACCCGGGTCCCCTGCTGGACCCGGGTCCCCCTGCTGGACCCAGGTCCCCTGCTAGACCAAGGTCCCCCTGCTGGACCCAGGTCCCCCTGCTAGACCCGGGTCCCCCTGCTGGACCCCCAGGTCCCCTACTGACTGCTGGACCCGGGTCCCCCTGCTAGACCCGGGTCCCCCTACTGGACCCGGGTCCCCTGCTGGACCCAGGTCCCCCTGCTAGACCCAGGTCGCCCTGCTGGATCCGGGTCCCCTGCTGGACCCCCCGGATCCCCCTGCTGGACCCGGGTCCCCCTGCTGGACCCGGGTCCCCCTACTAGACCCGGGTCCCCCTGCTGGATCCGTGTCCCCCTGCTTGACCCTCCAGGTCCCCCTGCTGGACCCAGGTCCCCCTGCTGGATCCAGGTCCCCCTGCTGGACCCATGTCCACCTGCTGGTCCCCCTACTGGACCCTGGTCCTCCTACTGGACCCAGGTCCCCCTGCTGGACCCAGGTCCCCCTGCTAGACCCAGGTCCCCCTGCTGGACCCCAGGTCCCCCTGCTGGACCCCCAGGTCCCCCTGCTGGACCCCAGGTCCCCCTGCTGGACCCGGGTCCCCCTGCTGGACCCAGGTCCCCCTGCTGGACCCAGGTCCCCCTGCTAGACCCGGGTCCCCCTGCTGGACCCGGGTCCCCCTGCTAGACCCAGGTCCCCCTGCTGGATCCAGGTCCCCCTGCTGGACCCATGTCCACCTGCTGGTCCCCCTACTGGACCCTGGTCCTCCTACTGGACCCAGGTCCCCCTGCTGGACCCAGGTCCCCCTACTGGTCCCAGGTCCCCCTGCTAGACCCAGGTCCCCCTGCTAGATCCAGGTCCCCCTGCTGGACCCATGTCCACCTGCTGGTCCCCCTACTGGACCCTGGTCCTCCTACTGGACCCAGGTCCCCCTGCTGGACCCAGGTCCCCCTAATGGTCCCAGGTCCCCCTGCTGGACCCTGGTCCTCCTACTGGACCAGGTCCCCTGCTGTCCCTGGTCCCCCTGCTGGACCCAGGTCCCCCTGCTAGACCCAGGTCCCCCTGCTGGACCCCAGGTCCCCCTGCTGGACCCCCAGGTCCCCCTGCTGGACCCGGGTCCCCCTGCTACACCCGGGTCCCCCTGCTGGACCCAGGTCCCCCTGCTAGACCCAGGTCCCCCTGCTGGACCCAGGTCCCCCTGCTAGACCCGGGTCCCCCTGCTGGACCCAGGTCCCCCTGCTGGATCCAGGTCCCCTGCTGGACCCATGTCCACCTGCTGGTCCCCCTACTGGACCCTGGTCCTCCTACTGGACCCAGGTCCCCCTGCTGGACCCAGGTCCCCCTGCTGGCCCAGGTCCCCCTGCTGGACCCGGGTCCCACTACTGGACCCGGGTCCCCCTGCTGGACCCGGGTCTCCTGCTGGGCCCAGGTCCCCCTGCTGGACCCAGGTCCCCCTGCTGGACCCAGGTCCCCCTGCTGGACCCAGGTCCCCCTAATGGTCCCAGGTCCCCCTGCTGGACCCGGGTCCCCCTGCTGGACCCAGGTCCCCCTGCTAGACCCAGGTCCCCCTGCTGGACCCAGGTCCCCCTGCTAGACCCGGGTCCCCCTGCTGGACCCAGGTCCCCCTGCTGGATCCGGGTCCCCCTGCTTGACCCTCCAGGTCCCCCTGCTGGACCCAGGTCCCCCTGCTAGACCCAGGTCCCCCTGCTGGATCCAGGTCCCCCTGCTGGACCCATGTCCACCTGCTGGTCCCCCTACAGGACCCTGGTCCTCCTACTGGACCCAGGTCCCCCTGCTGGACCCAGGTCCCCCTAATGGTCCCAGGTCCCCCTACTGGACCCTGGTCCTCCTACTGGACCCTGGTCCTCCTACTGGACCCAGGTCCCCCTGCTGGACCCAGGTCCCCCTGCTGGTCCCAGGTCCCCCTGCTGGACCCGGGTCCCCCTGCTGGACCCGGGTCCCCTGCTGGACCCGGGTCCCCCTGCTGGACCCAGGTCCCCCTGCTAGACCCAGGTCCCCCTGCTGGATCCAGGTCCCCCTGCTGGACCCATGTCCACCTGCTGGTCCCCCTACAGGACCCTGGTCCTCCTACTGGACCCAGGTCCCCCTGCTGGACCCAGTTCCCCCTAATGGTCCCAGGTCCCCCTACTGGACCCTGGTCCTCCTACTGGACCCTGGTCCTCCTACTGGACCCAGGTCCCCCTGCTGGACCCAGGTCCCACTAATGGTCCCAGGTCCCCCTACTGGACCCTGGTCCTCCTACTGGACCCAGGTCCCCTTGCTGGACCCAGATCCCCCTGCTGGTTCCAGGTCCCCCTGCTGGACCCGGGTCCCCCTGCTGGACCCGGGTCCCCCTGCTGGACCCGGGTCCCCCTGCTGGACCCGGGTCCCCCTGCTAGACCCAGGTCCCCCTGCTGGACCCGGGTCCCACTACTGGACCCGGGTCCCCCTGCTTGACCCGGGTCCCCCTGCTGGGCCCAGGTCCCCCTGCTGGACCCAGGTCCCCCTGCTGGACTCGGGTCCCCCTGCTGGATCCAGGTCCCCCTGCTGGACCCAGGTCCCCCTGCTAGACCAAGGTCCCCCTGCTGGACCCAGGTCCCACTACTGGACCCGGGTCCCCCTGCTGGACCCGGGTCCCGCTGCTGGGCCCAGGTCCCCCTGCTGGACCCAGGTCCCCCTGCTGGACCCAGGTCCCCCTAATGGTCCCGGGTCCCCCTGCTGGACCCGGGTCCCCCTGCTGGATCCTCCAGGTCCCCCTGCTGGTATATATGCAGATATGTGCAGATACATATTTGTATATATACATATATATCTATATCTATATATATCTAGATAAAAAGTCCAGTGTCCTGGGGACCTCACTGTAAGGCTGGGTCCTGGCCCACCATGGGTCTCCCTCCAGGACTAAGGGGCAGGTCCCCCTGCTGGACCCAGGTCCCCCTAATGGTCCCAGGTCCCCCTACTGGACCCTGGTCCTCCTACTGGACCCTGGTCCTCCTACTGGACCCAGGTCCCCCTGCTGGACCCAGGTCCCCCTAATGGTCCCAGGTCCCCCTACTGGACCCTGGTCCTCCTACTGGACCCAGGTCCCCCTGCTGGACCCTGGTCCCCCTGCTGGACCCAGGTCCCCCTGCTGGACCCAGGTCTCCCTGCTGGACCCCCGGGTCCCCCTGCTGGACCCAGGTCCCCCTGCTAGACCCAGGTCCCCCTGCTGGAT
Organism: Muraenolepis orangiensis; assembly: GCA_027704905.1. NCBI lineage: Eukaryota > Metazoa > Chordata > Actinopteri > Gadiformes > Muraenolepididae > Muraenolepis > Muraenolepis orangiensis. Next base: position 21,029,828 of record CM051009.1, read on the forward strand.
CCAGGTCCCTCTGCTGGACCCGGGTCCCCCTGCTGGGCCCAGGTCCCCCTGCTGGACCAAGGTCCCCCTAATGGTCCCAGGTCCCCCTGCTGGACCTGGGTCCCCCTGCTGGACCCAGGTCCCCCTGCTGGATCCTCCAGGTCCCCCTGCTGGTATATATGCAGATATGTGCAGATACATATTTGTATATATACATATATATCTATATCTATATATATCTAGATGTATATCTAGATGAATATCTAGAAATATTAAAAGTCCAGTGTCCTGGGTACCTCACTGTAAGGCTGGGTCCTGGCCCACCATGGGTCTCCCTCCAGGACTAAGGGGCTTGGGGACCTCACTGTAAGGCTGGGTCCTGGCCCACCATGGGTCTCCCTCCAGGACTAAGGGGCTTGGGGACCTCACTGTAAGGCTGGGTCCTGTCCCACCATGGGTCTCCCTCCAGGACTAAGGGGCTTGGGGACCTCCCTGTAAGGCTGGGTCCTGGCCCACCATGGGTCTCCCTCCAGGACTAAGGGGCTTGGGGACCTCCCTGTAAGGCTGGGTCCTGTCCCACCATGGGTCTCCTTCCTGGACTAAGGGGCTTGGGGACCTCCCTGTAAGGCTGGGTCCTGGTCCACCATGGGTCTCCCTCCAGGACTAAGGGGCTTGGGGACCTCCCTGTAAGGCTGGGTCCTGTCCCACCATGGGTCTCCCTCCTGGACTAAGGGGCTTGGGGACCTCCCTGTAAGGCTGGGTCCTGGCCCACCATGGGTCTCCCTCCAGGACTAAGGGGCTTGGGGACCTCCCTGTAAGGCTGGGTCCTGGCCCACCATGGGTCTCCCTCCAGGACTAAGGGGCTTGGGGACCTCCCTGTAAGGCTGGGTCCTGGCCCACCATGGGTCTCCCTCCAGGACTAAGGGGCTTGGGGAGTTCATTGGCTTTTGTCTGGGTGTGTTTGTGCACACCCAGACAAAAGCGCGTCTGGGTGTGTTTGTGCACACCCAGACGCGAACCCCCCCCCAGGGGGGGGGGGTTCGCGTGTGTGTGTGCGTGTGTGTGCGTGTGTGAATGTGTGTGTAAACGTGCTCTTCTCCGAGCGGAAATAACCGGGTGCGTTGTTATGAGCTCAGAGCTGTCTGTGGAACAATGTGTGTTGGGCTGCACCTGCGGTGTCTCTCCACCAGAGGGCAGCAGAGTATCGTGTCACACACACACTGTTGGAGCCAAATGAATAGGATTGAATGTTATTGAGTTGTGATCATGATGTTTGAATGAAATATGAATGATTGTGTTCCGGTCTCTGTTGTGACCATGATGTTTGAATGTATAAAGGAGAATCAATCCATTAGTGTTGTACATAGGACTGTGTTTGTTTAAAGATGTGGGTGAGCGTCCCATTCCCTCTGGCTACTATATTGTTGTTGAAGCCATCACAGATCCTATGCTCCATCTTAAACTGACCACATGTGTGTCTAAGGTTAGAAGAACATGAACGCTTTCTTCTTCATTCTTCATTAGGGTCAAACTAGATATAGATTACACTTAATAAGAGCAGGTCAGGTTGTATCTTAACTACCTTAAGGTCAAACTAGATATAGATTACACTTAATAAGAGCAGGTCAGGTTGTATCTTAACTACCTTAAGGTCAAACTAGATATAGATTACACTTAAGAAGAGCAGGTCAGGTTGTATCTTAACTACCTTAAGGTCAAACTAGATATAGATTACACTTAATAAGAACAAGGAGTCCAGCTGAGTGGCGGGGGAGGAGCAGGAAGGGGGCGGGTCCACCACAGCTGAAGTCAACCAATAGGGAAGTGACACACGTAGACATGCAGCAACACACACACACATGAGGGAAGCCATTGACATTAGAAGCACCACACACACCACAAGCAGGCAGATCCATCCTGTATATCTAGAACATATTAAACACTCCAAACACTAACCCTAACCCTACTAAAGCAATCATGTTAATGAGGTTCATATGGATTTGTTGAAAGATACGTTGGTTCTGGGGAGATTGCTGATTCTTTACATGGACTTACTTGAATGTTAAAGTACTAGTAGAATACATTCGTATTGCACATGAGCTGATAAACAACCAGAGAGAAATAAATATCAGCTCTACTAAATGATAATGGGCCCGCAATTGGAGCAAAGGGTGTGTTGCTATCAATAATTATATATAATTATATATATATAGGATACACAAAGACGCTTTACATCGAAGAAAAAGAGATGGTGTCCAACAACCATGTATAGCAACTATCAACAAAGAGATTAAA
>CM051009.1:21034601-21060659 GCA_027704905.1 Muraenolepis orangiensis
GAGGACGCGGTGGACAGACTGCAAACGTGTGTGGACTCATGTTATAGAGCAGTGTGCCACATTCCTCAAACCTACCAGGACGCCATAGTGCCAACTATGTCAAGGCACTGGGAATGTGCCATGGATGAGGAGATGCGATCACTGGAGGGGAACGAGACCTATAGCCTCACCCGTTTGCCACCAGGTAAACAGACAGTGGGAGGCAGATGGGTCTACGCACTCAAAAGTGACATTGATGGGTCAGAAAGATACAAGGCAAGATATGTAGCAAAAGGCAACAGCCAAAAACCAGGAACTGACTATGATGAGACATTCTCACCCACAGCTGACATGACGAGTATAAGAGTGGTTATGCAAAAGGCAGCGCAGGAGAACTTAGTCTTACACCAGATGGACGCTAAGACACCCTATTTGCACGCACCAATTGATGGTGAAATCTATATAGAGCAGCCAGAGGGCTATGAGAAAAAGTCAGAAACAGGTGAAAAGCTAGTGTGTAAGTTGCAGAAGTCTCTCTATGGTTTAAAACAGTCAGGGAGAAACTGGAATGCTTTGTTACATACATATGTGTGAAAATGGTTTTGTGCAGAACCCTGCAGACCACTGTGTGTATACTAGAGAAAAACACAAGGAAAAGGTCATCTTGCTAATATGGGTTGAGGATGTGATCATAGCAGCCAGTAGTGAGGATGTACTGAAAAGTGGAAAGAGGAGGCTCACTGAAAGGTTCAAAATGAAAGATTTGGGAAAGTTGAAGTATTTTCTGGGAATAGATTTTGAACAAGCAGAAGGTCAAGTCAAAATGTCACAGAAGAGATATGTGAGTCAAATATTGGAGAAGTTTGAAATGCAGGATTGCAGGTCTAGGGAAACTCCATGGGAGTCAAAACTCGAGGACACAGAAAATGCTGAAAAAATGACAGAACCAAGAAAGTCCAGAGAAGCAGTGGGAAGTTGAATGGACTTGTCTACGTGCTCCACCAGATATACATTTAGTGGGCACTAAACTAGCTCAGCATTTTGCCCAACCAACAGTGGAACACCGGAACACAATTAAACACGTGTTCAGATACCTTAAAGGTACAGCAGAAAAGGAGTTATGCTTCAAAAGAAATACCACAGAAAGACTAAGAGTCTAAGAGTGATGCTGCCTGGCCATCAGATGTAACAGACACACGCAGCACAACAGGATACAGCGCTAGTCTAAGTAAAGGAAGTGCTTTGATCTTATGGAAAACAAGGAAACAGCCAACAGTGGCATGGTCTACTTGCCAGGCAGAATACATGTCTTTAGCAGCAGCTATACAGGAATGGATCTATTTGAAACAGCTACTCAGAGGTATAGACAGATACCAATATGGACAAACAAAGGTTTTTGAAGACAACCAAGGTACTATAGCACTAGCCAGAAACCCAGTTAACAGGCAACGGTGCAAGCACATTGACAAAAAAAATGATCTTTTAAAAACGTATTAAATTGTTTAGACAACAGTTTAAAGTGGTTGTAATGTTCCTATATGTGTATATATCCCCATATATATTCTACTACTACCACTACTACAAAAAAAACGATCTTTTAAAAACGTATTAAAGTGTTAAGACAACAGTTTAAAGTGGTTGTAATGTTCCTATATGTGTATATATCTCTATCTATATGAGTGATGGAGTAGCGTAGGGCTTGATATAAACATATAATACACATCTACGTTTGCTCGAAAGTGACGTCATCGCGTGGCCCCGCCCCCCATGACGTCACAAAGCTTAGCGGAATATAAAAGGCAGAAAGCGACGCGGAGATAACAGTTCCACTTTGAGACGCGACGAGGAGAGAACAGTTGAAAGAACACCAGCCTTTGTCCAACTAAGCGGTGGACAGCGTTCTAAGGTGAGTAGTGAGTGTTGACCAAGGGCTTCAAAGAGTTAGTTCTGCACCAGGGAGCCTGTTCCAACGGACACACTTTGATGGTGGACCATTGTTAAGTTCATGTAGTATTAGATGTGTATTATATGTTTATATCAAGCCCTACACTACTCCATCACGCATATAGATAGAGATATATACACATATAGGAACATTATAACCTGTTTAAACTGTTGTCTAAACACCTTAATAAGTTTTTAAAAGATCGTTTTTAGTAGTAGTGGTAGTAGTATAATTCGAGTAGTTGTAGTAGTAGTAATAGTTGTTAGTAGTAGTAGTAGTAGTAGTAGTAATAGTCGTCGTCGTCATAGTAGTAATAGTAGTAGTGGTAGTAGTAGTTGTATGGCGACTATCGAACCACTTATTTAGTCACCGAGAGGCTAGATCGGGAAAATCTGTTTTTGCCAGACGCGCTGCTTGTTCAAATAATCACTTAAAAATGGGTACTGCGTTTTGTTGGTTTTATTAGAGATAAGTTAAAAACGTTCCATAGTAGCATAGTCCTAAAGTGATCGGTGCTAAAGTGCGTTAAATGTTAATAGATTGTGCGGTCAGCAAAGTTGGACTTCCCCCGTCCACCCCCTCTCATCTCAAACATTTCATTCCAGAAAAACCCGCGCGTGAACAGCTGACTTTTACCACTGATCCTGACTGACGTAGCCCCAACACCACGTGACCTGTCAGTCTGCCTATACCTGTCACCAACATTCCGGCCCCTAATTATTACATGTTATTACACAGTAGTAATAATTACCAACGCATAAATTCATAATAGAAAAACAATACAATTACAATTTTCTTTTTTTTTTCTATTTTTCACATTTTGTCTTTTTTTTGCGATTTTTTGTGCGCAAGGAGAGAGTTCATAGTTCATATGGCCATTGCAGGTCTTCATCCTTCTTGAACCGAACCCGCCCCAAAGTAAAGTCAATCCAAAGTCACGAAAAAAGGTCATGTCAGGCAAAAGTCAATATAATCCAAATCCATGGAAAAGAAGGGAAGCCTTCACGACTCCGTCGACTCCTGAAGAAGGCAGATCTTTGTCACGGGTCTGCAGAGAAGGCTGGTGCGGGTCTTGATCCGGACCTGTCGCACCAGTCCGTTCCTGTCTGGCATTGTCTCTGTAATCCTCCCAATGATCCAGGAATTGCGAGGTGCAGAATCGTCCATTATGATCACTATGTCACCGGGGACAAAGTTCCTCTTGATCTTTGTCCATTTCTGTCGTTCCTGTAGTTGTGGCAGATACTCTTTAATCCACCTTTTCCAGAACAGGTCCGAAATGTATTGCACCTGCTTCCATCTCCGGCGTGCATAGTTGTCCTCCTTGAGAAACAGACCAGGTGGTAAGCTGGGCTTGACTTTAAGCAGCAGAAGATGATTAGGTGTTAAAGCCTCCAAGTCATTCGGATCTGTGGATTCCTTCGTGAGAGGTCTACTGTTGAGAATTGACTCCACCTCACAGAGTACTGTATTGAGTCCCTCCTCATCCAGACTTTGGGTCCTCAAAGTGGAATTGAGAATCTTCCTGATGGAACGTATTAACCTCTCCCATGCTCCGCCGTGATGTGATCCAGTGGGAGGGTTAAACGTCCACTTGATTCCTTTCAATGAGAGCACATCATTGATCTTCTCCAGATTCCATCCTTCAACAGCTCTTCTCAGCTCACGCTCTGCACCAATGAAATTAGTGCCATTATCAGAACGCAGCTCTTTGATTTGTCCTCTTCTTGCGATGAAGCGCCTTAAAGCATTGATGAACGAATCTGTGTCCAAAGATGAGGCAACTTCTATGTGTACAGCTCTTATTGTCAAACATGTGAAGATAACTCCATATCTTTTCACAAGACTCCGGCCACGCTTGATGTCAAATGGTCCAAAATAGTCAACTCCGACATAAGTGAACGGAGGTTCTCCAGTCGAAACTCTGTCACTAGGCAAGTCTGCCATTTGTTGCTGACCTGCAGCTCCGTGCAGCCGACGACAGATGACACATCTGGAAATGATCTGCCTTATGGCAACGCCTGCAGCAGGAATCCAGTACTGCTGACGCAGCCTTGACAGCATATGGTTCCTACCGCCATGGCCCACCTCTCGATGTATCTGGCGTAAGATGAGGTCTGAGATGTGGAGATCCTTTGCTATTATGGCTGGATGTTTAGACTCTTCGGGCATGGCAGCCTTACTAAGTCGGCCTCCGACTCTCAACACACCTTCTTCCAGTATCGGACTGAGTCTGTAAATGTGACTGTTCCCTTTCACACACTCTCCCTTTTGGAGGCAAGATAACTCTTCAGAGAACTTTCTTCTTTGACAGATCTTGATTATCTCCAGTTCAGCTCCTTTGATCTCCTCCAATGAGAGGCAAATCTCCTTGTCAAGAACATCTTTGTGTTTGGTTAGGTTCAATGCTGGCTGAGAATCACATGCAGTGACTTCTCTCCTCTTCCTGTTGTTCCAAAGTAAGGTTCTGAGTCTCAAGATCCATGCCATCACTCTCGTGAGACGTTTCCAAGATGAGCTGCGGTTGATCAGTCTCAGCACAGCATCCTCCTCTTGTTCCACAGAGACAACGGCAGCCGACACCTTGACCTCTGGGTCCCCAGGTGGAAGTTCTCCCAAGTTGTCTGGGTTAACAGGCCAAGTCTCCTCTTCCTGCATGAGAAATGAAGGTCCAGATATCCATGTCTCATTCTTGAGGAACAGCTCCGCTCTCATGCCTCTGGAGGCAAGATCTGCAGGGTTGTGTGCGGTACTCACATATCTCCACTGTGATGCTTCAGACATTTTGAGGATCTCTGTGACTCTGTTCGCTACGAAGATGCGAAACCTTGATGTTTGGTTCTTGATGTATTTCAGCACCGATGTACTGTCTGACCAGAAAACGCTGTCTTGCAGCTGCAGTCTCAGCTCCTTCCTCCATAGCGTGTCCATGCGAGCTGCCACCACAGCCGCAATCAACTCCATACGTGGGATCGTCACAGGCTTTAAAGGTGTCACCCTGGATTTTCCCATTATGAAGGCAACGTGGATCTGAGAACAGTCATTGTGCAACAGCAGGTAGGTGACGGTACCGTATCCCTCCTCACTTGCGTCAGCAAAGTGATGCAACTGGGCGCTGGTTGCTTCTCCAAAGTTGGGCGGTTTTAAACATCGTTTAACGCTGAAGCCCTCCAACAGGTGTAACTCCTTGAGCCAGTTGACCCACTCCTGGGCTACAGATGTTGGTATGACATCGTCCCATCCTAGCCCCTGCCGGCATAGGTCTTGAATGATCCTCTTGGCTGTGAAAACCACAGGGGACAAGATTCCAAGAGGGTCGTAGAAAGAGCTGACAGTAGAAAGGATTCCTCTGCGTGTCAGCGGTCTGTCCTGAAAGCTTATACTGAACTTAAAGGTGTCAGACTGGACACACCAACGCACTCCCAGTGCCCTCTCAACTGGTAGGATGTCGTGGTCCAGATCCAGGTCTTTAACGTCCTTCGCTCTTTCCTCCTCCGGTATTGCTGCCAGCACACGACGACTATTACTCAGCCACTTCGTCAAATGAAAGCCTCCCTTGGCACAGAGCTTTACCAAATCCTGGTAAAGGGTTATGGCTTCATCCTCTGAGGCTATTGAAGCCAGGCAGTCGTCGACATAGAAACTGTGCATGATGGTGTCAAACACTTTCTGGTTAAAGAGCTGTTTGTTATCTTCAGCACACTTTCGGAGAGCGAAATTAGCACAGCTTGGTGATGACGTCGCGCCAAACAAATGGACCACCATCCGGTATTCCACCATCTGTTGACTGAAGTCCCCATTGGGCCACCAGAGAAATCGAAGTAGGTCTGCATCTGTCTCTGGCACTCGAACCTGATGGAACATGGCCTCAATGTCAGACATCAGAACAATGGGCTCCATCCTAAACCTGGTCAAGACTCCCACCAGTGCGCTTGTCAGGTCAGGTCCTTGCAAGAGATGTGCATTTAGTGATGCGCCTTGAAATGATGCTGCGCAGTCAAAGACGATACGGATCTTCCCTTTCTTGGGATGGTATACACCGTGATGAGGGATATACCAAACCTTGCCGTCGCATCGTTCCTGACTTGTAGCTGGCACTCTCTCTGCATATCCACTGGATATCAGGTTGTCCATAAATGTAGTATAGTCTTTTTGGAATGCCGCATCCCTGCCAAACCTCCCCTTGAGGTTGAGAGTACGTTGCTCTGCAACTTTGCGATTGTTGGGCATGGTGATTGATTTGTCCTTCAGCGGCAATCCAACAACATAATGGCCATCAACCAGTTCCACAGTCTCGTTAGCCATTTCCAGGAACTTAGAGTCTTCCCTTGACAGCCCTTGCAGTTCATCCTGGCTGTTTTCAGGGAAGTCAGTCTTGAATTGTTGGTTCCAAAGCTCGTCAAGAGTGACAGCAGAGATCCTGTTGATGCTAACTGCAGACTGAGTCACAGGATCGTCACTGCCCTCTCCTCCAAGGGGTCCATTTACAGTCCATCCAAGCATTGTTTTGACCGCATATGGCCCTCCATCCACACTTCGGATGACTTCCAGTGGTTCCAATGCTCTGGGAACATTCAAGCCAATTAACATCTCCACGTCTGCATCTATCTGTGGCAGATAGACAGGCTTCAGATGTGGCCATCTTTCCAGATCTTGCTGTCGTGGGATGTTACCTCTGTTAACAGGCATTTGATGTTGTGTGAAGATCTTCGGCATTTCACAGTACCAGTCACTGTCCAATCCAGCGACCTCCAAGTCCGATGCAATGCAACTGTCAACCACCTTCTCTTGGCCCATGGTACGTAAAAGAATCCTTGTTCTTCTCCCAGAGAGTCCCAGCTTATCCATCAGACCCATTGTGCAGAAGGACGCTGAACTCCCTGGGTCCAGAAAGGCGTAGGTTTCGACTGACCTTTGACCTTTACTGGACTTAACCTTGACTGGCACGATAGCAAGCTTGCAATCTTGCTCACCGGCCCCAGTAAGACCACCGGTTTGGACTTCGACTAGAGCACTGTCCACTGCTCTGTCAGAGTTGCTCCTGCCTTTCTCTGGATCTCCATTCTCCTTAGAGTGGATATGGAGCAAGCTGGGGTGTCGTGAGCCACATGTCTTGCAAGACAGACGTTTCCTGCACTCCTTGCTGATGTGCCCAGTGCACAAGCAGCCGAAGCAAACTCCATTTTTCTTCAGGAACTCCATCTTCTCACTGTGAGCTTTCTTCTCCAATAGAAAACACGACTCCAGTGTGTGTCTACCCTTTTTGCAGAAAAGGCAGGTCTTCTCGGGTCCACCTTTAACCCTGTTCTCCCAATGAGCATCTCTTTCCACAGTAGTGAAAGTTGTGGCAAAGCTGCTTCCTCTAGCCTTAGGACGAGGCACAGGTTTAGCTCTACCACTTTCTTTGAAGGCCCCTATGACTGGAGCATCTTGTATGTCTCCGAATACAGGGTCTGTAGTGATCCTAACTTCACGCTCAATAAAGGTCACAATATCAGCAAACATAGCTCTTTTCCGATGCTTTTCCTGAATGTCACATGCCTTCGCTCGCCACTTGTCTCTCAACTTGTAAGGCAGCTTCTTGATCACAGAGACCATGTTTGCAGACGTGTTCAAGTCAGATAGGTTGTATACATCTTTCATGGCATTGTGACATCCTCGCAAGAATAAGCTGTATGCTTGTAAAGCTTTTCCATCCTCCGACTTTATTGCTGGCCATGCAAAGATCTTGTCCATATAAGCGGATGCTATGACGTGCTCATTTCCAAAGTGTTCCTGGAGTAAAGCCTTTGCTGTAGCATATCCAATGCCATCAGTCATGTGTTGACAACTTCTGACTAGCTGTTTAGGCTGACCCCTGGTGTATTGCTCCAGGTAATGCAGGAGGTCAACAGCATCGTCAGTCCTCAGTTCTATGGTCTGCTCAAATGACTGCATAAAGGCATGATAGTGCAGAGGGTCACCGTCAAACAGTTGGATGTCTCTTTTAGGTAGTGAAGCAATGCATTGCTGATGCACCAACATCGAAGTTATGTCATTTTGTTTTTGCATTATAGACATCATGGTGTCCTGTTCACTGCTGATGTTTCCGGAAGCAGATTGTGTGTGTCTATGCAGAGACAGTGGGGCTCCTGTAGCCTTTGGGACTGTGCTCTGAGCCTGTGTGGGGGCTGAGGTCTTCTGGAGATGTTTGTTTCCATCACATTGCCTTTGTTTCGGCCTTGTGCCTCCAAACTCTGCAGGTTGTCCTCTTCCAGCATCTCCAACATTTTGCCGTACAAAGGTCTCTGCATTAAAGTTGAGGCCACTTTCAAAGTAGGCTTCCATTCCATCCAATTTCTGAGAAGCAACACTCCGTACCCCTGACCCAGAGGTTCTCAAAACATTAAGCTTTGCCGCCGATGCGGCCATGTCCGTTTCAAGTTGAAGTTGTTCCTTTTGCTTTCTGACTCGAGCTTCCTGCTCTTGCAGCGCATGCCTTATTTTGGCTTCCTCTTCCTCAAGAGCATGCTTTTGTTCGAGCAACCTTTTTCGAGCTATTAAAGCAGCCATTTCAGCTTCGGCTCTGACACGGGCAGATGCAGTTGAGGACACTTTTGACCTGATAGATTTTGAACCATGATTCTGGCTGCTATAGTTTGATATGCTGTCATCTGGCTGAATATCATCCTGAACATTATGTGACTGAGGCCCAGTCACTTCCACATTTTCCACACCTCCATTTTCCTCTTCTGCAGCCTCATGTAGCAGAGGGCTTTCATTTGACCTATTAGCCACCAGCAGAGGCCTGCTTGGGGATCCTCTGAGTCTGGTTACAGAAAACCATGCATTAACATCCTCAATAAAATCATCTTTACGTTTAATGATTTTTGAGAACCAACCGGTTTGTTTTTCTTGTTCATCATGAGGAATGAGAGGCATTAAGGAAGCATGTAGTTCATTAGAGGTCACAGTTTTGCTGACAAATGTATGGCGACTATCGAACCACTTATTTAGTCACCGAGAGGCTAGATCGGGAAAATCTGTTTTTGCCAGACGCGCTGCTTGTTCAAATAATCACTTAAAAATGGGTACTGCGTTTTGTTGGTTTTATTAGAGATAAGTTAAAAACGTTCCATAGTAGCATAGTCCTAAAGTGATCGGTGCTAAAGTGCGTTAAATGTTAATAGATTGTGCGGTCAGCAAAGTTGGACTTCCCCCGTCCACCCCCTCTCATCTCAAACATTTCATTCCCAGAAAAACCTGCGTGTGAACAGCTGACTTTTACCACTGATCCTGACTGACGTAGCCCCAACACCACGTGACCTGTCAGTCTGCCTATACCTGTCACCAACAGTAGTGGATTGTAGTAGTAGTAGTAGTAGTAGTAGTAGTCATTAGTATAAATAGTAGTGGTAGTAGTAGTAGTATTAGTATTATTATTAGTTGTTGTATTAGTAGTGGTAGTGGAGTAGTAGTAGTAGTAGTAGAAGTAGTGGATGGTAGGAGTAGTAGTAGTATGAGTTGTAGTAGTAGTAGTAGTATTATAAGTAGTACTAGTTGTAGTAATATAATAAGTATTTGTTGTAGTGGTTGAGTAGTAGTAGTTGTAGTAGTAGTATCAGTAGTATTAGTAGTAGTAGTTGTAATAGTAGTGGAGTAGTAGTAGTAGTAGTAGTTGTAGTAGCTGTGAGTAGGAGTAGTAGTATTAATATTAGTAGTGTTAGTAGTAGTATAAGTAGTGGATGGTAGTAGTAGTAGTGGAGTAGTAGTAGTAATAGTAGTAGTTGTAAAATTTGTAGTAGTAGTTGTAATAGTAGTAGTAGTAGAATAAGTATTTGTAGTAGTAGAGTAGTAGTAGTAGTAGTCGTTAGTAGTAGTTCTTATAGTATTAGTTTTAGTATTAGTAGTAGTAGTATCAGTAGTGTTAGTAGTAGTAATTGTAGTAGTAGTAGTAGTACTACTCTCTCTCTCTCTCTCTCTCTCTCTCTCTCTCTCTCTCTCTCTCTCTCTCTCTCTCTCTCTCTACAGTACACTTTAACACTTTAATACGTTTTAAAAAAAAGGTTGTTGTCTAACTTGATTCAACAATGTGTTCTAGGAATGGCCTCTGCTAAATCTTCCTGGTCTGAGGAGAACTTTTCCTGTTCCGTCTGTCAGGATGTGTTCAAGAGTCCAGTTTCCACACCATGTGGACACAACTTCTGTAGAGCCTGTATCACCACGTTCTGGGATGACCAGGTCCACTTCAAATGTCCTGTTTGCAACGAGTTGTTCCACACCAGACCCGATCTACGGGTCAATACCTTCATATCAGAGATGGTGGACGAGTTTAGACGGTCCGTACTGGCCAAAGAGCAGCCTTGTGTTGAACCAGGAGAACTTCCCTGTGACGTCTGTACCGGGACCCAGCTGAAGGCTGTCAAGTCCTGCCTAGTGTGTCAGAGCTCCTTCTGCCACTCCCACCTGGAGCCACATCAGAGAGTCGCAGTTCTGAAGAAACATAAGCTGGTTGAGCCTCAGGACCGTCTAGAAGACAGGATGTGTAAGAAACACGGCCGACTTCTGGAGCTCTTCTGCCAGACTGAACAGGTGTGTGTGTGTCAGTTCTGTACAGAGGGGGACCACAGGTCCCATCCTGTTGTACCTCTGAAGGAGGAATATGAGCTGAAGAAGGCCCAGCTGGGGAAGATAGAGTCTGAAGATCAGCAGATGATCCAGGAGAGAAAAAGAAAGGTTCAGGAGATCAAAGACGCAGTAACGCGCAGCAAAGAAGACGCAGACCGAGAGATAGCCGATGGTGACCAGGTCCTCGACGCTCTGATGAGCTGCGTTAAAAAGTGTCGGGATGATCACAAACAAACTGTTCAAGAGAAACTAAAATCCATAGAGAAACACGCTGAAGGCCTCATCAAAGAGCTGGAGCAGGAAGTTAAAGATCTGACCAATAGGAGCTCAGAGGTGAAGCAGCTCTCACACACTGAAGACCACCTCCACTTCCTCCAGAGCTTCAGATCCCTGAAGAATCCTCCAAACACCAGGGACTGGACCAAAGTGGAGGTCCCTCCTCCTCCGTCATACGTAGGGACCTTGAGGAGATCCCTGGATCAGCTGAAGGAGACACTGGAAATGGAGATGAAGAAGCTGCCTGACCTGAAACCATCTGTAAATAAGTGCATGGAGATGAAGAAGCTGCCTGACCTGAAACCAGCTGTAAAGAAGTGCATGGAGATGAAGAAGCTGCCTGACCTGAAACCAGCTGTAAAGAAGTGCATGGAGATGAAGAAGCTGCCTGTCCTGAGGTCGACTCTAAAGAAGTGTAAGTGTCTGTTTAGTTTGAGTCATCACAACAACACACTAACTCCTCAGATTGAAAGTCCATCCACACAGCAGGAGGTGACGTCCTACTGGGAATGAACATGATGGTGGACATCATGCATCTTATCAATATATTAATAAATTGATAAGTTACATGACGGTGGACTTCATGTATCTTATCGATATATGAATATATTGATAAGATACTTGATGGTGGACATCTATAATATCAATATTACTATTGATAACCATCACAATGAATCCTTTTAATTTTAATATATTCAGAAACATGATGTAAAATATATTTATTATTTTATAAAAATGCATATATGAATATATAACTATATATATATATTCATCATATTTATGTGTTTTTTATATTTAGAACATGATCTAAAATATATATGTATATTAATTGATTATAATATATCTAATCATTGTACTTATATGTGTGTACTTTCCAATCAAGTACTTTTTCTTCCGCAGTGGTTATTCACGGCTCCACCCATTTCTAAAGGGTTTATTGAACTGACTCCAAACGGCTCATATCTTGATGACCTCATCAGGAGTATTTCTGTGTAGACTCATCATGTCTTTGGTTCTCTCTCCCATCAGATGAGTGTGAACTCACACTGGACCCAAACACAGCCAACAGAGGACTCTCTCTGTCTGAGGACAACAGGAAGGTGATGAGGGTTAGAGAGAAGAAGTCGTATCCTGATCACCTGGAGAGATTTGACTACTATACCCAGGTGTTGTGTAGAGAGGGTCTGACTGACCGCTGTTACTGGGAGGTGGAGATGGAGAGGAACGGAGGATATGTTGATATAGGAGTGACATACAGAGGAATGCCTAGGAGAGGAGGGGGTCATGACAGCTTGCTTGGATACAACAACAAGTCCTGGAGTCTTTATTGTTCTGATGATGGTTACTCTGTCTGGTACAACGGTAGTAAAACATGCATAGGTCTCCGCCCCTCTAACAGAGTAGGAGTGTATGTGGACCGGCCTGCTGGCTCTCTGTCCTTCTACAGAGTGTCCCCAGATGGAGGAGGGTCCTCAGACACACTGACACTCATCCACACCTTCCAGTCCACATTCACCCAGGAGGACCTCCTCCCTGCGTTTGGGTTCTGGTTTGGGGGTTATGGTTCCTCAGTGTCTCTGTGTCGCTTGTTGCAACACACATAGAGCACACACACACACCCTTACCTGCTCCTTAATGACCCCTAACCCCTACCTGCTCCTTAAAGACCCCTAACCCCTACCTGTTCCTTTATGACCTCTGACCCCTACCTGCTCCTTAATGACCTCTGACACCTACCTGCTCCTTAATGACCTCTGACCCCTACCTGCTCCTTAATGACCCCTACCTTCTCCTGAATGACCACTCACCCCTACCTGCTCCTTAATGACCTCTGACCTCTACATTCTCCTAATGACCTCTTACCCCTACCTGCTCCTTAATGACCCCTAACCCCTACCTGTTCCTTAATGACCCCTAACCCCTACCTGTTCCTCAATGACCTCTGACCCCTACCTGCTCCTTAATGACCTCTAACCCCTACCTGCTCCTTTATGACCTCTAAGTCCTTCCTGTTCCTTAATGACCTCTATCCCCTACCTGCTTATTAAGGACCTGTAATCCCTACCTGCTCCTTTTTGACCTTTGACCCCTAACTGCTCCTTAATGACCTCTGACCCCTACCTGCTCCTTAATGAGCCCTAACCCCTACCTGCTCCTTAATGACCTCTGACCCCTACCTGCTCCTTAATGAGCCCTAACCCCTACCTGCTCCTTAATGAACTCTGACCCCTACCTGCTCCTTAATGAACTCTGACCCCTACCTGCTCCTTCATTCAAGGTACAATATTGAAGATTTTTATTTGCCATATGCAACAAGTAGAATTGAATGCTTACTCCCCATTCCCTCCTGCAGTTTGAGTTTATACTACAATTTAACACAATATACTATACTATGTACTATACTTACACTGTACTGTAACAATATTGTACCCAATTAAAATGACAATAAAAACAATAAACTTACTGATGGAGTGTTTGTTGAATTGTGCAAAAAAGCATTTAAAAAGCATTTTAAAGTGCCAGTAGTGCAGCAGCATCATGAATTCAGTGCAGAACAGTGCAGTAACTGTAATGAGTCCAGCAAAGTATGACAGTGTAATGTTAAAGACAATGTTATGATAGTGGCAGCACTCCTAGCAGTTCAGTAGGTCACTGCCTGTGGATCAAACTATCCTTGAACCTGGTAGTCGTTGTACGGATGCTGCAGAACCGACGACCGGACGGTAGGGGGGAGAAGAGATGGAGCCCAGGGTGGTTGGGAACCTCGCAGGTATAACAGGCAACTGTAAACACATTCAACCGCCCTCTTTAAGATGAATCCAGTGACAAACTGAATATGCTCTGTGGGGTTAAGTTAACGTTACATTTGGTTATGGATGAGAGAAGTGGGAAAAGCTGTGACTCCTGTAAACGCTTCACGTTAGTAGTGTCCAACTCAACAGCGTACTGACCAGCAGTAGTGTCCTTTATCCTGACTCTGGTGAAGACTAATCTAAAGTCAATGATTAGAACGACTTATTGTTAGAAAAGTAAAAACTAAATAACGGTACAACTGCATCTAATCGTACGTCTGTTACATTTTAAATTGTTTGTATTTTTTAGTAATATAATATTGACAAGAAGACAGCTAGAGGTGGTAAACGCCTAATAAGATGGCTCCAGACGGATCAATAGACAGAACACAATGAACTTAACTTGATACCAACGTGAGGCTTTCGGAAAAATCCGGGTGATAATCCAGCATTGAGTTACACAACAGACATGGCTTGAATACAGCTTGGTCAATGAGGAGCGATTGACAACAGGTGAGTTCAGTGTGAAACGGCTGACAGGGAAAACACGGAGTGGCATTTCGGAACGGAGTCCGAAATCCAGGACTAGGAGCGGAAAGAGCTGGGTTGGACCGTGACAAGAATGTACCTATTCTACTGAGTACATGTACTGAGAATATACCAATTATACTGAGTAAAGGTACTGACAATGAACCTATTATACTGACTACATGTACTGAGAATGTACCTATTATACCAAGTACAAGTACTGACAATATACCTATTATACTGACTACATGTACTGACAATGTACCTATTATACAGCATGTACTGAGTACTTCCTGTACTGACTACAGACTACAGTATCTTAGTCTTCTTCCTGCTGTAATAAAGTGATATATGATGATATATTAGTGATATATATTGATGATACATCACAGATCAGAGTTGACTACAGTATCTTAGTCTTCTTCCTGCTGTAATAAAGTGATATATGATGATATATTAGTGATATGTATTGATGATACATCACAGATCAGAGTTGACTACAGTATCTCTGACTCGGTATCAAAGCATGATGAACCAGTTGGTCCAGTTCCCCTCCCAGTTCAGTTCCTTTCAGACAAACCTCTTCTAGGCTGTTGTTCCATGACTTCACTCATGAACTATAATAACCTTATTAAAATATGAACCATAGACAGAGAGCTCTGATGACTAGAAGCTCAGACACACACAGTCTCTGACGATACTTTGATTCATTTAGAATAAAATCAGAAGTGTACAAACATTGTAACATGATGTCATTCATTATTCAGAAGCATAAACTTTAATCAATATAGACTATTGATTACTGACTGCAACTCTTGAGAAATATCTCTAAAATGGTTCACAATCTTGTTGGTTTGGATTCTTCTTTTGTTGATTCCTGGTTTGTTTTTCGGGTTACACCCTTTACAGGCAGGCAGGCACACACACACACACACACACACACACACACACACACACACACACACACACACACACACACACACACACACACACACACACACACACACACACACACACACACACACACACACACACACACACACACACACACACACACACACACACACACACACACACACACACACACACACACACACACACACACACACGGTGTGATCATTCTAGAGCAGTGGTTCTTAACCTTTTTGGAGGTACTGAACCCCGCAAGTTTCATACGCGCATTCACCGAACCTTTCGTAATTGGAAAAATAAAATATGTCGCGATCGTGAAGTCTAACGGGGGGGGAGATAAACGCGATCGCGAACATTGTGTGTGGCTTTTTTTCAATGAAGTGATCGTGATTCTGTGGGAATCAGAATTCCTTTATTTGTCACTCACGTTATTATTAACAATAATAAGAATAATAATAATAAGAATAATAAAATGATAATAATACCCCTGAGACTGACTCACCGAACTCCTGGGGTTCGATGGAACCCAGGTTAAGAACCGCTGTTCTAGAGTCAAATCAGCGCATACCCATCAACAGTCTCAATGTGCCCAAATCTTGGCGTGATTTATTTGGAGTAAAACCCGAGCCTCCACACCACTGTATGAACCTGCCTACATGTTGGAGATGCCGGGGATTGAACCCACGGCCTCATCCATGAGAAGCATGCGCTCTACCACTCAGCTACATCCCCTTTCACCGTAGATGGCTTCTTATCTCTAGAAGCACAACTGATCAAACTCTATCAAATTGGAGATATTGTTGCATTTTGTGATTGTCTTTGGATATGACGATGAATCCAGTGAACTGATCACATCTTGGAGATGAGCATAAGTCAACAATCTTAGGTTCAAAGAATAGGCTGTAGTCTAACCAATCGCTATGGGCAGGTTTCTCACGTGCGCGGGGAAAGACCCCAATGGATTTCTAGTCCATCCCCTTTTACTTTTTATATTTTATTATCAAAAATAATGTCCCATATATATTTACAATAGCAACACTTAACCCACAACAACCCCCCAGCCTCCTCTCTCACGCACGTCCATGGGGCTATTTAGACACAGGGGAAAGGGAGAAGGGAGAGACAACACAGAGAACTAACACAACTCACAACACACAGTACATTACATTACATTACGCTCATTTAGCAGACGCTTTTATCCAAAGCCACTTACAGTAGTGTGCTTCAACAAAGGAAGGGAAGAGAACAACTCGTCACCAGAAGTCAAAAGTGCATTTAGTTTCTAACAAGTCTCCAATAACTGAACCAGGGCTCAGGTAGAAGGACCATAATTCAGGGAAAAGTGTAGGGGAAAAAGTACAATAAGTTGGCAAACAATATGCAACAATATCTATAACAATATATACCTATCTATAATATGTAATCTACTTTTGACTGACTGAATTGACGCTACGAGGAAGGATCCGGGAAGTGTGTCCTGAAGAGATGGGTTTTCAGCCTGCGGTGGAAGACGGGGAGTGACTCTGCAGTCGTGACCTCCGTGGCTCCGAGCTTCCCTCCCTCCTGGATATACACCACAAGTGGTGCGTGGCCAAGGCCACACGCATCATAACAGACAAGACCACCCAGCCCCCAACTGTCCTCACTGTTACCGTCAGGCAGGCCGTACCGCAGTATCAAGTGCTGTAGAAATAGACTCAGAGACAGCTTCCACAGTCAGGCCACCAGGCTGCTGAACAAGAGCCTATAGCATATAACAATGTATATTTTACTACATTGATTTATATATATATATATTGCTCTTTTTTTGTGCTAATATATTGCATTTCATATATGCACTTTTATATTTTTATATATTTAACTTTATGCAGTTTGTATTTTCACCCATTGCTTATACTATATATAAGTATTTATACTAGATGTGACAATAAACTTGACTGACTTGAAGTCAAAAGTCTTAGGTTCAAGGACAGGCTGTAGATACTGCGGCCTCAAAACCACCTCTTCACTCTTGCTTTCAACCCATAATTTGTTCTCTGCTTTGTTTCCTGTTTTGTTGTGTTTGAATTAGTCTTTATGTTTCTATTTCCTGTAAAGCGTCTTTGAGCACCTGGAAAAGCGCTATATAAGTCTGATATATTATTATTATTATTATAGTCTAACCAATCGTTGTCGGCAGGATTTGAACCTGCACGGGGAAACCGGAGAGAGAGAGAGAGAGAGAGGGAGAGAGAGAGAGAGAGAGAGAGAGAGAGAGAGAGAGAGAGATTCCCTGTGCTCTGTTTATGCTGGTTGTACTTGTTGCCTAGGTAATTGCCTGGGTCGCAACCGAGTGATAAGTCATTAGTCACATGACCTGAGCTGATGTGTTGGGTCCACTAGAATGATATACAAAACTACATCTCTGCCTTACAGTCTTACACCTTAAACAAACCTTGTGCCTCTTCGTGTGCTAATACATTAAATATTAACGGTTATTAAACCGTAAATCTCCGTCTGCGTATATCTTCCTGTCAACACCTCAACGTCGCCTTCAAAATAAAAGCATCTCCAACCAAAACCAGAAATGAGACAAATTAAGCTTTAAACAAATATGCGGTAACATGGTTTATATAGCATTTAACCATAACCATAATATAAACATGGAGACCAGTGAACTGCAAGTGAATTCATGATTTCAATTATCAATTGCATTTTTCTTTTTCAATGAGAAGCATTGGTGGTCTAGAGGAGAGCACAGCTGCCTTCCAAGCAGTTGACCCGCTTTGATTCCTGGCCAACTCACCGATGTCTGTTTACTTATCCTTCATAATGTAATTTCCGACTCTAAAGAGGTAGCTCTAGCATCCATTCCTGTGCTGAATATTTTACACATCAAATTTTAAAAACAGTATCATTCTTTGCTGGAACAATGACTTGAACCGATGAGGATGGGATTTGAACCCACGCCTGCAGAGCACAATGGATTAGCAGTCCATCGCCTTAACCACTCGGCCAGAGATGGGCAAAAGGGACTGCTACGGTGGGGGAAGAAGAGAGGGAGAGGGGGAGAGAGAGAGAGAGAGAGAGAGAGAGAGAGAGAGAGAGAGAGAGAGAGAGAGAGAGAGAGAGAGAGAGAGAGAGAGAGAGAGAGAGAGAGAGAGAGAGAGAGAGAGAGAGAGAGAGAGAGAGAGAGAGAGAGAGAGAGAGAGAGAGAGAGAGAGAGAGAGAGAGAGAGAGAATTCATGTGCTCTGCTTATGCTCGTTCTACTTTTTGTGCTTTCGGGCACCGTTTTGGTACAAATGTACTTGTAAGTCATTTTTTAATAAAAGCTTCTGCTAAATGCGCTTAATGTAAATGTAGAGAGAGATTTCCTACATATTCCTATACCAATAAAACACAAGTGTTACAACACAATACACTTAGGTAGCGACTATACATCATTTATATAAATATTTTTCATTGATCTTGTAATTCTATGTTCCTGCACTCAGTTCTCTTATTGTGTGTACTGTTGTTTGCACATTCCTGCCAGCCACTGGCACTTTGTTATTCCACTGCACACCCTGGGTGTGTATGTGACAAATACTAATCTAGAATCTTGAAAAACAATGGACTTTTCACTCACTTTTAACCTTTTACAAATCATATGTACTTGTTTTCATATAAATAACAAGTTGACCGGTAAACATATGCTTCTCAGATTATTATTTTTCTGGAAGACCATTTTTCCAATTTGAACACACTGAACATATTTACTTTAAATAACAACAATTGAAAAAATACACTTAAAAAATACACAAACTGACACTGACACAACATCTTAAAGACAACACTGCAGGGTTTATTGATTGTCTTTCTACTCTGTGATGGTTTGTCCAGATGCTGGACAGTACCACTTTCCCTTAGACTGGGTATGACCAGTGGTTTTACTTTTTGATTGACCACATAATTTACACAGATAATGATAATTCTGTTTGCACTGCCGCTTTTCTGGTGGCTCTCTTCTTTACACACACTCCTGGTCGTCGCGTGCTGCCTTTCGCTCGGGGCCCCAGGCAATTGCCTACGTTGCCTATACTGTTGCGAGACGCCCCTGCAGACTAGACTATAAGGGGACAACTATGGAAAACAGTACATCGACAATTTCAATATCAAGCCCTACTTTGAAATAAAAACGATTTCTAAAATTCATAAATATCCATATAGATAGATCGATAGGTGGATAGATCGATAGGTGGATAGATCGATAGGTGGATAGATCGATTGGTCGATAGATCAATGGATAGAGAGATAGATAAATATCCCGAGGGAAAAGCTTCCAGCAGCTCGTGACACAAAAACAAACAATTCTACTATTAAAATATAAAAACAAAGCGACGTAGACAGTTGTAGAATTATACTGTACAATTACAATAAAACAATATAATAATTTGCTTGTAAATCGATGTAATACCTTGCTTGTTACGCCGTCGATCGATGAGTCGATGTAAGAGGTTGTATCTGCCGTCTTCCTCGTCTTCTGATCGGAGAAAGTGGGGTGGGGGGAAAGCTCGGGGTAAAAGACCACGTGACCAGGACAGTAACGCCCACATCTCTGTTCGGACTGTGTTGTACCGGTTCGACTGTGTTCGGACTGTGTTCGACTGTGTTCGGACTGGTTAGGACTCTTTGAGACTGTGTTAGGACTGTTTGGGACTCGGTAGGACTTTGTTTGGATTCGTTTGGCAGTCCCATCGCTGGCAGTAACGGCCAGAGATGGGGCAAAAGGACTGCTACGGTGGGGGAAGAAGAGAGGGAGAGGGGGGGGGGAGAGAGGGAGAGAGAGAGAGAGAGAGAGAGAGAGAGAGAGAGAGAGAATTCATGTGCTCTGCTTATGTTCGTTATACTTGTTGTGCTTTTAGGCACCGTTTTAACCATACTGTGTGTTGTGTTTATCTTGTAGTAGTAGATAGCGTGTTGTTAATGCACTTTATGTCGCTACGCAGGCATCCTAGTAGTTGGGACCATTTTTCTATTGGCCTGCAATTGGGAATGCAATTGTTCTATTTGTGTCTTTATTTACCTCATAAATATATTGCTGTCTTTATCATACAAATGTACTTGTAAGTCACTTTTTTAATAAAAGCTTCTGCTAAATGCGCTTAATGTAAATGTAGAGAGAGATAGAGAGATGTCCTACATATTCCTATACCAATAAAACACAATTGTTACCTTCTATACATATTTCTATACATATTTGTCATTGATCTTGTAATTATATTTCCCTGCACAGTGCTCTACTGTACAGTAGTATGGACTGTGTACTGTTGTCTGCTCATTCCTGCCAGCCACTGGCACTTATTGATTCCCCTCCCCCCCTGGGTGTGTGAGTGACAAATACTAATGTAGAATCTAGAAAAACAATGGACTTTACACTCACTTTTAACCTTTTACAAATCATATGTACTTGTTTTCATATAAATAACAAGTTGACAGGTAAACATATGCTTCTCAGATTATTTTTATTGTTTCTGGAAGACCATTTATCCAATTTGAACACACTGAACATATTTACTTTAAATAACAACAATTGAAAAAATACACTTAAAAAATACACAAACTGACACTGACACAACATCTTAAAGACAACACTGCAGGGTTTATTGCTTGTCTTTCCACTCTGTGATGGTTTGTCCAGATGCTGGACAGTACCCCTTTCCTTAGACTGGGTATGACCAGTGGTTTTACTTTTTGATTGACCACATCACTTACACAGATAATGATCATTCTGTTTGCACTGCCGCTTTTCTGGTGGCTCTCCTCTTTCCACACACTCCTGGTCTTCGCGTGCTGCCTTTCGCTGTCTCCATTCACGGTGACCATTTGACGATGGTGTTGCCGTTGCCACTGGAGATGGTGATGGTTGCTGAGAGGGAGGGGGTGGCGGATGCGAGGACCAGCCAGGCAATGGGGCGGGTGGTAGAAGACCCTGCCCGTACGAGGACCAGGGAGGAGGAGATGGGGCGGGTGGTAGATGACCCTGCCCGTACGAGGACCAGGGAGGAGGAGATGGGGCGGGTGGTAGATGACCCTGCCCGTACGAGGGCCAGGGAGGAGGAGATGGGGCGGGTGGTAGATGACCCTGCCCGTACGAGGACCAGGGAGGAGGAGATGGGGCGGGTGGTAGATGACCCTGCCCGTACGAGGACCAGGGAGGACCGGCCTCTCTGCACTTGAGCTGCACTCTGCACCTGTTTGCTCAGCTGACTGAAAAATAAGTTTGTAAATAAGTTTTTAACCTCATTTGGTAACAATTGTGAAACACTTCAACCACAATTAATAGGATAAATAATGCATTTCTGTTTTAATGTGATAACTTGCATAATACACAATGTTTATGGTAAATCTAATCATCCCTTACCTTGTGATATCCACATTTGCAGGGGATTTGTTTCCTGAAGATATCATATTCATGCATTGGCAAATTAAATGGAGGAGTCAATAGACAGGCATCAATGCGCTTCATGACAGCCTTCCATCTCCTAGAGCCCGGCTCGGTACCTGTGGTGAACCGGTACCCTCGGCATACAGGCTCAGGATACCTGCCCGATACGCCTCGGGTATACCAGTCTTCGTCATTTCTGAAAATATCAGGGTAAATGCTGCGTTACACAACGGGAATCGAGAAGCCCAACGGGGGGGAATCGAACACCACGAAGCGCGGGGGGGGGGGGAATCGTCGCAGTGGTTCAATATAATCTGTTCTCCTCAGGGGCCCCCTTCCAGCTCGGGGCCCCAGGCAATTGCCTACGTTGCCTACACTGTTGCGAGACACCCCTGCAGACTAGACTATAAGGGGACAACTATGGAAAAAAGTACATCGACAATTTCAATATCAAGCCCTACTTTGAAATAAAAACGATTTCGAAAATTCATAAATATCCATATAGATAGATCGATAGGTGGATAGATCGATAGGTGGATAGATCGTAGGTGGATAGATCGATTGGTCGATAGATCGATCGATGGATAGATGGATAGATAAATATCCCGAGGGAAAGGCTTCCAGCAGCTCGTGACACAAAAACAAACAATTCTACTATTAAAATATAAAAACAAAGCGACGTAGACAATTGTAGAATGATACTGTACAATTACAATAAAACAATATAATAATTTGCTTGTAAATGGATGTAATACCTTGCTTGTTACGCCGTCGATCGATGAGTCGATGTAAGAGGTTGTATCTGCCGTCTTCCTCGTCTTCTGATCGGGGAAAGCTTGGGGTAAAAGACCACGTGACCAGGACAGTAACGCCCACATCTCTGTTTGGACTGTGTTGTACCGGTTCGACTGTGTTCGGACTGTGTTCGGAACGGTTAGGACTCTTTGAGACTGTGTTAGGATTGTTTGGGACTCGGTAGGACTTTGTTTGGATTCGTTTGGCAGTCCCATCGCTGGCAGTAACGGCCACCTCATCTCTCCAGAGATTGCAGATCTGTGCACAATATTCGATACTGTATTGAATGTGCTCTGGAGAACACAATTTCACCGCTGAAATAAAGAAGAGGAGTTCAGTTATTGATAAACAGCCACAGAAAACAAGGTTCCACCGAGACTTGAACTCGGATCACTGGATTCAGAGTCCAGAGTGCTAACCATTACACCATGGAACCCTTTGGTTCCTATAGCAATTAATAAAATAACTTTATAGTAACCATAATTATAACCTGGAGGAAAGTGATCTGCAAAGTTGACACTGAAACTTGGGTGAATTCAAGATTTAAATGATCAATTGCATTGGTCTGTACCATGAGAAGCATTGGTGTTATAGTGGTGACAATAGCTGCCTTCCAAGAAGTATATTCCCACCCAATGTCATTCTGAAATTGTAACAAAGACTGGGTTTGTAACAAACCCACGCGTGCAGAGCACAATGGATTAGCAGTCCATCGCCTTAATCACACGGCCACCTCAACTCTCCAGAGATTGCAGATCTGTGCACAATATTCAATACTGTATTGAATGTGCTCTGGAAAACACCCTTTAACCGCTGAAGTTATTAAATTATCAATTGTTCTTTACAGTGCCTGTATCTGTGTGTGTGTGTGTCTGTGTGTGTGTGTTTGTGGGGGTGTGTGCGCCTGTCTCTGTGTGTGTGTCTCTGTGCGCATGTGTGTGTATGTCTTGAAATTGAATAACTTCAGTGGTGACAGGGTGTTTTCCAGAGCACATTCAATACAGTATTGAATATTGTGCACAGATCTGTAAACTCTGGAGAGATGAGGTGGCCGAGTGGTTAAGGCGATGGACTGCTAATCCATTGTGCTCTGCACAATGGAAAATGATTTGAACCTCATCGGTTCAAATCATTTTTACAATGTCAGAATGACATTGGCTGGGAATAAACCTCTTGGAAGGCAGCTATTCTCACCACTATAACACCAATGCTTCTCATGGTACAGACCAATGCAATTGATAATGGGTACGGGCAGGGTGATCTGCCACCAGCCCCATCTCCTCCTCACTGGAGAGATTTTTCTGAGGTAAATAAAGACACAAATAGAACAATTGCATTCCCAATTTGAGGCCAATAGTAAAATGGTCCCAACTACTAGGATGCCTGCGTAGTGACATAAAGTGCATTAACAACACGCTATCTACTACTACAAGATAAACACAACACACAGTGTGGTCAAAACGGTGCCTAAAAGCACAGAAAGTACAACCAGCGTAAGCAGAGCACAGGGAATCCCTCTCTCCCTCTCTCCTCTCTCTCTCTCTCTCTCTCTCTCTCTCTCTCTCCCTCTCTCCCTCTCTTCCCCCCCCCACCGTAGCAGTCATTTTTGCCCCATCTCTGGCTGAGTGGTTAAGGCGATGGACTATAAATCCATTGGGGTTTCCCCGCTCAGGTTCCAATCCTGCCAACAACGATTGGTTAGACTACAGCCTGTCCTTTCAACCTAAGACTTTTGACGTCAAGTCAAGTTTATTGTCACATCAAAGTTATAAAAGTATAAGCAATGGGTGAAAATCTTATGTGCAATACCCGACGACAGACAGCAGTTATAAAAATATAAATAATAGAATAAAAAAACAAGTAAAAAGTACAAACTGTATAAAGTTAAATATATAAAAATATAAAAGTGCATATATGAAATGCAACATATTAGCACAAAAAAGAGCAATATATATATATAAATCAATGTAATAAAATATACATTGTTATATGCTATAGGCCCTTGTTCAGCAGCCTGATGGCCTGACTGTGGAAGCTGTCTCTGAGTCTATTTCTACAGCACTTGATACTGCGGTACGGCCTGCCTGACGGTAACAGTGAGGACAGTTGGGGGCTGGGTGGTCTTGTCTGTTATGATGCGTGTGGCCTTGGCCACGCACCACTTGTGGTGTATATCCAGGAGGGAGGGAAGCTCGGAGCCACGGAGGTCACGACTGCAGAGTCACTCCCCGTCTTCCACCGCAGGCTGAAAACCCATCTCTTCAGGACTCACTTCCCGGATCCTTCCTCGTAGCGTCAATTCAGTCAGTCAAAAGTAGATTACATATTATAGATAGGTATGTATTGTTCTAGATATTGTTGCATATTGTTTGCCAACTTATTGTACTTTTTCCCTTTCACTTTTCCCTGAATTATGGTACTTCTACCTGAGCCCTGGTTCAGTTATTGGAGACTTGTTAGAAATGAAATGCACTTTTGACTTCTGGTGACGAGTTGTTCTCTTCCCTTCCTTTGTTGAAACACACTACTGTAAGTGGCTTTGGATAAAAGCGTCTGCTAAATGACCGTAATGTAATGTCTGTGTCTAAATAGCCCCCACGACGTGCGTGAGAGAGGGGGGGTTGTTGTGGGTTAAGTGTTATATATATTGAAGAAGAATCCCCAACAAGACAATCTTGTTGGGTTGGATTCTTCTTGTGTTGTTTCCTGGTTCATTTTTCTGGTTACACCCTTTACAGGCAGGCAGGCGACTCATTTCAGAGAAACTTCTCAAGAATTGCAGTCAGTATTCAATAGTCTATATTGATTAAAGTGTTTACTTCTGAATAATGAATGACATCATGTTACAATGTGTGTACACTTCTGATTTTATTCTAAATGAATCAAAGTATCGTCAGAGACTGTGTGTGTCTGAGCTTCTGGTCCTCAGAGCTCTCTGTCTATGGTTCATATTTTAATAAGGTTATTATAGTTCATGACTGAGTGAGTCATGGAACAACAGCCTAGAAGAGGTTAGTCTGAAAGGAACTGAACTGGGAGGGGAACTGGACCAACTGGTTCATCATGCTTTGTTACCGAGTCAGAGATACTGTAGTCAACTCTGATCTGTGATGTATCATCCAATATATATCACTAATATATCATCATATATCACTTTATTACAGCAGGAAGAAGACTAAGATACTGTAGTCAACTCTGATCTGTGATGTATCATCAATATATATCACTAATATATCATTATATATCACTTTATTACAGCAGGAAGAAGACTAAGGTACTCTAGTCTGCAGTGAGTACAGCAAGTATTCAGTACATGCTATATAATTGGTACATTGTCAGTACATATACTCAGTATAATAGGTACATTGTTAGTACTTTTACTTGGTATAATAGGTACATTGTCAGTACTTGTACTCAGTAGAATAGGTACATTGTCAGTACTTGTACTCAGTATAATAGGTACATTGTTAGTACTTGTACTTGGTATAATAGGTACATTGTCAGTACTTGTACTCAGTATAATAGGTAAATTGTCAGTACATGTTCTCAGTAGAATAGGTACATTCTTGTCACGGTCCAACCCAGCTCTTTCCGCTCCTAGTCCTGGATTTCCGCGGGCTTTCTGGATCCGCGATGTCACCGGACTCCGTTCCGAAATGCCACTCCGTGTTTTCCCTGTCAGCCGTTTCTCACTGAACTCACCTGTTGTCAATCGCTCCTCATTGACCAAGCTGTATTCAAGCCATGTCTGTGTTACTCAATGCTGGATTATCACCCGGATTTCTCCAAAAGCCTCACGTTTGTATCAAGTTAAGTT
>CM051009.1:21061659-21119159 GCA_027704905.1 Muraenolepis orangiensis
ACCATCAGTGGTGAAGCGTCAGGGCCTTCAAGGTATTCAGAGAAGACCCTGGAACTCTCAGATGAAACCAAAGAATCAAATTAATTGTATTAATAAAATGTAATACAATTTAATAACATTTAATAAAATTTAAACAAAATGAATAAATGAGAATCGTATCTGTGTTATAATACAGTGTTACGTTGATTTGTTTGTCTTTCTCGGTCCATGCACGACGCATTTGAGTGGTTTTGTGTTGGAAAAACAATGCAACCAATCAGATATTTTTCTGGGTTGCTGGGAAGAATATCCAACGTAAATCAACCAAAGTATTCCCGCTGACATTGGCCCTTAGACGGAACGATAGCGTACGTTTGGATTGACAATTTGATCAACCAATCATATCGTGATTTGTAGCCAATGGGCGTATTCTTTCAGATTTCCCCGGCAGCTCAATATGGAGCTAGAAGGTGCAAGGTGGTGGCTGGCGCGAGAGTGGATCTAGCGTAGTGTTACGTTTTCTACGTTGTTTTTTTTACGCCAAAATGGCAACAGGTGAAGATGATGTCGTGGCGGAATTATTGTGTGAACCATTTTCAAGACGACCATTTAATGTTAAAATGGACATTATTAAAAGAGGCCGTCCAACACCTGACAATCTGGAGCTGACTCAAGTAGTCAAAGCAGGTTATGTTCGCCATTTTCAGTGTAGCAACTGGGAACGATACCCGTGGCTAACGGGCTCTACTAGCCACAAGAGGCTCTACTGATGGGAGTGTTGCTGTTTGGGACCGACAAGAGAGCAGGGAATTGGAACTTATTTTGGATCTGAAAAGCGATCATCTTTATGACCTGATGGTGGTCGAACCATCCAGAAGGACAGGAGAATGGATTTGGTCTTTAAGTGAACATCATTGGTGAGTGACACTCATTTGTCTTTGCTGGTTTTGTCTCAGCTGGTTGTTGCATTTTGTTTCCACACACTTGTTGACTGATTAGTTAATGGCTGTCTTGGGTTTGTTAAGCATTGTTGTGCATTTGAATTGAGAGTTTTGACTTGATCTTTCTTTGCATCGCTTAACGTGAAAAGACTTAACGTAACTAAGAGTTACAAAACCACGATCAATAATCACCTAATTTGCATATGTTTTGTCATTAGTACTTTCACCTTTTCACTTTCATTTTGACAGGTGAAAGTTCCAAAGTTACGTTAAGCCTTTTCACGTGAAGCGTGTTAGACCGTCCCTTTAACCGATAGCCTGTGTGTGGGGGTCTGTGGTGGTCTGTTACTTCACTACATGGACGCTGCTTTACAACTATGGTCCACTTGGAAATTGGCTGCGACAATCTGATCTTCCTAAATGAGATAAGGCATAAAGTGACTCCTCCGTGACGTCCGTCTGACTAGAACAACTGAATTTTCGAATGGTGGTGGTGATGGTGGGGGTGGTGGTCTACAGCAGGGGTTCCCAAAGTGGGGGGCGCGGGACCCCGAGGGGGGGGGGGGGGCGCGGGACCCCGAGGGGGGGGGGGGGGGGTCGCGAGATGATTTCAGAATCCTCTTGATGTGACCATGAGGTTTTTATTGTTAATAATAACGTGTGCATAGATATTTTTATATATGTACGGGTGACGAAAAATGAATTTTGATTCCGACAGATTCACGACAGTATCATTTGCAGCTGAAAAAAAAGCCACACACAATTTTCAATATCACGATTCCCCCCCCCCCCCCCCCTTGGACTTCACGATGTTCTCGATGGTGAAGCTCTGCGCACACGTTGTTTTTAATGTTCCAGTCCCTCCGGTGATAGTGGGGGGGGGGGGGGGTCTGTTATGTTGGGGGTCGCGGGCTGAAAAGTTGTGGAACCCCTGGTCTACAGAAGGTCCAGTTGTGATAGACACGCTTCGCCACTGGAGACCATTGATATAAATATAGGTTGATGTCTCTCTCTTTCTCATGGCTTGGGTGTGACTTGGCCGATACAAGACCATCAACAACTCACAGCCACGTTAGATGACAGATAGAAACAGTGCATAACAACTTGGTGTCAGGAGGGGGAAGTTGTACTGGGGTAAGTCCCAACTTTCTTATCAACTTAACAATTTAATAATGTTTAGGCTACTACCATATTCTCTGAAATGATGAGTTGTCTGTTACAAAATCATATTTAAAAAAAGGCTTTATACCTCGCAAAGGATGTCTGTACACTTACATTTCAAACAGTAGATGCACCAAATCTGGATGAAAATCCTATGGACTTTTTTAATTGAATCCGAGGCAGTTATTAAAGAAGGGATGTTCTGTACCACTGATTTCCTTGGCGGTTAACTGGGTTTTATTCATGTTGGCACCTAGTCGACAAAAAAGTTAAAGTCCAGATAAATAAAAAATGCCTAGTGATCCGTAAAAATTGTGGCACATTACAATTTAAAGGAGGCTAAACACTTTTGGAAAACCAATTCTAAACTATAAAATTATATATGTGTATATATATATATATATGTATGTATGTATGTATGTATGTATGTATGTATGTATGTATGTATGTATGTATATATATATATATATATATATATATGTATATATATATGTATATATATATGTATATATATGTGTATATATATATATATGTATATGTATATGTATATATACATATACATATATTGAAAGACAAACATTATTTAAAAAACTAGAAACTAAAATGCCATATAAAATTGTACATACATGTAGCTACATGTGTACTTTGATGGTTTAAATTATTTGCAAGGGTGCATTAAACTACACACGTCCACAATCTTGTCTCTGGGTTATCTGTCTCGGACGGGTTTCTAAAGAAACACAACCCAGGCTTGTCTCTTCGTCGGTTAGTGCAGCCGATAGCACAACAACTGCGTGGAAAAAAGTAAATCATGATATCATAACATATGGGTTATGCATTAATATAGTGTATATTCCCGCGCAACTGTTCAAAAGGCTACTATTGCTTTTCAGCACTTTTATTTCATTTTTGTACTTGAACTGGCATTATAAAAAATCTTATCTTGAATCTTGAATCTACTCAAGTTTCTCAGTCGGCATTCCAATCTTTAATTACACTGCAGGACCTTTGTTCACCAGTTGACTTTCAGCATAGACATGCAGCCAGGACCATCACGCTCACACACACACACACAATGAAAAAGATAATTGGAACATCCCTTTCGGAATCTGGTTCCTCATTGCAGTCCCAGGAGTGGCCCCAGCCGATCCACGCATTTTCGGGCATTGAGCAAGTCAATGACTGGATGTGCTTGTGATGTACTTGTGGTACATCCAGTCATTGACTTGCTCAATGCCCTTGATGAGCGGATCAATTCGGACCATAGTCACCGGTTGATGAAGAAATGTATATGTATATGTATATGTATATGTATATGTTTCCATAGTCAGCTTACCGATGCAATTTAGAGCCGACTCAAAATGCGCCAGAAAACACCATGAATTAATTACGGCCGTTGCATGTTATCCAAATAACCAAAAAAATATCACTTTAACAGTATTTATTGACATTTAATCTTTCTTTCACAGATTGGATAATCCCATTGTCAATATGGCAAAGTTAACAGGAATGATCATCTCTCTACTACTTCTGTGTTTTCTCACGAGCATCGTCATGCTGCTTGAAAACCAGTTGTGGACTTCTTTGACTGAGACTCCTTCTCAGTTGTGGAGCTCAATCTGGCATGCAGATTCACCTCCATGCGCGTGCCACAGATGTGTTACAGATGATGACGATCAGTGGTTTACGAAACGTTTCAACACATCTCTCAATCCCTTTTTAACACTAGACAACACTCTCTCAGAACACGACTTCAGATGGTGGAGGGTGAATATATTAAATTAAGCAATGTCACAAAGTAACAATGAATCCATATGCAAAACAATCATCAATGACTTTTTTTGTGCACTCGAAAGATAATTAATAATCCTCTTCTCTTTGCATAAGAAATTGCAGCCTGGCTCGAAAATCTTTCTCGACTATAGAGTGGCAGAGATGGATGTGTTGGAGTTGTTCCCAGAACAAGAGAGCTTCATGGACTCCAGGCCAGGTCGGTGCAGGACCTGTGCAGTGGTGGGGAATTCAAATAATTTGCTGGGGTCTCACTATGGAGCCGAAATTGACTTTCATGATGTCGTCATGAGGTAAGTTATGCTAGTATATCTTTCCAGCCCTTGTTGTCCTGAATATATATCCTGCTTGCCTGTCATTGAAAATAACAATCGCCCCATTTATGAGCTAAATTATCCACTGAATTTAAATAAACAAACAAACAAAGAGATGAAGGCTTATATCTAAAAATAACAAGACTGAAAATATGAATGTTTACTGACATATTTGCCCTTGACTGTGCGGTCTAGGTTCAACAGAGCTCGTATTGTGGGCTACGAAGAGGATGTGGGGAACAAGACGACTCTTCAGCTCATGTACCCAGCGAGCTCTATGGATTTGGATAACAACACACATCTCATGTTTGTTCCTTTCAAAACACATGACCTCCAGTGGCTAGTTAGCGCCTTCACCCCACATTCTATTAAACAGTAAGTCAGCAGGAAATTCAAATAATCCTGCAATATACAACAACAATGACCACATATATTTAAATGGCTTTAGTAGTGCTTAGCAATATCGAACATTTTGGAAAAGATGATACTTACTTACTTAGGATACTTAGAAATGTTCTGGTCGTGGGCACTGTGGCCCCTATGACCAGATCCACTTCAAAAAGTTCAGAATTGTCATAAAAATGTCATTACTCGTTTAATGTAATGTGTCGTATGTGCATTGGGTTGGTAGGCATAAGGCTAGAGGCCGATAGGGGTTCAGTCCCATTTCTTCATGCCATGTATATTTCAGCGGGTGCCTCTTCCAGTGCTTGTCCAGTCGAGCCTTGAATGAGTCTAAGGATGGTGCAGTTATCACTTGCTCGGGCAGCGCGTTCCAGTTATTTACAACTCTGTTGGTGAAAACATGATTTCTGGCTGCGGTTGTTGACCTTGACTTGGGAAACTTCAGTGTGTGTTCTCTGGTAATCGAGTCATTCACAGGATTCAGTAACTTTGGCAACAAGTTGTCATAAATACCATGGATCAATGTACGCCTCAATCACCTTGTAGTCTCCGAAAGATCAATGTCGGCAGGTCCAGAATCTGCAGTCTTTCATAGTATGGAGGACTTTGGAGGCTCGCTAGTTGCTTGGTTGCTCTTCTCTGCACTTTCTCCAAGGCCTCTATGTCCTTCTTCCGTCCTGGGTACCATATATGCACTCCATACTCAAGGTTTGATCAAACTAGAGCTTTGAACAGGAGCTTGAACGATTATGCATCCAGATATGAGTATGTATGCCTTATGACACCCATGATGCAGTTGGCTTTATTGATGGGTGTAGACATCTCATCATTTAAGTTCAGTTTCTCATCAAATATGTCTCCAATGTCCTTTTCCATGTTAACACTGATCAGTTAATTGGGTTCCCCAGTAGATGATGGCATGGTGTAGTTAGTTCCTGGTTTGTTCTTTTTTAATTTTCATGATCTTACATTTTCCTGTGTGAAATCTCAACTGCCGGTTGATGTCCTTTTGGAATATATCGATCTTGTTCTGATGAGATCGCTCTATACAACTTTGTGTCATCAGCCAACAGAAATTATGGCTGATGATGACTTTTTGAAAAATCATGAAAAGCAGCTAATAACTTCACAGAAAACAAAATTAGATTAGATTTTTGATTTTTTTGCATTTTTCGATTGTTTTTGCTTGATTTACTTGCTTGTTATTGTTGAAGTTCACCCACATTTCAAGCCATTCGAAAAAAAACAATCTGTGATGTGATATCAAGTTATTCTATTGGGGCTGGTTATTTGTTCTTGTGGGATATGATGAGTGCACTATATAGGGTATAATAATTCTAACTATATATTCAGGCAGCACTACAAAATGGCGAACTCACTATATAACATTTCTCCTGTAACAATTCCACTGTAATGGTTTTACGTTTTTGTTTTTTTCACAGAACATACACAGGGGTGAACATCGCAACCAAGGCTAATCAATATTTAGTGAGTATTGTTGTTCATCGATGTTCATGGTTTGGTAGCTTACATTAAGATGACCTTTTACAATTGTTTCATAGTTGTTATAATTGTTATAATTGTTCATATCGTTACACTTCTTTCATAGTGGTTCAAGGTGCCCTTGAGCAAGGCACCAGACCCCTACACTGCTCCCCGGGTGCTGTGTATACAATAGCTGCTCACTGCTCTTAATACGAGGATGGGTTAAATGAAGAGAAACTAATTTAACTGAGTGTGTATGTGTACATGTCATCATCGTCATGCTGTTCGTGGCGTAGCGACAAAGACTGCTTTCAAATGATTGTAAAGCCGCTCTCCAAACGTCTCTTTTGTTTGCCAAGGATGACCATGTCTTTGTGTTAATCAACCTCTGGTTTAGATTTCTCTTCATGGTGTCCTTGTATCGAGTCAAGGGCGGCCTCGTTTTCTCGACCCATCAGGGAGTTGGGAGTAGAGGAGCTGTTTTGGTAGTCTTTCAGATGGCATTCTCTGCACGTCCTTTTCCCGTCGTATGAGGTGATCTTCCATAGAAGGCAGACCTCCAGGATTTCTGTGTATTTAACCTTGTCTTTCCACATTATCCTCATTATTGATCTTAGGTGTCTCATCATAAAGGCATGTTGTTTTTTCACCTGGCTTCTATATACTGTCCATGTGCACCCAGGTAAAGGTTCTCCATCCTGGATTCATCAAATATGTCTATGAAAGCTGGTTGGAAAAACATGGAGGGTATCCATCCACTGGCTTCCTGGGTGTGGTGCTTGCAATACACATTTGTGATGAGGTAAATCAAATTGAAATATAAGCATACGCCATCATTCACCTCATAAGATATAGACAAGCTTTGTGTTGGATTTCCCAGGTAAATATTTTTGGATTTGGAGCAGACAAGGGTGGAAACTGGAGACACTACTGGGAAAAACCGGGACAAGGACTTCATGGAACTGGAAATCATGGTGGAGGGCGAGAGTATAAACTTATTCTGCAACTTGCAGAAAGGCAAAAAGTCAACTTCAATAAAGGGTGGTGAATGGGTTCACTGTCCCAATGGTAGTGGTCATAATACTTATATATATATATAAACTGTATACATATATATATAGATTACCTATGGCTGAAGGAATAGTTTGCCAGTGATCCGGATCCAGGGGTCTTTTTGGTGTGGAAGAGGTATGCGCTCTACTGAGCTCCTTTTAGTTTTTAGTGTTTTTAGTGTTCTTAAACTATGTTTGTGTGAATATGTCACCACCACAGCACTAGAGAGAGCTTGAAACTCAGTTGAGGTACTTTTAGACTCAATCCCGATGCTGACACAGGCCACAGTAAGCTGCAGCGCATCCTCTGCAGCTCGACTACTAACCCAGTGTTTCTCAAACGTTTTGAGCCGCGACCCCACAACAACATTTCGGTTGGGACTTGTGACTCCCTCCTTCTCGTCTCACCCTTCAAAGACACCCTTATTTGTGCCTATATTGGCTGATACTGTTTAAAAGGCTGCTTATCTCGGTGTCACAGTTTTGCATTCCTGTCTCCACATCACTCGCCCTGATAGCCACACCCTCTAATCACGTCTCCTCGCTCCCACTACACACTACCGGATAGCCACGCCCCCTTGTTAATTCTCACCCGCAAATGCAGCGCATCACAATTCACGTTGCTATTTAAGCCTACCTTCACACGGCGCTGGATTATCACACACATTGATTCTCGGGAAGCCTCACGTCAAGTTTATGTATTACGTCTTATGTTCTGTTTTTGGATCCACCGTGTTTTTGACCATCGCCTGTATTTTAACCTTGTTTTTGCCTTGCACTTTTGTACCTCTGCTTCAACCCTCGACTACCTGTATGCGCGCTGACATTAAAGCACCTGTTCCGTCTGACGTCCGGCCGTGACACTTGGTGCTTAATTGTGCAGGAGACAAACTTCACACATACTGTCACACATGACAGCAAACAGATGCACACAGACCTTTTAATACTTACCAAAAATATACAAACCAAAATCCATTTGGCATTCACCCGACAGCACAACTTCTTGTGAAGGAGCCACACCACTGATTCACAAGCTGAATAACGCTTATATTAATATCAGACATTGTACGGTTGTAAGGGTGGGACATTGCTGACCTCAACTGAGGAGGTGATCGAGCGGTGGAAAGAGCACTTTGAGGAACTTCTTAACCCTACTACACCCTCAACGGTAGAGACAGAGCTGGAGGATGAAGGACGGCAAACATCAATCTCCCTGGAGGAAGTCACTGCGGATGTCATACATCTCCATAGGGGCAAAGGCCCAGGGGTTGATGAGATCCGTCCAGAAATGCTAAAGGCTCTGGGTGTTGAGGGGCTGTCATGGATGACACGTTTTTTCAAAATTGCGTGGAAGTCTGGGACAGTGCCTGAGGAGTGGCAAACAGGGGTGGTTGTACACCTGTTCAAAATGGGGACCAGAGGGTGTTTGCCAATTACAGGGGTATCACATTACTCAGCCTCCCTGGGAAAGTCTATTCCAAGCCGCTGGTTCGGCCGATTGTCGAACCTCAGATTGAAGAGGAACAATGCGGATTCCGCCCTGGTCGTGGAACAACGGACCAGCTTTTCACTCTTGCAAGGATCCTGGAGGGGGCTTGGGAGTATGCCCATTTGGTCTACATGTGTTTTGTGGATTTGGAGAAGGCATATGATTGGGTCCCTTGGGAAATACTGTGGGGGGTGCTGCGGGAGAATGGGATGCGGGGGGTCACTATTGAGGGCCATCCAATCTCTGTTCTCTGTTCGCCCAAAGCAAGAGCTGTGTCCGGATTCTCGGTAGTAAGTCGGGCCTGTTCTCAGTGGGTGTTGGCCTCCGCCAGGGCTGCGCTTTGTCACCCATCCTGTTTGTGATTTTCATGGACAGGATTTCAATGCGTAGTCATGGAGGGGTGGGGGGGGTATGGTGGGCTCAGGGTTGAATCACTGCTTTTTGCAGATGATGTGGTCCTGTTTGCGTCATCAGTATGTGACCTTCAGCACTCACTGGATCGGTTTGCAACGGAGTGTGAAGTGGCTGGGATGAGGATCAGCACCTCCAAATCTGAGGCCATGGTTCTTAGCAGCAAACCGGTGGATTGTCTACTCCAAGTAGGGAGGGAGTCCTTATCCCAAGTGAAGTAGTTCAAGTATCTCGGGGTCTTGTTCTCGAGTGAGGGGAGGATAGTGCGTGAGATTGACCGCAGAATAGGTGCAGCGGGAGCGGTATTAGGTGCACTTTGATGCACTGTTGTAACCAAAAGAGAGCTGAGCCAGAAGACAAAGCTCTTGATCTACCTTCATCAGTCTTCGTTCCTACCCTTACCTATGGTCATTAGCAATGGGTAATGACCGAAAAGACGAGATTGCGAATAAAAGCGGCCGAAAAAAGTTTCCTCAGGAGGGTGGCTGGTATCTCCCTGGTAAGGGATAGGGTGAGAAGCTCAGTCACTCGTAAGAGACTCGGAGTAGAGCCGCTGCTCCTTTGCGTAGAAAGGAGGCAGTTGAGGTGGTTCGGGCACCTAGTAAGAATGCTTCCTGGTCACCTCCCGAAGGAGGTTTTCCAGGCACATCCAACCCCGGGGCAGACCATGGTACAGGTGGGGTGATTACATCGCCACACTTGCCTGGGAACGCCTCAGGATCCCTCAGTCAGAGCTAGTCGATGTTGCCAGGGAGAGGGAAGTTTGGAGTACAAGGATAAGCGGTAGACGATGGATGGATGGATGGACAATGTACATGATGTAGACGGGCTCCAAGCAAAGTGCTTGAAGCACAGTGCAAAACTCGGTTTTCCATTTCAGCATCGTTGATTTGGGAGATTTAATGGAAAAATAAATCACTCTTTTCAATACATTACGCTATTTTGTTTGTTGACAACCACCCCCAACACCAAAAAAATAGATAATCAAATATTTAATTAAATTAAGGGGAAGACATCTCACCTCTTCTTAAGCCCTGGCATTATAACTCAATGGACTAGCATCTGAACACTTAACACTTAACACTTCAATACTGTATCCTTCTCTTAATCACTTAATGTGTAATTGTCTTTGTTTAATCCTATACCTCTCAAACATACCTCTGTGGTTCTTATTTGCCTTAGGCCTATCAGTCTTTCAAACTCCCTTTGTGCTATTGTTGTGTTCTTTCACTTGTTTCTATTGCTGTTGGTGAACACAGCTCAGCAAGCAAGATGGGCGTTCCTATAAGGCTGTGAAGTCATGTAAAAGCCATGAATTGCAGCGCAAAAGACATGATTCAGGATTCAAGGTTTTAAGATTTGTATTTGCCATATGCAACAAGTACAATAAAATGCTTACTCCCCATTCGCAGTATGAATTCCCTACAATTTAACACTATATGCTATACTATATACTATATACTATACTTATACTATACAACACTATACCATAGCGATACTGTACACAATAAAATGAACAATAAAAACAACAATAAAGTGACTGATGGATGATATATGCTTATGATATATTTGTTGAATTGTGGAAAAAGCATTTAAAGCTTTTAAAGTGCCAGTAGTGCAGCAGCATCATGAATACAGTGCAGAACACTGCAGTAACTGTAATGACTCCAGAAAATACAGCAAAAGTATGATAGTGTAATGTAACATCAAAGACAATGTTATGATAGTGGCACTCCTAGCAGTTCAGTAGGCACACTGCCTGTGGATCAAATCTGTCCTTGAACCTGGTAGTCCTCGTATGGATGCTGCAGAACCGGCGACTGGAACGCAAGGTCCCGATGCCCAAAGGCACGGTCAAAAAAAGACTGCAGGTGCCAAATCTAAAAAAGGACCCATCCTCCAGCTGTACGCGGAGTGCAGGGGAAAGTTGGGCAGAAATATCACACACTTTGCTACTGCATGCAGGGTCTAGCCTCACGTCCAATAGACCATATTTGGGGATATTACGATTCACTGGTTTTAAACTGTATTTGTACATGGGACATAATGCATTGCACTAATAGGTGACCTTATTTATGTCCCACACTAATATTATAGGTTTTATGGGGAGAGAGGCATTGTGGGGAGACAATTGTTGCTTATCATAGCCTAATGTTGGCAGGAATTCTGAAATGACGCCTACGCTCAGTCACTCGTGAGAGACTCGGAGTAGAGCCGCTGCTCCTTTGCGTAGAAAGGAGCCAGTTGAGGTGGTTCGGGCACCTGGTAAGGATGCTTCCTGGTCACTGATCACTGGTTATTTTTTGCTTTTCAGCTCTTTTTATTTAATTTTTGTACTTTATATTTTTTCTTATTGTAAATGACTCATGAAGAGTACACATTCCAATAAACTTGTTAGAACTGGCAATATAAAACCTCTTGAAACTTGAATCTTGAATCTACTCAAGTCTCTCAGTCGGCATTCCAATCGTTAATTACACTGCAGGACCTTTGTTCACCAGTTTACTCTCAGCATAGACACGCAGCCAGGACCATCACCACTCACACACACACCCAAAAAAAAAGGCCAGATAATTGGAACTTCCCTTTCGGTATCTGGTTCCACATTGCAGTCCCAGGAGTGGCCCCAGTGTGGCCGATCCACACATTTCCGTTCCCCCTCCCCCCCCTATGTATGTTAGTGATAGTAGACTGAATTTGTAATGGCCTTTATGTTTCCTGAAAGGTGAGTTTTCACCTGAGTGTTGTTGCCTGATGTCGTGTGTGGGTGACCTAGGGGTCAGGGTAGAGGGGAGTGAGTTAGAGAGCCGGACGTACATGATGACCAGTTTGGTGGCTTTGGCCCAACATGCATCCCACTGCATGACACAATACCAAGTAGGCGATATGCAATGAATCTCAGAGGATATTTAAAAAATGAGGCCTCAGAATGAAGCCCTAGAACCAAAAAACTAACCCTAAGCACAGTAATAAACCATAGAACAAAACCCTTAACTGACCCTAACCCAGATATTCCACAAATGTGATCTCAGATGATATTCCAAAAATGAACAAGCCTTGAATAACCCTTAAAGGAAACCCTAACCTCAGAATGAAGTATAACCCTAACCCAGTGGTTCTTAACCTTTTTGGAA
Source organism: Muraenolepis orangiensis (assembly GCA_027704905.1). NCBI lineage: Eukaryota > Metazoa > Chordata > Actinopteri > Gadiformes > Muraenolepididae > Muraenolepis > Muraenolepis orangiensis. The sequence goes on from CM051009.1 coordinate 21,073,822, forward strand.
GTACTGAACCCCGCAAGTTTTATACGCACATTCACCGAACCCTTCGTTGTTGGAAAAATAAAATATGAGTTTTTCAAAATTGGACCGCCCGTCCTAAAGGGGGACCAAAGCGCTGAAAAAGGGTATGGTAGGCAGAAGCCAAAGCATTGATAGTAGTTTTTTTATTAACTTTTTTACTATTATTAATAAATTCGAAAAAAAAGGATTTCACATACATCAAACAAAGACATAAATAACACAAACCTACTAAGTCCCTAACAAAGAGCCTGACTTGTTTTATGTTCATCGTGAATAAGGACTGGGCGACATTGTTGACGTTTTGATTATTAAAAGTAGCGTATGTCACATGGGTGTCTAACAAAATAAAGGTAGGCTAGTCCTTGTCTATTGACGTTTTGGTCATTAAAAGACCGCAGGCCGATAGTAGGTTTGTGTCACTTATGTCTTTGTTTGATGTATGTGAAATACTTGTATGTAAACATACATTATGGTATTATAATGTTCTTGTAACTTACACATTTTTTTAAAAGCGCGGAGGTGGACAGTGGAGGTGAACCGAGGTGACGTATGTCCGTTCTGGAGTGGAGCTCCACTTGCCCATGAGTCTGCAGCCAGACGCTCTTGTATGAGTGAGGTGAACGGAACGGACACGCACACAGTGTGTGTGTCTTGACCTCCGCCGAACCCCTGAGACTGAGTCACCGAACCCCTGGGGTTCGATCGAACCCAGGTTAAGAACCACTGCACTAAATGAACAAGCCTTAAAAGAAACCCTAACCTCAGAATGAAGTCTAACTCTAACCCATGAAACAAACCCTAGAACCAAACTCAAAAACTAAACCCTAACCCTGAACCTAAAAACCCCAAACTCTACTTGGATATTCCAAAAAACGCTCAAAGAGTTTGATCTCACAAAAGTGTGCAGAAGCAGGTTTGGAAGTTTGGAAGAGACCTGGAAGGAGGGGAACCACCACATGTTTGGTCCTAAGGTTGATTCTAGGGGTAGGATTTCACATTGTTCCTGTAAATGTGATCTATGATTTTCCAAAAATTTTATTCCAGAATTTCAAATCATGTGACCCAAGATTTTAAAAAGGGGTAGAAAATTTGTATTCGATTACATTACATTAGATTAGATTCAAATGTATTGTCGTGAAAAAACGTGTGATCAGCATGTAAAGTTTTAATAAAATGCCTAATGGATGATTTGTAAAGGGTGGCTGGTGCAAAAAGCATTTGGTGCAAAGGACTGTAAGTGGTCCTGTACGCCTATTGTTAATCACCATGAATAAACACCCATGTTAGTCATCTATCTTACCCTTCCTGTTAGAGGAGATCATTGATATAAATATCGGTTGATGTCTCTCTCTTTCTCATGGCTTGGGTGTGACAGAACAACTTGGTGTCAGGAGGGGGAAGTTGTACTGAGGTAAGTCCCAACTTACCCAACGCAAACATTAAACCCCCATAGCCGTGGAGCGCTGCCATCACTGCAGCTGCATCTTGACGTCGATGAGAGGTGCGGCAGCTGATTCGGTCACTGATTCGGTCACTGGTTCGGTCACTGGTGCGGCAGCTGATTCGGTCACTGCGGCAGCTGATTGCTCATACAGTTTTGTATGAGCAATATTACCGGACATTTTGACCGGCAGGTTTTTAAATTACTGTTTTTTTATAATTTTTACCCACTAAAAACCGGTAAATACCGGCTAACGGACACCCTGATATATATATATATATATATATATATATATATATTTATTAATATAAATACATTTTATTGTCATAATTCTAACTTGTATTTAGTATAAATACGAATATAAATGTGATAGATTATTGTTTGTGTTTTAGTTTAACCCACTTAGTATAGTCTCCCCCATGCCAGCATTGAGGTGGTCACGTTTGAATTTCAGTTCCTGGTTGTCTGCTGGTATATTTGTATGTTCAGCGTCATTCACCCATCGTTCATTTTGTGGGAATTAATTTCCCACAAAGTCGGTTAGTCGGTCCTTAACACCAACAGACAAACATTCCTGCTGTATGTTCCAAGTTCTCACGTCACATTCGTGGCATTTATTTTAAAATAAAGGATGAAATAATAAATTCATGCGGGGAGTCTGAATGTGTTGGTGCACAACTGTGGTCCTGATTGGTTGATCAATGAAGGGGATGCCATGTGTGAAAATGAGGAACTCAGACTTACAGTACATGGATGACAAATAAAAGGGAAATGTGGTCTTCCTGATTGAACATGAACAAGAACTCTTGTGAGATCTCAAGAACTCTTGTGAGATCTCAAAAACTCTTGTGAGATCTCAAGAACTCTTGGATCACATACCAGTGGTCATGTATTCTGTCCATCAGAGAAGGACAAGAGGCTCAATCAATCTGAAACTCTGTTGCAGGTTCTGTGTGCCCATTTGTAAACGTAACCTAAAAGACACTGAAAGACCCTCACTTGTTTGTTGAGATCTGTATTAAGATATCAAAGTATCCACCACACAGCAATACAAAGTGCTTAACAAGTGAAACAACACAACACTTCATAGCTTTACGTGTTGTCACAGCCTTACGGGAAAGCCCACCTGGAGGGAAAACTGCAGTTGTTGTGCGATCGGATGTAGTAACCGTCGAGGAGACAAGCCAGGGTTGTGTTTCTTAACATTTTTTAACTAACAATACAAATAAAACGTATAATTATTCATTATTATTAACAGCAGTTGTTTGAAGGGATAGAAGGTTTACCAGTATGCCTCAGTGGCGGCTGGTGGTGGGGAGGAAGAAAGGTGTTCTTGGGGAAGCTTGGTGAAGTTTGGTGGTGGATGGGGATGTTAGTGAGGGCATATAAGGCAGTGGTGAAGCATCTAATTAATTGTATTATTACAATTTAAATATAATGAATAAATCGTATCTGTGTTGTTGATCTGTTATATATTACAGTTTTACGTTGATTTGTTTGTCTTTCTCGGTCCATGCACTACGCATTTGAGTGGTTTTGTGTTAGAAATAAAATGCAACCAATCAGATATTTTTCTGGGTTGCTGGGAAGAATATCCTTCAACCAATGTATTCTCTGTTCTTGAGTGAATGCTTTGGCCCTTAAACTGAATGAGAGAATACATTTGGATTGACAATTTTATCAACCAATCATATATTGGTATGTAGCCAATGGGCGTATTCTTTCAGATTTCCCCACAGATCCATAGTGCGCTAGAAGGTCTAGTTCACTGGCTCGAGACAGAGGATCTAGCTTAGTGCTACGTTGGTTTTTTCTACGTAGGTTTTTTACGTCGAAATGGCAACAGGTGAAGATGAGGTTGTTGCAGAATTGTTGTTAGTACCCTTTTCAAGACAACCATTCAGTGAAAAGATGGACATTATAAAAAAGTTTTAACGCTCCCCGTCACCACTGCATCTGTGGAAATAACATTTTCCGCCCTCAAACGGATAAAAACATATGGAGGAACAGAACAGGACAATCCAGACTCACTGCATTAGCTTCCATAGCTATTGAAAGGCAACTCCTTTTCGATATGAAAAGCAGTGATCAGCTTTATGACCGGGTTATCGAAACATTCATCCAGAAGGACAGGAGAATGGATCATCATTGGTGAGTGAGACAAATTTGTCTTTGCTGGTTTTACCGCAGTGTTTTGTCTCGTTAAGGTTGCATTTTGTTTCCACACACTTGTTGAATGATTAGTTAATGGCTGTCTTGAGTTTGTTTAGCATTGTTGTGCATTTAAATTGAGAGTTTTGACTTGATCTTTCTTTGCATCGCTTAATGTGTAAAGACAACGTAACTAAGAGTTACGTTGAAGTCTTAACGCAGCTTTATGAGAGGAAAACACTTAATGTAACATAACTTCCGTAATAGTAGGATTTAGGTTTTGATATTTTGACTATAATGACAAGACATATGCCAGAGACATTTGGTGATTATTGATCGCTGTTTTGGAACTTTAAGTTATGTTAAGCCTTTTCACGTATCGTTTTAGACTGTCCCTTTCATCGATAGCCTGTGTGTGGTGGTGCTGTGTTGGTCTGTTACTTCACTAAATGGACAGTGCTTTGCCAACTATGGTCAACTTGGAAATTGGCTGCGACAATTGATCTGCCTAAATTAGATAACGCGTGAAGTGACTGCCTCCGTGAGGTCCGTCTGACTAGAACCACATTTTCAAATGGGGGGGGGGGGGGGGGGGGGAGTGGTTATCTACAGAATGTCCAGTTGTGATAGACACGGTTCGCCACTGATATAAGGGCATTTCAAATCCAGACATTTGAAGCAGCATGAGGAGATTTTGTGTAAGTAGTAAGCTATACCAGTGGAAAACTGTGCTGCTCAAAACTGTATCTTCTTTGTCGGCAATTGAATGATTGAATCCTCTTTATTGGTCACATAAATGTACACACACAGTGAAATTAGTTTCTCTGCATTTGACCCATCCTATTATTAGGAGCAGTGGGCAGCTGTTTGATATACAGCGACCGGGGAGCAGTGAAGGGGTCTGGTGCATTGCTCATGGGCACCTCGGCAGTGCCCATGTGTTTTGGGGACTTGAATCGGCGACCTTCTGGTTCCCAAGCCAACAGACTGAGCTACTGCTGCCCCTTAGATTGAATAGATCAATCTTATGCCAATTTGAGACATATATAAACCAATCAAGTTTTCTTTTGTATCTTACAGCTATCTTAAGAGCTGATTATTTCTGAAAAAAATATGATCAATGCAGTGAGAGTAATCATTGATCTTGAATTGGGATTGTGGTGAGACAAGAAAAAGTCAATTTCTTAGAAGCTGAATTTTAGAAAATGTTTAAAATCTCATACTGATGCTAAATTGAGCTCAGTTTGGTCTATGATAAAAAGGCTAGACAAATAATTTTGAATGTACCTTTTCTCTGGGAGTAACCACTGATTTAAGCATGCTAGAATGTGTCTTATATATAGTTGTCAATTTGTGCTGTGAAGCTGTTCTTCTTACATGTTCAAGAGATGGTCTGACCACAGAACTACATAATGCATAGCGTGAGCGGCTAGAGCTACCTGTATTTAATAAAAATAAGACATACTATAATAATATTGTAAAACCAGGTATGCACGTAAATCTCGTAAATTGTCTAATCACAAGCCAAAGAAACACCACCTTGACATGGTCAGCCATGCTTTCTGTTTACATTTGGCGTCATGCACTTGGAATGCTTTTGAGTAACTCTAAAATATAAGACTTGATTTTTCTGGAACGCAGAATTGAATACACAACGTCGCCACACACAACATTTTGGCGACCAGGATCGGATGTTTAAGTGGGAAGACAGAGTTTGCATGTCAAGCGACAAAGGCTCTCTCTGGTAAAGATCGCGGAGCGGGGGTATGTCTCATGATAAATAGATCTTGGTGCAACCAAAGTCATGTACATCCCCTCAAGTCTTTCTGTTCCCCGGACCTGGAGTACCTGATGCTTATGTGCCGTCCACACTGGCTACCTCGGGAATTTACAGCGGTAACCGTGACCGCTGTTTACATTCCCCCACAAGCCAACATGGACACAGCGCTGAAGGAACTGTATGGGTCTATCAGCGAACAGGAGTCGGCACACTCCGAGGCTGCTCTCATCGTGGCGGGGGACTTCAACAAGGCGAACCTGAAGAAGGTTCTCCCGAAGTTCTACCAACACATAACGAGCAACACACGGGGCGAGTGGATCCTCGACCACTGCTACACCCCTTTCCGTGATGGCTACAAGGCCCTCCTCCGCCCACCATTCGGCAAATCAGACCACCGCTCTATCCAGCTACTCCCCGCCTATAGGCAGAGACTGAAGCAGCAACCGATCGCTGTTAGGGAGGTCCAATGCTGGTCGGACCAATCGGACTCTATGCTGCGGGATTGTTTTGATCGCGCTGACTGGCACATGTTCCGCGTTGCCTCGGACAATAACATCAACGAGTACGCGTCGTCGGTCACCGGGTTCATCAAGAAGTGCATAGATGACATTGTTCCGTTCGGATATATCCCAATCAGAAACCGTGGATTAACGGCGATGTTCGCGCTGCCCTACACGCGCATAACGCCGCCTTTGGGTCCGGGAATACGGAGGAATATACGAGAGCTCGTTACGACCTCTGTAAGACCATCGTCACTGTCAAGCGGGAGTATAAGGACAGAGTGGAAGATAAATTCAAGAGCCACGATGCGAGGTGTATGTGGCAGGGGCGGCAGAAGATAACGAACTTCAGAGGGAGAACCAGTTGTGTAGAGAACTCCTCTACCTCCCTCCCAGGAGAGCTAAATACTTTTTTTGCTCGGTTCGACGTGAATGGCAGCCCGCCGAAGCCAGCGCCGCCTGAGGAGACCAGCCTGCTGAGCATCTCTGAGGCGGATGTGCGCCGCACCTTCAAGTGGCTGAACATCTGTAAGGCGGCAGGCCCCGACGACATCCCAGGCCGCGTACTCAGAGCATGCGCAGACCAGTTGGCAGGAGTCTTTGCAGACATCTTCAACCTCTCCCTGTCCCAGGCTGTTGTCCCCACGGTCTTCAAGATGTCCACCATCGTGCCTGTCCCTAAACAACCCAAGGTAACATGCCTGAATGACTATAGACCTGTAGCCCTCACCTCGATTGTCAGCAAATGCTTCGAGAGGTTGGTCAAGGACTTTATTTGCTCCGTGTTACCTGCCACGCTGGACCCATGGCAATTTGCATATCATCAAAATAAGCTCTCAAATCTCTCAAAATGAGCCCTCTCCTCTACTCCCTCTACACCCACGACTGCATGGCTATGCACAGCTCCAACGTCATCATCAAGTTTGCTGACGACACGACAGTGATTGGCCTGATCGCTAGAGCAGTGGTGCCAGGAGAACAGCCTCGCCCTCAACGTCAAGAAGACCAAGGAGCTGATCGTGGACTTCAGGATGCAGAGGTGAGAGCACAGCCCTATCTCCATCGACGGTGTTGCAGTAGAGAGGGTCAGCAGCTTCATGTTCCTCGGTGTGCACATCTCCGAGGACCTCACATGGTCCACGCACACCACACACGTGGTGAAAAGGGCCCAACAACGCCTGTATTTCCTCAGGCGTCTGAAGAAATTCAGCATGGGCCCCCGCATCCTGAGAACATTCTATAACGGCACCATTGAGAGTGTTCTTACAGGGTGTATCACCGCCTGGTACGGGAACTGCACCGCACTCGAGCTCAGAGCGCTTCAAAGGGTGGTGTGGACGGCCCAGTATATCGTTGGAGGTGTGCTCCCCTCCCTCCTGGATATATACAATCAGCGGTGCGTGGCAAAGGCCAAACGCATCATAAAAGACCCACCCCAGCCACGAACTGTACTCACTTTTATCATCAGGCAGGCGATACCGCAGTATCAAGTGCCATACAAATAGGCTTAGAGATAGCTTCCACAGTCAGGCCATCAGGCTGCTGAACAAGGGTGTATAGCATATAACAATGTATATTTTATTACATTGATTTATATATACATATTGTCCTTTTCTGTGCTGATATTTAGCATTTTATGAATTGCATTTTTATTTTATTTTTTTACTTTATTCTATTTTTATTCTATTTTTATCTATTTTTATCTTATTTTTATAACTGCTGTCTGTCGTCGGGTATTGCACATAAGATTTTCACATCACTGCTTTATACTTGTGTAAACTGTGAAGTGACAATAATCTTGACTTGACATGACTTAAATCATTGATGGCCAAACACCCATGTTAGTCATCTATCTTACCCTACCTGTTAGAGGAGATCATTGATAGAAATATCGGTTGATGTCTCTCTCTTTCTCATGGTTTGGGTGTGACTTTGCCGATACAAGACCATCAACAACTCACAGCCACGTTAGATGACAGATAGAAACAGTGCAGAACAACTTGGTGTCAGGAGGGGGAAGCTGTTCTGAGGTAAGTCCCAGGTAAGTTGAAATTTAAAAAAGGCTTTATACCTCGCAAAGGATGTCTGTACACCTACATTTAAAACGGTAAGTGCACCAAATCTGGATGAAAATCCTATGGACTTTGTGAATTGAATCCGAGGCAGTTATTAAAGAAGGGATGTTCCGTACAACAGATTTCCTTGGCGGTTAACTGGATTTTATTCATGTTGGCACCTAGTCGACAAAAATCCGTAAAAATAAACACTTTTGGAAAACCAATTATAAACTATACAATTATATATATATATATATAAAATATAAAAAATTATAATAATACAAAAAAAGAGACATTTAATTATGCGGTACAATCCCAAAAAAAGGGTTTCATTTTATTCATGAAATATAAACTATCCAAGTCACACTGATTAAACTCTGTGGCTGGCTTAGGGCTGGTTCTGTTGTGCCTCCCCCACGCTCTAATCGATCCCAGGTGTTGCCCATATTAATCAGGCCTACTGGGACTAATTAACACCTGGGATCTACCCTTCTTTAGGCTGCCGAGGACCGACGTCGGGCGTTCGGTTATTGAGAACCACCGTCACGAGAGACTGCATGTTCCAGCTCCGACCTCGCCAGATATCCAGTCCAACCATGCCTTGTTTATGTTTTTGATGTTGGAGATATACAGTAAAGACATTTTTTCCTTTGTTTTGAGTGTCCGTGTCTCGCTACTTCTGGGTTCTTTGGCACATTTGGTTCTTCGGTCTCGCTGGGGTCTAACAGGTTCCTCCCTTACTATGTAAAAGTCTTTACAATGACTCTTATATATATATATATATATATATATATATATATATATATATATATATAAATAATAACAAGTAAAGTAATAAATACAATTATTGGGAATGGATTCAGTCTTTCTGTAGATTTTACTGTTTATTCAAATATATCATATTGACCCATATTGATTCATCTTCTTCGGTGGGCGGGGGGGTGTGTTATGGGCGTCTGTATATCAGAGTTCTCTGAAGGGAGGTCCACGTCACAGACTTTCAAAACCCCTGGGGGACAAGAAATGGTAAAAAAATAAGCTTGTGAATAAACCAGATGAGAACGGCTATAATTGCTGGTGTGGATTATTGTGGGTGTCACGATACTCTCACAAACAACAATTCCATATACAATTGTACATACATGTAGCTACATGTGTACTTTGATGGTTTAAATTATTTGCAAGGGTGCATTAAACTACACACATCCACAATCTTCTCTCTGGGTTATCTGTCTCGGACGGGTTTCTAAAGAAACACAACCCAGGCTTGTCTCTTCGTCGGTTAGTGCAGCCGATAGCACAACAACTGCGTGGAAAAAAGTAAATCATGATATCATAACATATGGGTTATGCATTAATATAGTGTATATTTCAAAAGGCTACTATTGCTTTTCAGCACTTTTTATTTTATTTTTGTACTTTATATTTGTACTTATTGTAAATGACTCATGGGGAGTAAACATTCCAATAAACGTGTTAGAACTGGCATTATAAAAAATCTTATCTTGAATCTTGAATCTACTCAAGTCTCTCAGTCGGCATTCCAATCTTTAATTACACTGCAGGACCTTTGTTCACCAGTTGACTTTCATCAGCCAGGACCATCACCACCCACACACACACACAACAAAAAAAGGCCAGATAATTGGAACTTCCCTTTCTGAATCTTGTTCCACATAGCAGTCCCAGGAGTGGCCCCAGTGTGGCCGATCCACCCATTTCCATCCCCCCCCCCCTATGTATGTTAGTGATAGTAGACTGAATTTGTAATGGCCTTTATGTGGCTAATAAAGTGCAAGTGCAGTAAGTAAACAATCGAGTAAGACGCTAGTACGCTACTAAAAAGTGATGAGAGGACGCGCTAGGTGGAAGGATCCGGGTAGTGTTTCCTGAAAGGTGAGTTTTCACCTGAGTGTTGTTGCCTGATGTCATGTGTGGGTGCCCTAGGGGTCAGTGTAAGGGGAGTGAGTTAGAGAGCCGGACAGACATGTTTGGTGGCTTTGGCCCAACATGCATCCCACTGCATGAAACAATACAAAGTAGGCGATATGCAATGAATCTCAGAGGATATTTAAAAAATGAGGCCTGAGAATGAAGCCCTAGAACCAAAAAACTAACCCTAAGCACAGTAATAAACCATAGAACAAAACCCTTAACTGACCCTAACCCAGATACTCCACAAATGTGATCTCAGATGATATTCCAAAAATGAACAAGCCTTGAATAAGCCTTAAAGGAAACCCTAACCTCAGAATGAAGTATAACCCTAACCCATGAAACAAACCCTAGAACCAAAAACCAAACTCAAAAAATGAACCCTATCCCTGAACCTAAAAACCCCAAACTCTACTAACCCTACTTGGAAAATTCCAAAAAACGTGATCCCAGATAATCTAAGAGTTTGATCTCACAAAAGTGTGCAGAAGCAGGTTTGGAAGTTTGGAAGAGACCTGGAAGGAGGGGAACCACCACATGTTTGGTCCTAAGGTTGATTCTAGGGGTAGGATTTCACATTGTTCCCGTAAATGTGATCTATGATTTTCCAAAAATTTCATCCCAGATTTTCAAAAGGGGTAGAAATAGCATTAGATTACATTACATTAGATAACAATACGCCTATTGTTAATCACCCATGAATAAACACCCATGTTAGTCATCTATCTTACCCTACCTGTTAGAGGAGATTGATATGAATATCGGTTGATGTCTCTCTCTTTCTCATGGCTTGGGTGTGACTTTGCCGATACAAGACCATCAACAACTCACAGCCACGTCAGATGACAGATAGAAACAGTGCATAACAACTTGGTGTCAGGAGGGGGAAGTTGTACTGGGGTAAGTCCCAACTTTCTTATCATCATCAACCTAACAATTTAATAATGTTTAGGCTACTACCATATTCTCTGAAAAATGAATCTGGATGAAAATCCTGAAGGGAGGCCCACGTCGCAGACTTTCAAAACCCCTGGGGGAAAATAAATGGTAAAAAAATAAACTTGTGAATAAGCCAGATGAGAACGGCTATAATTGCTGTTGAATCTTCTTCCTGCTGCATACAAAGCATGATGGGTGTCACGATACTCTCACAAACAACAATTGAAAGACAAACATTATTTAAAAAACTAGAAAATAAACTGCTAACTACTTAAAACAAAAAAATGCCATTTGTACATACACATATAGTATAATTGGTGCTCCTTTGCTAGGTTAACATATGCCAACAAGATAGAAGTAACGCTTGTGATATAATGCAGACTGGTAAACCCCTCTATGCCTCCAACAACTGCTGTTAACTAACATAACTTGTCAAGGCCACTCATTAAAATACTCAGTGTTTAGCTAACCTTTGAATTATTGTTCTCTGCAAAGACATGTGTACTTTGATGGTTTAAATTATTTGCAGGGGTGCATTTAACTACACACATCCACAATCTTCCCTCTGGGTTATCTGTCTCGGGCAACCCAGGCTTGTCTCTTTGTTGGTTAGTGCACCCGATAGCACAACAATTGCTTAGAAAAAAAGGAAATCATGATGTCATAACAGGACTGTAAGTGGTCCTGTACGCCTATTGTTAATCACCCATGATTAAACACCCATGGTTATGCGTTAATATATTGTCTATTCCCGCACAACTGTTCAAAAGGCTACTATTGCTTTTCAGCACTTTTTATTTTAATTTTGTACTTTATATTTTTACTTATTGTAAATGACTCATGGGGAGTAAACATTCCAATAAACTTGTTAGAACTGGAAACAAATAAAAAATCTTGAAACTTTATTCTTTCCTGCCTCCTTTCCTCCTTCCTTTCTCAGTCTGCATCGTTAATTACACCGCAGGACCTGTTGACTCTCGGCATAGACACGCAGCCAAGACCAACACCACCCACACACACCCACACACACACACACACACACACACACACACACACACACACACACACACACACACAGATGAAAAAGGCCAGATAATTGGAACTTCCTTTTCGGAATCTGGTTCCTCATTGCAGTCCCAGGTGTGGCCCCAGCTTATTGATCCATGCATCTCCGGGCATTGAGCAAGTTAATGACTTGATTCGCCTTGTGGCACATCCAGTCATTGACTTGCTCAATGCCCTTGATGAGTGGATCGATGGGACCATAGTCACCTGTTGATAAAGAAATCTACATCTAAGTATCATCTGTGCCGTTTGTGGTAAGCTTTTTTTAGAATTTGGAAAAATGTGATACAGGTTGAATGGAAGCCCACATGACATCTCTGTTCGCTCAGATACACAATTACCAATAGTAACTAAATAGTCAGTCTTTTAGGTAGGACTTGAACCAATGCAGTGCTGTACCAGACAGCCTGACTCACATTTCTAGCCTGTCAATCAATATTCTATGATCCACCGTATCAAGTGCAGCACTGGGATCAAATAGTACTAGAACTGATATGTTTCCATAGTCAGCTTACCAATGCAATTTTGAGCAGACTCAAAATGCACCAGAAAACCCGATGAATTAATTACGGCCGTTGCATGTAAAAAACAAAATATTACTTTAACAGTATTTATTGACATTTTAATCTATCTTTCACAGATTGGATAATCCCATTGTCAATATGGCAAAATCAACAGGAATGATCATCTCTCTACTACTTCTGTTTTTTCTCACGAGCATCGTCATGCTGCTTGAAAACCAGTTGTGGACTTCTTTGACTGAGACTCCTTCTCAGTGGTGGAGCTCAATCTGGCATGCAGATTCACCTCCATGCGCGTGCCACAGATGTGTTACAGATGATGATGATCAGTGGTTTATGAAACGTTTCAACACATCTCTCAATCCCTTTTTGACACTAGACAACACTCTCTCAGAACACGACTTCAGATGGTGGACGGTGAATTTATTAAATTAAGCAATGTCACAAAGTATCAATAAATCCAGATGCAAAACAATCATCAATGACTTTTTTTGTGCACTCGAAAGATAATTAATAATCCTCTTCCTCTTCCTCTTCGCATCAGAAATTGCAGAATGGCCCAAAAACCTTTCTCAACTATAGAGAGGCAGAGATGGATGTGTTAAAGATGTTCCCAGAACAAGAGAGCTTCATGGACTCCAGGCCAGGTCGGTGCAGGACCTGTGCAGTGGTGGGGAATTCAATTAATTTGCTGGGGTCTCACTATGGAGCCGAAATTGACTTTCACGATGTTGTTATGAGGTAAGTTATGTCAGTGTATCTTTCCTGCCCCTTGTTGTCCTGAATCCTGCTTGCCTCTCATTGAAAATAACATTCACCTTATTTATGAGCTAAGTGATCCACTGAATTTAATTAAACAAACAAACAAAGAGATGAAGGCCTACAAATAACAAGACTGAAAATATGAATGTTTACTGACATATTTGCCCTTGACTGTGTGGTCTAGGTTCAACAGAGCTCGTATTGTGGGCTACGAAGAGGATGTGGGGAACAAGACGACTCTTCAGCTCATGTACCCAGAGAGCGCTGTGGATTTGAATAACAACACACATCTCATGTTTGTTCCTTTCAAAACACTTGACCTCCAGTGGCTAGTTCGCGCCTTCACCCCACATTCTATTAAACAGTAAGTCAGCAGGAAATTCAAATAATCCTGCAATATACAAGAACAATGACCACATCTATTTAAATGGTTTTAGTAGTGTTTAGCAATGTCAAACATTTTGGAAGTGATGATACTTACTTTCTTAGGATTCTTAGGATACTTTCTTAGGAATGTTCTGGTCGCGGACATTGTGGCCCCTATGACCAGATCCTCCTCATCAAAAAGTTCTGAATTGTCATTAAAATGTCATTATTTGTTTAACTGTCATATGCGCATGGGGTTGGTAGGCTGTAGGCAAGAGGCCAATAGGGGTTGAGTTCCATTTCTTCATCCCATTTATATTTCAGCGGGTGCCTCTTCCAGTGCTTGTCCAGTCCAGCCTTGAATGAGTCTAAGGATGGTGCAGTGATCACTTGCTTGGGCAGCACGTTCCAGTTATTTACAACTCTGTTGGTGAAAACCTTGATTTCTGGCTGAGGTTGTTGACCTTGACTTGGGTAACTTCAGTGTGTGTCCTCTGGTAATCGAGTCATTCACAGGACTAAGTCACTTTGGCAACGAGGTGTCATAAATACCATGGAGATATTTGTACGCCTCAATCCCCTTGTAGTCTCCGAAAAATCAATGTTGGCAGGTCCAGAATCTGCAGTCTTTCATGGTATGGAGGAATTTGGAGGCTTGCTAGTTGCTTGGTTGCTCTTCTCTGCACTCTCTCCAAGGCCTCTATGTCCTTCTTCCATCTTGGGTATCATATAGGCACTCCATACTCAAGGTGTGGTCTAACTGGAGCTTTGAACAGGAGCTTGAACGATTAAGCATCCAGATATGAGTATGTATGCCTATATGAACCCCACCTCGGGACAATGTGGGGTCCTCGGGGGGAGGTGTAGCCACGGAGCAGATGTGGAACCAGCCCGGGAAACGATTGGCTCAGAACCACGAGGTGCTAGTGTAGCCACGGAGCAGACAGAGCTAGCCTAGGAGCTAGAGACACGAGGAGTTAGCCTGGAAGCTAGGAGGTAGAGACTTGGGGAGCTAGCCTGGAAACTAGGAGCTAGAGACACGGGGAGCTAGCCTGGAAGCTAGGAGCTGGAGACACGGGGAGCTAGCCTGGGAGCTAGGAACTGGAGACACAGGGAGCTAGCCTGGGAGCTTGGAACTGGAGACACAGGGATCTAGCCTGGAAGCTTGGAGCTGGAGACACAAGGAGCTAGCCTGGAAACTAGGAACTGGAGACACAGGGAGCTAGCCTGGAAGCTAGGAGCTGGAGACACAAGGAGCTAGCCTGGAAACTAGGAACTGGAGACACAGGGAGCTAGCCTGGAAACCAGGAACTGGAGACACAGGGAGCTAGCCTGGGAGCTAGGAACCGGAGACACGAGGAGTTAGCCTGGAAGATAGGAGCTGGGGACACAGGGATTCAGCGTAGTTACGAAGTAGGTGAATCGACTACCTGGCATAACTCGGATGGTGTCCCGCTCCCTGCTTCTGGGTTCCCGGCTTGGCTCATTTTAGGCTTGACCATTGTGTTTTCTTCTTCAGGATGGTTCTCGGTAAGGTACGCAATGGTGAAGCCCTGACGTCGGTCTTCGACAGCCTTAAGTAGGGTAAATCCCAGGTGTTCATTAGCCTCAGCCAGCCCGATTATGATGGGCAACACCTGGGATCGATTAGAGCGTGGGGGCACAACAATTCTTCCTGTACCAATTCCACTGTAATGATTTTTTTTTTCACAGAACAAACCAACGGGTGAAAATCGCAAACAAAGCTAATCCAGATTTAGTGAGTATTGTTACAATTGTTTCATAGTTGTTCATATTGTTCATATTGTTCATATTGTTCACATTGTTACACTTGTTTCATAATGGTTTAAGGTGCCCTTGGTCAAGGCACCAGACCACTACACTGCTCCCCGGGTGCTGTGTATACAATAGCTGCTCACTGCTCCTAATACGAGGATGGGTTAAATGAAGAGAAACTAATTGAACTGTGTGTTTGTGTACATGTATGTGACTGAATAAAGAGGATTAAATCCCCAAGATTTTGAGATAACATTCAATGTAAGACCACAGTAAAGGCTGACTCAGTGTTCTGTGTGCACCCAGGTAAAGGTTCTCCATCCTGGATTCATCAAATATGTCCATGAAAGCTGGTTGGAAAAACATGGAGGGTATCCATCCACTGGCTTCCTGGGTGTGGTGCTTGCAATACACATTTGTGATGAGGTAAGTCAAATTGAAATATAAGCATACGCCATCATTCACCTAGTAAGACAGACAAACTTTGTGTTGGATTTCCCAGGTAAATGTTTTTGGATTTGGAGCAGACAAGGATGGAAACTGGAGACACTACTGGGAAAATCCTGGAGAAGGAATTCATGGAACTGGACCGCATGGTGGAGGGCAAGAGAATAAACTTATTCTGCAACTTGCAGAAAGGCGAAAAGTCAACTTCTATAAAGGGTTGTGAATAGTTTCGCTGTCCCAATGGTAGTGGTCGTAATACTTATATATATACAGTATATATATATAGATTACCTATGGCCGATGGAACAGTTTAGCCAGTGATCCGGATGCAGGGGACTTTTTGGTGTGGAAGAGGTATGTGCTCTACTGAGCTCCCTCTAGTTAAGGAATGTGTTCTTAAACTATGTTTGAATCTGTCACCACCACAGCACTAGAGACAGCTTGAAACTCAGAAACTCAAGTACTTTTAGACTCAATCCCGATGCTGACACAGGCCTCAGTAAGCTGCAGCGCAACCTCTGCAGCTTGCCTACTAACCCAGTGGTTATCAAACGTTTTATATCTCAAACGCCCATATTGGCCGATGATGTTTAAAAAGGCTGCTTATCTCGGTGTCTTATTGTGCAGGAGACATACTTCACACATACTGTCACACATGACAGTGACCAGATGCACACAAACCTTGAAATACTTATCAAAAACATACGAACCAAAATCCATTTGGCATTCACCCGACAGCACAACTCCTTGTGAAGGAGCCACACCACTGCTTCACAGGCTGAATAACGCTTATATTAATATCAGACATTGTACGTGCTCCAAGAAAACTGCTTGAAGCACAGTGCAAAACTTGGTTTTCCATTTCAGCATCGTTGGTTTGGGAGATTTAATTGAAAAAATCACAGTAATTTAGTATTTACAGTATTATTTTAGTTTTTTGACAATCACCCCCACACCACAAAAACTCCCTTTGTGCTATTGTTGAGTTATTTCACTTATTTGTATTGCTGTTGTTGTGAACACTTGTGTAAAAAAGATCTCAGCAAGCAAGATAGTGTCTTTTATTGAAATAGCTGGTGGGCAGCAGAAGAAGTCTGTGTTTTTCTGTCCAGGTGGGCGTTCCTATTAGGCTTTGACGTCATGTAAATGCGATGAATTGCAGCGCTAAAGACATGATTCAAGATTCAAGGTTTTAAGATTTGTTGCCATAAGAAACAAGTAAAATAAAATGCTTACTCCCCATTCGCAGTATGAATTCCCTAGAATTTAACATTATATGCTATACTATGTACTATATACTATACTTATACTATACATACTACTATACTATACTATAACAATACTGTACACAATAAAAATAACAATAAAAACAAAACTAAAGTGACTGATCCTGAGCCTAGATATATGCTTATGATATATACATTTAAAGCATTTAAAGTTCCAGTAGTGCAGCATCAATACAGTGCAATACAGTGCAGAACACTGCAGTAAGTGAAATGAGTCCAGAAAATCCAGCAAAAGTATGATAGTGAAATCATCTAAGACAATGTTATGACAGTGGCAGCACTCTCAGCAGTTCAATAGGGGCACTGCCTGTGGACAAAAACTGTCCTTGAACCTGGTAGTCCTTGTATGGATGCTGCAGAACCGGCGACCGGACTGTAAGGTCCCAATGCCCAAAAGCAGGGTCGAAAAAAGCCTCAAGAAGCTAATGAAGGCTAAGTACATGCTGCAGGGGCCAAATCTAAAATAGGGCCCATCCTCCAGCTGTACACGGAGTGCAGGGGAAAGTTGGGCATAAATATCCAACATTTTGCCACTGTATGCATGTTCTAGACTCACGTCCAATAAAACATATTTTGGGATATTAAGATTCACTGGTTTTGAACTGTATTTGTACATGGGACATAATGCATCGCACTAATAGGTGACCTTATTTATGTCCCACACTAATATTATAGGTTTTATGGGGAGGGAGGCGTTGTGGGGAGTCAATTGTTGCTTATCATAGCCTAATGTTGGCAGGTATCCTTCTAATATGATGGCTACGCCCATCACCACACACACTCACACACACACACACACACACACACACACACACACACACACACACACACACACACACACTCACACA
Source organism: Muraenolepis orangiensis (assembly GCA_027704905.1). Taxonomy (NCBI): domain Eukaryota; kingdom Metazoa; phylum Chordata; class Actinopteri; order Gadiformes; family Muraenolepididae; genus Muraenolepis; species Muraenolepis orangiensis. The sequence goes on from CM051009.1 coordinate 21,091,714, forward strand.
CACACACACACACACACACACACACACACACACACACACACACACACACACACACACACTCACACACACACACACACACACTCACACACACACACACACACACACACACACACACTCACACACACACACACACACACACACACACACAAACACGCACACACGCACACACGTCATGCAGGCTGTTAAAGCCCTATAAAAGTCCCAAACCTATTCAACAGCCTAGATGGCTGCTATTTAAGGTTGTTGGTTTGCAATTACTACGTTCTCTTAATGCCATCAGTAATGACATACCTGACAATGAAAACATAAATACAACTCTGTCAGGAAACACGTACACATTTAAATAAGCTCCTACATACATATTAACTAATGTTACAATGTTGACAAGACATATTAAACAGACATAATAGTGTATGTGTATGTGTCACAAAAACTAATTGTGTTTATGTGTTTAGTGTATAGGTGTGTGTGTTTGTGTGTGTTTGTGTTTGTGTGTGTGTACATCTGAACTCTAAGGGCATACAGAGGCGAGAAACACAGAGAAGTGTTTTGAGTCATAGGGCCAGAGCCCCACAGCAGCTGGGTTAAACTACAGGTTAATTAATTTAACATATTGGCTGAGTCCATTACATGTTTCTCATAGGGGGAAATGTTTATACTTTAATATGTATAGTTAATAGAAAAGATACATATTATACTAATAGTCTTGTATTCTATATATTTATATGTATTTATTAATATAAATACATTTAATTGTCATAACTCTAACTTGTATTTAGTATAACTACAAATATAAATGTGATAGATTATTGTTTGTGTTTTAGTTTAACCCACTTAGTATAGTCTCCCCCATGCCAGCATTGAGGTGGTCACGTTTGAATTTCAGTTCCTGGTTGTCTGCTGGTTTATTTGTATGTTCAGCGTCATTCACCCATCGTTCATTTTGTGGGAAATAATTTCCCACGACCTGGTATTTATTTTCCTACTACCTGTTTTTGCATTATTTGGGTACAATAAACCCCTTTTTGTCAAAACTGCCTGCGTACCAGTCGGGTAGTCGGTCCTTAACACCAACAGACAAATGTTTTTGATTTCACCAGGTTCATGACGCATGTTGTACTGCTACAACATTCCTGTTGAAGTGTGTTGTTTGTTATCTCTTCCCGTTTGTCTCGTCTGTTGGGGAATGTAATTGCACTGTGGTGCCAGTCGGGCCGGTCAGGCAGTGCCAATAAACATTTGACAAGTAGATAAAAAACTATAACAATTAGCTAATTATGTAGCTCTGTGAATGTGATGATTTACCTGTCTTGACAGGTACTTGACAGGTACTCTTGTTCAACAACAACATCATCTTTTACCTATGCACCTGCACACAAAACATGTAATTGATCTGTATTTAGTACCACCCGCTGTATGTTCCAAGTTCTCACACCACATTCGTGGCATTTATTTTAAAAGGATGAAATAATAAATTCATGCGGGGAGTCTGAATGTGTTGGTGCTGTGGTCCTGATTGGTTGATCAATGAAGGGGATGCCATGTGTGAAAATGAGGAACTCAGACTTACAGTACATGGATGACAAATAAAAGGGGAATGTGGTCTTCCTGATTGAACATGAACAAGAACTCTTGTGAGATCTCAAGAACTCTTGTGAGATCTCAAGAACTCTTGTGAGATCTCAAGAACTCTTGTGAGATCTCAAGAACTCTTGTGAGATCTCAAGAACTCTTGGATCACATACCAGTGGTCATGTATTCTGTCCTTCAGAGAAGGACAAGAGGCTCTATCAATCTGAAACTCTGTTGCAGGTTGTGTGTGCCCATTTGTAAACGTAACCTAAAAGACACTGAAAGACCCTGTAATGGAAAAATCATATGTTGTCCCTTCTATCACTCTATTGACCTCAGGGTTCTAGTAGAGAATGCAAATGTAGTTCTCCCTATCACCCTTTTGTCCTATTGTCCTGAGGGGTCTTGTTGTCCTTATCCTGTTTGACCAACTGTAATGTTTATCTCACAGCGGGGGGACAGTGGCTATTGCAGCCTACAGCTGTTGAAGGGGGGTTGGCATACAACTATTGAGTTGGATCAAAGTCTTGGCCGCTCCTGGTTCAACACCTCAGGCTTCCTCTGTCTGCACAAGAGTTCCTCTGTCCCGTGCTGGAGATGGGGGTGGTGGAGCCAGGTGGTCAAGATTTGCATCATTGGAGTGAAAGACAGTGTCTTAGGGGCAGTCCTAAGAAGGGATAAATACTGAGTGTTGCCAGCATTACGGTGGACATCCCTATCCTCACCTCATGGGATTCGGGGCTCCCGACAAAGCTTTGTCTGTCTGTTGTCTGTCTGTTGTCTGACTGTCTGTCAATTTGTCTGTTTGGCCACTTGTCTACTTGTATTTGTTCTGCTTGCTTGATAAATCTTCAAACTTAATTGAGTTCATGTGTGACAGTTCTTATTGATTGATAATTTGCCTTCTTATTCACGTAGATTTCCACCACAGGCAACCCAGGCTTGTCTCTTGGTCGGTTAGTGCACCCGAAAGCACAACAATTGCTTAGAAAAAAATTGCATTCCAATCGTTAAATACACCGCAGGACCTGTTGACTCTCGGCATAGACACGCAGCCAAGACCAACACCACACACACACACACACACACACACACACACACACACACACACACACACACAATGAAAAAGGCCAGGTAATTGGAACTTCCTTTTCAGAATCTGGTTGCTCATTGCCCACATGACATTTTTGTTCGCTCAGATACACAATAGTAACTAAATAGTCAGTCTTTTAGGTAGCACTTGAACCAATGCAGTGCTGTACAAGACAGCCTGACCCACATTTCTAGCCTGTCAATCAATATGCTATGATCCACCGTATCAAGTGCAGCACTGGGATAGTACTAGAACTGATATGTTTCCATAGTCAGCTTACCAATGCAATTTAGAGCAGACTCAAAATGCACCAGAAAACCTGATGAATTAATTACGGCCATTGCATGTTATCCAAAAAACGAAATATTACTTTAACAGTATTTATTGACATTTTTATCTATCTTTCATAGATTGGATAATCCCATTGTCAATATGGCAAAATCAACAGGAATGATCATCTCTCTACTACTTCTGTGTTTTCTCACGAGCATCGTCATGCTGCTTGAAAACCAGTTGTGGACATCTTTGACTGAGACTCCTTCTCAGTTGTGGAGCTCAATCCGGCATGCAGATTCACCTCCATGCGCGTGCCACAGATGTGTTACAGATGATGACAATCAGTGGTTTATGAAACGTTTCAACACATCTCTCAATCCCTTTTTGACACAAGACAACACTCTCTCAGAACACGACTTCAGATGGTGGACGGTGAATATATTAAATTAAGCAATGTCACAAAGTAACAATGAATCCATATGCAAAACAATCATCAATGACTTTTTTTGTGCACTCGAAAGATAATTAATAATCCTCTTCTCTTCGCATCAGAAATTGCAGAATAGAGAGGCAGAGATGGATGTGTTAAAGATGTTCCCAGAACAAGAGAGCTTCATGGACTCCAGGCCAGGTCGGTGCAGGACCTGTGCAGTGGTGGGGAATTCAAATCATTTGCTGGGGTCTCACTATGGAGCCGAAATTGACTTTCATGATGTCGTTATGAGGTAAGTTATGTCAGTGTATCTTTCCTGGCCCTTGTTGTCCTGAATCCTGCTTGCCTCTCATTGAAAATAACATTCATCTCATTTCTGAACTAAGTGATCCACTGAATTTAATTAAACAAACAAACAAAGAGATGAAGGCCTATATCTACAAATAACAAGACTGAAAATATGAATGTTTACTGACATATTTGCCCTTGACTGCGCGGTCTAGGTTCAACAGAGCTCGTATTGTGGGCTACGAAGAGGATGTGGGGAACAAGACGACTCTTCAGCTCATGTACCCAGAGAGCGCTGTGGATTTGAATAACAACACACATCTCATGTTTGTTCCTTTCAAAACACATGACCTCCAGTGGCTAGTTAGCGCCTTCACCACACATTCTGTTAAACAGTAAGTCAGCAGGCAATTCAAATAATCCTGCAATATACAAGAACAATGACCACATCTATTTAAATGGTTTTAGTAGTGCTTAGCAATCAAACATTTTGGAAGTGAGGATACTTACTTTCTTAGGATTCTTCAAAATGTTCAGAATTGTCATTAAAATGTCATTACTTGTTTAACTGTCGTATGCGCATGCGGTTGGTAGGCTGTAGGCTAGAGGCCAATAGGGGTTCAGTTCCATTTCTTCATCCCATGTATATTTCAGCGGGTGCCTCTTCCAGTGCTTGTCCAGTCGAGCCTTGAATGAGTCTAAGGATGGTGCATTTATGAGATTTTAACCATTTAATAAAAAATTCAGCTTCTAAGAAATAGACTTCTTCTTGTCTCACCACAATCTCAATTCAAGATCAATGATTACTCTCACTGCACTGATCTTAATTTTTTCTGAAATAATCAGCTCTTAAGATAGCTGTAAGATACAAAAGAAAACTTGATTGGTTTATATATGTCTCAAACTGGCCTAAGATTGATCTATTGGTAAATGGACATTTATATAGCGCTTTTCTAACCAATGGTTACTCAAAGCGCTTTACATATCAAGTCTCACATTCACCCATTCATACACACATTCAACCACCGACGGTGGAGTCAGCCATGCAAGGAGACAGCCAGCACGTCAGGAGCAGTTAGGGTTAGGGTGTCTTGCTCAAGGACACCTCGACAGCTTTTGCTAGGAGGCCTATTCAATCTAAGGGGCAGCAGTAGCTCAGTCTGTTGGCTTAGGAACCAGAAGGTCGCCGATTCAAGTCCCCGAAACACATGGGCACTGCCGAGGTGCCCTTGAGCAATGCACCAGACCCCTTCACTGCTCCCCGGTCGCTGTATATCAAACAGCTGCCCACTGCTCCTAATAATAGGATGGGTCCAATGGGCCTTTTATTTGTCATCCATGTACTGTAAGTCTGAGTTCCTCATTTTCACACATGGCATCCCCTTCATTGATCAACCAATCAGGACCACAGTTGTGCACCAACGCATTCAGACTCCCTGCATGAATTTATTATTTCATCCTTTATTTTAAAATAAATGCCACGAATGTGGCGTGAGAACTTGGAACATACAGCGGGTGGTACTAAATACAGATCAATTACATGTTTTGTGTGCAGGTGCATAGGTAAAAGTTGATGTTGTTGTTGAACAAGAGTACCTGCCAAGACTTGACAGGTAACAAAATCATCATTCCATTCACAGAGCTACATATCTAATTGTTTATTGGCACTGCCTGACCGGCCCGACTGGCACCACAGTGCAATTACATTTGGCAACAGACGAGACAAACAGGAAGAGATAACAAACAACACACTTCAACAGGAATGTTGTAACACTACAACATGCGTCATGAACCTGGTGAAATCAAAAACATTTGTCTGTTGGTGTTAAGGACCGACTACCCGACGTCGTGGGAAATTAACGATGGGTGAATGACGCTGAACATACAAATATACCAGCAGACAACCAGGAACTGAAATTCAAACGCGACCACCTCAATGCTGGCATGGGGGAGACTATACTAAGTGGGTTAAACTAAAACACAAACAATAATCTATCACATTTATACAAAATACAAGTTAGAATTATGACAATTAAATGTATTTATATTAATAAATACATATATATATATTGAATAAAATACTATTAGAATAATATGCATCTATTCTATTAACTATAAATATTATATATTTATAAAATCTATAATATTATAACAGAAACATATAATGGACTCAGCCAATATGTTAAATTAATTAACCTGTAGTTTAACCCAGTTGCTGTGGAACTCTCGCCTCTGTATGCCCTTAGAGTTCAGATGTATATAAACACAAACACACACACACATAAGACATAAACTTAAACACATAAACACTATTTGTTATTGTACTTTGTACGGACCTTGACTTTTATGTCTGTTTTATGTTTGCATTGTCAGGTATGTCTTTACTAATGGCATTAAGACAAATGTATGCTACCTGGACTTTATGAAAGCATTCAACAAAGTACCCTGTGTCAGCATCGGGATTGAGTCTAAAAGTATTTCAACTGAGTTTCAAGCTGTCTCTAGTGCTGTGGTGATGACAGATTCAAACATAGTTTAAGAACACATTTCTTAACTACAGTGAGCTCAGTAGAGCGCATCCCTCTGCCACACCAAAAAGTCCCCTGGATCCAGATCACTGGCAAAACTGTTCCTTCGGCCATAGGTAATCTATATATATATACTGTATATATATTTATGTATCCAGTATATATAGAAGTATTATGATCACTACCATTGGGACAGAGAAACCATTCACCACCCTTTATAGAAGTTGACTTTTCGCCTTTCTGCAAGTTGCAGAATAAGTTTATACTCTTGCCCTCCACCATGCGTTCCAGTTCCATGAAGTCCTTCTCCAGGATTTTCCCAGTAGTGTCTCCAGTTTCCATCCTTGTCTGCTCCAAATCCAAAAACATTTACCTGGAAAATTCGACACAAAGCTTGTCTATATCTTACTATGTGAATAATGCCGTATGATTATATTTTAATTTGACTTACCTCATCACAAATGTGTATTGCAAGCACCACACCCAGGAAGCCAGTGGATGGATACTTTCCATGTTTTTCCAACCAGCTTTCATGGACATATTTGATGAATCCAGGATGGAGAACCTTTACCTGGGTGCACACAGAACACTGAGTCAGCCTTTACAAGTGGTCTTACATTGAATGTTATCTCTAAATCTGGAGGATTGAATCCTCTTTATTCAGTCACATACATGTACACACACACACAGTTAAATGTGTTTCTTTGCATTTAATCCATCCTCGTATTAGGAACAGTGAGCAGCTATTGTATACACTGTGCCCAAGGAACAGTGTAGGGGTCTGGTGCCTTGATCAAGGGCAACTTGAACCACTATGAAACAAGTGTAACAATATGAACAATGTGAACATTTATAACAATTATAACAACTATGAAACAATTGTAAAAGGTCATCTGAATATAAGCTGCCAAACCATGAACATCAATGAACAATACTCACTAAATCCTGATTAGCAATTTTCACCCGTTGGTATGTTCTGTGAAAAAAACGTAAAACCATTATAGTGGAATTATTTTGTGGTATATTTTGAAGTGCTGTCTGAATTTATAGTTAGAATTATTATACCCTATATAGTGCACTCATCGTATCCCACAAGAACAAATAACCAGCCCCAATAGAATGACTTGATATCACATCACAGATTACTTTTTTTCGATAGTGGAAAATCATCAATGCAAAATGTACCCTGTAATGTGAGGTAAAACAAAGGCTTGAAATGTGGGTTGAACTTCAACAATAACAAGCAAGTAAATCCAGATGCAAAAACAATCTACAGCTTGGGAAACTGCCATATGTATGGAAATCATTAAACATCACGCCAATATACAAAAAAGGTAGTAAGGAACAGCCTAGTAACTATCGTCTTGTAAAACTTACATGTATTCTTTGTACACTCCTAGAATCCTTGATTAGAGAAGACTTAGTTTCCAATATGAAACTCCACCATATTTTAAGCAAAAGACAATTTGTCTTCATCAATGGAAGGTCTACAACCCTGCAACTCCTTTATCTGATGGATGAATGAACGAAGGTCACCAATTCCAGTCTAAGTATAAATGTATGCTAGCTAGACTTTATGAAAGCATTCGACAAAGTACCCCATCGTCGTCTAGTATCAAAGCTGCAACATTATGGAATAGGGGGAGAACTCCTTACCTGGTTAACAGACTTACATTACCAAAGAAGAAGACCAAAGAGTTGTCATCAATGGTCAAGAATCTTCATGGCGTAATGTGACTAGTGGTATCCCACAGGGCTCAGTCCTCGGACCATTGCTATTTGTGTTATACATAAACAATCTACCTGATAGCATATTGTCCCCATAATTTCTGTTTGCTGATGACACAAAGGTGTATAGAGCGATCTCATCAGAACAAGATCAATGTATATTCCAAAAGGACATCAACCGGCTACATCAGTGGTCTGAAACCTGGCTGTTGATATTTCACCCAGGAAAATGTAAGATCATGAAAATTGGAAAGAACAAACCAGGAACTAACTACACCATGCCATCATCTTCTGGGGAACCAAATTAACGAATCAGTGTTAACATGGAAAAGGACATTGGAGTCATATTTGATGAGAAACTGAACTTTAAGGATGAGATGTCTACATCAATCAATAAAGCCAACTGCATCATGGGTGTCATAAGGCATACATACACATATCTGGATGCATAATCATTCAAGCTCCTGTTCAAAGCTCCAGTTAGACCACACCTTGAGTATGGAGTTCCTATATGGTACCCACGACTGAAGATGGACATAGAGGCCTTGGAGTGAGTGCAGAGAAGAGCAACAAAGCAACTAGCAAGCCTCCAAAGTCCTCCATACCATGAAAGACTGCATATTTTGGACCTGCCGACATTGATCTTCCGGAGACTACGAGGGGATGTGATTGAGACATACAAATTAATCTATGGTATTTATGACAACTCATTGCCAAAGTTACTGAATCCTGTGAATGACTTGGATACCAGAGGACACACACTGAAGTTACCCAAGTCAAGGTCAACAACTTCAGCCAGAAATCATGTTTTCAGTTGTAAATAACTGGAACAAGCGGTCAGTGTGGTCACTGACCGCTGTGGTCACTGCACCATCCATTCAAGGCTCGACTGGACAAGCACTGGAAGAGGCACCCCCTGAAATATACATGGGATGAAGAGACCGAACCCCTATCGGCCTCTAGCCTACAGCCTACTAACCGCATGCGCATATGACAGTTAAACAAGTAAACTTTTTGCAGAGGATCTGGTCATAGGGGCCACAGTGCCCCCGACCAGAAAATGTCTAAGTATCCTAAGTAAGTAAGTATCATCACTTCCAAAATGTTTGACATTGCTAAGCACTACTAAAGCCATATAAATAGATGTGGTCATTGTTCTTGTATATTGCAGGATTATTTGAATTGCCTGCTGACTTACTGTTTAATAGAATGTGGGGCGAAGGCGCGAACTAGCCACTGGACGTCATGTGTTTTGAAAGGAACAAACATGAGATGTGTGTTGTTATTCAAATCCACAGCGCTCTCTGGGTACATGAGCTGAAGAGTCGTCTTGTTCCCCACATCCTCTTCGTAGCCCACAATATGAGCTCTGTTGAACCTAGACCGCGCAGTCAAGGGCAAATATGTCAGTAAACATTCATATTTTCAGTCTTGTTATTTATATAGACCTTCATTTTTCTTCTCTTTGTTTGTTTATTTAAATTCAGTGGATCCCTTAGCTCATAAATAAGGTGAATGTTATTTTAAATGAGATGCAAGCAGGACAACAAGGTGCAGGATACACTGGCATAACTTACCTCATGACGACATCATGAAAGTCAATTTCGGCTCCATAGTGAGACCCCAGCAAATTATTTGAATTCCCCACCACTGCACAGGTCCTGCACCGACCTGGCCTGGAGTCCATGAAGCTTTCTTTTTCTGGGAACATCTCCAACACATCCATCTCTGCCACTCTATAGTCGAGAAAGGTTTTTGGGCCTTGCTGCAAATTCTGATGCGAAGAGAAGACAATTAATTATCTTTCAAGTGCACAAAAAAAGTCATTGACGTTGGTTTTGCATCTGGATTTATGGGTGGTTTTCACCCATGTGACTAAGTCCTTTACAACGGTTGCTATCCGCCATGTTGGAGCCCCTCGAACGTAAACACAGAGTCACAATACAGACGCTCGAGTGAAGAAAACGATGGTTCATTGTAGTATAGTTGGCTGTGGAAGTAAAAGGACAGCGTAGGACTATTTCATATACCTTCTGTTATACATAATCAAGGTGAAGAGTTTGAAACAATTACTGAAGAGAGAAGAGAATCTTGGATTTCGGCAATAAGTTGAGATGATACAACAACTAAAAACATCCTGAAGAGCGAGAGAGTTTGCAGTAAGCATTTTGTTTGGGGACAGCCCGCTATAAACTGGGACAGATATAATGTGGACTGGAAACCAACGCTTAACCTCGGGAAAAGACAATATAGAGAGGGAAACGTTGAGGCGGCTGCAAACATAATAAGATATATAGCAACATGCTACTATATAATAAGTTATAGATATATAGCAACACGTTACTATAATATACATAACAGTAATAAAGGAGCATGTTACTATATATTAAATCATATACATAGCATAGTATAGTTGGGCATCGTATCGTCTCAATGTATGTAGTATTTAATAGTATGTTCATAAAAATATATATAACTTATTTATTTTATAGTATCATGTTCATATATAACTATTATGTAAGACATATTGCGTACTTGGAAAGCACTGGGATATCTTTAGCTAGATATTCCAAGTCATCCTTGGTTTCTTAGAACCAAGATCCATAAAAAAGTAGAAAAGAACGTGAGAGCTAAATACAAATGGCTTATGTTTACATAGATTTGAACACTGCGAGGAGCTCCAACATGGCCGACACCCAAATATAGACAGCCCTCTGACATCATCTGAAAACCACCCATTGTTACTTTGTGACATTGCTTAGTTTAATATATTCACCGTCCACCATCTGAAGTCGTGTTCTGAGAGAGTGTTGTCTAGTGTCAAAAAGGGATTGAGAGATGTGTTGAAACGTTTCATAAACCACTGATCGTCATCATCTGTAACACATCTGTGGCACGCGCATGGAGGTGAATCTGCATGCCGGATTGAGCTCCACAACTGAGAAGGAGTCTCAGTCAAAGAAGTCCACAACTGGTTTTCAAGCAGCATGACGATGCTCGTGAGAAAACACAGAAGTAGTAGAGAGATGATCATTCCTGTTGATTTTGCCATATTGACAATGGGATTATCCAATCTGTGAAAGATAGATTAAAATGTCAATAAATACTGTTAAAGTAATATTTTGTTTTTTTGGATAACATGCAACGGCCGTAATTAATTCATCGGGTTTTCTGGTGCATTTTGAGTCTGCTCAAAATTGCATTGGTAAGCTGACTATGGAAACATATCAGTTCTAGTACTATTTGATCCCAGTGCTGCACTTGATACGGTGGATCATAGAATATTGATTGACAGGCTAGAAATGTGAGTCAGGCTGTCTGGTACAGCACTGCATTGGTTCAAGTCCTACCTAAAAGACTGACTATTTAGTTACTATTGGTAATTGTGTATCTGAGCAACAGAGATGTCATGTGGGCTTCCATTCAACCTGTATCACATTTTTCCAAATTCTAAAAAAAGCTTACCACAAACGGCACAGATGATACTTAGATGTAGATTTCTTTATCAACAGGTGACTATGGTCCCATCGATCCACTCATCAAGGGCATTGAGCAAGTCAATGACTGGATGTGCCACAAGGCGAATCAAGTCATTAACTTGCTCAATGCCCGGAGATGCATGGATCAATAAGCTGGGGCCACACCTGGGACTGCAATGAGGAACCAGATTCCGAAAAGGAAGTTCCAATTATCTGGCCTTTTTCATCAGTGTGTGTGTGTGTGTGTGTGTGTGTGTGTGTGTGTGTGTGTGTGTGTGTGTGTGTGTGTGTGTGTGTGTGTGTGTGTGTGTGTGTGTGTGTGTGTGTGTGTGTGTGTGTGTGTGTGTGTGTGGTGTGTGTGTGTGTGTGTGTGTGTGTGTGTGGGTGGTGTTGGTCTTGGCTGCGTGTCTATGCCGAGAGTCAACAGGTCCTGCGGTGTAATTAACGATGCAGACTGAGAAAGGAAGGAGGAAAGGAGACAGGAAAGAATAAAGTTTCAAGATTTTTTATTTGTTTCCAGTTCTAACAAGTTTATTGGAATGTTTACTCCCCATGAGTCATTTACAATAAGTAAAAATATAAAGTACAAAATTAAAATAAAAAGTGCTGAAAAGCAATAGTAGCCTTTTGAACAGTTGTGCGGGAATAGACAATATATTAACGCATAACCATGGGTGTTTAATCATGGGTGATTAACAATAGGCGTACAGGACCACTTACAGTCCTGTTATGACATCATGATTTCCTTTTTTTCTAAGCAATTGTTGTGCTATCGGGTGCACTAACCAACAAAGAGACAAGCCTGGGTTGCCCGAGACAGATAACCCAGAGGGAAGATTGTGGATGTGTGTAGTTAAATGCACCCCTGCAAATAATTTAAACCATCAAAGTACACATGTCTTTGCAGAGAACAATAATTCAAAGGTTAGCTAAACACTGAGTATTTTAATGAGTGGCCTTGACAAGTTATGTTAGTTAACAGCAGTTGTTGGAGGCATAGAGGGGTTTACCAGTCTGCATTATATCACAAGCGTTACTTCTATCTTGTTGGCATATGTTAAGCTAGCAAAGGAGCACCAATTATACTATATGTGTATGTACAATTTTATATGGCATTTTTTTACCGGTTTATTAAGCTTTGTTTTAAGTAGTTAGCAGTTTAGTTTCTAGTTTTTTAAATAATGTTTGTCTTTCAATTGTTGTTTGTGAGAGTATCGTGACACTCATCATGCTTTGTATGCAGCAGGAAGAAGATACAACAGCAATTGTAGCCGTTCCCATCTGGCTTATTCACAAGCTTATTTTTTTACCATTTCTTGTCCCCCAGGGGTTTTGAAAGTCTGCGACGTGGACCTCCCTTCAGAGAACTCTGATATACACACGCCCACAACACCCCCCCCCCCCCCCCCGCCCACCGAAGAAGATGAATCAATATGGGTCAATATGATATATTTGAATAAACAGTAAAATCAACACAAAGACTGAATCCATTCCCAATATTTGTATTTATTACTTTACTTATTATTATTTATATATATATAAGAGTCATTGTAAATACGTTTACATAGTAAGGGAGGAACCAGCCCTAAGCCAGCCCCAGAGTTTAATCAGTGTGACTTGGATAGTTTATATTTCATGAATAAAATTAAACCCTTTTTTGCGATTGTACCGCATAATTAAATGTCCAATTTTTTTTATTATTATTATTATAATTTTTTTAATTTTTTTATATATATATATATATATATATATATATATGTAATTTTATAGTTTAGAATTGGTGTTCCAAAAGTGACTCCTTTAAATTGTAATGTGCCACAATTTTTACGGATCACTAGGCATTTATCTGGACTTTAACTTTTTTGTCGACTAGGTGCCAACATGAATAAAACCCAGTTAACCGCCAAGGAAATCAGTTGTACAGAACATCCCTTCTTTAATAACTGCCTCGGATTCAATTCACAAAGTCCATAGGATTTTCATCCCGATTCATGTTTCAGAGAATATGGTAGTAGCCTAAACATTATTCAATTGTTAAGTTGATGTTGATAAGAAAGTTGGGACTTACCCCAGTACAACTTCCCCCTCCTGACACCAAGTTGTTCTGCACTGTTTCTATCTGTCATCTGACGTGGCTGTGAGTTGTTGATGGTCTTGTATCGGCCAAGTCACACCCAAGCCATGAGAAAGAGAGAGACATCAACCGATATTCATATCAATCTCCTCTAACAGGTAGGGTAAGATAGATGACTAACATGGGTGTTTATTCATGGGTGATTAACAATAGGCATACAGGACCACTTACAGTCCTTTGCACCAAATGCTTTTTGCACACCCTTTACAAATCATCCATTAGGCATTTTATTAAAACTTTACATGCTGATCACACGTTTTTTCACGACAATACATTTGAATCTAATCTAATGTAATGTAATCTAATACTATTTTTTACCCCTTTTTCTACACCTTTTTTTAAATCTTGGGTCACATGATTTGAAAATCTGGGATCAAATTTTTGGAAAATCATAGATCACATTTACAAGAACAATGTGAAATCCTACCCCTAGAATCAACCTTAGGACCAAACATGTGGTGGTTCCCCTCCTTCCAGGTCTCTTCCAAACTTCCAAACCTGCTTCTGCACACTTTTGTGAGATCAAACTCTTAGATTATCTGGGATCACGTTTTTTGGAATAGCCAAGTAGGGTTAGTAGAGTTTGGGGTTTTTAGGTTCAGGGTTGGGGTTGAGTGTTTGAGTTTGGATTTTGGTTCTAGGGTTTGTTTCATGGGTTAGGGTTATACTTCATTCTGAGGTTAGGGTTTCCTTTAAGGCTTATTCAAGGCTTGTTCATTTTTGGAATATCATCTGAGATCACATTTGTGGAATATCTGGGTTAGGGTCAGTTAAGGGTTTTGTTCTATGGTTTATTACTGTGCTTAGGGTTCGTTTTTTGGTTCTAGGGCTTCATTCTGAGGCCTCATTTTTTAAATATCCTCTGAGATTCATTGCATATCGCCTACTTGGTATTGTTTCATGCCGTGGGATGCATGTTGGGCCAAAGCCACCAAACATGTCTGTCCGGCTCTCTAACTCACTCCCCTTACCCTGACCCCTAGGTCACCCACACGACATCAGGCAACAACACTCAGGTGAAAACTCACCTTTCAGGAAACACTACCCGGATCCTTCCACCTAGCGCGTCCATCATCACTTTTTACTAGCGTACTAGCGTCTTACTCGATTGTTTACTTACTGCACTTGCACTTTATTAGCCACATAAAGGCCATTACAAATTCAGTCTACTATCACTAACATACATAGGGGGGGAGGGGGAACGGAAATGTGTGGATCGGCCACACTGGGGCCACTCCTGGGACTGCTATGTGGAACCAGATACCGAAAGGGAAGTTCCAATTATCTGGCCTTTTATAGTTGTGTGTGTGTGTGGGTGGTGATGGTCCTGGCTGCATGTCTATGCTGAAAGTCAACTGGTGAACAAAGGTCATGCAGTGTAATTAAAGATTGGAATGCCGACTGAAAGACTTGAGTAGATTCAAGACAAGATTTTTTATAATGCCAGTTCTAACATGTTTATTGGAATGTTTACTCCCCATGAGTCATTTACAATAAGTAAAAATATAAAGTACAAAAATAAAATAAAAAGTGCTGAAAAGCAATAGTAGCCTTTTGAACAGTTGCGCGGGAATATACACTATATTAACGCATAACCCATATGTTATGATATCATGATTTACTTTTTTCCACGCAGTTGTTGTGCTATCGGCTGCACTAACCGACGAAGAGACAAGCCTGGGTTGTGTTTCTTTAGAAACCCGTCCGAGACAGATAACCCAGAGACAAGATTGTGGATATTATATAAATATATTATATATATATATATATAATAAATATATATAATAAATATATATAATAAATATATATATATATATATATATAAATATATAATAAATATATATATATATATATAAATATATAATAAATATATATATATAAATATATATATATATTTGAGTCATTGTAAACATGTTTACATAGTAAGGGAGTAACAAAATTAAATGTCACATTTTTGTTGTAAAAACAATACATTAAGTATTATTATAATTTTTTATATTTTATATTTTAAATATATATTTTTTATATTTTATAATTTATAATTGGTTTTACAACAGTGTTTGGCCTCTTAAATTGTAATGTGCCACGATTTTTACGGATCACTAGGCATTTTTTATTTATTTGGACTTGTCCGCTGAAGTTGTTCAGGAATATAAATACCTGGGAGTTCATCTGGACAACAAACTGGTCTGGGCGAAGAACTCTGAGGCTGTGTACAAGAAGGGCCAGAGCCGTCTCTACTTCCTGCGGAGGCTCCGGTCCTTCAACGTTTGCAACAAGATGCTGAACATGTTCTACCAGTCGGTGGTAGCCAGTGCCATCTTCTCCGGTGTCGTGTGCTGGGGAAGCAGGTTGAGGACAGCAGACACCAACAAGATCAGCAGGATCATCAGGAAGGCTGGCGCTGTCCTGGGGGTCCAGCTGGACTCCTTGTTGGTGGTGTCTGAGAGAAGGATGCTGCGCAAGCTGCGTAGTATCCTTGACAACAACTCTCACCCTCTCCATCAGGTGCTGACCTCATATAGAAGCACCTTCAGCAACAGACTCATTCCACCCAGGTGTACCACAGAACGCCACAGGAAGTCCTTTCTTCCTGTGGCCATCAGTCTCTATAATTCGTCTCTTTAATTCATCTACCTCGGGTCGTGAGAGGGACAGTGGAGACTCAGTGACCTGAGGCCAATGCACTGTTATTATTATTCTTTTCTGTAAATCCTTTCACTGTAATTTTGCACTGTAAATTCAATTTCACTTTTCACTTTTCACATGTCACTTTTTCAGTATTCATCTGAGTTATTTATTAATATATTATTACTGCCAATTTGCACTATACGTATTGTTGTGTATTGTATATACCTACGTATTACTGTAATAATACTGTAAATTGTGCAATTGATCTATTCATCTATCAATACATTTAGATTTCATTTAGAGTTATTTTAGTTATATTTTGTTTATACTAGTTTTGTTTAGTTTGTTGTTGTTATTTCGTTTTTAGCTTAGGTATTAGTATATTTGTGTGTGCATTTATTTCCCCTGTGTCAACTGTTGCACATTAATTTCCCTCGGATAAATAAAGTTTCTTGAATCTTCTTGAATTACTACTGTTACTGTTATAATACTGTATAATAATATAATATATATATATATATAATACTGTAAATTATCTTCACTTATCAATACATTTAGACTTCATTTAGAATTATTTTAACTATTTTTGTTTATAATAGTTTTATTTTAGTTAGTTGTTGTTTTGTTTTTTAGCTTAGGTTTTAGTATTCTTGTGTGTGCATTTATTCCCCCTGTGTCAACTGTTGCACCTTAATTTCCCTCGGGATTAATAAAGTTTTCTGAATCTGAATCTGAATCTGAATCTGAATCTGAATCTTCTTGAACATGATTAAAATCCAATTAACCGCCTGGGAAATCAGTTGTACCGAACATCCCTTCTTTAATAACTGCCTCGGATTCAATTCACAAAGTCCATAGGATTTTCATCCAGATTTGGTGCACTTACGGTTTTAAATGTAAGTGTGCAGACCTCCTTTGCGAGGTATAAAGCCTCGCAAAGGATAAAGAAAGTTGGGACATACCTCAGAACAACTTCCCCCTCCTGACACCAAGTTGTTCTGCACTGTTTCTATCTGTCATCTGACGTGGCTGTGAGTTGTTGATGGTCTTGTATCGGCAAAGTCACACCCAAGCCATGAGAAAGAGAGAGACATCAACCTATATTTATATCAATGATCTCCTCTAACAGGTAGGGTAAGATAGATGACTAACATGGGTGTTTAATCATGGGTGATTAACAATAGGCGTACAGGACCACTTACAGTCCACTTCTTTTTTTGCACTAACAATAAAGTACTTTAATTATACACTTACATTTCAATGAATTAATTAATGTTTACCCAAAAGGCACATCAGCAGCTCCTAGCCTGTTTTTACCGGTTGAGCCGCCGGCCCTGCAAACTTGATCCTCAAGGGACAGCATCTTATTGTTTCGGTCCAGGCTGTCACGGTTACGGTGGTTGGCAGGGGGCGTGGCCAAGCCACGTGCGCTGGCGGCACACACACACACCTGTCAACAATGGTTACAGTGGTTGACAGGGGGCGTGGCCAAGCTACGTGCGCTGGCGGCGCACATACACACCTCTCAGCAATGGGCTATATGCACTAAGCTGTGTGAAGGACTTCCGGCTTCAAATTTAACGAGTAAGTCGCTTCCGGTGTAGATGCAGCTCATGATGGCAACATTCTTCACCCGGTGTTTACAAGAGCTCCCAAAGTTTAACATCACCGATGTTCGACGGATTTCTAGGACGACCTAAACCCCAACAAGCAAGAAGAAGAAAAGGTTTTGAATGGAATGCAGCGTCATACATACACAACTATGAAGGTAAGAAAACAACTGTTAACTGACTGACTAACGCTAACGACGATGTAACGCTAACGACACTTATCTGTTATTCTATTCAGTGTCCAATAAAGACAGGCTGTCAGGGCAGGTCGTCGTGAGAGCCTTGTGCTACAGGACAATGAGGAAGAGTGAGACCCCACATAGTCTAAGTGTAGGCAGGAACCTGTGTAACATTGTTCGTCCTCGTTCAGTGGTGCTCAGTGGAGCATTATAGCTTTATATAAGTTTATTCCTAAAGACTCACCAGCTTGAATGTTTTGCCTGTCTCCCCACACATTGATCAGATCATTTGATCAAGTTAATAAGGATAAGGTGGAAACGTGTTTGGGTGATCAGAAACATATTTACATAAGTTAACACTAATCTAACAGTAATCAAGGAAGGTTATTCAAGTTTGTTTGAGTGGGGAGGCATCTTCTAGGAGCATGGTTCAGGAACAATAACAATAACTGTTCTACTCATAATAACCTACTTGCTCTTTTCCATGAAGCAGATGTTATATTTCTAATTTTCTTTCTCTTCTTAGATTACGCTTTGCGATTCATCACCAGTGGTGTTGACGCACAGCCAATGCTCCTGTGTGGCAGGCACTGTTGTGTGCAATCACATAGTGGCATTGCTGTTCCAAACAGCACATTATTCTCAGCTAAACATGCCAGTTGTGCCCCCTGTGCATAGCTGCACAGAATCTGAACAGCAATGGCACAAGCCGCGAACAATGGTAATTTAAAGGTTTTTTTATGATTACTGTTTTGATTTAAAATGACTCCATCCACAGTAAAGGTTTTTTCTGTTAGGGTGTGAAGCCAGGACCCATCAACTCCATGGTCTTCACCAAGCCAGTACCAAAAACAATTCTACAGAGGCATGGTGGGTCCATTACCAGATCTCTGCATGTTCAGAATAACAGAGGCATATTCAAAATGTTGTCTTGAGGACAGGCCACTTGTGACCACGATGAACATGGGACCTGACAAACCCCTTGTGGAAAGTGCCTTCGGGTTAGTGCAGGGGGGCAGTGTTCTGTCATATCAGCAGCCTGCTTTGCCATCTCAGCACATCACACTACACTGTGACACACCACCAACACCGCACTTGCCTCTGGAGGGGTATGATGTATTGCCATCTGGTTGCATGTTTGTGTGCTCAGAAGAGGAACTACTACATCTCAGCAGCATGGCGTTAACCTTTGAAATGGCTCACAAAATTGAGGAGGCTACACGTGAGCAAAGCTCTTGCTCTGAATGGCATCTGCTCCGCAGACCCAGGGTGACCTCCTCTAGGTTTAGAGAGGTGTGTCATGTTAGGGGCCAGAGCTCTGCTGAGTCACTTGCCGAGCGCATCATGAAGGGAACAAGGCAGACGGCAGACATGAGGAGAGGTGCTGAGATGGAGCCTGCAGTAGCAGCGGAGTACAGTAGGCTACTAAATGTGAATTACTCACCCTGTGGTCTTGTCATTCATCCCACTACACCCTGGCTTGCTGCCTCCCACGATAGTATTGTTTTTGACCCCACTGAATACCCCCAATTTGGCCTTGTCGAATTGAAATGTCCCAATGTGCAGAACTTTGTTGACTGCAAATATCTGCAAATGGAATTTGGTTCCACTAAGCAAGAAAGAAGAGCCACACATATTACTGGCAAGTGCAAGGACAACTGCTCATCACCGGAATGTAGTGGTGGTTGTGTGGGCGCAGGAGGACTACGAAGACATATGGATCCAGAAGTGCAAAGATCCATTAGAGAAAAAGCTGACCATTTATTTTTCCACATATACATGCCAAGATAGCTGTCTTTGAGAAATGAACTGTAAAAACATGAGCAAAACCAGGTTCTTCATTCAATGAATGATTGAAATGTTATAAAATATTTTATTAAAGTTCAATTTTCAGTTTTAGCCAAAATGTTACAATAGTTCAATGTTATGTACAATGTTACAATGTAAATTTTTCACAAATATATAAAAAGGACTTTACATTCAATGGTGTGCTTACTTTGTGTACATACAATTTACAGAATGTACTTTACTTGACCCATGCCTTGACTAATGCCTTGTTTTGGTAATTTGACAACAGGCACGTGGTACATTCTGGACAACAAACTAAACTAAGCTAAACTAGTATAAACAAAATATAACAAAATTAACTCTAAATGAAATCTGAATGTATTGATAGATGAATTGCACAATTTACAGTATTATTACAGTAATACATAGGTATATACAATACACAACAATACGTATAGTGCAAATTGGCAGTAATAAAATACTAATAAATAACTTAGATGAATACTGAAAAAGTGACATGTGAAAAGTGAAAAGTGAAATTGAATTTACAGTGCAAAATTACAGTGAAAGGATTTATAGTGCGTTGACCAAAAAAAAAATAATAATAACAGTGCGTTGACCTCAGGTCACTGAGTCTCCACTGTCCCTCTCACGACCCGAGGTAGATGAATTATAGAGTCTGATGGCCACAGGAAGAAAGGACTTCCTGTGGCATTCTGTGGTACACCTGGGTGGAATGAGTCTGTTGCTGAAGGTGCTTCTGTATGAGGTCAGCACCTGATGGAGAGGGTGAGAGTTGTTGTCAAGGATACTACGCAGCTTGCGCAGCATCCTCCTCTCAGACACCACCAACAAGGAGTCCAGCTGGACCCCCAGGACAGCACCAGCCTTCCTGACAATCCTGCTGATCTTGGCGTCTGCTGACCTCAACCTGCTTCCCCAGCACACGACACTGGAGAAGATGGCACTGGCTACCACCGACTGGTAGAACATCTTCAGCATCGTGTTACAAACGTTGAAGGACCGGAGCCTCCGCAGGAAGTAGAGACGGCTCTGGCCCTTCTTGTACACAACCTCAGAGTTCTTGGCCCAGACCAGTTTGTTGTCCAGGTGAACTCCCAGGTATTTATATTCCTGAACAACTTCTGCGGACAAACCCTTGATGGAAATGGGTGTGGGGGTAGATTTCCTCCTGCGGAAGTCCACCACCATCTCCTTTGTCTTGTCTGTGCTGCATGTGGTTCAGCTCACACCACTCAACAAAGGAGTCCACGACGCCCCTGTACTCCTCATTGTTTCCTTCGCTGACACAACCAACAACTGCAGAGTCGTCCGAGAACTTCTGCAGATGGCAGGACTCTGAGTTGAACTGGAAGTCTGAGGTGTATAGGGTGAACAGGAATGGGGAAAGAACCGTTCCCTATGGAGCAGGGTGATCGCAATCGTGAAGTCCAACGAACATCATTAAAAAAGATATATATATATCGAACATCATTAAGCGTGCGGGGGGGGGGGGGAGAAATATAATCTGTCATCCTCGGGGGCCCCCTTCCAGCTCGGGGCCCCAGGCAATTGCCTACTTTGCCTACACTGTTGCGACGCCCCTGCACACACACACGGGAAGCGAAAACCAGTCCCCTGCCTTGATTCTCTCGCGCTTAGTGTTGGTTACGAGTTGTGCTGGTTGGTGGGCACGGCACGCGAAAAATGTCTTTCAGACTGATGATCAATAAATCAAGATAATATTTTTATAAAATATTTTTATAAAACATTTTTTTCTTCAATCTTTCTCTTCGGCCCGGTACCAAATACCGGTAGTTGGGGACCACTGCTCTACAACATCAAGAGGATTCTGCCTTTTCTCACTAAAAAGGCTGCGCAGGTGGTCATCTAGGCTCTTTTCATCTCCCGGCTGGACTACTGCAACTCCCTCCTTGCTCAGTGTAGACTCCTGTGGTTTCTAACTCCTATTGAATTTAATCTCAATACATTTCATCGTCCTGTAATGCACACACACACACGCACATTACATTACATTACATTACATTACATTACATTACAGTCATTTAGCAGACGCTTTTATGCAAAGCGACTTACAATAGTGTGTTTCAACAAAGGAAGGTAAGAGAACAACTTGTCACCAGAAGTTGGTCATCCAGGTTCACACCTAGATTCCTTGCGGTCCGAGTAGGTGTCACCACAGCATCATCAATGGCAGCCAGGTCTCGGTGCGGACAGCCCTTAGATAAGTAGATAACAGGACCAAGGGATGTTGTGTAGAGAGGCTGGTCCTGGCTCACCTCAAATCTGGCCTGTCACCCTCACTAGATAAATACCAATTAGCCTACCGTGAGAACAGGAGCACGGAGGACGCCATTTCCTCAACTCTTTACTCCACTCTCTCCCACCTGGATGAGAGCACACCCACGTAAGAATGCTGTTCATAGACTTCAGCTCAGCATTTAACACCATCATCCCCTCAAAACTCATCTTAAAACTTGGTGACCTCATGAAAACCAAGAACCTTGACATCAACCCCTCAGTTTGTAACTGGTTACTAGACTGCCTAACCAACAGACCCCAGTCAGTCAGGTTAGACCATCTCACCTCCTCCACCCTCACCCTAAACACCGGCGTTCCACAAGGCTGTGTGTTGAGCCCTCTCCTCTACTCCCTCTTCACCCACGACTGCACTCCTGTACATGGTACAAACACCATCATCAAGTTTGCTGGAGACACAACGGTGGTGGGCCTCATCAAAAACAACGATGAGGCAGCATACAGGGAGGAGGTCCAGCACCTGGTGGCGTGGTACGCTGACAACAACCTGGCCCTCAACACCAAGAAGACCAAGGAGCTCATCGTCGACTTCAGGAAGACCAGAGCTGGCGCACACGCCCCCATCCTCATCAACGGAGCGGAGGTTGAGCGTGTCTCCAGCTTCAAATTCCTGGGGGTCCACATCTCTGAGGACCTCTCCTGGTCCCTCAATACTGCCTCACTGGTAAAGAAGGCACACCAGCGTCTCTTCTTCCTGAGGAGACTGAGGAAAGCCTATCTGTCACCTCAGATTCTGGTGAACTTTTACCGGTGTGCTATTGAAAGCATCCTCACAAACTGCATCACAGTGTGGTACGGCAACTGCACTGTTTCCGACCGGAAAGCGCTGCAGAGGGTGGTGAAAACCGCCCAACGCATCGTTGGACTACCCCTCCCTGCAATAAACACTACCCACCACAAACAGTGTCTGAAGAAGGCAAAAAAAATAGTGGATGACCCCTCTCATCCCCACCATGGACTGTTTGCCCTCCTCCCCTCCGGGAGGCGCTATAGAAACCTCTGTTCCAAGTCAAGCAGGCTTAGGAACAGCTTCTTCCCCTCAGCTGTCATCTCCCTGAACTCTGCACCACTAAGACAGCCCCCACCACCCCCCCCCCTGCTGCCCAACCCCTGCTGCCCCTCCCCCCCTTCTGCCACGCCTCTGCTGCCCCCCCCATGCTGCTGCACCTCTGCTGTCCCCCCCCCTGCTGACGCCCCCTCTGCTGCCCCCCCCTGCTCACGCCCCTGACCCACACCTCTGCTCAACACCTATGGTGATAACAATCACCACCAATGTCTCTGACTAACTGTAAAAAAAGAAGAAAGAAAAAAACAAACTGTAAAAACAAACGGTATCACAACTACCTTCCTCTCTATAGTTGACATATGTATTACTAAGATACCTGTTTACTGTACCTGCAATATACATTTAAATCTGTTGATATAACTGCTCCTACTCCTGTATATACATATACATTTATACTTGCCATACATTTATATATACTCACTTATATACATTTACATCTATATATTTGTATCCTGCTTTCAATAATAGCATACCCCTGATCACTACATTAAATGATCACTTACCTGTATATACATATACTGTATATACCTATTATTATGCTCATATCACATTTATACCTAGACTGTCTTTTAACCTGTAACTTTTAACTGTACATTTTTCTGCACTTTACTGCAACATTTGCACTCTGGTTAGATGCAAAATTATTTTCGCTGTACTGTACTTGTGCTGTGCAATTACAATAAATTTGAATCTAATCTAATCTAATCTAGAGGGAGAAGAGAAGAGGACCGATCCTTGTGGAACCTCAGTAGTCAGCATGGTTCTGACACAGACCCTCCCAGTGCCACCTGGTAGGAGCGACCTGTCAGGTAGGATGCAAACAAGGAGTGAGCAGAGCCCGAGACACCCATCCCCTCAAGGGTGGAGAGGAGAATCTGGTTCACAGTGTTGAATGCTGTAGACAGGTCCAGGAGTATCAGGACTGCGGAGAGCGAATTTGCTCTAGCAACATGGAGCGACTCCGTCACTGCTGGAAGGGCAGTTTCTGTCGAGTGACCTGCCTTAAAAGGTTGGGTTTTAGAGTTAGGTTTTTGGTTCTAGGGGTTGATTCCAGGATTAGATTTGATTAGATTAGATTTGATTGGGGATGTGCCATCATCGTGTGTTTACATTCACTTTTAATTTGTAAATGTCCCCGTTTTTCCAAGTCAATTTGAGACCTTCTCAATGCTGGAGAATTTACATTTACATTTACATTTAGGGCAGATGCTTTTATCCAAAGCGACTTGAATGACACATTGTTTTTATAGTAGCATCAAGACATATATCATATATATATATCATATATCATTACTTCAGTTCAGATGAAACCGAGCATGGTATATATATATATATATATATATATATATATATATATATATATATATATACTTCCGCCGCATATACAAACGATCTCTCACGCTCAATAGCTTCAGATCCTGCCAAATTGAGAAGGATATATGCTTTGGTGCGGTCTGGTTTGTCAAAGTGTGCTGCCGCAACGAAAATGTCATACTCCTGTTCAAACACTCCAGTTCTCCGCCACGTTCCCATCAAACACTAGCGGGTCGGGTCTGCGGAATCCGTCTGCCATGATGATACTGCATGCGCGTTGTCAATGCTAGTTTGTTGTTAGCTTGTTGTCACGGTGAGTTGGTGCTGAGACGTCAAGTTTATTTTCCTTCTTCAAAAGTTGTTGAGTCCAGTATGTACGCGTTTACTTCTGACACCATGTTAAATGAGGGATACTTTTATAAGTGTATAACTGTATTTATTAGTAACTACTAAAGATGACTGGACGAGTCTCCAGGACCACACAGAGTGAACACACATGCGCAGTACCACTACGGTGGCCGCTAAACAGTACACATGAATTAGCATATAGCGAATGCTCTACAGTTCTCATTCTGGAATCCTCAGGAAACGTACACAAGAACCCTTTTGAAACAGATTTGTGCAACCAATAACACAACCACTTGCCTGCATTAAGCCAAAAACAATGGTTATTTTTCCTTCCAATCATTAATTTGCATGTAAACTTCAGGTCACGCGTTGCTTATTGTCAACCAGAAGACATAAAACAACCACGGGACTTTGGCTGTCATCCCGCCTCACTGTCAATGTTAGCAGAAAAATCTGAATGGAATTGATATGCACAGTGGCTAGTTCTACCAAACAAACCAAATATAATTTAAATGGAGTGAGATTTGAGGGAGAAGCATTTTTTGTGTAAAGTAAATTTGCCTGTATTTAATTTAAATAAGACAGACTATGATATAATAAAACCAGTTATCCATGTAAATCACGTTAATTGTCTAATCACGAGCCAAAAAAACACCACCTTGTCACGGTCAGCCATGCTTTCTGTTTACATTTGGTGTCATGCACCTGGAACGCTTTGAGTTCGGAACTCGAAAGTTTAAAATTTGACTCACGAGTTGTCTGGAATGCGGAATTAATGAATGACACAAGATAGATCCTTGCCTTATTATAACCCTCTCCCAAAACTCTGATTGGGTATTCACCAGCACAGTGAGCTCTGCTGATTGGTTCACAGTGCCTCTGGCTAGACCCGCCCTAAGGGAGGCTCGTCCTCCCTTACCTCCAGTTTTATAATGGACTTCAATGGGGAGCTTGGGGACAACGGTCCTCCCTTTCCTCAATAGACAAGCCTCAACTGGTATGCATGCATGCATGCAATGTGTGTGTTGGAGACTATGGCTCAATTAGTCGGTGTCGAGAGTGCTTCTTTTGGTCGAGCACAGCATTATTGTGTGCCATTGGTTTCATTCCCATATTTGTGGTTAATGTCTTGGGAGAAGATGGCCCCGATGCATGAATCCGAAGCATCCACTTTGACGATGTACTGTCGGCTCTTCAAGGCTAAAAAGGCGGTGGAGGTGGAGGTGAGAGCGGTCAGAGTTGCGGCCACACGGCTGAAACACTTGAAGAATCGCCGGTAAAAGTTTGCAAACTGCTTCTTGTCTTTGGGTCGGGCCACTCCTCCACGACCTGGATGTTCTTGGGGTTAGCTCTGGTGTGCCCATCACCAAGATGTGGCCAAGGAACTCCGCAGAAGTGGTGTGGAACAGGCACTTCTCAGCCTATACAAACAGCTTGTTCTCCAGGAGTCTTTGGAGAACCAGGCATACTGCTGCCGATGTTCCTGCGCAGACTGGAAATAAGATCAATATATCATCAAGTACACCACCATGAACAAATTCAGCATGTCCCGAAAGAGGTGGTTGACCAAGGCCTGAAATACAGCCGCATTGGTCAACCCGAATGCCATCACAAGATACTGAAAGTGTCCGATGTGGGTATTGAACGCCGTCTTCCACTCATTCCCCTCCATGATGCGAACGAGATGGTAGGCGTTACAGAGTTTGAGCTAGACTGGAATGGCTCCTGCTGATGTGCTGTTCAGAAGGCCCCTCAAAATCAAGCTGCCCGAAAATGTCTTCCCTTCCAGTCTGAGACTGATGTGAAACTGCGACAAGCTATGGCTTGACTTGACTATGGCAAATGGACAGAATGAATTATAACGCTGACGTGAGGCGACAAGTTGCTCCTCTGGTTCTGAAGGTAGAAAACGTCCTGTGTTGTCAAAAGAAGTAAGGGAAGCTCTGCCCTGCCTACAATCCCCGTCCATACAAAGTCATTGCAGTCAAAGGTTACATAGTAACAGCTAAACACAACAACCATGTCATAACCAGAAATTCATCCCAATACAAGAATCAACCTATGGTTAAGAATAACCACTCTCAGTCATGTGGATCGAATGCCAGACAAGAGGTCCGACATACATTTCTAGAAAGAACGCACGGAGAGAGTTAACGAAAAGGTGTTTATTAAACAAGAAACTCCGATTGACTTCCAATAAATAAAACAAACAAGGTGTGGCCACACTGTGCCAAGTGATGACTAAAGTAATTCCTATATTAATGCGTAAGATAATGCGAAAAATAACGCGTAAAATAATGCGGTCGGAAAACTGTTGCTTCTCCGCCATCTAACATGCAAACAATAATTGATTTAGTCTCTTTAAAGACTCCTAGGCCTTTCCCACAACAGGTGGAGCATGACGTCACCCAATCTGCTTCACAAACAATGTAAAGCTTATAACCAATACAGAATTCAAAATAGTTTAAAGGATTTCAATAATATATTCAATAATTCAGACCTTAATATGAATTACTTTACCAACTATAACTCGAAATATATCTTTAAGATATTCCAATTATCAAATACATGCAACAGTCATCAATTGGACTGGAATCCATCCGCAATAAATCCCAGAGCCCCTGCCCCCTGATCCCCCT
>CM051009.1:21124159-21156659 GCA_027704905.1 Muraenolepis orangiensis
TTTCTCTTCATTTAACCCATCCTCGTATTAAGAGCAGTGAGCAGCTATTGTATACACAGCACCCGGGGAGCAGTGTAGGGGTCTGGTGCCTTGACCAAGGGCACCTTAAACCATTATGAAACAAGTGTAACAATGTGAACAATATGAACAATATGAACAATATGAACAACTATGAAACAATTGTAACAATACTCACTAAATCTGGATTAGCTTTGTTTGCGATTTTCACCCGTTGGTTTGTTCTGTGAAAAAAAAATCATTACAGTGGAATTGGTACAGGAGGAATTGTTGTGCCCCCACACAATTGTTGTGATCTAATCGATCCCAGGTGTTGCCCCTCATAATCGGGCCGGCTGAGGCTAATGAACACCTGGGATCTACCCTACTTAAGGCTGTCGAAGACCGACGTCAGGGCTTCACCATTGCGTACCTTACCGAGAACCATCCTGAAGATGAAAACAATGGTCAAGCCTAAAATGAGCCAAGCCGGGAACCCAGAAGCAAGGAGCGGGACACCATCCGAGTTATGCCAGGTAGTCGATTCACCTACTTCGTAACTACGCTGGCTCCCTGTGTCCCCAGCTCCTAGCTTCCAGGCTAGCTCCTCGTGTCTCTAGCTTCTAGCTTCCAAGCTAACTCCTCGTGTCTCTAGCTCCCAGGCTACTCCTGTCTGCTCCGTGGCTACACTATCACCTCGTGGTTCCGAGCCAATCGTTTCCCGGGCTGGTTCCACATCTGCTCCGTGGCTACACCTCCCCCCGAGGACCCCACATTGTCCCGAGGACCCCCACCTGCTCCCAAGGAGGACCCCCACCTCCACGCTCCCGAGGACCCCCACCTGTTCCCCGAGGAGGACCCCACCGGCTCCCGAGGACCGCTCTCTGCACCCGAGAACCCGGGGCTCTCAGGCGGTCGTCCGGTACCTCCCCTCAGGGGGGGGGGATACTGTTGTGCCCCCACGCTCTAATCGATCCCAGGTGTTGCCCATCGTAATCGGGCTGGCTGAGGCTAATGAACATCTGGGATCTCCCCTACTTAAGGCTGTCGAACACCGACGTCGGGGTTGACCATTGAGCACCTTACCGAGAACCATCCTGGCGAAGACCGACGTTGGGGCGAGACCATGGGGAACCTACTGCCGAAGACCGACACCGAGGGGGCGAGTTCACTGAGAACCTTATGGCGTCCTCCTACTCGGGAACCTGTGTCCCCAGCTCCGACTACGTTGCGTCCTGTCATGGCGTAATGTGACTAGTGGTATCCCACAGGGCTCAGTCCTCGAACCATTGCTATTTGTGTTATACATAAACAATCTACCTGATAGCATACTGTCCCCATTATTTATGTTTGCTGATGACAAAAAGGTGTATAGAGCGATCTCATCAGAACAATAGCAATGTATATTCCAAAAGGACATTAACCGCCCACATTAGTGGTTTCGAAACCTGGCTGTTAAGATTTCACCCAGGAAAATGTAAGATCATGAAAATTGTAAAGAACAAACAAGGAACTAACTACACCATGCCATCATCTACTGGGGAACCAAATTAACTGATCAGTGTTAACATGGAAAAGGACATTGGAGTCATATTTGATGAGAAACCGAACTTTAAGGATGAGGGTGTAATGATGTCTACACCCAACTGCATCATGGGTGTCATAAGGCATACATACTCATATCTGGATGCATAATCGTTCAAGCTCCTGTTCAAAGCTCCAGTTAGACCACACCTTGAGTATGGAGTGCCTATCCTATATGATACCCAAGATGGAAGAAGGACATAGAGGCCTTGGAGAGATGCAGAGAAGAGCAACCAAGCAACTAGCAAGCCTCCAAAGTCCTCCGTACCATGAAAGACTGCAGATTCTGGACCTGCCGACATAGATTTTTTGGAGACTACAAGGGGATTGAGGCGTACAAATTACTCCATAGTATTTATGACACCTCGTTGCCAAAGTGATTGAATCCTGTGAATGACTCGATTACCAGAGGACACACACTGAAGTTACCCAAGTCAAGGTCAACAACTTCAGCCAGAAATCAAGGTTTTCACCAACAGAGTTGTAAATAACTGGAACGCGCTTCCCGAGCAAGTGATCACTGCACCATCCTTAGACTCATTCAAGGCTCGACTGGACAAGCACTGGAAGAGGCACCCGCTGAAATATACATGGGATGAAGAAATGGAACTCAACCCCTATTGGCCTCTTGCCTACAGCCTACCAACCGCATGCGCATACGCTAGTTAAACAAGTAATGACATTTTAATGACAATTCAGAACTTTTTGATGAGGAGGATCTGGTCATAGGGGCCACAATGCCCGCGACCACAACATTCTTAAGAAAGTATCCTAAGAATCCTAAGAAAGTAAGTATCATCACTTCCAAAATGTTCGACATTGCTACGCACTACTAAAACCATTTAAATAGATGTGGTCATTGTTCTTGTATATTGCAGGATTATTTGAATTGCCTGCTGACTTACTGTTTAACAGAATGTGTGGTGAAGGCGCGAACTAGCCACTGGAGGTCATGTGTTTTGAAAGGAACAAACATGAGATGTGTGTTGTTATTCAAATCCACAGCGCTCTCTGGGTACATGAGATGAAGAGTCGTCTTGTTCCCCACATCCTCTTCGTAGCCCACAATACGAGCTCTGTTGAACCTAGACCGTGCAGTCAAGGGCAAATATGTCAGTAAACATTCATATTTTCTTGTTATTTGTAGATATAGGCCTTCATCTCTTTGTTTGATTAAATTCAGTGGATAATTTAGCTCATAAATAAGGTGAATGTTATTTTCAATGAGTGGCAAGCAGGATTCAGGACAACAAGGGGCAGGAAAGATACACTGTCATAACTTACCTCATAACGACATCATGAAAGTCAATTTCGGCTCCATAGTGAGACCCCAGCAAATTATTTGAATTCCCCACCACTGCACAGGTCCTGCACCGACCTGGCCTGGAGTCCATGAAGCTCTCTTGTTCTGGGAACATCTTTAACACATCCATCTCTGCCTCTCTGTAGTTGAGAAAGGTTTTTGGGCCATTCTGCAATTTCTGATGCAAATAGAAGAGGATTATTAATTATCTTTGAGTGCACAAAAAAAGTCATTGACGATTGTTTTGCATCTGGATTCATTGATACTTTGTGACATTGCTTAATTTAATATATTCACCGTCCACCATCTGAAGTCGTGTTCTGAGAGAGTGTTGTCTAGTGTCAAAAAGGGATTGAGAGATGTGTTGAAACGTTTCGTAAACCACTGATCGTCATCATCTGTAACACATCTGTGGCACGCGCATGGAGGTGAATCTGCATGACGGATTGAGCTCCACAACTGAGAAGGAGTCTCAGTCAAAGAAGTCCACAACTGGTTTTCAAGCAGCATGACGATGCTCGTGAGAAAAAACAGAAGTAGTAGAGAGATGATCATTCCTGTTGATTTTGCCATATTGACAATGGGATTATCCAATCTGTGAAAGATAGATTAAAATGTCAATAAATACTGTTAAAGTGATATTTCGTTTTTTGGATAACATGCAACAGCCGTAATTAATTAATTGGGTTTTCTGGCACATTTTGAGTCTGCTCTAAATTGCATCGGTAAGCTGACTATGGAAACATATCAGTTATAGTACTATTCGATCCCAGTGCTGCACTTGATACGGTGGATCATAGAATATTGATTGACAGGCTAGAAATTTGGGTCAGGCACTGCATTGGTTCAAGTCCTACCTAAAATACTATTTAGTTACTATTGGTAACTGTATATCTGAGCGAACAAAATTGTCATGTGGGCTTCCATTCAACCTGTATCACACTTTTCCAAATTCAAAAGAAACCCATTACAGCTTACCACAAACGGCACAGATGATACTTAGATGTACATTTCTTTATCAACAGGTGACTATGGTCCCATTGATCCACTCATCAAGGGCATTGAGCAAATCAATGACTGGATGTGCCACAAGTACATCCCAAGCACATCAAGTCATTGACTTGCTCAATGCCCGAAAATGCATGGATCGGCTGGGGCCACACCTGGGACTGCAATGAGGAACCAGATTCCGAAAGGGAAGTTCCAATTAACTGGCCTTAATCATTGTGTGTGTGGTGAAGTGTCAATGCCGAGAGTAAACAAAGGTCCTGCGGTGTAATTAAAGATTTGAATGCCGACAGAGACCAGTTCTAACAAGTTTATTGGAAGAACAAAAATAAAATAATAACTGCTGAAAAGCAATAGTAGCTTTTTGAACAGTTGAGGAATAGACAATATATTAATGCATATCTATGGGTGTTTAATCATGGGTGATTAACAATAGGCGTACAGGACCACTTACAGTCCTGTTATGATATCATGATTTTACTTTTTTTCTAAGCAGTTGTTGTGCTATCGGATGCACTAACCGACGAAGAGACAAGCCTGGGTTGTGTTTCTTTAGAAAGCCGTCCGAGACAGATAACCCAGAGAGAAGATTGTGAATGTGTGTAGTTAAATTTACCCCCGAAAATAATTTAAACCATCAAAGTACACATGTCTTTGCAGAGAACAATAATTCAAAGGTTAGCTAATCACTATTTTAATCAGTGGCCTTGACAAGATTCAAGATTCAAGATTCAAGACAAGTTATGTTAGTTAACAGCAGTTGTTGGAGGCATAGAGGGGTTTACCAGTCTGCATTATAACACAAGCGTTACTTCTATCTTGTTGGCATGGCACCTAGCAATCAGGAGCACTTGAAACGTGTTATATTCTCATTATACTATATGTGTATGTACAATTTTATATGGCATTATTTGTACCTGTTTATTAAGCTTTGTTTTAAGTAGTTAGCAGTTTAATAATTATCTTTCAATTATTGTTTGTGAGGGTATTGTGACACCCATCATGCTTTGTATGCGGCAGGAAGAAGATACAACAGCAATTGTAGCTTCTTCACAAGCTTATTTTTTTTACCATTTCTTGGCCCCCAGGGGTTTTGAAAGTCTGCAACGTGGGCCTCCCTTCAGAGAACTCTGATATACACACGCCCATAATTTTTTTATTTTTTTTTATATATATATATATATATATATATATATATATATGTAATTTTATAGTTTAGAATTGGTGTTCCAAAAGTGACTCCTTTAAATTGTAATGTGCCACAATTTTTACGGATCACTAGGCATTTTTTATTTATCTGGACTTTAACTTTTTTGTCGACTAGGTGCCAACATGAATAAAACCAGTTAACCGCCAAGGAAATCAGTTGTACAGAACATCCCTTCTTTAATAACTGCCTCGGATTCAATTCACAAAGTCCATAGGATTTTCATCCCGATTCATGTTTCAGAGAATATGGTAGTAGCCTAAACATTATTCAATTGTTAAGTTGATGTTGACAAGAAAGTGGGGACTTACCTTAGTACAACTTCCCCCTCCTGACACCAAGTTGTTCTGCACTGTTTCTATCTGTCATCTGACGTGGCTGTGAGTTGTTGATGGTCTTGTATCGGCCAAGTCACACCCAAGCCATGAGAAAGAGAGAGACATCAACCGATATTTCTATCAATCTCCTCTAACAGGTAGGGTAAGATAGATGACTAACATGGGTGTTTATTCATGGGTGATTAACAATAGGCGTACAGGACCACTTACAGTCTCATTGACTTAGACTCATTCAAGGCTCGACTGGACAAGCACTGGAAGAGGCACCCGCTGAAATATACATGGGATGAAGAAATGGAACTCAACCCCTATTGGCCTCTTGCCTACAGCCTACCAACCGCATGCGCATACGATAGTTAAACAAGTAATGACATTTTAATGACAATTCAGAACTTTTTGATGAGGAGGATCTGGTCATAGGGGCCACAATGCCCGCGACCACAACATTCTTAAGAAAGTATCCTAAGAATCCTAAGAAAGTAAGTATCATCCACATCCATCAACAACTCACAGCCACGTCAGATGACAGATAGAAACAGTGCAGAACAACTTGGTGTCAGGAGGGGGAAGTTGTACTGGGGTAAGTCCCAACTCTCTTATCAACATCAATAGGCGTACAGGACCACTTACAGTCCTTTGCACCAAATGCTTTTTGCACCAGCCACCCTTTACAAATCATCCATTAGGCATTTTATTAAAACTTTACATGCTGATCACACGTTTTTTCACGACAATACATTTGAATCTAATCTAATGTAATGTAATCTAATACTATTGTTTACCCCTTTTTCTACCCTTTTTTTAAATCTTGGGTCACATGATTGAAACTGGATCAATTTTGGAAAATCTGGGATCAAATTTTTGGAAAATCATAGATCACATTTACAGGAACAATGTGAAATCCTACCCCTAGAATCAACCTTAGGACCAAACATGTGGTGGTTCCCCTCCTTCCAGGTCTCTTCCAAACTTCCAAACCTGCTTCTGCACACTTTTGTGAGATCAAACTCTTAGATTATCTGGGATCACGTTTTTTGGAATATCCAAGTAGGGTTAGTAGAGTTTGGGGTTTTTAGGTTGAGGGTTGGGGTTGAGTTTTTGGTTGGTTCTAGGGTTTGATTCATGGGTTAGAGTTAGACTTCATTCTGAGGTTAGGGTTTCCTTTAAGGCTTATTCAAGGCTTGTTCATTTTTGGAATATCATCTGAGATCACATTTGTGGAATATCTGGGTTAGGGTCAGTTAAGGGTTTTGTTCTATGGTTTATTACTGTGCTTAGGGTTAGTTTTTTGGTTCTAGGGCTTCATTCTGAGGCCTCCATTTTTAAATATCCTCTGAGATTCATTGCATATCGCCTACTTGGTATTGTGTCATGCAGTGGGATGCATGTTGGGCCAAAGCCACCAAATATGTCTGTCCGGCTCTCTAACTCACTCCCCTTACCCTGACCCCTAGGTCACCCACACATGACATCAGGCAACAACACTCAGGTGAAAACTCACCTTTCAGGAAACACTACCCGGATCCTTCCACCTAGCGCGTCCTCTCATCACTTTTTACTAGCGTACTAGCGTCTTACTCGATTGTTTACTTACTGCACTTGCACTTTATTAGCCACATAAAGGCCATTACAAATTCAGTCTACTATCACTAACATACATAGGGGGGGAGGGGGAACGGAAATGTGTGGATCGGCCACACTGGGGCCACTCCTGGGACTGCAATGTGGAACCAGATACCGAAAGGGAAGTTCCAATTATATTTTTATTTTGTGTGTGTGTGTGGGTGGTGATGGTCCTGGCTGCATGTCTATGCTGAAAGTCAACTGGTGAACAAAGGTCCTGCAGTGTATTTAAAGATTGGAATGCCGACTGAGAGACTTGAGTAGATTCAAGATTCAAGATAAGATTTTTTATAATGCCAGTTCTAACACGTTTATTGGAATGTTTACTCCCCATGAGTCATTTACAATAAGTACAAATATAAAGTACAAAAATAAAATAAAAAGTGCTGAAAAGCAATAGTAGCCTTTTGAACAGTTGCGCGGGAATATACACTATATTAATGCATAACCCATATGTTATGATATCATGATTTACTTTTTTCCACGCAGTTGTTGTGCTATCGGCTGCACTAACCGACGAAGAGACAAGCCTGGGTTGTGTTTCTTTAGAAACCCGTCCGAGACAGATAACCCAGACAGAAGATTGTGGATATTATATAAATATATAATATAATATATATATAATAAATATATATAATAAATATATATATATATATATATATATATATATAATAAATATATATAAATATATATATAAATATATAATAAATATATATATATAAATATATATATATATTTGAGTCATTGTAAACATGTTTACATAGTAAGGGAGTAACAAAATTAAATGTCACATTTTTGTTGTAAAAACAATACATTAAGTATTATTATAATTTTTTATATTTTATATTTTAAATATATATTTTTTATATTTTATAATTTATAATTGGTTTTACAACAGTGCCTCTTAAATTGTAATGTGCCACGATTTTTACGGATCACTAGGCATTTTTTATTTATTTGGACTTAAGGAATATAAATACCTGGGAGTTCATCTGGACAACAAACTGGTCTGGGTGAAGAACTCTGAGGCTGTGTACAAGAAGGGCCAGAGCCGTCTCTACTTCCTGCGGAGGCTCCGGTCCTTCAACGTTTGCAACAAGATGCTGAACATGTTCTACCAGTCGGTGGTAGCCAGTGCCATCTTCTCCGGTGTCGTGTGCTGGGGAAGCAGGTTGAGGACAGCAGACGCCAACAAGATCAGCAGGATTGTCAGGAAGGCTGGCGCTGCCCTGGGGGTCCAGCTGGACTCCTTGTTGGTGGTGTCTGAGAGAAGGATGCTGCGCAAGCTGCGTAGTATCCTTGACAACAACTCTCACCCTCTCCATCAGGTGCTGACCTCATATAGAACCACCTTCAGCAACAGACTCATTCCACCCAGGTGTACCACAGAACGCCACAGGAAGTCCTTTCTTCCTGTGGCCATCAGTCTCTATAATTCGTCTCTTTAATTCATCTACCTCGGGTCGTGAGAGGGACAGTGGAGATTCAGTGACCTGAGGCCAATGCACTGTTATTATTATTATTTTCTGCGTGACAGAACGACCTCACCCCGGGGTAACGGGAAGCCAGGGTCTATATACCACAGGTGAGGTGATTAGCAATCAGCCACGGCAATTGCTGACAGGTGTGTATGTGCGCCGCCAGCGCACGTGGCTTGGCCACGCCCCCTGCCAACCACCGTCACCGTGACACAGGCTATTCTTAACCTGTGCTTGTGTTGTTCTCTTTGTTCTTTACCTGGCAGATTGTGTGTAACTTTATTGAAATTTAATTCAAATTGTTGAAAATGTTGACATCTGACATCTGCCACCACAGCTGACAAATAACTTCTGTGTCTCTTTGCTTAACCTGCTCTGAACTTATTTTTACCAAAGGCTTGAATTATTTGATATGTAAAAGTAGGATACTGCACTGGATAACATAACTCAACTCACTGGGAGTTGAGTTACACACACATACAAACTATTTGCAGTATCCATTCAGATGTTAACGTATTATTATAAATGATTTATTCATATGCTTTGTACATTCCTTATTGTTGTTCAATTAGTACTATTAGTATTATTATGGGTTAATTCCTAGCCTGTGTCATGAACCAAACTCAAGGTACAGACAAAACAAGGGAGACCACACAAGTACTGGAGGATTTTTAAATAAAAGTAATTTAATTATGCTATTAAACTATTTACCAACAAGGGGAATTAAAGAATGAATGGATCAGTAATATCAGTAATGTAGTGAGTGCATGGATGAGTCAGTGTGTGGTGCGTGTAAGTGATACTCTGAGAAACAAATAAACCAAATGAACCAAAATGAAATGTCATGACCAGCTTGAAGGCGAGAGGGGCCAACAATGGAGAAGCCACTCCTTTTACACCGGTGTGCCTCTTCCTCCTGACACACCTGAATAGGGTGTGTCTGATTGACAGGCTGTGGATGACAGACAGGTTAAATGCGGTATTCAGGTATATCCCTGAGTTAACCTGTAGGAGAGGGATGGGGTTGTCACACCTGTTTATTAATTCAAAGCATGTTACTTATATATATATTACACATACATAAAAAATATCGAACATTCAAGATTCAAGATTCAAGATTACTTTATTTATCCCGAGGGAAATTAAGGTGCAACAGTTGAAACAGGGGGAATAAATGCACACAAAATATTCAAATACCTAAAAACTAAAAACTAAATAACAACAAACTAAACTAAGCTAAACTAGTATAAACAAAATATAACAAAATTAACTCTAAATGAAATCTAAATGTATTGATAGATGAATTGCACAATTTACAGTATTATTACAGTAATACATAGGTATATACAATACACAACAATACGTATAGTGCAAATTGGCAGTAATAAAATACTAATTGTACTGACTAAGTCCTAAACAAAGTCTAGTACTGGTTGCTTTTAAAGAAACTTTAGTTAAGACGTGCGCCTAGTGCGCTCGAACATAGCAAACACGGAGAGTTCAGTATAGTTCATTCTCATCACGCAGGTTTATTTTCCTTTCTTTTAACATACAGCGGCAATAACGTTAACTCATAATGTAACCAAACAAAAACGTATTGTTAGCCACAGCAAACACTACAAAGCACATACCACATAGGCACATAGGCACATAGGCACAGTCGAAAAACTGTTTGCTTCCCATTTCAGCAACACCTGTGTCTGGGTTTCTCCAGGTTAAATGGCCTAACTGGGCTGACCCGAGGTCAGCTGAGCTAGCCAGCAAATACCAGCCCCCTAGTGGCACGGGGCACAATTACATAAAATAAAGAAACATGAATATGGCTCTTACACTCCAGCCCCTAATTGCGTCTGCCAGAGCAATTACACCAAATTCACAATGAGCCATAAATACAGAGAAGAAGAGAACAAATAAAAATATATAGCCCATTTTCAAATGGGAATGAATTACTCTTTTGCTTCATTAAGCAAGCATATTTTGGTTATGGGTCGTTCAATGATGTTTGTTTTGGTTTTCAAACTAACCACACGTACCAGACCTCTCTTATCAGGGAAAGTTTCCAGGACTCTTCCTAGCATCCATGACCCACGTGGTGCTGTGGAGTCCGCAATCATGACAAGGTCTCCAGGGATAAAATTCCTCTTCTCCTGGTTCCATTTTTGACGCTCCTGTAAAAGCGGTAAGTACTCACGGATCCACCTCTTCCAAAAGAGATCCGAGATGTACTGGGCTTGTTTCCACCTTCTCCTAGCGTAAACATCCCCTTTGTCGAACAGTCCTGGTGGGAGAACTGGTTTTCCTTTGAGGAGTAGCAGATGGTTTGGTGTCAACGCCTCAAGGTCGTTGGGGTCCTCTGATAGCCTTGTGATGGGGCGATCGTTGAGCATAGCTTCAACCTCACAGAGCACGGTATGGAACCCTTCGTCATCCAAGGTTTGTTGACGGAGCACAGAGTACAAAATCTTCCTGATCATCCGTATCATGCGCTCCCAAGCGCCACCGTGATGTGACCCAGCTGGAGGGTTAAAGCTCCACTTGATTCCCTTCTTGGACATGACTCCTTCAATGCGATCATGATTCAAAGAGGCTAAGGCTTCTCGCAGCTCTCGTTCTGCACCCACAAAGTTGGTGCCGTTGTCAGATCTCAAGTGCGAGACTTGTCCTCTTCGACAGATGAACCTACGCAATGCGTTGATGCAAGAGTCTGTGTCAAGAGAATGGGCCACTTCCAGGTGTATGGCTCTGCTCGTCATGCAAGTGAAGACTACTCCATACCTTTTCACCATGCTACGCCCTCTTGTCACGTCAACTGGCCCAAAGTAATCCACGCCAACGTTAGTGAAAGGCGGTAGATCAGGAACCACTCTCTCTACTGGCAGGTCTGCCATTTTTTGCTCACCGGTCTTTCCACCATGGAGCTTACAGAAGAGGCATCTTGATATGATCTTCCTCACTGCAGTAGGTCCACTTGTGATCCAATATTTTCTCCTTGCAGTGGAAAGAACATGATTTCTACCTCCATGTCCAAGCTGTAGATGGAGGTGACGGAGGATAAGGTCGGAGATGTGCTGGTCTTTTGACAAGATGAGGGGGTGTTTAATGTCCTCAGGGATTGCCGCCTTATTCAGCCGTCCCCCAACTCGTAGAAGTCCTCCTTCTAGAACCGGATCCAGTTTGAAGATGCTGCTACTTCTCGGCACTTGTGGCTTACCAGAGGTTAGTGCAGCAAATTCAGTGGGGAATCTCTCTTGCTGGCAAAAAGCGATTATGGAGGTCTCAGCCGCCCAAAGATCTTCCAGCGTCACTTTCTGATTCCCAAGTGATTTTGAGAAAGCTTGCATCTCCTTTTGCACACCCAACCTTGCTGCTCTAGTAGCACTGGTGTTTGCAAGCTCCAACTCTTTTCTTTTATTACTCAGTTTGAGCAGAGTTCCTTTTAGCTTAATGAGCCACGCAACTGCCACCTTAAATCTTTGCCAATCAGAGAAATGGGTCATCAGTTGTGATGTGGCGTTGGTGTCAACAAGTATTGCATTGACCGTCAGATTTCTTTTTACTTCTGGGTCATCTGCAATGACACTTGTATCCACAGGAAATGTTGGCCACGTTTCTTCAGGTTCCTGTAGGAATTCCGGGCCTTCAATCCATCTTTGCTTCACAAGATCTTCTGCCTTCAATCCACGTGAAGCATCGTCAGCAGGGTTCAGAGACGTGGGAATGTATCTCCACTGCTCAACCTCCGAGTTGTCCCTGATGGTGGTTACCCTGTTTGCAACAAAGGTTTGAAATCTTCGGTCCTCATTCTTTATGTACTTAAGAACTGATGTGCTGTCAGTCCAAAAGCAGGTCCTTTTCAGTGGAAGTTGAAGCTCCGATTGAAGCATCTTGTCCACTCGTACTGCAACAACGGCTGCGGTGAGCTCCAAACGGGGAATGGTGACAGGCTTCAGGGGGGCCACTCTGGCTTTGCCAAATAGGAAGGCAACATGAACCCTCATATCCATGTTCTGCATCCTCAGGTAAGTAGCCGTACCATATCCGTTCTCGCTTGCGTCGGCGAAGTGATGCAATTGGGCACTGACAATCCTCCCAAATCCTTCAGGCTTCACACATCTGGGGATCTTGAAATATGCCACCTTCTCAAGATCGGTCAGCCATTTGTTCCACTTCTGCTGGAAAGCTGGAGGCATTGGATCGTCCCAATCACACTTCGTCCTGCATAACTCCTGCAACAGCAGCTTGGCGGGGAGTATGAAAGGTGCCAGGAATCCCAATGGATCGTAGACGGAACTGATGATGGACAGCATGCCTCGCTTGGTTGGCGGCTTCTCCTTGACTTTCAGCTTGAATTTAAAAGTGTCCGTCTCTATGCACCACTGCAAACCCAAAGCTCTGTCCAACGGCAGCTTATCCCTGTCAAGATCAAGCTCATGCAGGTTCTTGGACTTGAGATCCTCTGGGAGGCTTTGCAGCACTTCTCGACTGTTACTGATCCATTGAGTGAGGGTGAAACCTCCTTTGCTGCAAATGGTTATAAGGTTCTTAACCATGGTGATTGCATCCTGTTCAGAAGGCAAACTTTTCAGGAGATCATCCATATAAAAGTTGCGCTTGACCGTTTCGATCACTTCTGTTGGAAAGTCAGCCTGGTTGTCTTCGGCAGTCTTTCTAAGAGCAAGGCAGGCGACACTAGGTGATGAAACAGCTCCAAATAGATGGACAGTCATGCGATGCTCTACCAGATCTTGCTCCAGGTTACCTTGAGGCCACCATAAGAATCTTAAGTAATCCTGGTGTTCCTCTGCTACCTTAACCTGGTGGAACATAGCCTGTATGTCTGCCATTATGGCCACTTGTTCCTGTCTAAACCTCATAAGAACTCCAACTAACGAGCTGGTGAGGTTCGGTCCTTGCAAAAGCTGACTGTTAAGCGAGACCCCTTTGTACTCTGCTCCACAGTCAAACACCACTCTTAGCTTTCCCTTCCGTGGGTGGTACACGCCATGGTGCGGGATATACCACACCTTCCCTGTTGGCGTTTCAAACTGATGCCTTGGCACCTCTTCAGCGTAGCCATTGCTAATGACATTAGCAAGAAAGTTCTTGTACTCCTCATGAAAGCTTACGTCTTTCTGAAGTCTCCTTTTTAGACCACGAACACGTTGCATGGCAACACCGAGGTTGTTTGGCATTGAAACATCTTTCCCTTTGAAAGGCAGTTGAAACGTGTAGTGTCCATTCTGAAGCTGAGCAGAGCTTTCCATTATCTCCACAAACTTATTTTCTTCCCTTGACATTTCTTCTTGTTCCTCAGAAGCTCGCTCATTGAAGTCGTAGTTGTACTGGCTGGTTAACAGTTCTTCAATTCTGTCAATGGCGATTCTGTTGGTGTAAACTGAATGGTGGCCGCTTCCACAGTCGCTTCTTCCCCGTAAAGGACCATTTATTACCCACCCCAGTAGGGTATTGATCGCGTAGGGTCCATCTTCGCCTTCACGACTGTTAATCACCTCCCAAGGCTCCATCAACTTGGAGGCGTTTGTGCCAATTAACAGGTCAACATCAGCGTTTATGTGGGGAATCTTTACATCCTCTAAATAAGGCCACTTTTTCAGCTCCCTTTCGCTGATTATGTTGGCTGTAGAGATGGGCATCTCTTTCTGGGTACACACTTTGGGCAGTGGATAGAAGCACTCACCAGAAAATCCTGAGATCTCCAGACTGTCAACGACGGAGCTTTCTACTGCGTTACTATGGCCCAAGGTGCGGATATGAATCTTACATTTGCGTCCTTCCATGTTCAACCGATCAATGAGCTTCTTGGTGCAGAAAGTTCCTGTACTCCCTGGGTCCAGAAACGCATAGGTTTCAATAACCTTGTTTCCCTTTGAGCACTTCACCTTAACAGGCAAAATGGGAAGAATTCCATTGCAGTGGCCAGCCCCTGTAAGACCACAAGCGGAGGATGTTGTACAGCTGTCAGAAGTCTTTGTATGCTCAGTTTTCTTCTGATCCCTCTGAGTAACCCATTCCTTCTCTCCAATATGCAAAACACTGGGATGCGTTCGGTTGCACTTTTTGCAAGTGATGCGCCTGTCGCAATTCTTGCTTAAGTGTCCTGTACACAAGCAACTGAAACACAGACCCTTCTCCTTTAGATAGTCCAGTTTCTCCCTGTGTGTCTTTCTTCCCAGTTTAAAACATTGTTCCAAGACATGACCACCAGTATCACAATACAGGCAGGAAATAGGATCAGTCTTGGTAAAGGACGTCACTTTGTTCTGAGCCTTCACCTTCTCATCACCCTCTGGTTTGCTGTATCCATCCTCATTCTTGTGAGCGCCTGCTTTGCATCCATCCTCAATGACTACCTGTGTTGCAAAGCTGTTTCTTCTCAGCTGTGGTCTCACCTGTATCTTGCTTGCTCTCATAACTCCTTTGATAACAGGTGAAGCGTCCTGTATGTCACCAAATAATGGATCTGAAATGATTCTGACCTGGCGCTCGATGAACTTCACAATGTCTGAGAATCGTGCTCTTCGACCAGTTCTTTCCAGTATCTCACATGCCTTAGCTCTCCACTTGTCTCTGAGTTTATATGGAAGCTTCTGACTCAGAATCTTAATGTTTGCTGGCATGTTAAGTTCCTCCAAGTACTGAAGATCATCCATAGCATTGGAACACTCACGGAGGAAAAGTCCATAAGCTTTGAGCGCTTTGGTGTCTTCAGCTTTGATACTTGGCCATCCTGTGACCTTCTCCATGTAGGCCGCTGTTATCTTGAACTCATTGCCAAAGTGCTCCTTGAGCAACTTTTTGGCAACAGTAAAACCTTTATCTGCAGTCATATGAAGGCAACTGCGTACAATATCCTTTGGCTGCCCCCTAGTGTACTGCTCAAGATAGTACAAACAGTCTCCTTTACAGCTGGTCTTTGCTTCCACGCAGTGCTCAAACGCCTTCATAAATGTGTTGAACTGCAGAGGATCTCCATCATAAGTTGGAATTTCTCGGCGCGGCAGCAGTTGTGACGTTTGCATTTGAACAAGGAGAGCTGTTATGTCATTCTGTTGTTGCAGCAGATTGAAAAGACCTGCTGTCTGATTTTGGCCTTGCAGGGGCTGAAACACTTGTTGGCCTAGAGTTGGTTGAAAGCTTTGACTGTAGGTTGTCTTTGAATGTAACTGAGGGGGTTGAGAGCCTTGACTCACAGTTGGCTTTGGTTGTGATGCAAACTGAGTGGGTAGAGATGTTGTAACATGAACTTGCTTTTTCACCAAATTTGGCATGATAGTTGATGGTGAGGCATTGCTTTGCTGTGGTAAAGGTGCATGCTGCTGTGAGGGTGTAGCCACAAATATTGAGGCCTGTGGATTGAGAGCGGTGAGCGAGAGCTTAGATCTAGCCCCTTTCCTGATGTAGGAGGCCATTCCATCGGATTGCCTTGAATGGATGCTGCTACCCACCTTTAGCACTGCTAGCTTAGCAGAAGCGGCAGCTATCTCAGTGTCCAGCTCAAGCTGCTCCCTTTTATTCCTCAAGATGAGCTCCTGCTCCTCCAATGCATGCATATCCTTTATAGCAGCAGCTCGAGCCAAGAGCGCGGCCTGTTCCGCCTCTGCAATGCGTCTGGCTGAAGAAGTGGAGGATCCGTTACATGAAGCTCTGCTACTTCTCCAATGGTGCCTTGACTGCACATTTGAAATGCTGTCTTGAGGTCGAATCTGATCCTCCTCTGCCACATCCTTTCCATTTCCAGCATTGACATCAACAGTTTGAGAATCATCCCTTTCATCTTCCTTTAAAGTGTCGTCAACAACCGTGTGTGTTTCATTTTCACTTTGGACAGTTTGAGTTTGCTCAGTTTGAGTTTCAGTTTGTACCGTTAAATCATCATCATCCTCATGATCATCAACCACTTTGGTAGCTGCACAAGCTTTAGTGTCAGACAACCATTGATTTGTACCCACAATAAATTCATTGACATTCAACATTTTAGCTTGGTACCATATTTCATGCTTGTTTGCTTCATCAGCAGGCAATAAACCCAACAAAGATGTATGCACCTGCTGTGTTTTGTCACTCAACTCATTGAACGTGATAAATGCATTTTCAACCTCATTTACATGTTCTTTATCAACCATCAATTTAGCAATAGATTCTTTAACTTTCGACAGTTTACCAAAATTAGACTTTCTTTCCTGTTCTAAAGTGCTTATTTTCCCCAACAAAGCTTTGGATGTTAATTTAACCACACGTTTTTCAGTTACAGATTTCACCCCTTCACCCACACCAAGTTCAGTCTCAAGGCCAAGTTGGCGTTTGTCCTCATCGGCCATAATGTCCACGCGAAATGAATTGGCTTATTAATCAATAAGCCCGCAACATAGTTTGTGTTGCGCAACAACTCGTCTCGACGCGCAAAGTTATTTTTAGACGCTTGCGAGTCTGCTACCAATGCATTGGGTTTACGCGAATGTGTGCACACAAATTACCATGGCCATTCATAATATCAGCGCTGATCAACACATACCCCAATCGAGCGTTGGCCGGCTTAGATGAATGGTGTCCCGGTGTGATGATGTTGGTATTCCGCTGGCCTTGTAGCTCGCTCCGGTACAGCTCAAATAAGCAAGCGGCAACTCCAAACATTTGCCCACCTCACATCCGTGATTTCCAAACGAACACGTAAATCCACAATGTAACAGGTCCGCGTCCTCTTGATGAACAGTAATCCCTATTGAAGCAGTTTTTCGACCTAATTGTACTGACTAAGTCCTAAACAAAGTCTAGTACTGGTTGCTTTTAAAGAAACTTTAGTTAAGACGTGCGCCTAGTGCGCTCGAACAT
Organism: Muraenolepis orangiensis; assembly: GCA_027704905.1. Taxonomy (NCBI): domain Eukaryota; kingdom Metazoa; phylum Chordata; class Actinopteri; order Gadiformes; family Muraenolepididae; genus Muraenolepis; species Muraenolepis orangiensis. Next base: position 21,141,548 of record CM051009.1, read on the forward strand.
AGCAAACACGGAGAGTTCAGTATAGTTCATTCTCATCACGCAGGTTTATTTTCCTTTCTTTTAACATACAGCGGCAATAACGTTAACTCATAATGTAACCAAACAAAAACGTATTGTTAGCCACAGCAAACACTACAAAGCACATACCACATAGGCACATAGGCACATAGGCACAGTCGAAAAACTGTTTGCTTCCCATTTCAGCAACCCCTGTGTCTGGGTTTCTCCAGGTTAAATGGCCTAACTGGGCTGACCCGAGGTCAGCTGAGCTAGCCAGCAAATACCGCCCCCTAGTGGCACGGGGCACAATTACATAAAATAAAGAAACATGAATATGGCTCTTACACTAATAAATAACTTAGATGAATACTGAAAAAGTGACATGTGAAAAGTGAAAAGTGAAATTGAATTTACAGTGCAAAATTACAGTGAAAGGATTTATAGTGCGTTGACCAAAAAAATAATAATAATAACAGTGCGTTGACCTCAGGTCACTGAGTCTCCACTGTCCCTCTCACGACCCGAGGTAGATGAATTATAGAGTCTGATGGCCACAGGAAGAAAGGACTTCCTGTGGCATTCTGTGGTACACCTGGGTGGAATGAGTCTGTTGCTGAAGGTGCTTCTGTATGAGGTCAGCACCTGATGGAGAGGGTGAGAGTTGTTGTCAAGGATACTACGCAGCTTGCGCAGCATCCTCCTCTCAGACACCACCAACAAGGAGTCCAGCTGGACCCCCAGGACAGCACCAGCCTTCCTGACGATCCTGCTGATCTTGGCGTCTGCTGACCTCAACCTGCTTCCCCAGCACACGACACCGGAGAAGATGGCACTGGCTACCACCGACTGGTAGAACATCTTCAGCATCGTGTTACAAACGTTGAAGGACCGGAGCCTCCGCAGGAAGTAGAGACGGCTCTGGCCCTTCTTGTACACAGCCTCAGAGTTCTTGGCCCAGACCAGTTTGTTGTCCAGGTGAACTCCCAGGTATTTATATTCCTGAACAACTTCTGCGGACAAACCCTTGATGGAAATGGGTGTGGGGGTAGATTTCCTCCTGCGGAAGTCCACCACCATCTCCTTTGTCTTGTCTGTGCTGCATGTGGTTCAGCTCACACCACTCAACAAAGGAGTCCACGACGCCCCTGTACTCCTCATTGTTTCCCTCGCTGACACAACCAACAACTGCAGAGTCGTCCGAGAACTTCTGCAGATGGCAGGACTCTGAGTTGAACTGGAAGTCTGAGGTGTATAGGGTGAACAGGAATGGGGAAAGAACCGTTCCCTGTGGAGCAGGGTGATCGCAATCGTGAAGTCCAACGAACATCATTAAAAAAGATATATATATATCGAACACCATTAAGCGTGCGGGGGGGGGGAGAAATATAATCTGTCATCCTCGGGGGCCCCCTTCCAGCTCGGGGCCCCAGGCAATTGCCTACTTTGCCAACACTGTTGCGACGCCCCTGCACACACACACGGGAAGCGAAAACCAGTCCCCTGCCTTGATTCTCTCGCGCTTAGTGTTGGTTACGAGTTGTGCTGGTTGGTGGGCACGGCACGCGAAAAATGTCTTTCAGACTGATAATCAATAAATCAAGATAATATTTTTATAAAATATTTTTATAAAACATTTTTTTCTTCAATCTTTCTCTTCGGCCCGGTACCAAATACCGGTAGTTGGGGACCACTGCTCTACAACATCAAGAGGATTCTGCCTTTTCTCACTAAAAAGGCTGCGCAGGTGGTCATCTAGGCTCTTTTCATCTCCCGGCTGGACTACTGCAACTCCCTCCTTGCTCAGTGTAGACTCCTGTGGTTTCTAACTCCTATTGAATTTCATCTCAATACATTTCATCGTCCTGTAATGCACACACACACACGCACATTACATTACATTACATTACATTACAGTCATTTAGCAGACGCTTTTATGCAAAGCGACTTACAATAGTGTGTTTCAACAAAGGAAGGTAAGAGAACAACTTGTCACCAGAAGTTGGTCATCCAGGTTCACACCTAGATTCCTTGCGGTCCGAGTAGGTGTCACCACAGCATCATCAATGGCAGCCAGGTCTCGGTGCGGACAGCCCTTGAGTAGATAACAGGACCAAGGGATGTTGTGTAGAGAGGCTGGTCCTGGCTCACCTCAAATCTGGCCTGTCACCCTCACTAGATAAATACCAATTAGCCTACCGTGAGAACAGGAGCACGGAGGACGCCATTTCCTCAACTCTTTACTCCACTCTCTCCCACCTGGATGAGAGCACACGCACGTGAGAATGCTGTTCATAGACTTCAGCTCAGCATTTAACACCATCATCCCCTCAAAACTCATCTTAAAACTTGGTGACCTCATGAAAACCAAGAACCTTGACATCAACCCCTCAGTTTGTAACTGGTTACTAGACTTCCTAACCAACAGACCCCAGTCAGTCAGGTTAGACCATCTCACCTCCTCCACCCTCACCCTAAACACCGGCGTTCCACAAGGCTGTGTGTTGAGCCCTCTCCTCTACTCCCTCTTCACCCACGACTGCACTCCTGTACATGGTACAAACACCATCATCAAGTTTGCTGGAGACACAACGGTGGTGGGCCTCATCAAAAACAACGATGAGGCAGCATACAGGGAGGAGGTCCAGCACCTGGTGGCGTGGTACGCTGACAACAACCTGGCCCTCAACACCAAGAAGACCAAGGAGCTCATCGTCGACTTCAGGAAGACCAGAGCTGGCGCACACGCCCCCATCCTCATCCACGGAGCGGAGGTTGAGCGTGTCTCCAGCTTCAAATTCCTGGGGGTCCACATCTCTGAGGACCTCTCCTGGTCCCTCAATACTGCCTCACTGGTAAAGAAGGCACACCAGCGTCTCTTCTTCCTGAGGAGACTGAGGAAAGCCTATCTGTCACCTCAGATTCTGGTGAACTTTTACCGGTGTGCTATTGAAAGCATCCTCACAAACTGCATCACAGTGTGGTACGGCAACTGCACTGTTTCCGACCGGAAAGCGCTGCAGAGGGTGGTGAAAACCGCCCAACGCATCGTTGGACTACCCCTCCCTGCAATAAACACTACCCACCACAAACGGTGTCTGAAGAAGGCAAAAGAAATAGTGGATGACCCCTCTCATCCCCACCATGGACTGTTTGCCCTCCTCCCCTCCGGGAGGCGCTATAGAAACCTCTGTTCCAAGTCAAGCAGGCTTAGGAACAGCTTCGTCCCCTCAGCTGTCATCTCCCTGAACTCTGCACCACTAAGACAGCCCCCACCACCCCCCCCCCCTGCTGCCCAACCCCTGCTGCCCCTCCCCCCCTTCTGCCACGCCTCTGCTGCCCCCCCCATGCTGCTGCACCTCTGCTGTCCCCCCCCCTGCTGACGCCCCCTCTGCTGCCCCCCCCTGCTCACGCCCCTGACCCACACCTCTGCTCAACACCTATGGTGATAACAATCACCACCAATGTCTCTGACTAACTGTAAAAAAAGAAGAAAGAAAAAAACAAACTGTAAAAACAAACGGTATCACAACTACCTTCCTCTCTATAGTTGACATATGTATTACTAAGATACCTGTTTACTGTACCTGCAATATACATTTAAATCTGTTGATATAACTGCTCCTACTCCTGTATATACATATACATTTATACTTGCCATACATTTATATATACTCACTTATATACATTTACATCTATATATTTGTATCCTGCTTTCAATAATAGCATACCCCTGATCACTACATTAAATGATCACTTACCTGTATATACATATACTGTATATACCTATTATTATGCTCATATCACATTTATACCTAGACTGTCTTTTAACCTGTAAATTTTAACTGTACATTTTTCTGCACTTTACTGCAACATTTGCACTCTGGTTAGATGCAAATTATTTTCGCTGTACTGTACTTGTGCTGTGCAATTACAATAAATTTGAATCTAATCTAATCTAATCTAGAGGGAGAAGAGAAGAGGACCGATCCTTGTGGAACCTCAGTAGTCAGCATGGTTCTGACACAGACCCTCCCAGTGCCACCTGGTAGGAGCGACCTGTCAGGTAGGATGCAAACAAGGAGTGAGCAGAGCCCGAGACACCCATCCCCTCAAGGGTGGAGAGGAGAATCTGGTTCACAGTGTTGAATGCTGTAGACAGGTCCAGGAGTATCAGGACTGCGGAGAGCGAATTTGCTCTAGCAACATGGAGCGACTCCGTCACTGCTGGAAGGGCAGTTTCTGTCGAGTGACCTGCCTTAAAAGGTTGGGTTTTAGAGTTAGGTTTTTGGTTCTAGGGGTTGATTCCAGGATTAGATTTGATTAGATTAGATTTGATTGGGGATGTGCCATCATCGTGTGTTTACATTCACTTTTAATTTGTAAATGTCCCCGTTTTTCCAAGTCAATTTGAGACCTTCTCAATGCTGGAGAATTTACATTTACATTTACATTTAGGGCAGATGCTTTTATCCAAAGCGACTTGAATGACACATTGTTTTTATAGTAGCATCAAGACATATATCATATATATATATCATATATCATTACTTCAGTTCAGATGAAACCGAGCATGGTATATATATATATATATATATATATATATATATATATATATATATATATGGATGTATGAGGATGAGGATCAGCACCTCCAAACATGAGGCCATGGTGCTCGTGAGATTGACCGGAGAATAGGTGCAGTGGGAGCAGTATTGGGGGCCTTTTACCGCACCATTGTAACCAAAAGAGAGCTGAGCCAGAAGGCAAAGCTCTCGATCTACCGATCAGTCTTCGTTCCTACCCTCACCTATGGTCATGAACCATAGGAAATGACCGAAAGGACGAGATCACCAATACAAGCGTGCCAAAATGAGTTTCTTCAGGATGGTGGCTGGTATCTCCCTTAGGGATAGGGTTAGAAGCTCAGTCACAACTGGGAAGAGACGACGGGGCAGACGTCCAGACTGTTCCCCAACCAGAGACCCCTGTGCCATGCTCGACTGCTGTTAGCTGATGTTAGCTGTTCTCATACCATCGCGACATTCATAGACTCGTCAAATATCAACCTTTCACGCCGAGGAACTTGAAGCTGTTGACCCTCTCTACTGCAACACCGTCAGTCTGTACACGTGCCAGTGCTACTGTGCTGTCACACCTGTGGATTGCTGCCAACACGGAGGCTGCCCCGTACAAATTAGCCACTACCGGCTAACCTGTCATTCGTCCCCAGCGCCGTATTTCTGGTTTCTCCGCCTCGCACGAAAACCCGCGCCTACAACCAACACGACTACTCCTCCGCCTCGACAACGCAGGTCTTGTAGCTTCATTTTTTACCACTTGGATAATCAAACCGCTGGATTACGTTGTTTTACTTTTTTAACTCTTATGTGGATTTTTAAACTGCTCATATGGAGCACTCTGTGTGTCTCACGGTCATGAGCGCATCTCTGCCGCTGCGTTACTCTGCAACGGAGCTGCTACGTCTCCGGTCTTACTCCAGGACCCCGCCAGTTCTGCTTACCCAACACCCTGGTATTCTCAAATGACCAAGATACACTCACCGTGGATCTGGACGAAACTTTGTGTACACAAACCACAACAATAACAAAACTATCTGCTCTTTCTGGTCCACTGAGCCACGCACCGCCGTGCTGTCAATCACAGTGTGTTAACCCCCCTGTTTAAAGCATCCACATATGCACAACTTACCTGTCTGAAACTATGTATCTTTAACATAAGGTCCCTCAACAAAAAGGCCCTGCTGTTTTCTGACTTCATTATGGACAAAAAGCTTGATTTTTTATGCCTCACGGAGACCTGGCAACAGTCTGATGACTTCTCCCAGCTTAATGCAGCTGTCCCCTCGGGGTATGCTTTTATTAGTAAACCCCGTGCCACTGGGAGGGGGGGAGGGCTTGCTGTGTTGTACCGTGAAATCATTAAAGTCACTGCAGTCACTGTCCCCCATCACTCCTCTTTTGAATGCTTAGCTGTACAATTCTGGCTCCAAACCCACCATCATTATTTCCATCTACAGACCACCAAAGCCCTCTGCTGTTTTTCTCACTGAATTTTCATCACTACTAACATCTGTATGTGCAATGTCCCCTACTGTTATCCTCTTGGGTGACTTTAACATCCACATCGACGACCCATCCAATGGTTTTGCAAATGATTTCATCTCACTCCTGGACTGCCTTGGTATCACACAGCATGTCAACCTCCCAACTCATAACAAAGGTCACATACTGGACTTACTCTGCTGCACTGGCATCACTCCCACTAACCTTGCTGTCACAGAGTTCCCCATTTCTGACCATAAAGCTGTAATTTTTAAAATCCATGCCCCCCTTTCTAAAGCCAAAGAACAACGGTCCATCACCTTCAGAAACATTAAACATGTTAACCCCACAGATCTCACCACCCTGATTAACTCCTACCCCAATCCTCCCCCATCCTCCCACACTGCTGACCTGGTGAATCACTATAATAACTGTCTCTCCTCTTCCCTCACTGCCCTGGCTCCCTTGAAAACTCGCAAAGTTTCATTCACCCACTCCGCCCCCTGGTTTACCTCTGAGCTCCGTCAGCTCAAAACCACAGGCCGCCGACTGGAGCGGCTGTGCAAAAACACCGGACTCTCAGTTCACACCCAAACTGTGATCTGTACTCAGATCACCTTCATTCACTATAAAAACACGCTTTCCAATGCCAAATCCTCCTATAACTCCAACCTCATCAGCACTGGTAACAACAGAGTTCTCTTCTCCACAGTCCGACACCTACTTCAGCCTCCTCAAACCCTCCCCCCAGACATCTCCATAGATCGATTTGTGCAATTTTTTCATTCAAAAATTAACATCATTCACCTACAGCTGGCCTCATCATGCACCTCCTCACGTGATCCAACCTGGATTGTTACCACTGGCCAACCACTCATCAGCTCCCTCTCCAACTTCACCCCAGCTGGCTGCAACTGGCTGCAATCACTCCAATCCTCAAAAAACCCGGTACTGACCCAGCCGATCTGAACCACTACAGGCCCATCTCCAACCTACCCTTCATCTCCAAGACCCTTGAGAGGGTGGTTGCCGCAGAGCTTCAGTCCCATCTGGAAATAAATAACCTCCATGAACCCTTTCAATCCGGTTTCAGCCAAAAACACAGCACTGAAACGGCCCTGGTTAAAATCACTAACGACCTCCTCCGTGCAGCTGACTCTGGACTTCTCACCAGCCTCATCCTCCTCGACCTCAGCGCTGCATTCGACACCATTTCCGACCCAATACTCCTGGACCGCCTGGCTGGCATTGGGATCACTGGTGTTGCACTCTCCTTGTTCACATCATACCTCACTGACAGACAACAGTTTGTACAACTCGGGAACCAAAAGTCAGGGTGTTCTGTTGCACTGGGTGTCCCCCAGGGGTCAGTACTGGGTCTACTCCTATTCATCACATATCTCCTCCTGGGCAAAATCCTCCGTCACCATGGGGTTCACTTTCACTGCTACGCCGACGACACACAGGTCTACATTTCCTCCAAACCATCCACTGCCCTGCCACCCACCTCCCTCACCACCTGCCTAGAGGACATCAGGAGCTGGATGAGCAGGAATTTCCTCAAGCTCAACGCTAGCAAAACTGAGGCCCTGCTCATCGGCTCCAAATCCACCCTCACCAAGTCACAAAACTCCAGCTCCAAACATCATCATCGACAGCTTCCCCATACCATTTTCTTCCCAAGTAAAAAGCCTCAGTGTCATTCTGGACGGCTCCCTCTCATTTGTACCACACATTAAAAACATCACTCGCACTGCCTTCTTCCATCTTCGGAACATTTCCAGAGTCCGCTCATCTCTGTCCCAATCCAGCACTGAAATCCTGGTCCACTCATTTGTGATGTCCCGGATTGATTACTGCAATGCACTTCTGACTGGCCTTCCCATCAAACTCCTCAACAGACTGCAAATAATTCAGAACTCTGCTGCCCGGATCATCAGCCGCACTAACTCATCTGACCACATCACCCCCGTTCTCATTCAACTACATTGGCTTCCTGTGCGCTACCGGATTGACTATAAAAACCTCTTACTCACCTACAAAGCTCTGCACAATCTAACCCCCATCTACATCACTGACCTCCTTCAGGAGTACACCCCCTCCCGCACCCTCCGGTCTTCCTCTGTTGGACTTCTCACTGTCCCCAGCTCACGCCTCAGCACCATGGGTGCTCGAGCTTTCAGTTGCTCGGCTCCCAGACTCTGGAACTCCCTGCCACTACACATCCGACAGTCAGATTCTATAACAACTTACAAAACCCAATTAAAAACCCATCTGTTTAAACTGGCATATCCCTTATAAACTGTACCATATTTCTTCCTTTCTTCATTTTACTTCCTGTTGTTTGTCTTGTTTTAAACCCTGTGAAGACACTTTGTGAACTGTTTTTACTTTTTTATATTTTTATCATTTTAATTTTACTGTAGCATATATGCTCTGTAAGGTGTCCTTGGGTGTCTTGAAAGGCGCCCCACAAATAAAATGTATTATTATTATTAGTATGTCATTAAGGCCCCTGTAGTCTATGCAGGGCCTTAGTGACTTGTCCTTTTTTTCCATGAAGAAGAACCCCGCTCCAGCCGGTGATGGGACGAATAATTCCGGCCGCCAGAGAGTCGCTGATATAAGCCTCCATGGCTTTTCTCTCTGGTGCGGACAGGGAATACAAGCGGCCCTTCGGGGGCGACGTACCAAGGTGGAGGTCAATGGCACAATCATAAGGGCGGTGGGGGGGGTAAGGATGTCGCCTTGGCCTTGCTGAACACCTCCTGGAAGTCGTGGTATTCAACCGGTACCCCGGCCAAGTCCGGAGCAGGGGAGGAACAAACGGAGTGCTGGGGCGCGGCGGCTTGCTTAAAGCAGACCTGATGGCAGGATGGACTTCACCCCACAATGGCTCCCGTGGCCCAGTCGATGTTAGGGTTGTGGCGGCGGAGCCAGGGATAGCCCAGGATCAGAGGGAGCTGAGGGGACCGCAGGATGTGAAACTTGATAGTCTCATGGTGGTTACCGGATATGATTATGCGGACCGGCGTGGTCTGATGGGAGATGGTCCCTAGAAGATGGCCATCCAGGGTGTTTGCCGGAACGGGGCATGGCAAGGGAACGTGACCGATGCCCAATTGCAGAGTTCTCATCGATAATGTTGACATCGGCACCTGAGTCTATGAATGTCGCGATGGTATGAGAACAGCTAACATCAGCTAACAGTAGTCGGGCATGGCACAGGGGGCTCTGGTTGGGGAACAGTCTGGAGGTCTGCCCCGTGGTCTCTTCCCAGTTATGTGCCTGGAAAACCTCCCTCGAGAGGTGACCAGGAAGCATCCTTACTAGAATCCCGAACCACCTCAACTGGCTCCTTTCTACGCAAAGGAGCAGCGGCTCTAATTTCGAGTCTCTCACGAGTGACTGAGCTTCTAACCCTATTGTAACACGTGTAACACCTTTGTGTATAATGGACTTATGACCACTACCATATAAAAGGTATTAATCCTGGGCTAGTAATCGGTAAGGTTCGGCTACTGGAGCATTTAAGAGTAACCAATGATGAGACCAGACAGGTAGGTATGAATTAAAGAAGCGCCGGCTTGTATTTAGAAAAATAGAAATAAAGGGAATGGTACCAAAATACACATATAACAGACATTGACAAAATACAATGAGCTCAGTAAATAACAAATGTGACTTGTAGTCACCACTTGACCTCAGTGATGTAATCACTGTAAATTTCACTTTGTTTAAACCCTTCAAATGTTTTGAGTGAAATAACCTTTAAGTTTAGGATTTGAATCCTACGGGTTTTAATCTATGGGTGCACCCTGGTAAATATATTTTTTAGTTCATATCTTCTTACCGGAGATATCTTTTTAACTGTAGATATCTTTTAATTGTAAATATCCTTTTTAACTGTATGGTAAGTATGAATATTATGAACTATGGATCCATGAACTCTTAATCCCAATACAGCATGAAATCACAATCACCTTCAAGTCAATCCACAATAACACACATCAATCCCCAGTCAATAAACCCAACATGAACCACAGATGGATGTATGTGAGTGAGTCCAATGACAGTCCAACTACACTGTGGAGTGCAGTACTATGGGATGGATACCGTGCAGAGTTCCGAGTTCCTTGTCAAGTTCAGTTCCATCCACCACACTGGCAGAACCACAGATTCAGTGCAGAGTGAGTCTCCAAGGAAAATCCAAAGATGGTCTTCGCATGTAATTTCCTGGATCAGCAGCTCGCCATCCCTGGTAGACCCAGACTCTGGCCTCATCCAAAAAATGTCCTGTATGACATGCATATGGTCCTGTATGACATGCATACAGGACCACATGAAAAACTATAATTAACAGTATTTCACAATAAGGGTCTTTCAATAATTAAAATAAAATGACAATCTCTTTCTAGTAGTACAACAAACTTCTTATACTATTAAAATAAAATACATTCTCAAAATGAAAAATAAAATAAGATGCATTGTAATAAAGTGCTTTTCTCACCAATGGCATCCAAATAAAGCTATCCTGTAATCACCAGGACTGGTGATGCAGTACAGAGGGCAGCTACACCCAGCACACACTCAGCTAGGAATGAAAGGTGTGGAAAATATGCTCACTTAGCAGCCCATTTTATCAAAGGCTAAAACATGACAAAATGTACAAAAATGAAATAAAAGCAACACACTGCCATCTACAGTGGTGACATGAAATAGTTCTGTTCCATTTAAAGTGAAAAATATATCCTACATTGTAAAAATAGGTAGGTTAGCTTGGAACAACAATACTAGCAATTAGCCAAACATTTGTATTGACTTCGCATGGTAGCTTAGCCTATTGGCTGCTAACACTGCTAACCGCATGGCTGCTTGGCTGCTAATGTAGCTAACAAAGTTTGTAACAACTCACCAATGTTGTCCGAAACAACTCTCAGCCCTCTGGCAACACCGAGATGATGGGCAAGGCGTGCGCGCTGTCCACTATACCCACTTTTAGATTCAAACTATTAATTTACCTGTGCTCTGTGACTAGGTCTCTCTCCTTCAGCGCAGGTTGGTTCTGTGTGAGTGGGGGTTCACAGCAGAGCAGTGGCAGAGACAGAGAAGGGGCGGGGCAAGTAGTCGAGGGGTGCCGTCTGATTGGGGGAATTCACAGATCTTAGTATCATTGGCTGGCCACTAGTCAGCAGCAGTCAAGCTAGGCAGACTTGCTCCTCCTTTTCACCAGTGACATTACCCGACAGAACATCCTCATCTATCCATCAGTAACCAGTCTACATGACCTGGGTTACACTATCCCTAAGGGAGATACCAGCCACCATCCTGAGGAATCTCATTTCGGCCGCTTGTATTCACGCTCTCGTCCTTTCGGTCATTACCCATTGTTCATGACCATAGGTGAGGGTAGGAACGAAGACTGATCGGTATATGGAGAGCTTTGCCTTCTGGCTCAGCTCTCTTTTGGTTACAACGGTGCAGTAAAGGGCCCCCAATACCGCTCCCGCTGCACCTATTCTCCGGTCAATCTCAAAAGCACCATGGCCTCAGATTTTGAGGTGCTGATCCTCATCCTCATAAATAAACATACATCCATATATATATACAGTAGATATATACCATGCTAGGTTTAATCTGAACTGAAGTAAAACACCACACAATCCATTTTATTTTATTTGATATATGTCTTGATGCTACTATAAAAACAACATGTCATTCTCCAGCATTGAGAAGGTCTCAAATTGACTCGGACAAATGGGGACATTCACAAATAAAAAGTGAATGGCACGATGATGGCACATCCCTAATTCCCCCCAATTTCCCATTTCCCCTCAGCACAACACTTTCAATTCCTGCACGATTACAGCAGACTTCAGCATTGTAGACTGACGGGAGGAGACTGTAGACTGCTTCAGCTGAGAGTCCAGACGACCGTTCACGAGACAATACATACATCGGAAGATACAACAATAGGTACAATCAATTATATTAGTGCAAATATCTCATACCTACTCTATACGTTATTTTATACCTAGTAGACTGTTTTTTACATAATATTTAACCACTTTACATTATATATTACCATGCACTTTACTGCAACATTTGCACTCTGGTTAGATGCCAAATTATTTTCGCTGTACTTTACTTGTGCTGTACAATGACAATAAATGTAATTCTAATGTAATCTAATCTTATCTAATCTAATCTAATCCTGGAATCAACCCCTACAACCAAAAACCAAACCCTTAAACCTAACCTACCTACAGTTGCAGAAATAGGGCTTTGTGTGTGTGTGTGTGTGTGTGTGTGTGTTGTCCTTGTACCTCCACAAGAACTGCCTCTTGGATCCCCACCAATCTGGTTTTAAGGCAGGTCACTCGACAGAAACTGCCCTTCCGGCAGTGATGGAGTCGCTCCATGTTGCTAGAGCAAATTCGCTCTTCGTGGTCTTAATACTGCTGGACCTGTCTACAGCATTCGAAACTGAACCACCAGATTCTCCTCTCCACCCTTGAGGGGATGGGTGTCTCGGGCTCTGCTCTCTCCTTGTTTATATCCTACCTGACGGGTCGCTCCTACCAGGTGGCACTGGGAGGGTCTGTGTCAGAACCATGCAGACTGACTACTGAGGTTCCACAAGGATCGGTCCTGGGTCCTCTTCTCTTCTCCCTCTACACAACGTCCCTTGGTCCTGTTATCTACTCAAGGGCTGTCCGCACAGAGACCTGGCTGCCATTGATGATGCTGTAGTGACACCTACTCGGACTGCAAGGAATCCTGTTACCCTGGACGACCAACTTCTGGTGACGAGTTGTTCTCTTACCTTCCTTTGTTGAAACACACTATTGTAAGTTGCTTTGGATAAAAGCGTCTGCTAAATGACTGTAATGTAATGTAATGTGTGTTTATGTGTCTGTGTGTGTGTGTGTGTGCATTACAGGACGATGAGATGTATTGATATTAAATGATATATGAGAAACCACAGGAGTCTACACTGAGCAAGGAGGGAGTTGCAGTAGTCCAGCAGGGAGATGAAAAGAGCCTAGATGAGTACCTGTGCAGCCTTTTCAGTGAGAAACGGCCGAATCCTCCTGATGTTGTAGAGCAGTGGTCCCCAACTACCGGTCTGCGGACCGGTACCGGTCCGCACGGCATTTGTTACCGGGCCACAGAGAAAGATTGAATTTTTATTTTATAAAAATATTTTATAAAAATATTCTTAAAAAATATTTTCTTGATTTATTGATTATCAGTCTGAAAGACATTTTTCGCGTGCCGTGCCCCCCAACTCATGGGAAACCGGCCATCTGGCCACACTGAGCGCGAGAGAATGAAGGCAGGGGACTGGTTTTCTCTTCCCGTGTGTGTGTGCAGGGGCGTCGCAACAGTGTAGGCAAAGTAATCAATTGTCTGGGGCCCCGAGCTGGAAGGGGGCCCCCGAGGACAACAGATTATATTTCTCCCCCCCCCGCGCGCCTAATGATGTTCGATATATATATATATTTTTTAATGATGTTCGTTGGACTTCACGATCGCGATCTTGTTTGTATGTGTGTGACTTTGCCGATACAAGACCATCAACAACTCACAGCCATGTTAGATGACAGATATAAACTGTCACAAAGGTGTGTGGTGAGGTTGGACCCAGAACGCAGGCGGAGACCAGAAAAGGGAGAACAGGGGTTTTATTACGGCACAAACACAATCGATTGTTATCTCCAGGACAGACGAGGGATCTGGGACCGGGAGGTCGAGGTGCGTCAAGCCGACAGGTAGCAGACGTAGGGATGGTTGGGACAGGCGATGGGTCGGGTTACCGAGAAGTCAAGGTGCGTCGAGGTGCGTCGATCATCTGGACCGACGAGGGGCTGGAACAGCAGCCGAGCGGGCTATCTCTCTGATAGTCCGTAGCAGGGTGATCAAAAGCCAGGGATGAATGTCACCTGGGGACTGGTAGCGTACCGGTTACACACAGTACGAACGAGCGACGTCTCTCACTGACGCCGCTGTATAAATAGCCCCCAGGTGAGATCAATGGCAATTAGCTACGGTAATGGTTGGCAGGTGCGTGTGTGTGCGCCTCTAGCACACGCGGCCTGGCAACGCCCCCTGTCAACCATCGTAACCGTGACAATAAACAGTGCACAACAACTTGGTTTCAGGGTAAGGGCAGTGAGTTAGAGAGCCGGACAGACATGTTTGGTGGCTTTGGCCCAACATGCATCCCGCTGCATGAAACAATATCAAGTAGGCGATATGCAATGAATCTCAGAGGATATTTAAAAATGGAGGCCTCAGAATGAAGCCCTAGAACCAAAAAACTAACCCTAAGCACAGTAATAAACCATAGAACAAAACCCTTAACTGACCCTAACCCAGATATTCCACAAATGTGATCTCAGATGATATTCCAAAAATGAACAAGCCTTGAATAAGCCTTAAAGGAAACCCTAACCTCAGAATGAAGTCTAACTCTAACCCATGAATCAAACCCTAGAACCAAAAACCAAACTCAAAAACTCAACCCCAACCCTGAACCTAAAAACCCCAAACTCTACTAACCCTACTTGGATATTCCAAAAAACATGATCCCAGATAATCTAAGAGTTTGATCTCACAAAAGTGTGCAGAAGCAGGTTTGGAAGTTTGGAAGAGACCTGGAAGGAGGGGACCCACCACATGTTTGGTCCTAAGGTTGATTCTAGGGGTAGGATTTCACATTGTTCTTGTAAATGTGATCTATGATTTTCCAAAAATTTGATCCCAGATTTTCAAATCATGTGACCCAAGATTTAAAAAAAGGGGTAGAAAAAAGGGTAAAAAATAGTATTAGATTACATTACATTAGATTAGATTCAAATGTATTGTCGTGAAAAAACGTGTGATCAGCATGTAAAGTTTTAATAAAATGCCTAATGGATGATTTGTAAAGGGTGGCTGGTGCAAAAAGCATTTGGTGCAAAGGACTGTAAGTGGTCCTGTACGCCTATTGTTAATCACCCATGATTAAACACCCATGTTAGTCATCTATCTTACCCTACCTGTTA
>CM051009.1:21159159-21179710 GCA_027704905.1 Muraenolepis orangiensis
TCGGCAGCAGTATGCCTGGTTCTCCAAAGACTCCTGGAGAACAAGCTGTTTGTATAGGCTGAGAAGTGCCTGTTCCACACCACTTCTGCGGAGTTCCTTGGCCACATCTTGGTGATGGGCACACCAGAGCTAACCCCAAGAACATCCAGGTCGTGGAGGAGTGGCCCGACCCAAAGACAAGAAGCAGTTTGCAAACTTTTACCGGCGATTCTTCAAGTGTTTCAGCCGTGTGGCCGCAACTCTGACCGCTCTCACCTCCACCTCCACCGCCTTTTTAGCCTTGAAGAGCCGACAGTACATCGTCAAAGTGGATGCTTCGGATTCATGCATTGGGGCCATCTTCTCCCAAGACATTAACCACAAATATGGGAATGAAACCAATGGCACACAATAATGCTGTGCTCGACCAAAAGAAGCACTCTCGTCACCGACTAATTGAGCCATAGTCTCCAACACACACATTGCATGCATGCATGCATACCAGTTGAGGCTTGTCTATTGAGGAAAGGGGGGACCGTTGTCCCCAAGCTCCCCATTGAAGTCCATTATAAAACTGGAGGTAAGGGAGGACGAGCCTCCCTTAGGGCGGGTCTAGCCAGAGGCACTGTGAACCAATCAGCAGAGCTCACTGTGCTGGTGAATACCCAATCAGAGTTTTGGGAGAGGGTTATAATAAGGCAAGGATCTATCTTGTGTCATTCATTAATTCCGCATTCCAGACAACTCGTGAGTCGAATATTTAAACTTTCGAGTTCCGAACTCAAAGCGTTCCAGGTGCATGACACCAAATGTAAACAGAAAGCATGGCTGACCGTGACAAGGTGGTGTTTTTTTGGCTCGTGATTAGACAATTAACGTGATTTACATGGATAACTGGTTTTATTATATCATAGTCTGTCTTATTTAAATTAAATACAGGCAAATTTACTTTACACAAAAAATGCTTCTCCCTCAAATCTCACTCCATTTAAATTATATTTGGTTTGTTTGGTAGAACTAGCCACTGTGCATATCAATTCCATTCAGATTTTTCTGCTAACATTGACAGTGAGGCGGGATGACAGCCAAAGTCCCGTGGTTGTTTTATGTCTTCTGGTTGACAATAAGCAACGCGTGACCTGAAGTTTACATGCAAATTAATGATTGGAAGGAAAAATAACCATTGTTTTTGGCTTAATGCAGGCAAGTGGTTGTGTTATTGGTTGCACAAATCTGTTTCAAAAGGGTTCTTGTGTACGTTTCCTGAGGATTCCAGAATGAGAACTGTAGAGCATTCGCTATATGCTAATTCATGTGTACTGTTTAGCGGCCACCGTAGTGGTACTGCGCATGTGTGTTCACTCTGTGTGGTCCTGGAGACTCGTCCAGTCATCTTTAGTAGTTACTAATAAATACAGTTATACACTTATAAAAGTATCCCTCATTTAACATGGTGTCAGAAGTAAACGCGTACATACTGGACTCAACAACTTTTGAAGAAGGAAAATAAACTTGACGTCTCAGCACCAACTCACCGTGACAACAAGCTAACAACAAACTAGCATTGACAACGCGCATGCAGTATCATCATGGCAGACGGATTCCGCAGACCCGACCCGCTAGTGTTTGATGGGAACGTGGCGGAGAACTGGAGAGTGTTTGAACAGGAGTATGACATTTTCGTTGCGGCAGCACACTTTGACAAACCAGACCGCACCAAAGCATATATCCTTCTCAATTTGGCAGGATCTGAAGCTATTGAGCGTGAGAGATCGTTTGTATATGCGGCGGAAGTAAAAGCACCCGGTGACAATGGAGCCATCATCACTCCCGCCGAGTCAAAGGAAGACCCGGATTGTTTGAAAAGGAAATTTCGGGACATTTGCAATCCTCAAACTAACATCACGATGGAAAGGCACAAGTTCAACACAAGGGGTCAGAACAAAGGTGAGTCAATCGAGTCATATATCACTGATTTAAAGATCAAAGCAAAGAGCTGCAAATTTGAAATATTGCAAGACAAACTCATCAGAGATAGACTTCTATGTGGCATAAGTAATGACGGTTTAAGGAAGACTTTGCTGCGTGATAGCGAATTAAATGTCTAAGGCTATCTCTGTGTGTCGAATAGATGAGCTGTCAGACCAGCACATAAAAGCATTTTCATCACCACGAACGTCCATAAATGTTGACAGCGTGCAACACAGTCATAAGGAAACAGAGGTTTGAGACAAGACCGAAGTCAGTCAGAAAAGAGTGCACAGCAGATCACAGACTGTAACAATTGTGGAGGCAGCCACGAAGCAAAGAGAGAGGATTACCCTGCTTATGGTCAACAGTGTCACACCTGCAAGAAATGGAACCACTACAAAATATGTTGCAGAACAACACTGCAGTGCCCTAAGCACACACAGATATAGGAAATGTCAATCAACTTGAGCCAGACCAAGCCACAGGTGGTAGTGACGATGACTTATTCTATGTTGATGGCGTAACACTAGAGACCATTGACACAATAGCATCTAATATCACTGAGAAAGGTGAAGCATTTACCACAATCCATGTAAATAGCCCATAGATTGTAAATAGATTGTAAATCCATGTAAATAGCCCATAGAAGTGAAAGTAGACACAGGGGCAAAATGTAACATGATGCATTCAATGTGGGGAAAGGAGAAAAAATAGACTGCTCAAAAACAACTAACTTGGTCGCATATGGAGGAAGCCAAATCAACACTGTGGGTTCATGAACCTGATGAAGGTGCTCAACTGTGCGCGTCGAGTCAATCTCAGACTCAACCCCCGTTCCGATTGGCTGAGGTCAGCTACTTTTGTCACGTATTCACCAGCGAGGGTCTGAGAGCAGACCCATCCAAAACCAAGGCAATCGCAGAAATGCCTGTTCCCATGGACATCACAGCACTCCAGCGCTTCCTCGGCATGATCAACTATCTTGGGAAGTTTATCCCGTACTTCAGTGAACTTTCCGCTCCACTGAGAGAACTGACAAGTAAAGACACAGTGTGGTGCTGGCTGAAGCAGCACCAGGAAGCATATGACACTTTGAAGAAACACATGGTCAGTCCACCTGTCAAGTTTGTTTTTGTTTTCCCCACTTGAAGGGCTCAGGCAACGTGATCAAGGAAGGATATAACTGACTTTTCTTTGACCTTAGTTTGTCGTTTATTTGGTTTGACAAATGGTTGTCACAATAGCAGGTTATAAACCTGAAATGGTATGAAAGGAAATGTTTCAAAATCAACATAATACATAGGCTATAATAATATCAGTTCATTCAAATAAACAATTACCAAATGCATTTCCATTAAGAACATTCATTCAGCATTTACCAATAATCAACATTATTCTTTAAACTTAACCATGTGATGAATGTCATGCATCAAAATGTTCAAACAATATATTCAAACTGTTGTAATGTCAAACATTGCAAGCCTACAGCCCACGTATACACTACAGACCGCAGGAACACCATTTCCCAGGGTGCACCGGGGCCACATGTTAAACATTCCATGCTGAGCAGAGCTAACATGCTAACATGCTAGCTAACATGCTAGGGAGCTAACAGCTAACATAAGCAAAGCACATGAACATAAAGCAAGCAAAACACACCAGGGTGCACCGGGGCCGCATGTTACAAACATTCCATGCTGAGCAGAGCTAACATGCTAACATGCTAGCTAACATGCTAGGGAGCTAACAGCTAACATAAGCAAAGCACATGAACATAAAGCAAGCAAAACACATAAAGCAAGCAGGGAAGGCGAATGTAAACATACCATTGGGCTATCACGTTCCTGGTCTGAATGCAGCCAACTCCCTGAGCAAAATGCACTACCTGAATGAGCTGGGGCTTCAATTTAAGCCCTCTGGGGCTGCCCACATAGATGCCAGACGGTAAACCAGTCAAGCCCTGACGTGCTGCCCGCGTAGATGCCTGACATAAATTATTATTTCTTTACTCCTAAAGTTCATTTAATTTCAATTTACCTTTGAAAATAGTTGCAAGGAGTACATTTTATCATTTAGGGGGCATTTAAATTATACCATTTGTTTTGGATAAATAATATATGTAATTTTGAGTCAATAGAATACATTTGGCTCTCTTTGCTCCTAAAGAGTTTAACACCTCCCACTTAAGTTCCTGATCGCTTGGCTTGATCAGAGACTTACTTCACATCAGAGATTGACCCCTCTTAACGACACCCTTTTTGTACATTTTTTTGTGTGTGTAGACGAGCAAGCATAGTCCAAAGTCAGCCACGTCTCTTGGCAGGTGTGTGTGGTGCCAAGATCGATGGGGCATGGGGTATGAATGCTCTAAGTCTTCATGTATGTGCGGAGTGTGGGGCATGGTGGTAGCGCACGGCGTACACCAACCAGCCGAAAGGGGGGGTTAGGGGTGGTGACCGGATCCAGGGGCTTGGGCGATGAACTGGGCAAGGGGTGTGGGCAGGGAACTGCATCAGGGCGGCTCAGGCAGATGAGTTTGGTCCTCCACGGGGAGGAAGACCACCAATCTTCTTACGTCTCTCCTGATGACGGTCGTGGGCAGTGGAGGGCTCCTCTTCTTCTGTCCACCTGCAGGGGAGACGATGAGGCCGGCACATGTCTTGATATCAGCGTCCCTGACGATCCCTTTTCTGTCTGGGTATACTGACAAGATTCTTCCCAGACGGAACTGGCCTCTCAGCGCGTTCTGGTCGGCGATCCAGACAAGATCACCGACCTTGACATTCCGCTCTGTCCGATGCCATTTGTTGCGGACAAACAGATTCGGGCCAGCTAGCTCACTCCACTTTGCCCAGAATCTGTCCACCCCGATTCGAATCGCTCTCAGTCGGCGCCAGGGATGGGTGCACAGGTCGAGTCCACTTGTGTCACCTACAACGGAGGAACGGCCCAGGATGAGGGAGTTAGGCGTTAAATAATCGATCACATCGTCTTGGCCTTGGGCTCTAGCGTCAATAGGGCATTGATTTGTCAGGTTGGCCGCCTGGTAGACCAGGGTTTGAAGTTCTACCCACGTGAGCGACTCTAATGCGTCTCTGAGGTTGGTGAGCGCTCTTTTCGAAAGCTTCACTGCAGCCTCCGCTGCCCCATTCCGATGGGGAGCATCTGCAGTGTGGAACTCCCACTCCCATTCGGTCCCATTCTTGGCCGCCATGTCTTCCATGGATGCAGTCTCAAGGCAAGCCAAGTGTTTGTACAGTTCATGCAGAGCTGGCTTGGCGCCAATGAAGTTGGTTCCTCTATCCGACCATAGTTTCTTCGGATGCCCCCTCAGTGCCACAAAGCGGGAGTACGCTTGGAGGAAGCTTTCCGAAGATAGGTCATCAGTTGGCCATCACTTGTCGGCACATCTTGGCCTTTCGCTTTCGACAGGCAAGGCAGTCGTTCAATACTTTCCTGACTACTCTTCGTCCCTGCATAATCCAAGCTTTCCTCCTTGTGCGTAGCAGAGTGGACGCGACACCTTCATGATTTTCTTCATGCGCTTCTCTGACCAGTAGGGCGGCCTGCCATGACTGAGATGGGACTAGCGGCACAGCTGCTCCGTCCTCAGTCCAGCACTGGACTCTTCCTCCGCAGAGTAGGAGCCCTGTGCTCTCCTCCTTCCGAACCACCAAGCGATCCAGGGTTGTGTCACAGAACTCAACACCGTCTTGGGCCGCAAGAGCCAAATCCTGGAAAGCTGCTGCTCTTTCTTTTGCAGATAACTTTGGGCCTGCCTCTTTTTGCTGTTCCGGGAGCCTGGCCGTTGCCACCCAGCCAGGTTTCCACTGCTCGTCTGGTCCAGGCGACAATTCCGCACAACTTTGCGAGTGAACTGAACCTTTGGGGCTTCACAAGGCGCACAAGATCCACGCTCCATCGTCTTTGCTGTGGGACAGGGGGGCAGAACGCAGCTTGGCTGGCAGTGTCGCTCGGGCCCGACAGCTGTTTGGACTAGTCTCTGGTGACCGCTGCGGAGAATGCTTTCCTCTGGAGTCCTTTGATTTCATCAGCAACAGAGGTGGCTATCTCGCTGGCGGTCTTCATGGGCCAGTCTGATTCCGGCATCCTCTGAAATCCGGGGCCCTCCTGCCACACTGATCCTTCGGCGAGTTCTTCCGGGGTTGCTCCCCTTGTGAGGATGTCAGCAATGTTCTCTTTCCCCTCAACCCACTTCCAGCTTTCCACCGGCCCGGCCTTCTGGATTTCTCCGATTCGATTCGCAACGAAGGTCTGATAGCCGTAGCTGTCCCTTTGAATCGCTCCTAGGATGGTTTGGCTATCCACAAAGTGCGTCCAGCGTTCAACTTCGATGTGGCAGTGCTTCTCGACATACTTTTTCAGGCGAGAAGCAAAAACTGCTCCACACAGCTCGCTTTAATGATGTCACCTTTCTGGTCGAGGGGGGTGAGCTTGGCTTTCGACTCGACCAGCCTTACCATGACCCCGTCTTGCTCCGTCTCCCACCGGAGATACAGTACGGCTCCGTAGGATGCCTCACTGCCATCGGAGAAGGTGATCCCTATTGGACGGCCTATGGCTCCCCGGGGTGTGAGGCTTCTTTCAAACTTGATTTGGCCAAGCCTCACATACTCCTCGAAAACCTCAGTCGCTGCTTCTCGCAGACGTGGGGAGAGTGGATCGTCCCAGGTGTCTTTGGATGGACGGTCTTTCCCTGCTTCCTGAAAGGATTCTCTCACCAGCATTACTCATTTCTGTTTAGCAGGTGAGGCAAGGCCGATGGGATCATAGAAACCAGCGATCTGGCTCAACAGCATGCGCCGGGTGAGAGGGTCGGGTTTGCTGCTCCTGATCTCCTCCTCCCGTAGATCCAGCCCTGTTCTCATCTTCCCTCGCTTCTTTGAGAAGTTTATCGATGTCAGAACACGGAGCTTGTCTGTTTCGGGTTCGTATCCAACCCCCAGCGCCTTATTCTCCTCGTCCTGCATCTGGTTGGGAAGAATCAGGGTTATGGGCGAGGTTGAGCCGCTTCTATTGGGGTCAGTGGAGTCCTCACTCCTCCATACTACGATGTTCATCTACCAGTCACACTCACCTGCGACGCTTCGCAACACGGACTCGGAGCAGCATGCTTGCAGGAAGGCAAACCGATTGCCTACACATCACGAACGCTGACTCAGACTGAAACACGCTACGCACAAATAGAGAAGGAACTGCTGGCAGTTGTGTTTGCGTGTTCAAAGTTCAATGACTATATCTATGGAAAGCCAGTGACTGTGGAGACTGACCATCAACCCTTAGTCACAATCATCAAAAAGCCAATCTCCACAGCTTCAGCACGACTCCAACGTATGATGTTACAGCTGCAGAGATACAACATCAACCTTGTCTACATTAAAGGGAAACACATGTACCTGGCCGACACTCTGTCACGAGCCCCCAGGGCATCCACCCTTCAACACACAAACGAAAAAAATGACTTTGAGGTGATGACGGTCAGCCACATCTCATCAACTCGCCTGAAGGAGCTGAGGAGACACACTGCAGAGGACACAACGCTGCAGAACCTCACCACCGTTATCAAACATGGATGGCCTACTAAACAGCGCAGCGTTCCTCCAGCCATTGGTCCTTTCTTCCCTTTTCGAGATGAGCTCATTGTTGAAGAAGGAATCATCATGAAAGGTAACCAAACAGTCATCCCTCAGTCACTACAGAGAGAGTACATAAACATTGTACACCGAGGTCACCCAGGAGCTGAGTCAACCAAACGCAGAGCCCGAGGTGTGGTGTTCTGGCCTAACATGAGCAAAGACATTGACAATGCCACACTCTCATGCTCAGTGTGTAAGAGTACAAAACCACACCAGAAAGAGCCACTCAAGCCACACCCAGTACCGGAATTACCTTGGTCTATGGTGGCAACAGACATCCTGGAATGGAATGGCAAGCAATCAAGTGCTCGTGGACTCATACTCAGGGTGGTATGAGGTCGATCTACTCAAGGACCTCACGTCAACTTCAGTCATCACCAAACTGAAACGACATTTCTCAGTCCATGGATCACCACACACACTCATCTCAGACAATGCCAGACAGTACACCAGCCAACAGTTCAAAGACTTTGCCATACAGTGGGACTTTGAGCTTCCCCTCATATTGCAGAGAGACCCATAACCCTAGCTCCAGAGCCTATAGCTCTGACACCCACACACACCAGTGGGGGCACATACCAAACACATTCAGGTCGCATTAGTAGACAAAACCCCAAATATAGAGACTAAGTACTTTGCGTGGACTGACTCCAAGCACCACATGCCCACTGTTCATGATCGTACATAGTACGGTATTGTTATTGTTGTAAAAAAAACGTAGAAAAAAAAAAAACATTGTTGACAAGATACAGAAAGCTAGGTGAGATGCCATGCCTTTATTATTTTCTACATTACAACTTTGTTTGTTGATAAACATTGAAATGTCAGTTGTTTATTGGAATCGACCTAACCATGGTATTAGATTACTGTTATTGTTATTTTTCTATTCTACCAGGACTATAAGCTAAAGAGAGAGGATGTAGAGCATTCGCTATATGCTAATTCATGTGTACTGTTTAGCGGCCACCGTAGTGGTACTGCGCATGTGTGTTCACTCTGTGTGGTCCTGGAGACGCGTCCAGTCATGTTTAGTAGTTACTAATAAATACAGTTCTTATAAAAGTATCCCTCCGTATGGTCATTCAACAAGAACCAAAGCGAGAGGCCTGGATAAATGCAATTCATAGAGAGAACTTGAAGCCTTCTGGTAACTCTCGACTGCGGTGTACACTCAAGATTCAAGATTTTTATTTGCCATATGCAACTAGCACAATGAAATGCAATATTCGTCAGAGACGTCCATGTCTACCTCCTCTAATTCCTGGGGGTTCTCGCTCTCATCTGAGGAAGGCCCCTCCCAGTCCTCATTAGAGGAGTCTGATACCCAGAGGAAAGAAATCTCCGTGGTGGTGCCGGCTGCCTGGACGGCAGGTCGGGGTGGTGTTGATGGAAACGCCTGATGAGGTCCCTGTCCAGAATATACCGAGCCGGAACCCACAATCTCTCCTCCGGGATGTACCCCCTCCAAACGACCAGGTACTGGAGGCCTCTCCCACGACGACGGTAACGCAGTAGGCGGCGGACGGAGTAAACCGGGCCGCAATCGATGACTCTGGGTTGCGGTGGAGGTGGAGCAGCCGGGACCAGCAGACTCACCCTAGCTGGCTTGATCCTTGAGACATGGAAGGCCAGGTGAATCCGCATGGACCGGGGTAGTTTAAGCCTAACTGCCACCGGGTTGGCGACCTTCAGGACTTCGAAGGGGCCAATAACAAAAGACCGGTAACAAAATCCAGGGATATGTGGGACCAGGGACGATGGGGCACAGGAAAATGTTGCAGGAGACCAGCAGGAGCCTGATGAGAGGGCCTGTGCTGGTTGCAAACTGAACAGGCGTTGACAAACTCCTGAGTGTCCTCCTCCAGGATGGTCCACCAGAACCACTGCTGCACGACCCCCTTGGTGCGTTGAAAACTGGAGAGCTGGTAGTTGTGGCCCCAAATGAGGACGTCAGACCTCAAAGGCTGGGGAACAAACAGACTATTAGGAGGGCAGGTGCTCGGACCGGGCTGGCCCACCAGGGCGGCCTTGACCCTCTCCTCTATCTCCCAGACAAGGGGGGCCATCAACCGCGGAGCAGGAATGATGGTGTCAGGATCCTTGGTGGACTCCTCCCCCCTCCACAAACTGGCGTGACAAAGCGTCGGCCTTGACGTTACGGGAACCGGGACGGTAGAAGAGGGAGAAGTTGAACCTTGTGAAGAAGAGGGACCACCTGGCCTGTTGGAGTTCAGCCTTCTGGCGGACTGGATGTACTCCAAGTTCTTGTGGTCAGTCCAAACCAAGAAGGGTAACTTGGTCCCTTCAAGCCAGTGGCGCCACTCCTCCAAGGCCAACTTCACCGCTAGTAGCTCCCGATTGCCAATGTCGTAGTTCCTCTCCACTGGTGTTAGTCGCTGAGAGAAAAACGCACAAGGGTGGAGCTTCTGGTCGTCGGCAGACCGCTGTGACAGGATAGCGTCCACCTCCACCACAAACTGTCTCTTAGTGTTCGGGACTTGGAGGACGGGAGCGGAGGTAAACCGGCCTTGAGTCCTTGGAAGGCCTCCTCAGCCAAGGAGGACCACCGGAACGAAACCTTGGTGGAGGTGAGGGCCGAGAGCAGAGCAGCTACTGTGCTGTAGCGGTGGATGAACCTCCGATAAAAGTTGGAGAACCCAAGGAAACGTTGCAGCTGCTTGCGGGACTCAGGAGCAGGCCAGGATACAGGCAGACCTGATGGCAGGATGGACTCCACCCCACAATGGCTCCCGTGGCCCAGTCGAGGGTTGTTGCGGCGGAGCCAGGGGTAGCCCAGGATCAGAGGGAGCTGAGGGGACCACAAGATGTGAAACTTGATAGTCTCATGGTGGTTACCGAATATGAGCATGCGGACGGCGTGGTCTGATCGGAGACGGTCCCTCCCCATCCAGGGCGTTTGCCGAAACGGGGCATGGCAATGGAACGTGACCGATGCTCAACTGCAGAGTTCTCATCGATAATGTTGAAAGGTTGATATTTGACGAGTCTATGAATGTCGCGATGGTATGAGAACAGCTAACATCAGCTAACAGCAGTCGAGCATGGCACAGGGGTCTCTGGTTGGGGAACAGTCTGGACGTCTGCCCCGTCGTCTCTTCCCAGTTGTGACTGAGCTTCTAACCCTATCCCTAAGGGAGATACCAGCCACCATCCTGAAGAAACTCATTTTGGCACGCTTGTATTGGTGATCTCGTCCTTTCGGTCATTTCCTATGGTTCATGACCATAGGTGAGGGTAGGAACGAAGACTGATCGGTAGATCGAGAGCTTTGCCTTCTGGCTCAGCTCTCTTTTGGTTACAATGGTGCGGTAAAAGGCCCCCAATACTGCTCCCACTGCACCTATTCTCCGGTCAATCTCACGAGCACCATGGCCTCATGTTTGGAGGTGCTGATCCTCATCCTCATACATCCATATATATATATATATATATATATATATATATATATAATATATATATATATATATATATATATATACCATGCTCGGTTTCATCTGAACTGAAGTAATGATATATGATATATATATATGATATATGTCTTGATGCTACTATAAAAACAATGTGTCATTCAAGTCGCTTTGGATAAAAGCATCTGCCCTAAATGTAAATGTAAATGTAAATTCTCCAGCATTGAGAAGGTCTCAAATTGACTTGGAAAAACGGGGACATTTACAAATTAAAAGTGAATGTAAACACACGATGATGGCACATCCCCAATCAAATCTAATCTAATCAAATCTAATCCTGGAATCAACCCCTAGAACCAAAAACCTAACTCTAAAACCCAACCTTTTAAGGCAGGTCACTCGACAGAAACTGCCCTTCCAGCAGTGACGGAGTCGCTCCATGTTGCTAGAGCAAATTCGCTCTCCGCAGTCCTGATACTCCTGGACCTGTCTACAGCATTCAACACTGTGAACCAGATTCTCCTCTCCACCCTTGAGGGGATGGGTGTCTCGGGCTCTGCTCACTCCTTGTTTGCATCCTACCTGACAGGTCGCTCCTACCAGGTGGCACTGGGAGGGTCTGTGTCAGAACCATGCTGACTACTGAGGTTCCACAAGGATCGGTCCTCTTCTCTTCTCCCTCTAGATTAGATTAGATTAGATTCAAATTTATTGTAATTGCACAGCACAAGTACAGTACAGCGAAAATAATTTTGCATCTAACCAGAGTGCAAATGTTGCAGTAAAGTGCAGAAAAATGTACAGTTAAAATGTACAGGTTAAAAGACAGTCTAGGTATAAATGTGATATGAGCATAATAATAGGTATATACAGTATATGTATATACAGGTAAGTGATCATTTAATGTAGTGATCAGGGGTATGCTATTATTGAAAGCAGGATACAAATATATAGATGTAAATGTATATAAGTGAGTATATATAAATGTATGGCAAGTATAAATGTATATGTATATACAGGAGTAGGAGCAGTTATATCAACAGATTTAAATGTATATTGCAGGTACAGTAAACAGGTATCTTAGTAATACATATGTCAACTATAGAGAGGAAGGTAGTTGTGATACCGTTTGTTTTTACAGTTTGTTTTTTTCTTTCTTCTTTTTTTACAGTTAGTCAGAGACATTGGTGGTGATTGTTATCACCATAGGTGTTGAGCAGAGGTGTGGGTCAGGGGCGTGAGCAGGGGGGGGCAGCAGAGGGGGCGTCAGCAGGGGGGGGGACAGCAGAGGTGCAGCAGCATGGGGGGGGCAGCAGAGGCGTGGCAGAAGGGGGGGAGGGGCAGCAGGGGTTGGGCAGCAGGGGGGGGGGTGGTGGGGGCTGTCTTAGTGGTGCAGAGTTCAGGGAGATGACAGCTGAGGGGACGAAGCTGTTCCTAAGCCTGCTTGACTTGGAACAGAGGTTTCTATAGCGCCTCCCGGAGGGGAGGAGGGCAAACAGTCCATGGTGGGGATGAGAGGGGTCATCCACTATTTTTTTTGCCTTCTTCAGACACCGTTTGTGGTGGGTAGTGTTTATTGCAGGGAGGGGTAGTCCAACGATGCGTTGGGCGGTTTTCACCACCCTCTGCAGCGCTTTCCGGTCGGAAACAGTGCAGTTGCCGTACCACACTGTGATGCAGTTTGTGAGGATGCTTTCAATAGCACACCGGTAAAAGTTCACCAGAATCTGAGGTGACAGATAGGCTTTCCTCAGTCTCCTCAGGAAGAAGAGACGCTGGTGTGCCTTCTTTACCAGTGAGGCAGTATTGAGGGACCAGGAGAGGTCCTCAGAGATGTGGACCCCCAGGAATTTGAAGCTGGAGACACGCTCAACCTCCGCTCCGTGGATGAGGATGGGGGCGTGTGCGCCAGCTCTGGTCTTCCTGAAGTCGACGATGAGCTCCTTGGTCTTCTTGGTGTTGAGGGCCAGGTTGTTGTCAGCGTACCACGCCACCAGGTGCTGGACCTCCTCCCTGTATGCTGCCTCATCGTTGTTTTTGATGAGGCCCACCACCGTTGTGTCTCCAGCAAACATGATGATGGTGTTTGTACCATGTACAGGAGTGCAGTCGTGGGTGAAGAGGGAGTAGAGGAGAGGGCTCAACACACAGCCTTGTGGAACGCCGGTGTTTAGGGTGAGGGTGGAGGAGGTGAGATGGTCTAACCTGACTGACTGGGGTCTGTTGGTTAGGAAGTCTAGTAACCAGTTACAAACTGAGGGGTTGATGTCAAGGTTCTTGGTTTTCATGAGGTCACCAAGTTTTAAGATGAGTTTTGAGGGGATGATGGTGTTAAATGCTGAGCTGAAGTCTATGAACAGCATTCTTACGTGGGTGTGCTCTCATCCAGGTGGGAGAGAGTGGAGTAAAGAGTTGAGGAAATGGCGTCCTCCGTGCTCCTGTTCTCACGGTAGGCTAATTGGTATTTATCTAGTGAGGGTGACAGGCCAGATTTGAGGTGAGCCAGGACCAGCCTCTCTACACAACATCCCTTGGTCCAGTTATCTACTCAAGGGCTGTCCGCACCGAGACCTGGCTGCCATTGATGATGCTGTGGTGACACCTACTCGGACCGCAAGGAATCTAGGTGTGAACCTGGATGACCAACTTCTGGTGACAAGTTGTTCTCTTACCTTCCTTTGTTGAAACACACTATTGTAAGTCGCTTTGCATAAAAGCGTCTGCTAAATGACTGTAATGTAATGTAATGTAATGTGCGTGTGTGTGTGTGCATTACAGGACGATGAAATGTATTGAGATGAAATTCAATAGGAGTTAGAAACCACAGGAGTCTACACTGAGCAAGGAGGGAGTTGCAGTAGTCCAGCCGGGAGATGAAAAGAGCCTAGATGACCACCTGCGCAGCCTTTTTAGTGAGAAAAGGCAGAATCCTCTTGATGTTGTAGAGCAGTGGTCCCCAACTACCGGTATTTGGTACCGGGCCGAAGAGAAAGATTGAAGAAAAAAATGTTTTATAAAAATATTTTATAAAACTATTATCTTGATTTATTGATCATCAGTCTGAAAGACATTTTTCGCGTGCCGTGCCCACCAACCAGCACAACTCGTAACCAACACTAAGCGCGAGAGAATCAAGGCAGGGGACTGGTTTTCGCTTCCCGTGTGTGTGTGCAGGGGCGTCGCAACAGTGTAGGCAAAGTAGGCAATTGCCTGGGGCCCCGAGCTGGAAGGGGGCCCCCGAGGATGACAGATTATATTTCTCCCCCCCCCCCCGCACGCTTAATGATGTTCGATATATATATATCTTTTTTAATGATGTTCGTTGGACTTCACGATTGCGATCACCCTGCTCCATAGGGAACGGTTCTTTCCCCATTCCTGTTCACCCTATACACCTCAGACTTCCAGTTCAACTCAGAGTCCTGCCATCTGCAGAAGTTCTCGGACGACTCTGCAGTTGTTGGTTGTGTCAGCGAGGGAAACAATGAGGAGTACAGGGGCGTCGTGGACTCCTTTGTTGAGTGGTGTGAGCTGAACCACATGCAGCACAGACAAGACAAAGGAGATGGTGGTGGACTTCCGCAGGAGGAAATCTACCCCCACACCCATTTCCATCAAGGGTTTGTCCGCAGAAGTTGTTCAGGAATATAAATACCTGGGAGTTCACCTGGACAACAAACTGGTCTGGGCCAAGAACTCTGAGGTTGTGTACAAGAAGGGCCAGAGCCGTCTCTACTTCCTGCGGAGGCTCCGGTCCTTCAACGTTTGTAACACGATGCTGAAGATGTTCTACCAGTCGGTGGTAGCCAGTGCCATCTTCTCCAGTGTCGTGTGCTGGGGAAGCAGGTTGAGGTCAGCAGACGCCAAGATCAGCAGGATCGTCAGGAAGGCTGGTGCTGTCCTGGGGGTCCAGCTGGACTCCTTGTTGGTGGTGTCTGAGAGGAGGATGCTGCGCAAGCTGCGTAGTATCCTTGACAACAACTCTCACCCTCTCCATCAGGTGCTGACCTCATACAGAAGCACCTTCAGCAACAGACTCATTCCACCCAGGTGTACCACAGAATGCCACAGGAAGTCCTTTCTTCCTGTGGCCATCAGACTCTATAATTCATCTACCTCGGGTCGTGAGAGGGACAGTGGAGACTCAGTGACCTGAGGTCAACGCACTGTT
This sequence comes from Muraenolepis orangiensis, assembly GCA_027704905.1. Taxonomy (NCBI): domain Eukaryota; kingdom Metazoa; phylum Chordata; class Actinopteri; order Gadiformes; family Muraenolepididae; genus Muraenolepis; species Muraenolepis orangiensis. The sequence continues at coordinate 21,174,366 of CM051009.1, forward strand.
ATTATTATTTTTTTTTGGTCAACGCACTATAAATCCTTTCACTGTAATTTTGCACTGTAAATTCAATTTCACTTTTCACTTTTCACATGTCACTTTTTCAGTATTCATCTAAGTTATTTATTAGTATTTTATTACTGCCAATTTGCACTATACGTATTGTTGTGTATTGTATATACCTATGTATTACTGTAATAATACTGTAAATTGTGCAATTCATCTATCAATACATTCAGATTTCATTTAGAGTTAATTTTGTTATATTTTGTTTATACTAGTTTAGCTTAGTTTAGTTTGTTGTTATTTAGTTTTTAGTTTTTAGGTATTTGAATATTTTGTGTGCATTTATTCCCCCTGTTTCAACTGTTGCACCTTAATTTCCCTCGGGATAAATAAAGTAATCTTGAATCTTGAATCTTGAATGTTCGATATTTTTTATGTATGTGTAATATATATATAAGTAACATGCTTTGAATTAATAAACAGGTGTGACAACCCCATCCCTCTCCTACAGGTTAACTCAGGGATATACCTGAATACCGCATTTAACCTGTCTGTCATCCACAGCCTGTCAATCAGACACACCCTATTCAGGTGTGTCAGGAGGAAGAGGCACACCGGTGTAAAAGGAGTGGCTTCTCCATTGTTGGCCCCTCTCGCCTTCAAGCTGGTCATGACATTTCATTTTGGTTCATTTGGTTTATTTGTTTCTCAGAGTATCACTTACACGCACCACACACTGACTCATCCATGCACTCACTACATTACTGATATTACTGATCCATTCATTCTTTAATTCCCCTTGTTGGTAAATAGTTTAATAGCATAATTAAATTACTTTTATTTAAAAATCCTCCAGTACTTGTGTGGTCTCCCTTGTTTTGTCTGTACCTTGAGTTTGGTTCATGACACAGGCTAGGAATTAACCCATAATAATACTAATAGTACTAATTGAACAACAATAAGGAATGTACAAAGCATATGAATAAATCATTTATAATAATACGTTAACATCTGAATGGATACTGCAAAATAGTTTGTATGTGTGTGTAACTCAACTCCCAGTGAGTTGAGTTATGTTATCCAGTGCAGTATCCTACTTTTACATATCAAATAATTCAAGCCTTTGGTAAAAATAAGTTCAGAGCAGGTTAAGCAAAGAGACACAGAAGTTATTTGTCAGCTGTGGTGGCAGATGTCAGATGTCAACATTTTCAACAATTTGAATTAAATTTCAATAAAGTTACACACAATCTGCCAGGTAAAGAACAAAGAGAACAACACAAGCACAGGTTAAGAATAGCCTGTGTCACGGTGACGGTGGTTGGCAGGGGGCGTGGCCAAGCCACGTGCGCTGGCGGCGCACATACACACCTGTCAGCAATTGCCGTGGCTGATTGCTAATCACCTCACCTGTGGTATATAGACCCTGGCTTCCCGTTACCCCGGGGTTAGGTCATTCTGTCACGTAAGGGATAGTTCGGTGGGACCCAGAACGCAGACCAAGACACAGTGGAGCTATACGTAAAGCTTTATTTAAAGCACACAGACAACAGAGAGTAATCAGGGACAGGCCAGGGGTCTGGATACCGGGAGGTCGAGTAGCGACAGGTACTAGACAGACGGATGGTCAGGGACGAGCGAGAAGTCTAGATACCGGGAGGTCGTAGTAGCGACAGGTACCGGACAGGTAATTATAATTACCGGGGAGTTTGTACAGACCGGAGTAGCGTGAGACAGGCGGATGACGTGGGATAGGCAATGAATCTGGATCTCCGGGACATCGGCGTGGCGATTCCGTCCAGAATGTACCACGTGCCTGTTGTCAAATTACCAAAACAAGGCATTAGTCAAGGCATGGGTCAAGTAAAGTACATTCTGTAAATTGTATGTACACAAAGTAAGCACACCATTGAATGTAAAGTCCTTTTTATATATTTGTGAAAAATTTACATTGTAACATTGTACATAACATTGAACTATTGTAACATTTTGGCTAAAACTGAAAATTGAACTTTAATAAAATATTTTATAACATTTCAATCATTCATTGAATGAAGAACCTGGTTTTGCTCATGTTTTTACAGTTCATTTCTCAAAGACAGCTATCTTGGCATGTATATGTGGAAAAATAAATGGTCAGCTTTTTCTCTAATGGATCTTTGCACTTCTGGATCCATATGTCTTCGTAGTCCTCCTGCGCCCACACAACCACCACTACATTCCGGTGATGAGCAGTTGTCCTTGCACTTGCCAGTAATATGTGTGGCTCTTCTTTCTTGCTTAGTGGAACCAAATTCCATTTGCAGATATTTGCAGTCAACAAAGTTCTGCACATTGGGACATTTCAATTCAACAAGGCCAAATTGGGGGTATTCAGTGGGGTCAAAAACAATACTATCGTGGGAGGCAGCAAGCCAGGGTGTAGTGGGATGAATGACAAGACCACAGGGTGAGTAATTCACATTTAGTAGCCTACTGTACTCCGCTGCTACTGCAGGCTCCATCTCAGCACCTCTCCTCATGTCTGCCGTCTGCCTTGTTCCCTTCATGATGCGCTCGGCAAGTGACTCAGCAGAGCTCTGGCCCCTAACATGACACACCTCTCTAAACCTAGAGGAGGTCACCCTGGGTCTGCGGAGCAGATGCCATTCAGAGCAAGAGCTTTGCTCACGTGTAGCCTCCTCAATTTTGTGAGCCATTTCAAAGGTTAACGCCATGCTGCTGAGATGTAGTAGTTCCTCTTCTGAGCACACAAACATGCAACCAGATGGCAATACATCATACCCCTCCAGAGGCAAGTGCGGTGTTGGTGGTGTGTCACAGTGTAGTGTGATGTGCTGAGATGGCAAAGCAGGCTGCTGATATGACAGAACACTGCCCCCCTGCACTAACCCGAAGGCACTTTCCACAAGGGGTTTGTCAGGTCCCATGTTCATCGTGGTCACAAGTGGCCTGTCCTCAAGACAACATTTTGAATATGCCTCTGTTATTCTGAACATGCAGAGATCTGGTAATGGACCCACCATGCCTCTGTAGAATTGTTTTTGGTACTGGCTTGGTGAAGACCATGGAGTTGATGGGTCCTGGCTTCACACCCTAACAGAAAAAACCTTTACTGTGGATGGAGTCATTTTAAATCAAAACAGTAATCATAAAAAAACCTTTAAATTACCATTGTTCGCGGCTTGTGCCATTGCTGTTCAGATTCTGTGCAGCTATGCACAGGGGGCACAACTGGCATGTTTAGCTGAGAATAATGTGCTGTTTGGAACAGCAATGCCACTATGTGATTGCACACAACAGTGCCTGCCACACAGGAGCATTGGCTGTGCGTCAACACCACTGGTGATGAATCGCAAAGCGTAATCTAAGAAGAGAAAGAAAATTAGAAATATAACATCTGCTTCATGGAAAAGAGCAAGTAGGTTATTATGAGTAGAACAGTTATTGTTATTGTTCCTGAACCATGCTCCTAGAAGATGCCTCCCCACTCAAACAAACTTGAATAACCTTCCTTGATTACTGTTAGATTAGTGTTAACTTATGTAAATATGTTTCTGATCACCCAAACACGTTTCCACCTTATCCTTATTAACTTGATCAAATGATCTGATCAATGTGTGGGGAGACAGGCAAAACATTCAAGCTGGTGAGTCTTTAGGAATAAACTTATATAAAGCTATAATGCTCCACTGAGCACCACTGAACGAGGACGAACAATGTTACACAGGTTCCTGCCTACACTTAGACTATGTGGGGTCTCACTCTTCCTCATTGTCCTGTAGCACAAGGCTCTCACGACGACCTGCCCTGACAGCCTGTCTTTATTGGACACTGAATAGAATAACAGATAAGTGTCGTTAGCGTTACATCGTCGTTAGCGTTAGTCAGTCAGTTAACAGTTGTTTTCTTACCTTCATAGTTGTGTATGTATGACGCTGCATTCCATTCAAAACCTTTTCTTCTTCTTGCTTGTTGGGGTTTAGGTCGTCCTAGAAATCCGTCGAACATCGGTGATGTTAAACTTTGGGAGCTCTTGTAAACACCGGGTGAAGAATGTTGCCATCATGAGCTGCATCTACACCGGAAGCGACTTACTCGTTAAATTTGAAGCCGGAAGTCCTTCACACAGCTTAGTGCATATAGCCCATTGCTGAGAGGTGTGTATGTGCGCCGCCAGCGCACGTAGCTTGGCCACGCCCCCTGTCAACCACTGTAACCATTGTTGACAGGTGTGTGTGTGTGCCGCCAGCGCACGTGGCTTGGCCACGCCCCCTGCCAACCACCGTAACCGTGACAGCCTGGACCGAAACAATAAGATGCTGTCCCTTGAGGATCAAGTTTGCAGGGCCGGCGGCTCAACCGGTAAAAACAGGCTAGGAGCTGCTGATGTGCCTTTTGGGTAAACATTAATTAATTCATTGAAATGTAAGTGTATAATTAAAGTACTTTATTGTTAGTGCAAAAAAAGAAGTGGACTGTAAGTGGTCCTGTACGCCTATTGTTAATCACCCATGATTAAACACCCATGTTAGTCATCTATCTTACCCTACCTGTTAGAGGAGATCATTGATATAAATATAGGTTGATGTCTCTCTCTTTCTCATGGCTTGGGTGTGACTTTGCCGATACAAGACCATCAACAACTCACAGCCACGTCAGATGACAGATAGAAACAGTGCAGAACAACTTGGTGTCAGGAGGGGGAAGTTGTTCTGAGGTATGTCCCAACTTTCTTTATCCTTTGCGAGGCTTTATACCTCGCAAAGGAGGTCTGCACACTTACATTTAAAACCGTAAGTGCACCAAATCTGGATGAAAATCCTATGGACTTTGTGAATTGAATCCGAGGCAGTTATTAAAGAAGGGATGTTCGGTACAACTGATTTCCCAGGCGGTTAATTGGATTTTAATCATGTTCAAGAAGATTCAGATTCAGATTCAGATTCAGATTCAGATTCAGAAAACTTTATTAATCCCGAGGGAAATTAAGGTGCAACAGTTGACACAGGGGGAATAAATGCACACACAAGAATACTAAAACCTAAGCTAAAAAACAAAACAACAACTAACTAAAATAAAACTATTATAAACAAAAATAGTTAAAATAATTCTAAATGAAGTCTAAATGTATTGATAAGTGAAGATAATTTACAGTATTATATATATATATATATTATATTATTATACAGTATTATAACAGTAACAGTAGTAATTCAAGAAGATTCAAGAAACTTTATTTATCCGAGGGAAATTAATGTGCAACAGTTGACACAGGGGAAATAAATGCACACACAAATATACTAATACCTAAGCTAAAAACGAAATAACAACAACAAACTAAA
>CM051009.1:21180710-21217539 GCA_027704905.1 Muraenolepis orangiensis
TCTGTTGAAAGCCGGTCTGCTGGAAGGCTGGCCATTTTCTGGATGCTGGGTGGAGCTCTGAGCCGTCTGCAAGTTACACATCCGTGAATGATGCTGCTCACTTTTCTCTTCCCACCGACTATCCAAAAGCCAGCCGAACGGACAGCTCCTTCTGTAAAGTGACGACCTTGATGGTGGATCCGCTCGTGGTGCTCTCTGATGAGTAAAGCTGCAATGTGATGCTTCCCAGGTATAATCAGTGGAGTCTTTTCACTCTGATCAAGGCTTGAATGATGGAGACGGCCTCCGACTCTCAGAAGGCCGAATGCGTCAATGAAGGGATCCAGATTTTTGAGAGGACTACTTTTAGGAATCCTTTCGTGCCTTTGGATGCATTTGATCTCTTGACTGTAGACCTCTTCTTGTACTGCTTTGATGATGACGGCTGAGGCTTGACTTGATTCCTCAACAGCGATTTCTGCTTCGCAGTGATGCCAGCCCTTACAAGAACTGTTCTTCTTGGTTGTGTTGAAAGCACGGGCTATGTGTATGAGGCGAGTAATAGCACTTGTTAATGACTTCCAAGATGAGAACTTGGCGAATCGTTGGGAACCAAGCTGCTTGGATGATGCTGTAGTGCTTAAAGATGACACTAGAGGTCGGATCTCTGGGTCTGAACTTGAGTCAACGAGGTTGAAAGTGCTCTCCAGGATACTTGGGTCTGGCATAGACAGAAATCTGGGTCCACTGAACCAGTTGGTGTCTTTCAAATGGCTTGCAGCGACAGAGCGTGTTGCATGATCTGCAGGGTTCTGATCTGTTGGCACATAGCGCCACTGGTTTGGATGAGAAGATCTTCTTATGCGTAGTACCCGATTACTGACATAAACATAAAAGCGCCTGGTTTCATTGCAAATGTAACCCAGAACCACCTTGCTGTCTGTGTGGTAGGTTACAGCATTGAGTTGAAGGTCCAGTTCAGCAGAGATTAGGTCAGCTAACTCTACAGCGAGAACTGCTGCGCAAAGTTCCAATCTTGGAATTGTGTGCTCAGGGTGGGGGGCCAGCTTGGCTTTCCCCATTACAAACCCAACATGATTCTTCCCGGCAGGGTCTGTGACTTTCAAATATGCCACCGCAGCGATAGCTTTCATCGATGCGTCACAAAAGACACACAATTCTCTTCTGACAGCGGCTGAAGGTGAAGTCTCAGCATAGGGTCTAGAGATGGAAAGATTGGACAGCTCTGACAAAGAAGCTCTCCATGACGTCCAGACTTCTTCCATTTTTTGAGGTAATGGTGCGTCCCAATCACCATTCTCAGTAGTAAGTTCTCTCAGAATAGCCTTGCCTTGGATAGTGACGGGTGCTACGAACCCAAGAGGATCGTAGAGGCTGTTGATAGTGGATAAGACACCTCGTTGTGTGTACGGTTTGATCTCATCAGAGACACTGAAGTGGAAACAGTCTGTTTGGAGATTCCAATTCAATCCCAGACTGCGTTGTATTGGCAGTGTGTCTGCCTCAAGGTCCAGGTCTTTAAGGTCACTTGCATGATCTCTGGATGGAAAAGCTTCCATGACATATTTGTTGTTTGCTGCAATCTTATGCAGCCTCAGGTTTGATTTGGAGAGAGTGTCCTGTGTCTTTTTTAGCAGGTTCACAGCCGCTTCAACTGTAGGCAGGGACTTCAGACCATCATCTACATAGAAGTCCCGCATCACAAAGTTCTTGACGTCAGGGTCGACGTGGGACTCGCTGACCTGGACAGACTGGTGTAGGCCATGAATAGCCACTGCAGGTGAGGGGCTATTGCCAAAGACGTGGACTGTCATGCGATAATCCACAATGTCTTTCGAGAGGTCATTGTCATGGAACCAAAGGAAACGTAGGAAGTTCCGGTCTTCTTCTTGTACCGAAAAACAATAGAACATCTGTTCTATGTCCGCTGTAAAGGCAATTGCTTCTTTCCTGAAGCGGATCAGTACTCCAAGCAGTGTGTTGTTCAGGTCAGGCCCAGTTAACAGCACATCATTCAGTGACACGCCGTTGTATTGGGAACTGGAATCGAACACAACTCGGATTTTCTTGGGTTTCTTCGGATGGTACACACCGAATGTTGGCAAGTACCATCGTTCCTCTTCCTCACTGAGAGGAGGGGCTAGCTCAGCATGACCGTTGTTGAACATGTTGTTCATGAAGCTGAGGTAGTGGTCTCGCATTTCAGGCTTCTTCTCAAGGTTGCGCTTGAGAGACATGAGGCGCTTCATTGCGTGGGGCCTGTTGTTAGGAAGCCTTTGACGTGGACTCTTGAAGGGTAGTGGTGCCTCCCAACTGTTGTTCGGTTTTTTCCGTAGTCCTTCATCCATTATCTTCATAAAGGATGCATCCTGAATTGAAGGACCCACCTGGTTGTCATCTTTAGTCCGCCAAAACACTGTACATCCTAGGTGGTCAGCATCACAGGTAGTTTCCTCCTCAGGATGTGTTGGAGGGTGGTCGGTGACCTGGGCATCACTGTATCGTTCCTTAACATGGAACACGTTAGGGCATGGTTCAAAGAGAGTGGGGCGTTTGAACTCTGTGGTGTTGGTGTAGAAGCTTGCGACTGTCTGAGGTTTGTGAACGCTACCTAGACATACATTTCCTACGATGACCCAGCCCAGATCCAACTTCTGTGCGTAGGGTAGGTTGTGAGGACCGTTCACCTGTTTGCGGACTTTATGGACTCGGATAACATCCCGACCTAAGAGAAGCACGATGGGGGCTTGTGGGTCGATGTCTGGAATGAGGTGCGCCACTGACTTTAGGTGTGTGTGATGGCGAGCTGCATTAGGGGTTGGAATCTCATCTCTGTTGTTAGGAATGTCATTACATTCTATGAGGCTTGGTAATGGAATACGGACAGTTCCATCAAGAGATTCTACTTCATAACCACTGGCTCTTCTTCCTGCGGATTCTTTTACTCCAGCACATGTTCTCAACGTGTAAGGAGCACTTGGACTTTGGTCACTGAACACTTCAAAGAACTGTGAACGAACTAGCGACCTGTTGCTTTGCTCATCCAAAATCGCATACAGTTTCAGTGCTTTGTCTCTTTGGCCAGCTGGATATACCTTTACAAGGCATATTTTTGAGCAGGACCGGTCTGTCAGATCTCCACCGCAGACTTCTGTGCATTTGGTGGTAACATGAGCTTGGGGTGAAGGTTCCTCCTTCTCCCCGCCGTACTTAGGAGCAGGGTCCGCCTCTTCTGCCCAGGGTGCAGGTCCAGGGTGAAGAGCTGTGTTGTGTCTTTCACTTTTACATTCTGCACATTGAACTTGGACTTTACAGTTCTTTGCGATATGTGATGACGAAGAACAGCATTTGAAGCACACGCGATTCTCCATTAAAAATGTCTTGCGGTCTTCAATGGATTTTTCACGGAATGCACGGCATTTAAGTAGAGGGTGTGGTTTTCTATGAATGGGACACAGTTTATCGCAGTCATCAGATTTTGTCTGCCACTCACCAGGATCAGAGCTTGCTCTGGCAAATATCTCTGTTTTGTGGACAGAGACTTCTCGCTGTTTGTTTGGCTTCCAAAATGTCTCCGCAGTCCTCGGAGCCGTGTCTGCATGAGAGATGAAGTTGAAGCTTGGATCGTTCACAATGCTAGCTTCCTGGCTAACAAAGTCTACAAAGAAGTCAAATGGAGGATAGGAAACATGATGTCGCCGTTTTAAGGAAGCACCAGCAGATGCCCACTTTTCCTGCAGACGAAATGGGAGCTTCTGCACTATTGGGTTGACGCCTCTTGCCGTGTCGAGGAAAGAGAGGCCCGGCAAGTCTCCTTCATCCTTGGCTGACAGCAGTTCCATTAGTAGGTCACTCAACTTTGTCAGTTTATATGGATCTCGATTTGTTATTTTTGGAAAGGTGTCAATTCGTTTGAACAGAGCGTCTTCGATCACTTCTGTTGAGCCATAGGTTTGCTCTAACCTGTCCCATAACATTGTCAATCCTGTTTCAGGGCGGTTGATGTGTATTGCTCGTATCTGTTCGACATGTTCTGCAGACTCTTTGCCAAGCCACTTCAGCAGAAGATCCATCTCCTCGCATGCCGTCAGGTCTAAACCACTGATTACAGACTGAAACGAGCGTTTCCAGGCTCTGTAGTTCTGCGGCTTGTCATTAAATTGGAGTAAGCCTGTAGCCACAAGCTCACGACGAGCAAGGTATCTTACAAAGTCATTATTGGGGTTTGGAGATGTGGGATAGGGAGTAGGATGACCATTGTCAATTTGAGATGTGGAATGTTGAGCATGGTCCTTCCGGAACCTAACTTCACGTGGCCCATGAACACGTTGTTCGCTAGGCTGCTGTGAAGTACGATAAGGTGATTTGGAGACCGTATTGGATTGGTCTGGAAAGAAAGGGTTGGCTTGGGGTCTGAAAGGTGTAGGTGAAATACCGTAACTGGGGGGTGGCTCTGTTTCTTCAGGGACACCATTATCCCGTTGCTGAAGTTCTGTCTCTCTTCTTTTGGATTGGTCCATAACATATTGTTCAGTGCGTTGTGTGGCTTCCAAGGGGACAGAATTTATTTGTAAATTGCAGCTGTGTTTTTCACTTTGTACATCACTGGCAGCTTCGAGTGCTTCTGCTTCGGCAACAGCTGCAGCTGCCTCTTTCTTGTAATTAAGCATGTCCATAGATGCTTCCAATTTAGCTTTTTCTAGCTTTAGACTAACTTCCTCTTCAGCAAAGGAAAGACGCACCTTTGCTGCTTCTGCTCTCGCTCTTGCTCTGGCTGCAGCAGACCCAGTTGAAGATGCATTAGATCTTGATGGACATGAGGCACGGGAACGTGTCTTAAACGAAGGTGCGTCCTCTGCCATGGCAACGTCTGGTGGTGAATCTGTTAAATATGTCTCTGCCAGTCGTCGGCTGAGTGTGACGACGTTGTTGTTATCTGCCAGCTCGAACTACGTTATCTTGCCGGTTAGAAAGCCTTGGTTTTACTGTGCTGCCCTCACTATATGTTCCAGTTATATAAATTGACAGCCAGATAAACGCCCTCTTGACACCACGACTCTGAAGACACTTGAATCCTTGTCCACAGGTTTATTGATGTTGCAAGGAAGGGTAAAACTGAAACATACAAAATGTGCATAATCACTATTATGCTTGCTTTAAACAATTTTCCCTTATCTTCAATATGAACTAAATCCCATATTTTACTATTTATTACAAGTTACATGTTATTTATCGAATACGTATTTTAACATAAATGTAACATATTGCATCCTTTTTAATATGTACAGTAGCCTATCAATTGTACATGCATTTATGGCTCGTATTTATTCTGGAATGGACTAATGACAGTGATACATCATACATACATCAGATACATCAGTAATACTACCCAACAGACCTAACTACACAACGTTTTTCATATTTTCCGAAATAATGATCTGCGATCATACATAGCAATGTAAACAATGAAAACATACCCAAGATGCTACCAAAAGGCATAAGATGTCGGTAGATGTCACTAGATTAGCTCAGAACAATAAACATACTTCTCCGTGATTCATTTCACTTCCTGCTTACCCATCGCTACCTGTCACTGACATGACCTCACTTCCGGTTACATCCTGGGATTCTTAAAGTGACCACAACAGAAATGCAGAAACACAAATATTAATTAGAAAATTATAAACAAGACTTCTACTTGAACTTAAAGTAGATTAGTTAACATAGTTGTAACAAAACATATATGTATACTGTATTAATCGCGGTTTTGTAACTAAGAGTTATAAAACCGCGATTAATAATCAGCAAATTTCTCTGGCATATGTCTTGTCATTGTCTTGTCATCACTCTTGAATCTTGTGACTCAGGGGGATCAGGGGTCAGGGGCTCTGGGATTTATTGTGGATGGATTCCAGTCCAATTGATGACTGTTGCATGTATTTGATAATTGGAATATCTTAAAGATATATTTAGAGTTTTAGTTGGTAAAGTAATTCATATTAAGGTCTGAATTATTGAATATATTATTTAAATCCTTTAAACTATTTCAAAATCTGTATTGGTTATAAGCTTTACCTTGTTTGTGAAGCAGATTTGGTGACATCATGCTCCACCTGTTGTGGGAAAGGCCTAGGAGTCTTTAAAGAGACTAAATCAATTATTGTTTGCATGTTAGATGGCGGAGAAGCAACAGTTTTCCGACCGCATTATTTTACGCGTTATTTTTCACATTATTTTACGCATTAATATAGGAATTACTTTACTCATCACTTGGCACAGTGTGGCCACACTTTGTTTGTTTTATTTATTGGAAGTCTACCGGAGATTCTTGTTTAATAAACACCTTTTGATTAACTCTCTCCGTGCGTGCTTTCTAGAAATGTGTGTCGGACCTCCTCACCTAACCTCAGACGGCTTAAGAATGAAAACCTAGGATAAGCCGTTACAATGACATCTTGTCTGGCATTCGATCCACATGACTGAGAGTGGTTATTCTTAACCATAGGTTGATTCTTGAAGTGGGATGAATTTCTGGTTATGACATGATTGTTGTGTTTAGCTGTCACCATGTAACCTTTGACTGCAATGACTTTGTATGGACGGGGATTGTAGGCAGGGCAGAGCTTCCCTTACTTATTTTGACAACACAGGACGTTTTCTACCTTCAGAACCAGAGGAGCAACTTGTCGCCTCCTGTCAGCGTTATAATTCATTCTGTCCTTAGCCATAGTCAAGTCAAGCCATTGCTTGTCGCAGTTTCACATCAGTCTCAGACTGGAAGGGAAGACATTTTCGGGCAGCTTGATTTTGAGGGGCCTTCTGAACAGCACATCAGCAGGAGCCATTCCAGTCTAGCTCAAACTCTGTAACGCCTACCATCTCGTTCGCATCATGGAGGGGGATGAGTGGAAGACGGCGTTCAATACCCACATCGGACACTTTGAGTATCTTGTGATGCCATTCGGGTTGACCAACGCGGCTGTATTTCAGGCCTTGGCCAACCACCTCTTTCGGGACATGCTGAATTTGTTCATGGTAGTGTACTTGATGATATATTGATCTTATTTCCGGTCCGCGCAGGAACATCGGCAGCAGTATGCCTGGTTCTCCAAAGACTCCTGGAGAACAAGCTGTTTGTGAAGGCTGAGAAGTGCCTGTTCCACACCACTTCTGCGGAGTTCCTTGGCCACATCGTGGCGAGGGGCACACCAGAGCTAACCCCAAGAACATCCAGGTCGTGGAGGAGTGGCCCGACCCAAAGACAAGAAGCAGTTGCCTTGCATTCTGGGGTTTGCAAACTTTTACCGGCGATTCTTCAAGGGTTTCAGCCGTGTTGCCGCAACTCTGACCGCTCTCACCTCCACTCTCTGCTCATTCTCCTGGTCCCCAGCTGAGTCGCCTTTTCAGCCTTGAAGAGCCGACAGTACATCGTCGAAGTGGATGCCTCGGATTCATGCATCGGGGCCATCCTCTCCCAAGACATTAACCACAAATATGGGAATGAAACCAATGGCACACAATAATGCTGTGCTCGACCAAAAGAAGCACTCTCGACACAAACTAATTGAGCCGTAGTCTCCAACACACACATTGCATGCATGCATGCATACCAGTTGAGGCTTGTCTATTGAGGAAAGGGAGGACCGTCCTCCCCAAGCTCCCCTTTGAAGTCCATTATAAAACTGGAGGTAAGGGAGGATGAGCCTCCCTTAGGGCGGGTCTAGCCAGAGGCACTGTGAACCAATCAGTAGAGCTCACTGTGCTGGTGAATACCCAATCAGTGTTTTGGGGGAGGGTTATAATAAGGCAATAAGGCATCTATCTTGTGTCATTCATTAATTCCGCATTCCAGACAACTCGTGAGTCAAATTTTTAAGACTTGAAACTTTCAAGTTCCGAACTCAAAGCGTTCCAGGTGCATGACGCCAAATGTAAACAGAAAGCATGGCTGACTGTGACAAGGTGGTGTTTTTTTGGCTCGCGATAAGACAATTCACGTGATTTACATGGATAACTGGTTTTACTATATCATAGTCTGTCTTATTTAAATTAAATACAGGCAAATTTACTTTACACAATAAACGCTTCTCCCTCAAATCTCAATCCATTTAAATTATATTTGGTTTGTTTGGTAGAACTAGCCACTGTGCATATCAATTCCATTCAGATTTTTCTGTTAACATTGATAGTGAGGCGGGATGACTGCCAAAGTCCTATGGTTGTTTTATGTCTTCCGGTTGACAATAAGCAATGCATGACCTGAAGTTTACATGCAAATTAATGATTGGAAGGAAAAGTAACCATTGTTTTTGGCTTAATGCAGGCAAGTGGTTGTGTTATTGGTTGCACAAATCTGTTTCAAAAGGGTTCTTGTATACGTTTCCTGGAGGAGGTGGAGGTGGATCAGCCGGGACCAGCGGACTCACCCTAGCTGGCTTGATCCTGGAGACATGGAAGGTCGGGTGAATCCGCATGGACCGGGGGAGTTTAAGCCTAACTGCCACCGGGTTGACGACCTTCAGGACTTCGAAGGGGCCAATAAATCTAAGTGCCAAGTTGTTGGACTCCACCCGCCTCCACAAACTGGCGTGACAAAGCGTCGGCCTTGACGTTACGGGAACCAGGACGATAGGAGAGGGAGAAGTTGAACCTCGTGAAGAAGAGGAACCACCTGGCCTGTCGGGAGTTCAGCCTTCTGGCGGACTGGATGTACTCCAAGTTCTTGTGGTCAGTCCAAACCAAGAAGGGTAACTTGGTACCTTCAAGCCAGTGGCGCCACTCCTCCAAGGCCAACTTCACCGCTAGTAGCTCCCGATTGCCAATGTCGTAGTTCCTCTCCGCTGGTGTTAGTCGCTGAGAGAAAAACGCACAAGGGTGGAGCTTCTGGTCATCGGCAGACTGCTGTGACAGGATAGCATCCACCTCCACCACAAACTGTCTCTGTGTTCGGGACTTGGAGGACGGGAGCGGAGGTCAACCGGGCCTTGAGTCCATAGAAGGCCTCCTCAGCCAAGGAGGACCACCGGAACGAAACCTTGGTGGAGGTGAGGGCCGAGAGCAGAGCAGCTACTATGCTGTAGCCGTGGATAAACCTCCGATAAAAGTTGGAGAACCCAAGGAAACGTTTCAGCTGCTTGCGGGAGAAGGCCAGGATATAACCGCGGAAACCTTGGTGGGGTCCATCTGCATGCTCCCCTGTCCCACAATATACCCCAGCAAAGAGACGGAGGAGGTATGGAACTCGAGAACTCGAGAACTCGAGAACTCGGGAATTTGAAGAGGCGCTGGAGGACTACCTGGACCTGGTGTACATGCTCCCTCCTGTTCTTTGAGAAGATAAGGATGTCGTCCAGGTACACAAACATGGGCTTGTTCAACATGTCCCTCAACACGTTGTTAGCCAACGCCTGGAACACTGCTGGGGCGTTGGTAAGACCAAACGGCATCACCAAATACTCATAATGGCCGGTGGACGTGTTAAAGGCCGTCTTCCACTCATCCCCCTCCCGTTCCGGACCAAGTAGTAGGCGTTACGCAGATCCAGCTTTTTGCAGACCGTTGCTCCCGGTAGCAAATCAAAGGCGGGGGAGTGGGAGCGGGTAACGGTTCTTTACCGTGATGTCCTTAAGGCCCCTGTTGTCTATGCAGGGCCTTAGTGACTTTTTTTCCACAAAGAATAACCCCGCTCCAGCCGGTGATGGGACGAATAATTACGGCCGCCAGAGAGTCGCTTATATAAGCCTCCATGGCTTTTCTCTCTGGTGTGGACAGGGAATACAGGCGGCCCTTCGGGGGCGACGTTCCAAGGTGGAGGCTAATGGCACAATCATAAGGGCGGTGGGGAGGGTAAGGATGTCGCCTTGGCCTTGCTGAACACCTCCTGGAAGTCGTGGTATTCAACCGGTACCCGGGTCAGGTCCGGAGCAGGGGAGGAACAAGCGGAGCGCTGGGGTGCGGTGGCTTGCTTAAGGCAGACCTGATGGCAGGATGGACTCCACCCCACAATGGCGTGGCCCAGTCGAGGGTTGTTGCGGCGGAGCCAGGGGTAGCCCAGGATCAGAGGGAGCTGAGGGGACCGCAGTATGTGAAACTTGATAGTCTCATGGTGGTTACCGAATATGAGCATGCGGACGGCGTGGTCTGATGGGAGACGGTCCCTAGAAGATGGCCATCCAGGGCGTTTGCCGAAACGGGGCATGGCAATGGAACGTGACAGATTGCCCAACTGCAGAGTTCTCATCGATAATGTTGACAGGTTGACAGTTGACGAGTCTATGAATGTCACGATGGTATGAGAACAGCTAACATCAGCTAACAGCAGTCGAGCATGGCACAGGGGTCTCTGGTTGGGGAACAGTCTGGAGGTCTGCCCCGTGGTCTCTTCCCAGTTGTGACTGAGCTTCTAACCCTATCCCTAAGGGAGATACCAGCCACCATCCTGAAGAAACTCATTTTGGCACGCTTGTATTGGTGATCTCATCCTTTCAGTCATTACCTGTGGTTCATGACCATAGGTGAGGGTAGGAGCGAAGACTTTGCCTTCTGGCTCAGCTCTCTTTTGGTTACAACGGTGCGGTAAAGGGCCCCCAATACTGCTCCCACTGCACCTATTCTCCGGTCAATCTCACAAGCACCATGGCCTCATATTTGGAGGTGCTGATCCTCATCCTCATACATCCATATATATATATATATATCAGGGTTTCCGCTAGGATTTTTTCTTGCCGGTCAAGTGTCCGGACAGATTTAATTTTACCGGACAAATTCGAAATTTACATTTACATTTAGTGCATTTGGCAGACGCTTTTATCCAAAGCGACTTACAAGGTGTACATTAGTTGAAGCAGACAATAGCATAACACTGAGGTACGCAAACATAAAAATAGAGCAGTTCACAAGTATTCATATTAACAAGATGAATAACACAATTTCGTACTGCTAGGTCACCTGCTTAAGTAGCTGTGATAAGAGCGTGTTATCAACTTTAAGGACTTACCATGTTTCAAAAACAGTCTATATTACAAACGCAACTATAATGTACACCTAGATTGACGAAAGAATGACAAATAACCTCAAATAAATGACCTCAAATAAATTTGACTATTTAATGAACAACAAAACGAACAAGAACGATTGAGCAAAACCTCGTTAGCCGCAAAAATCTATTTCAAACACCTGTAACATCTGTAGTGTCACAAGTGGGATTGTTCGGTGGGACCCAGAACGCAGACCAAGACAGTGGAGCTATAAAATAAAGCTTTATTTAAAACACAACACAAAACAACTCAAACACAACACAAGCGAGTGATCAGGGACAGTCCAGGGGTCTGGGTACCGGGAGATCGAGTAGCGACAGGTACCAGACATGTAACTATAATGACCGGGGAGCTCGTATAGACTGGAGTACCGCGAGACAGGCGGGTGACGCGGGACAAGCTGGTTCTGGATCTCCGGGACATCAGCGTGACGATTCCGTCCAGAATGTACGACGTAACGTGAAGAACGTGTGACGTACAGTACGACCTAACGCTGGGGTAACGGATAGCCAGGGTCTATATACCCCAGGTGAGGGGATTAGAAATCAGCCACGCAATTGCCGACAGGTGTGTGTGTGCGCCGCCAGCGCACGTGGCTTGGCCACGCCCCCTGTTCAGTGACGTCGCTTGACGTCGATGAGAGGTGCGGCAGCTGATTGGTCACTTCATTCGGTCACCCTTCCGGGGGGAGGGGGCAGTAATAAAGCTGTCAAACCTCAAATGTCCAGGATCTAAGTTTAGTATGAGCATTATTACCGGACATTTTGACCGGCATGTTTTTAAATTACCGTTTTTTTATCATTTTTACCCGCTAAAAACCGAAGTCCGCAGTCCTGATACTCCTGGACCTGTCTACAGCATTCAACACTGTGAACCACCAGATTCTCCTCTCCACCCTTGAGGGGATGGGTGTCACAGTTTGCACTCCTGCATCCTCGCTTCCACAGCACTCGCCCGTATAGCCACGCCCCCTTATCGCATTCCACATTCCCGTCTCCGTTTCCACTGCACTCGCCCGAATAGCCACGCCCCCTTATCGCATTCCACATTCGAGTCTCCTCGCTCCCACTACGCACTACCGGATAGCCACGCCCCCCCTGTTTAATTCTCACCTCATTATTACTTGGCTATTTAAGTCTACCCCGCACACTCATACTTTGCCAGCTTGTTCCTTGCCCGATGACACAGACTTTCCAGCGTACCGGACTGATTCCCGTTGCCGACCTTGCCTGCCCTGGACCTACCCGCCCTGCCTGGTTCCCGATCTACCGCCTGTCCCTGACTACGCCTCTGCCTATCCCTGCCTGGTTCGTCTGCTCTGCCTGATTCTCGATCTACAGCCTGTCCCTGACTACGCCTCTGCCTGCCCCTGCCTGGTTCGTCTAGCCTGCCCTGGTTCTGATCACCTGCCTGTCCCTGACTACGTCTCTGCCTGTCCCTGTCTGTGTGTGATATTTATCATAATAAATACCACTACCTCCCTTTGGTGTCTGTGTGCAGCTCTTGGGTCCAAACCTGTCCCGTGACAATGGGTGTCTCGGGCTCTGCTCACTCCTTGTTTGCATCCTACCTGACAGGTCGCTCCTACCAGGTGGCACTGGGAGGGTCTGTGTCAGAACCATGCTGACTACTGAGATTCCACAAGGATCGGTCCTCTTCTCTTCTCCCTCTAGATTAGATTAGATTAGATTCAAATTTATTGTCATTGCACAGCACAAGTATAGTACAGCGAAAATAATTTAGCATCTAACCAGTCTAGGTATAAATGTGATATGAGCATAATAATAGGTATATGTATATACAGGTAAGTGATAATTTAATGTAGTGATCAGGGATATGCTATTATTGAAAGCAGGATACAAATATATAGATGTAAATGTATATAAGTGAGTATATATAAATGTATGGCAAGTATAAATGTATATGTATATACAGGAGTAGGAGCAGTTCTATCAACATATTTAAATATATATTGCAGGTACAGTAAACAGGTGTCTTAGTAATACATATGTCAACTATAGACATTGGTGGTTATTGTTATCACCATAGGTGTTGAGCAGAGGTGTGGGTCAGGGGTGTGAGCAGGGGGGGGGCAGCAGAGGGGGTAAAGCAGGGGGGGGGTAAAGCAGCAGGGGGGGCAGCCGGGGGTGGGACAGCAGAGGTTTAGCAGCATGGGGGGGGGCAGCAGAGGGGGAGGGGCAGCAGGGGTTGGGCAGCAGGGGGGGGGGGGTGGTGGGGGCTGTCTTAGTGGTGCAGAGTTCAGGGAGATGACAGCTGAGGGGAAGAAGCTGTTCCTAAGCCTGCTTGACTTGGAACAGAGGTTTCTACAGCGCCTCCCGGAGGGGAGGAGGGCAAACAGTCCATGGTTGGGGTGAGAGGGGTAATCCACTATTTTTTTTGCCTTCTTCAGACACCGTTTGTGTTTATTGCAGGGAGGGGTAGTCCAACGATGCGTTGGCCGGTTTTCACCACCCTCTGCAGCGCTTTCCGGTCGGAAACAGTGCAGTTGCCGTACCACACTGTGATGCAGTTTGTGAGGATGCTTTCAATAGCACACTGGTAAAAGTTCACCAGAATCTGAGGTGACAGATGGGCTTTCCTCAGTCTCCTCAGGAAGAAGAGACAATGGTGTGCCTTCTTTACCAGTGAGGCAGTATTGAGAGACCAGGAGAGGTCCTCAGAGATGTGGATCCCCAGGAATTTGAAGCTGGAGACACGCTCAACCTCCACTCCGTTGATGAGGATGGGGGTGTGTGTGGCAGCTCTGGTCTTCCTGAAGTCCACGATCAGCTCCTTGGTCTTCTTGGTGTTGAGGGCCAGGTTGTTGTCAGCGCACCACGCCACCAGGTGCTGGACCTCCTCCCTGTATGCTGCCTCATCGTTGTTTTTGATGAGGCCCACCACCGTTGTGTCATCAGCAAACTTGATGATGGTGTTTGTACCATGTACAGGAGTGCAGTCATGGGTGAAGAGGGAGTAGAGGAGAGGGCTCAACACACAGCCTTGTGGAACGCCGGTGTTTAGGGTGAGGGTGGAGGAGGTGAGATGGTCTAACCTGACTGACTGGGGTCTGTTGGTTAGGAAGTCTAGTAACCAGTTACAAACTGAGGGGTTGATGTCAAGGTTCTTGGTTTTCATGAGGTCACCAAGTTGTAAGATGAGTTTTGAGGGGATGATGGTGTTAAAGGCTGAGCTGAAGTCTATGAACAGCATTCTCACGTGGCTGTGCTCTCATCCAGGTGGGAGAGAGTGGAGTAAAGAATTGAGGAAATGGCGTCCTCCGTGCTCCTGTTCTCACGGTAGGCTAATTGGTATTTATCTAGTGAGGGTGACAGGCCAGATTTGAGGTGAGCCAGGACCAGCCTCTCTACACAACATCCCTTGGTCCTGTTATCTACTCAAGGGCTGTCCGCACCGAGACCTGGCTGCCATTGATGATGCTGTGGTGACACCTACTCGGACCACAAGGAATCTAGGTGTGAACCTGGATGACCAACTTCTGGTGACAAGTTGTTCTCTTACCTTCCTTTGTTGAAACACACTATTGTAAGTCGCTTTGCATAAAAGCGTCTGCTAAATGACTGTAATGTAATGTAATGTAATGTAATGTAATGTAATGTAATGTAATGTGCGTGTGTGTGTGTGCATTACAGGACGATGAAATGTATTGAGATGAAATTCAATAGGAGTTAGAAACCACAGGAGTCTACACTGAGCAAGGAGGGAGTTGCAGTAGTCCAGCCGGGAGATGAAAAGAGCCTAGATGACCACCTGCGCAGCCTTTTTAGTGAGAAAAGGCAGAATCCTCTTGATGTTGTAGAGCAGTGGTCCCCAACTACCGGTATTTGGTACCGGGCCGAAGAGAAAGATTGAAGAAAAAATATTATCTTGATTTATTGATTATCAGTCTGAAAGACATTTTTCGCGTGCCGTGCCCACCAACCAGCACAACTCGTAACCAACACTAAGCGCGAGAGAATCAAGGCAGGGGACTGGTTTTCGCTTCCCGTGTGTGTGTGCAGGGGCGTCGCAACAGTGTAGGCAAAGTAGGCAATTGCCTGGGGCCCCGAGCTGGAAGGGGGCCCCCGAGGATGACAGATTATATTTCTCCCCCCCCCCCCCCCGCACGCTTAATGATGTTCGATATATATCTTTTTTAATGATGTTCGTTGGACTTCACGATTGCGATCACCCTGCTCCACAGGGAACGGTTCTTTCCCCATTCCTGTTCACCCTATACACCTCAGACTTCCAGTTCAACTCAGAGTCCTGCCATCTGCAGAAGTTCTCGGACGACTCTGCAGTTGTTGGTTGTGTCAGCGAGGGAAACAATGAGGAGTACAGGGGCGTCGTGGACTCCTTTGTTGAGTGGTGTGAGCTGAACCACATGCAGCACAGACAAGACAAAGGAGATGGTGGTGGACTTCCGCAGGAGGAAATCTACCCCCACACCCATTTCCATCAAGGGTTTGTCCGCAGAAGTTGTTCAGGAATATAAATACCTGGGAGTTCACCTGGACAACAAACTGGTCTGGGCCAAGAACTCTGAGGCTGTGTACAAGAAGGGCCAGAGCCGTCTCTACTTCCTGCTGAGGCTCCGGTCCTTCAACGTTTGTAACACGATGCTGAAGATGTTCTACCAGTCGGTGGTAGCTAGTGCCATCTTCTCCGGTGTCGTGTGCTGGGGAAGCAGGTTGAGGTCAGCAGACGCCAAGATCAGCAGGATCGTCAGGAAGGCTGGTGCTGTCCTGGGGGTCCAGCTGGACTCCTTGTTGGTGCGCACTGCACTGTTATTATTATTTTTTTTGGTCAACGCACTATAAATCCTTTCACTGTAATTTTGCACTGTAAATTCAATTTCACTTTTCACTTTTCACATGTCACTTTTTCAGTATTCATCTGAGTTATTTATTAGTATTTTATTACTGCCAATTTGCACTATACGTATTGTTGTGTATTGTATATACCTATGTATTACTGTAATAATACTGTAAATTGTGCAATTCATCTATCAATACATTTAGATTTCATTTTGAGTTAATTTAGTTATATTTTGTTTATACTAGTTTAGCTTAGTTTAGTTTGTTGTTATTTAGTTTTAGTTTTTAGGTATTTGTATATTTTGTGTGCATTTATTCCCCCTGTTTCAACTGTTGCACCTTAATTTCCCTCGGGATAAATAAAGTTATCTTGAATCTTGAATCTTGAATCCCCCCCCCCCCCGTTGGACTTCATGATGTTCGATATTTTTTATGTATGTGTAATATATATATAAGTAACATGCTTTGAATTAATAAACAGGTGTGGCAACCCCATCCCTCTCCTACAGGTTAACTCAGGGATATACCTGAATATCGCATTTAACCTGTCTGTCATCCACAGCCTGTCAATCAGACACACCCTATTCAGGTGTGTCAGGAGGAAGAGGCACACCGGTATAAAATGACTGGGTTCTCCATTGTTGGCCCCTCTCGCCTCCAAGCTGGTCATGACATTTCATTTTGGTTCATTTGGTTTATTTGTTTCTCAGAGTATCACTTACACGCACCACACACTGACTCATCCATGCACTCACTACATTACTGATATTACTGATCCATTCATTCTTTAATTCCCCTTGTTGGTAAATAGTTTAATAGCATAATTAAATTACTTTTCTTTAAAAATCCTCCAGTACTCCAGTACCTCCAGTGTGGTCTCCCTTGTTTTGTCTGTACCTTGAGTTTGGTTCATGAGGCTAGGAATTAACCCATAATAATACTAATAGTACTAATTGAACAACAATAAGGAATGTACAAAGCATATGAATAAATCATTTATAATAATACGTTAACATCTGAATGGATACTGCAAAATAGTTTGTATGTGTGTGTGTAACTCAACTCCCAGTGAGTTGAGTTGTTATCCAGTGCAGTATCCTACTTTTACATATCAAATAATTCAAGCCTTTGCTAAAAATAAGTTCACAGCAGGTTAAGCAAAGAGACACAGAAGGTATTTGTCAGCTGTGGTGGCAGATGTCAGATGTCAGCATTTTCAACAATTTGAATTAAATTTCAATAAAGTTACACACAATCTGCCAGGTAAAGAACAAAGAGAACAACACAAGCACAGGTTAAGAATAGCCTGTGTCACGGTGACGGTGGTTGGCAGGGGGCGTGGCCAAGCCACGTGCGCTGGCGGCGCACATACACACCTGTCAGCAATTGCTGTGGCTGATTGCTAATCACCTCACCTGTGGTATATAGACCCTGGCTTCCCGTTACCCCGGGGTTAGGTCGTTCTGTCACGTAAGGGATAGTTCGGTGGGACCCAGAACGCAGACCAAGACACAGTGGAGCTATAACATAAAGCTTTATTTAAAGCACACAGACAACAGAGAGTAATCAGGGACGAGCGAGAAGTCTAGATACCGGGAGGTCGTAGTAGCGACAGGTACCGGACAGGTTATTATAATTACCGGGGAGTTCGTATAGACCGGAGTAGCGCGAGACAGGCGGGTGACGCGGGATAGGCAATGAATCTGGATCTCCGGGACATCGGCGTGGCGATTCCGTCCAGAATGTACCACGTGCCTGTTGTCACATTACCAAAACAAGGCATTAGTCAAGGCATGGGTCAAGTAAAGTACATTCTGTAAATTGTATGTACACAAAGTAAGCACACCATTGAATGTAAAGTCCTTTTTATATATTTGTGAAAAATTTACATTGTAACATTGTACATAACATTGAACTATTGTAACATTTTGGCTAAAACTGAAAATTGAACTTTAATAAAATATTTTATAACATTTCAATCATTCATTGAATGAAGAACCTGGTTTTGCTCATGTTTTTACAGTTCATTTCTCAAAGACAGCTATCTTGGCATGTATATGTGGAAAAATAAATGGTCAGCTTTTTCTCTAATGGATCCATCTCAGCACCTCTCCTCATGTCTGCCGTCTGCCTTGTTCCCTTCATGATCCGCTCGGCAAGTGACTCAGCAGAGCTCTGGCCCCTAACATGACACACCTCTCTAAACCTAGAGGAGGTCACCCTGGGTCTGCGGAGCAGATGCCATTCAGAGCAAGAGCTTTGCTCACGTGTAGCCTCCTCAATTTTGTGAGCCATTTCAAAGGTTAACTGAGATGTAGTAGTTCCTCTTCTGAGCACACAAACATGCAACCAGATGGCAATACATCATACCCCTCGAGAGGCAAGTGCGGTGTTGGTGGTGTGTCACAGTGTAGTGTGATGTGCTGAGATGGCAAAGCAGGCTGCTGATATGACAGAACACTGCCCCCCTGCACTAACCCGAAGGCACTTTCCACAAGGGGTTTGTCAGGTCCCATGTTCATCGTGGTCACAAGTGGCCTGTCCTCAAGACAAAATTTTGAATATGCCTCTGTTATTCTGAACATGCAGGGATCTGGTAATGGACCCACCATGCCTCTGTAGAATTGTTTTTGGTACTGGCTTGGTGAAGACCATGGAGTTGATGGGTCCTGGCTTCACACCCTAACAGAAAAAACCTTTACTGTGGATGGAGTCATTTTAAATCAAAACAGTAATCATAAAAAAACCTTTAAATTACCATTGTTCGCGGCTTGTGCCATTGCTGTTCAGATTCTGTGCAGCTATGCACAGGGGGCACAACTGGCATGTTTAGCTGAGAATAATGTGCTGTTTGGAACAGCAATGCCACTATGTGATTGCACACAACAGTGCCTGCCACACAGGAGCATTGGCTGTGCGTCAACACCACTGGTGATGAATCGCGAAGCGTAATCTAAGAAGAGAAAGAAAATTAGAAATATAACATCTGCTTCATGGAAAAGAGCAAGTAGGTTATTATGAGTAGAACAGTTATTGTTATTGTTCCTGAACCATGCTCCTAGAAGATGCCTCCCCACTCAAACAAACTTGAATAACCTTCCTTGATTACTGTTAGATTAGTGTTAACTTATGTAAATATGTTTCTGATCACCCAAACACGTTTCCACCTTATCCTTATTAATTTGATCAAATGATAAATGTGTGGGGAGACAGGCAAAACATTCAAGTTGGTGAGTCTTTAGGAATAAACTTATATAAAGCTATAATGCTCCACTGAACTGAGCACCACTGAACGAGGACGAACAATGTTACACAGGTTCCTGCCTACACTTAGACTATGTGGGGTCTCACTCTTCCTCATTGTCCTGTAGCACAAGGCTCTCACGACGACCTGCCCTGACAGCCTGTCTTTATTGGACACTGAATAGAATAACAGATAAGTGTCGTTAGCGTTACATCGTCGTTAGCGTTAGTTAGTCAGTTAACAGTTGTTTTCTTACCTTCATAGTTGTGTATGTATGACGCTGCATACAATTCAAAACCTTTATCCAACTTGCTTTTTGGGGTTTAGGTCGTCCTTGAAATCCGTCGAACATCGGTGATGTTAAACTTTGGGAGCTCTTGTAAACACCGGGTGAAGAATGTTGCCATCATGAACTGCATCTACACCGGAAGCGACTTACTCGTTAAATTTGAAGCCGGAAGTCCTTCACACGCACGTAGCTTGGCCACACCCCCTGTCAACCACTGTAATCATTGTTGACAGGTGTGTGTGTGCGCCGCCAGCGCACGTGGCTTGGCCACGCCCCCTGCCAACCACCGTAACCGTGACAGCCTGGACCGAAACAAGAAGATGCTGTCCCTTGAGGATGAAGTTTGCAGGGCCGGCGGCTCAACCGGTAAAAACAGGCTAGGAGCTGCTGATGTGCCTTTTGGGTAAACATTAATTAATTCATTGAAATGTAAGTGTATAATTACAGTACTTTATTGTTAGTGCAAAAAAAGAAAAAAAGAATATTTTCATGTAACCTTTTATTTTTTCAACCACGAAACAGCAGTCAGTCTAAGAATTGTAAACACAAAAGTTAATTAGCTGCTTGTACTGTCTTGTACTGTCTTGGCTGAAAACAACAGCATTAAAAAACATGTTTTAAGTTTTGTTTGAATAATATTGTGGTAATTGTTTAAATAAAACTCATCCTGCTCCTGGTATCCCGCAGTAGCAACGACCCGTCTCTCCTCCATGTTTGTTTGAGGAATAACCACGTAAGTCCCGCCTCTAAATTCACTTACTGTGGATATAAAACGTGTGATCAACATGTAAAGTTGTAAAGGGTGGCTGGTGCAAAAAGCATTTGGTGCAAAGGACTGTAAGTGGTCCTGTACGCCTATTGTTAATCATCCATGATTAAACACCCATGTTAGTCATCTATCTTACCCTACCTGTTAGAGGAGATCATTGATATAAATATCGGTTGATGTCTCTCTCTTTCTCATGGCTTGGGTGTGACTTTGCCGATACAAGACCATCAACAACTCACAGCCACGTTAGATGACATATAGAATCAGTGCAGAACAACTTGGTGTCAGGAGGGGGAAGTTGTACTGAGGTAAGTCCCAGGTAAGTTGAAATTTAAAAAGGCTTTATACCTCGCAAAGGATGTCTGTACACCTACATTTAAAACGGTAAGTGCACCAAATCTGGATGAAAATCCTATGGACTTTGTGAATTTAATCCGAAGCAGTTATTAAAGAAGGGATGTTCCGTACAACTGATTTCCCAGGCGGTTAATTGGATTTTAATCATGTTGGCACCTAGTTAACAAGTCCAAATAAATAAAAAATGCCTAGTGATCCGTAAAAATCGTGGCACATTACAATTTAAGAGGCCAAACACTGTTGTAAAACCAATTCTAAATTATAAAATATAAAAAATATATATTTAAAATATAAAATATAAAAAATTATAATAATACTTAATGTATTGTTTTTACAACAAAAATGTGACATTTAATTTTGTTACTCCCTTACTATGTAAACATCTTTACAATGACTCAAATATATATATTTATTATATATTTATATATATATATATATATTTATTATATATTTAAATATATATATATATATATATATTTATTATATATATTTATTATATATATATTATATTATATATTTATATAATATCCACAATCTTCTCTCTGGGTTATCTGTCTCGGACGGGTTTCTAAAGAAACACAACCCAGGCTTGTCTCTTCGTCGGTTAGTGCAGCCGATAGCACAACAACTGCGTGGAAAAAAGTAAATCATGATATCATAACATATGGGTTATGCATTAATATAGTGTATATTCCCGTGCAACTGTTCAAAAGGCTACTATTGCTTTTCAGCACTTTTTATTTAATTTTTGTACTTTATATTTGTACTTATTGTAAATGACTCATGGGGAGTAAACATTCCAATAAACGTGTTAGAATTGGCATGATAAAAAATCTTATCTTGAATCTTGAATCTACTCAAGTCTCTCAGTCGGCATTCCCCCACACACACACACACACACACACACACACACACACACACACACACACACACACACACACACACACACACACACACACACACACACACACACACACAATGAAAAAGGCCAGGTAATTGGAACTTCCTTTTCAGAATCTGGTTGCTCATTGCCCACATGACATTTTTGTTCGCTCAGATACACAATAGTAACTAAATAGTCAGTCTTTTAGGTAGCACTTGAACCAATGCAGTGCTGTACAAGACAGCCTGACCCACATTTCTAGCCTGTCAATCAATATGCTATGATCCACCGTATCAAGTGCAGCACTGGGATAGTACTAGAACTGATATGTTTCCATAGTCAGCTTACCAATGCAATTTAGAGCAGACTCAAAATGCACCAGAAAACCTGATGAATTAATTACGGCCATTGCATGTTATCCAAAAAACGAAATATTACTTTAACAGTATTTATTGACATTTTTATCTATCTTTCATAGATTGGATAATCCCATTGTCAATATGGCAAAATCAACAGGAATGATCATCTCTCTACTACTTCTGTGTTTTCTCACGAGCATCGTCATGCTGCTTGAAAACCAGTTGTGGACTTCTTTGACTGAGACTCCTTCTCAGTTGTGGAGCTCAATCCGGCATGCAGATTCACCTCCATGCGCGTGCCACAGATGTGTTACAGATGATGACAATCAGTGGTTTATGAAACGTTTCAACACATCTCTCAATCCCTTTTTGACACAAGACAACACTCTCTCAGAACACGACTTCAGATGGTGGACGGTGAATATATTAAATTAAGCAATGTCACAAAGTAACAATGAATCCATATGCAAAACAATCATCAATGACTTTTTTTGTGCACTCGAAAGATAATTAATAATCCTCTTCTCTTCGCATCAGAAATTGCAGAATAGAGAGGCAGAGATGGATGTGTTAAAGATGTTCCCAGAACAAGAGAGCTTCATGGACTCCAGGCCAGGTCGGTGCAGGACCTGTGCAGTGGTGGGGAATTCAAATCATTTGCTGGGGTCTCACTATGGAGCCGAAATTGACTTTCATGATGTCGTTATGAGGTAAGTTATGTCAGTGTATCTTTCCTGGCCCTTGTTGTCCTGAATCCTGCTTGCCTCTCATTGAAAATAACATTCATCTCATTTCTGAACTAAGTGATCCACTGAATTTAATTAAACAAACAAACAAAGAGATGAAGGCCTATATCTACAAATAACAAGACTGAAAATATGAATGTTTACTGACATATTTGCCCTTGACTGCGCGGTCTAGGTTCAACAGAGCTCGTATTGTGGGCTACGAAGAGGATGTGGGGAACAAGACGACTCTTCAGCTCATGTACCCAGAGAGCGCTGTGGATTTGAATAACAACACACATCTCATGTTTGTTCCTTTCAAAACACATGACCTCCAGTGGCTAGTTAGCGCCTTCACCACACATTCTGTTAAACAGTAAGTCAGCAGGCAATTCAAATAATCCTGCAATATACAAGAACAATGACCACATCTATTTAAATGGTTTTAGTAGTGCTTAGCAATCAAACATTTTGGAAGTGAGGATACTTACTTTCTTAGGATTCTTCAAAATGTTCAGAATTGTCATTAAAATGTCATTACTTGTTTAACTGTCGTATGCGCATGCGGTTGGTAGGCTGTAGGCTAGAGGCCAATAGGGGTTCAGTTCCATTTCTTCATCCCATGTATATTTCAGCGGGTGCCTCTTCCAGTGCTTGTCCAGTCGAGCCTTGAATGAGTCTAAGGATGGTGCATTTATGAGATTTTAACCATTTAATAAAAAATTCAGCTTCTAAGAAATAGACTTCTTCTTGTCTCACCACAATCTCAATTCAAGATCAATGATTACTCTCACTGCACTGATCTTAATTTTTTCTGAAATAATCAGCTCTTAAGATAGCTGTAAGATACAAAAGAAAACTTGATTGGTTTATATATGTCTCAAACTGGCCTAAGATTGATCTATTGGTAAATGGACATTTATATAGCGCTTTTCTAACCAATGGTTACTCAAAGCGCTTTACATATCAAGTCTCACATTCACCCATTCATACACACATTCAACCACCGACGGTGGAGTCAGCCATGCAAGGAGACAGCCAGCACGTCAGGAGCAGTTAGGGTTAGGGTGTCTTGCTCAAGGACACCTCGACAGCTTTTGCTAGGAGGCCTATTCAATCTAAGGGGCAGCAGTAGCTCAGTCTGTTGGCTTAGGAACCAGAAGGTCGCCGATTCAAGTCCCCGAAACACATGGGCACTGCCGAGGTGCCCTTGAGCAATGCACCAGACCCCTTCACTGCTCCCCGGTCGCTGTATATCAAACAGCTGCCCACTGCTCCTAATAATAGGATGGGTCCAATGGGCCTTTTATTTGTCATCCATGTACTGTAAGTCTGAGTTCCTCATTTTCACACATGGCATCCCCTTCATTGATCAACCAATCAGGACCACAGTTGTGCACCAACGCATTCAGACTCCCTGCATGAATTTATTATTTCATCCTTTATTTTAAAATAAATGCCACGAATGTGGCGTGAGAACTTGGAACATACAGCGGGTGGTACTAAATACAGATCAATTACATGTTTTGTGTGCAGGTGCATAGGTAAAAGTTGATGTTGTTGTTGAACAAGAGTACCTGCCAAGACTTGACAGGTAACAAAATCATCATTCCATTCACAGAGCTACATATCTAATTGTTTATTGGCACTGCCTGACCGGCCCGACTGGCACCACAGTGCAATTACATTTGGCAACAGACGAGACAAACAGGAAGAGATAACAAACAACACACTTCAACAGGAATGTTGTAACACTACAACATGCGTCATGAACCTGGTGAAATCAAAAACATTTGTCTGTTGGTGTTAAGGACCGACTACCCGACGTCGTGGGAAATTAACGATGGGTGAATGACGCTGAACATACAAATATACCAGCAGACAACCAGGAACTGAAATTCAAACGTGACCACCTCAATGCTGGCATGGGGGAGACTATACTAAGTGGGTTAAACTAAAACACAAACAATAATCTATCACATTTATACAAAATACAAGTTAGAATTATGACAATTAAATGTATTTATATTAATAAATACATATATATATATTGAATAAAATACTATTAGAATAATATGCATCTATTCTATTAACTATAAATATTATATATTTATAAAATCTATAATATTATAACAGAAACATATAATGGACTCAGCCAATATGTTAAATTAATTAACCTGTAGTTTAACCCAGTTGCTGTGGAACTCTCGCCTCTGTATGCCCTTAGAGTTCAGATGTATATAAACACAAACACACACACACATAAGACATAAACTTAAACACATAAACACTATTTGTTATTGTACTTTGTACGGACCTTGACTTTTATGTCTGTTTTATGTTTGCATTGTCAGGTATGTCTTTACTAATGGCATTAAGACAAATGTATGCTACCTGGACTTTATGAAAGCATTCAACAAAGTACCCTGTGTCAGCATCGGGATTGAGTCTAAAAGTATTTCAACTGAGTTTCAAGCTGTCTCTAGTGCTGTGGTGATGACAGATTCAAACATAGTTTAAGAACACATTTCTTAACTACAGTGAGCTCAGTAGAGCGCATCCCTCTGCCACACCAAAAAGTCCCCTGGATCCAGATCACTGGCAAAACTGTTCCTTCGGCCATAGGTAATCTATATATATATACTGTATATATATTTATGTATCCAGTATATATAGAAGTATTATGATCACTACCATTGGGACAGAGAAACCATTCACCACCCTTTATAGAAGTTGACTTTTCGCCTTTCTGCAAGTTGCAGAATAAGTTTATACTCTTGCCCTCCACCATGCGGTCCAGTTCCATGAAATCCTTCTCCAGGATTATCCCAGTAGTGTCTCCAGTTTCCATCCTTGTCTGCTCCAAATCCAAAAACATTTACCTGGAAAATTCGACACAAAGCTTGTCTATATCTTACTATGTGAATAATGCCGTATGATTATATTTTAATTTGACTTACCTCATCACAAATGTGTATTGCAAGCACCACACCCAGGAAGCCAGTGGATGGATACTTTCCATGTTTTTCCAACCAGCTTTCATGGACATATTTGATGAATCCAGGATGGAGAACCTTTACCTGGGTGCACACAGAACACTGAGTCAGCCTTTACAAGTGGTCTTACATTGAATGTTATCTCTAAATCTGGAGGATTGAATCCTCTTTATTCAGTCACATACATGTACACACACACACAGTTAAATGTGTTTCTTTGCATTTAATCCATCCTCGTATTAGGAACAGTGAGCAGCTATTGTATACACTGTGCCCAAGGAACAGTGTAGGGGTCTGGTGCCTTGATCAAGGGCAACTTGAACCACTATGAAACAAGTGTAACAATATGAACAATGTGAACATTTATAACAATTATAACAACTATGAAACAATTGTAAAAGGTCATCTGAATATAAGCTGCCAAACCATGAACATCAATGAACAATACTCACTAAATCCTGATTAGCAATTTTCACCCGTTGGTATGTTCTGTGAAAAAAACGTAAAACCATTATAGTGGAATTATTTTGTGGTATATTTTGAAGTGCTGTCTGAATTTATAGTTAGAATTATTATACCCTATATAGTGCACTCATCGTATCCCACAAGAACAAATAACCAGCCCCAATAGAATGACTTGATATCACATCACAGATTACTTTTTTTCGATAGTGGAAAATCATCAATGCAAAATGTACCCTGTAATGTGAGGTAAAACAAAGGCTTGAAATGTGGGTTGAACTTCAACAATAACAAGCAAGTAAATCCAGATGCAAAAACAATCTACAGCTTGGGAAACTGCCATATGTATGGAAATCATTAAACATCACGCCAATATACAAAAAAGGTAGTAAGGAACAGCCTAGTAACTATCGTCTTGTAAAACTTACATGTATTCTTTGTACACTCCTAGAATCCTTGATTAGAGAAGACTTAGTTTCCAATATGAAACTCCACCATATTTTAAGCAAAAGACAATTTGTCTTCATCAATGGAAGGTCTACAACCCTGCAACTCCTTTATCTGATGGATGAATGAACGAAGGTCACCAATTCCAGTCTAAGTATAAATGTATGCTAGCTAGACTTTATGAAAGCATTCGACAAAGTACCCCATCGTCGTCTAGTATCAAAGCTGCAACATTATGGAATAGGGGGAGAACTCCTTACCTGGTTAACAGACTTACATTACCAAAGAAGAAGACCAAAGAGTTGTCATCAATGGTCAAGAATCTTCATGGCGTAATGTGACTAGTGGTATCCCACAGGGCTCAGTCCTCGGACCATTGCTATTTGTGTTATACATAAACAATCTACCTGATAGCATATTGTCCCCATAATTTCTGTTTGCTGATGACACAAAGGTGTATAGAGCGATCTCATCAGAACAAGATCAATGTATATTCCAAAAGGACATCAACCGGCTACATCAGTGGTCTGAAACCTGGCTGTTGATATTTCACCCAGGAAAATGTAAGATCATGAAAATTGGAAAGAACAAACCAGGAACTAACTACACCATGCCATCATCTTCTGGGGAACCAAATTAACGAATCAGTGTTAACATGGAAAAGGACATTGGAGTCATATTTGATGAGAAACTGAACTTTAAGGATGAGATGTCTACATCAATCAATAAAGCCAACTGCATCATGGGTGTCATAAGGCATACATACACATATCTGGATGCATAATCATTCAAGCTCCTGTTCAAAGCTCCAGTTAGACCACACCTTGAGTATGGAGTTCCTATATGGTACCCACGACTGAAGATAGAGGCCTTGGAGTGAGTGCAGAGAAGAGCAACAAAGCAACTAGCAAGCCTCCAAAGTCCTCCATACCATGAAAGACTGCATATTTTGAACCTGCCGACATTGATCTTCCGGAGACTACGAGGGGATGTGATTGAGACATACAAATTAATCTATGGTATTTATGACAACTCATTGCCAAAGTTACTGAATCCTGTGAATGACTTGGATACCAGAGGACACACACTGAAGTTACCCAAGTCAAGGTCAACAACTTCAGCCAGAAATCATGTTTTCAGTTGTAAATAACTGGAACAAGCGGTCAGTGTGGTCACTGACCGCTGTGGTCACTGCACCATCCATTCAAGGCTCGACTGGACAAGCACTGGAAGAGGCACCCCCTGAAATATACATGGGATGAAGAGACCGAACCCCTATCGGCCTCTAGCCTACAGCCTACTAACCGCATGCGCATATGACAGTTAAACAAGTAAACTTTTTGCAGAGGATCTGGTCATAGGGGCCACAGTGCCCCCGACCAGAAAATGTCTAAGTATCCTAAGTAAGTAAGTATCATCACTTCCAAAATGTTTGACATTGCTAAGCACTACTAAAGCCATATAAATAGATGTGGTCATTGTTCTTGTATATTGCAGGATTATTTGAATTGCCTGCTGACTTACTGTTTAATAGAATGTGGGGCGAAGGCGCGAACTAGCCACTGGACGTCATGTGTTTTGAAAGGAACAAACATGAGATGTGTGTTGTTATTCAAATCCACAGCGCTCTCTGGGTACATGAGCTGAAGAGTCGTCTTGTTCCCCACATCCTCTTCGTAGCCCACAATATGAGCTCTGTTGAACCTAGACCGCGCAGTCAAGGGCAAATATGTCAGTAAACATTCATATTTTCAGTCTTGTTATTTATATAGACCTTCATTTTTCTTCTCTTTGTTTGTTTATTTAAATTCAGTGGATCCCTTAGCTCATAAATAAGGTGAATGTTATTTTAAATGAGATGCAAGCAGGACAACAAGGTGCAGGATACACTGGCATAACTTACCTCATGACGACATCATGAAAGTCAATTTCGGCTCCATAGTGAGACCCCAGCAAATTATTTGAATTCCCCACCACTGCACAGGTCCTGCACCGACCTGGCCTGGAGTCCATGAAGCTTTCTTTTTCTGGGAACATCTCCAACACATCCATCTCTGCCACTCTATAGTCGAGAAAGGTTTTTGGGCCTTGCTGCAAATTCTGATGCGAAGAGAAGACAATTAATTATCTTTCAAGTGCACAAAAAAAGTCATTGACGTTGGTTTTGCATCTGGATTTATGGGTGGTTTTCACCCATGTGACTAAGTCCTTTACAACGGTTGCTATCCGCCATGTTGGAGCCCCTCGAACGTAAACACAGAGTCACAATACAGACGCTCGAGTGAAGAAAACGATGGTTCATTGTAGTATAGTTGGCTGTGGAAGTAAAAGGACAGCGTAGGACTATTTCATATACCTTCTGTTATACATAATCAAGGTGAAGAGTTTGAAACAATTACTGAAGAGAGAAGAGAATCTTGGATTTCGGCAATAAGTTGAGATGATACAACAACTAAAAACATCCTGAAGAGCGAGAGAGTTTGCAGTAAGCATTTTGTTTGGGGACAGCCCGCTATAAACTGGGACAGATATAATGTGGACTGGAAACCAACGCTTAACCTCGGGAAAAGACAATATAGAGAGGGAAACGTTGAGGCGGCTGCAAACATAATAAGATATATAGCAACATGCTACTATATAATAAGTTATAGATATATAGCAACACGTTACTATAATATACATAACAGTAATAAAGGAGCATGTTACTATATATTAAATCATATACATAGCATAGTATAGTTGGGCATCGTATCGTCTCAATGTATGTAGTATTTAATAGTATGTTCATAAAAATATATATAACTTATTTATTTTATAGTATCATGTTCATATATAACTATTATGTAAGACATATTGCGTACTTGGAAAGCACTGGGATATCTTTAGCTAGATATTCCAAGTCATCCTTGGTTTCTTAGAACCAAGATCCATAAAAAAGTAGAAAAGAACGTGAGAGCTAAATACAAATGGCTTATGTTTACATAGATTTGAACACTGCGAGGAGCTCCAACATGGCCGACACCCAAATATAGACAGCCCTCTGACATCATCTGAAAAACCACCCATTGTCTTAAACTTTGGTGACCATTTCTTTTGTTCTTTTTTTTGTGCATTTAGTTTTGTTTTCTTAGTTAATAAATCTCACCCCCAGTCCTCGTCCCACCATTCTGACTCAGCTGAAGTCGTGTTTTTGTTTTTGTTTTTTTGTTTGTTATGTTTGTTTCTTTCTGAGGAGACAGAGAATGAGTGAGGTAATTTGTTTGTGGTTGTTCTGGAGGGAGAGTTGTTTTTGTTTGGTCTAAGCCCGTTTTAGTTAGTTGTTTTTTGTTTCTGTTTTGTTTTTTTGTTTAGTGTGTTTTTTTTTTTGTCCCTAAGTAGTAAGTAATCAGTTAGTAAGCTTTTGTTCACAAAAAACAGGGAATTTTCGAGAGATGGTTGAAAATGTATGTGATGAAAACTTTGTTGAATTGTGATGTGGATGTTGATGTTTGAAATTTTTGTGTTTGAATGTTGATTGTGAAATGATTGTTTGTTGAATTGTTTGGATTGAAACGGATGTTTGATGATGATGATTGGTGATTTTTTAGAGATGTGTGGAGATTTGATGTAGCTTTTTTTTTTGGACGAGGAGATTTCTATTGCGGGAAGAGGAGATTGTGTTTGTGTGTGAGTGAAACGGTTTCATATATTAAACACCAGCCTATGATCGTCAATCCATCTCTGGTTTTTACACCATACTTGATCTGTGGCCAACGCGCCATGGAGGTGAGAGTGATGAATCTTGCATGCACACATGCGGACGGATTGAGAGCTCCACAACTGAGGATGCGAAGGAGTTCCTCAGGTCAAGACGAAGCTCCACAACTGGTTTTTCAAGCCCTAGAGCATGTACGATGCTCGTTGAGAGAAAAAAAAAAAAAAGAAAAAAAAAAAAAAAAAAAAAAAAAAAAAAAGAAAAAAAAGGAAAATAGGAAGAAAAAAAAAAGAAAAAAAAAAAAAAAAAAAAAAAAAACAGAAGTA
This sequence comes from Muraenolepis orangiensis, assembly GCA_027704905.1. NCBI lineage: Eukaryota > Metazoa > Chordata > Actinopteri > Gadiformes > Muraenolepididae > Muraenolepis > Muraenolepis orangiensis. The sequence goes on from CM051009.1 coordinate 21,211,118, forward strand.
AGTAGTAGAGAGAGATTTAGATATCATTCATGTTTGTTGATTTGCCAATTTTATTGACAATGGCCCACGGATTACCAATCTGTGAAAGATAGATTAAAATGTCAATAAATACTGTTAAAGTAATATTTTGTTTTTTTGGATAACATGCAACGGCCGTAATTAATTCATCGGGTTTTCTGGTGCATTTTGAGTCTGCTCAAAATTGCATTGGTAAGCTGACTATGGAAACATATCAGTTCTAGTACTATTTGATCCCAGTGCTGCACTTGATACGGTGGATCATAGAATATTGATTGACAGGCTAGAAATGTGAGTCAGGCTGTCTGGTACAGCACTGCATTGGTTCAAGTCCTACCTAAAAGACTGACTATTTAGTTACTATTGGTAATTGTGTATCTGAGCAAACAGAGATGTCATGTGGGCTTCCATTCAACCTGTATCACATTTTTCCAAATTCTAAAAAAAGCTTACCACAAACGGCACAGATGATACTTAGATGTAGATTTCTTTATCAACAGGTGACTATGGTCCCATCGATCCACTCATCAAGGGCATTGAGCAAGTCAATGACTGGATGTGCCACAAGGCGAATCAAGTCATTAACTTGCTCAATGCCCGGAGATGCATGGATCAATAAGCTGGGGCCACACCTGGGACTGCAATGAGGAACCAGATTCCGAAAAGGAAGTTCCAATTATCTGGCCTTTTTCATCAGTGTGTGTGTGTGTGTGTGTGTGTGTGTGTGTGTGTGTGTGTGTGTGTGTGTGTGTGTGTGTGTGTGTGTGTGTGTGTGTGTGTGTGTGTGTGTGTGTGTGTGTGTGTGTGTGTGTGTGTGTGTGTGTGTGTGTGTGTGTGGGTGGTGTTGGTCTTGGCTGCGTGTCTATGCCGAGAGTCAACAGGTCCTGCGGTGTAATTAACGATGCAGACTGAGAAAGGAAGGAGGAAAGGAGACAGGAAAGAATAAAGTTTCAAGATTTTTTATTTGTTTCCAGTTCTAACAAGTTTATTGGAATGTTTACTCCCCATGAGTCATTTACAATAAGTAAAAATATAAAGTACAAAATTAAAATAAAAAGTGCTGAAAAGCAATAGTAGCCTTTTGAACAGTTGTGCGGGAATAGACAATATATTAACGCATAACCATGGGTGTTTAATCATGGGTGATTAACAATAGGCGTACAGGACCACTTACAGTCCTGTTATGACATCATGATTTCCTTTTTTTCTAAGCAATTGTTGTGCTATCGGGTGCACTAACCAACAAAGAGACAAGCCTGGGTTGCCCGAGACAGATAACCCAGAGGGAAGATTGTGGATGTGTGTAGTTAAATGCACCCCTGCAAATAATTTAAACCATCAAAGTACACATGTCTTTGCAGAGAACAATAATTCAAAGGTTAGCTAAACACTGAGTATTTTAATGAGTGGCCTTGACAAGTTATGTTAGTTAACAGCAGTTGTTGGAGGCATAGAGGGGTTTACCAGTCTGCATTATATCACAAGCGTTACTTCTATCTTGTTGGCATATGTTAAGCTAGCAAAGGAGCACCAATTATACTATATGTGTATGTACAATTTTATATGGCATTTTTTTACCGGTTTATTAAGCTTTGTTTTAAGTAGTTAGCAGTTTAGTTTCTAGTTTTTTAAATAATGTTTGTCTTTCAATTGTTGTTTGTGAGAGTATCGTGACACTCATCATGCTTTGTATGCAGCAGGAAGAAGATACAACAGCAATTGTAGCCGTTCCCATCTGGCTTATTCACAAGCTTATTTTTTTACCATTTCTTGTCCCCCAGGGGTTTTGAAAGTCTGCGACGTGGACCTCCCTTCAGAGAACTCTGATATACACACGCCCACAACACCCCCCCCCCCCCCCCCGCCCACCGAAGAAGATGAATCAATATGGGTCAATATGATATATTTGAATAAACAGTAAAATCAACACAAAGACTGAATCCATTCCCAATATTTGTATTTATTACTTTACTTATTATTATTTATATATATATAAGAGTCATTGTAAATACGTTTACATAGTAAGGGAGGAACCAGCCCTAAGCCAGCCCCAGAGTTTAATCAGTGTGACTTGGATAGTTTATATTTCATGAATAAAATTAAACCCTTTTTTGCGATTGTACCGCATAATTAAATGTCCAATTTTTTTTATTATTATTATTATAATTTTTTTAATTTTTTTTATATATATATATATATATATATATATATATGTAATTTTATAGTTTAGAATTGGTGTTCCAAAAGTGACTCCTTTAAATTGTAATGTGCCACAATTTTTACGGATCACTAGGCATTTATCTGGACTTTAACTTTTTTGTCGACTAGGTGCCAACATGAATAAAACCCAGTTAACCGCCAAGGAAATCAGTTGTACAGAACATCCCTTCTTTAATAACTGCCTCGGATTCAATTCACAAAGTCCATAGGATTTTCATCCCGATTCATGTTTCAGAGAATATGGTAGTAGCCTAAACATTATTCAATTGTTAAGTTGATGTTGATAAGAAAGTTGGGACTTACCCCAGTACAACTTCCCCCTCCTGACACCAAGTTGTTCTGCACTGTTTCTATCTGTCATCTGACGTGGCTGTGAGTTGTTGATGGTCTTGTATCGGCCAAGTCACACCCAAGCCATGAGAAAGAGAGAGACATCAACCGATATTCATATCAATCTCCTCTAACAGGTAGGGTAAGATAGATGACTAACATGGGTGTTTATTCATGGGTGATTAACAATAGGCATACAGGACCACTTACAGTCCTTTGCACCAAATGCTTTTTGCACCCTTTACAAATCATCCATTAGGCATTTTATTAAAACTTTACATGCTGATCACACGTTTTTTCACGACAATACATTTGAATCTAATCTAATGTAATGTAATCTAATACTATTTTTTACCCCTTTTTCTACACCTTTTTTTAAATCTTGGGTCACATGATTTGAAAATCTGGGATCAAATTTTTGGAAAATCATAGATCACATTTACAAGAACAATGTGAAATCCTACCCCTAGAATCAACCTTAGGACCAAACATGTGGTGGTTCCCCTCCTTCCAGGTCTCTTCCAAACTTCCAAACCTGCTTCTGCACACTTTTGTGAGATCAAACTCTTAGATTATCTGGGATCACGTTTTTTGGAATAGCCAAGTAGGGTTAGTAGAGTTTGGGGTTTTTAGGTTCAGGGTTGGGGTTGAGTGTTTGAGTTTGGATTTTGGTTCTAGGGTTTGTTTCATGGGTTAGGGTTATACTTCATTCTGAGGTTAGGGTTTCCTTTAAGGCTTATTCAAGGCTTGTTCATTTTTGGAATATCATCTGAGATCACATTTGTGGAATATCTGGGTTAGGGTCAGTTAAGGGTTTTGTTCTATGGTTTATTACTGTGCTTAGGGTTCGTTTTTTGGTTCTAGGGCTTCATTCTGAGGCCTCATTTTTTAAATATCCTCTGAGATTCATTGCATATCGCCTACTTGGTATTGTTTCATGCCGTGGGATGCATGTTGGGCCAAAGCCACCAAACATGTCTGTCCGGCTCTCTAACTCACTCCCCTTACCCTGACCCCTAGGTCACCCACACGACATCAGGCAACAACACTCAGGTGAAAACTCACCTTTCAGGAAACACTACCCGGATCCTTCCACCTAGCGCGTCCATCATCACTTTTTACTAGCGTACTAGCGTCTTACTCGATTGTTTACTTACTGCACTTGCACTTTATTAGCCACATAAAGGCCATTACAAATTCAGTCTACTATCACTAACATACATAGGGGGGGAGGGGGAACGGAAATGTGTGGATCGGCCACACTGGGGCCACTCCTGGGACTGCTATGTGGAACCAGATACCGAAAGGGAAGTTCCAATTATCTGGCCTTTTATAGTTGTGTGTGTGTGTGGGTGGTGATGGTCCTGGCTGCATGTCTATGCTGAAAGTCAACTGGTGAACAAAGGTCATGCAGTGTAATTAAAGATTGGAATGCCGACTGAAAGACTTGAGTAGATTCAAGACAAGATTTTTTATAATGCCAGTTCTAACATGTTTATTGGAATGTTTACTCCCCATGAGTCATTTACAATAAGTAAAAATATAAAGTACAAAAATAAAATAAAAAGTGCTGAAAAGCAATAGTAGCCTTTTGAACAGTTGCGCGGGAATATACACTATATTAACGCATAACCCATATGTTATGATATCATGATTTACTTTTTTCCACGCAGTTGTTGTGCTATCGGCTGCACTAACCGACGAAGAGACAAGCCTGGGTTGTGTTTCTTTAGAAACCCGTCCGAGACAGATAACCCAGAGACAAGATTGTGGATATTATATAAATATATTATATATATATATATATAATAAATATATATAATAAATATATATAATAAATATATATATATATATATATATAAATATATAATAAATATATATATATATATAAATATATAATAAATATATATATATAAATATATATATATATTTGAGTCATTGTAAACATGTTTACATAGTAAGGGAGTAACAAAATTAAATGTCACATTTTTGTTGTAAAAACAATACATTAAGTATTATTATAATTTTTTATATTTTATATTTTAAATATATATTTTTTATATTTTATAATTTATAATTGGTTTTACAACAGTGTTTGGCCTCTTAAATTGTAATGTGCCACGATTTTTACGGATCACTAGGCATTTTTTATTTATTTGGACTTGTCCGCTGAAGTTGTTCAGGAATATAAATACCTGGGAGTTCATCTGGACAACAAACTGGTCTGGGCGAAGAACTCTGAGGCTGTGTACAAGAAGGGCCAGAGCCGTCTCTACTTCCTGCGGAGGCTCCGGTCCTTCAACGTTTGCAACAAGATGCTGAACATGTTCTACCAGTCGGTGGTAGCCAGTGCCATCTTCTCCGGTGTCGTGTGCTGGGGAAGCAGGTTGAGGACAGCAGACACCAACAAGATCAGCAGGATCATCAGGAAGGCTGGCGCTGTCCTGGGGGTCCAGCTGGACTCCTTGTTGGTGGTGTCTGAGAGAAGGATGCTGCGCAAGCTGCGTAGTATCCTTGACAACAACTCTCACCCTCTCCATCAGGTGCTGACCTCATATAGAAGCACCTTCAGCAACAGACTCATTCCACCCAGGTGTACCACAGAACGCCACAGGAAGTCCTTTCTTCCTGTGGCCATCAGTCTCTATAATTCGTCTCTTTAATTCATCTACCTCGGGTCGTGAGAGGGACAGTGGAGACTCAGTGACCTGAGGCCAATGCACTGTTATTATTATTCTTTTCTGTAAATCCTTTCACTGTAATTTTGCACTGTAAATTCAATTTCACTTTTCACTTTTCACATGTCACTTTTTCAGTATTCATCTGAGTTATTTATTAATATATTATTACTGCCAATTTGCACTATACGTATTGTTGTGTATTGTATATACCTACGTATTACTGTAATAATACTGTAAATTGTGCAATTGATCTATTCATCTATCAATACATTTAGATTTCATTTAGAGTTATTTTAGTTATATTTTGTTTATACTAGTTTTGTTTAGTTTGTTGTTGTTATTTCGTTTTTAGCTTAGGTATTAGTATATTTGTGTGTGCATTTATTTCCCCTGTGTCAACTGTTGCACATTAATTTCCCTCGGATAAATAAAGTTTCTTGAATCTTCTTGAATTACTACTGTTACTGTTATAATACTGTATAATAATATAATATATATATATATATAATACTGTAAATTATCTTCACTTATCAATACATTTAGACTTCATTTAGAATTATTTTAACTATTTTTGTTTATAATAGTTTTATTTTAGTTAGTTGTTGTTTTGTTTTTTAGCTTAGGTTTTAGTATTCTTGTGTGTGCATTTATTCCCCCTGTGTCAACTGTTGCACCTTAATTTCCCTCGGGATTAATAAAGTTTTCTGAATCTGAATCTGAATCTGAATCTGAATCTGAATCTTCTTGAACATGATTAAAATCCAATTAACCGCCTGGGAAATCAGTTGTACCGAACATCCCTTCTTTAATAACTGCCTCGGATTCAATTCACAAAGTCCATAGGATTTTCATCCAGATTTGGTGCACTTACGGTTTTAAATGTAAGTGTGCAGACCTCCTTTGCGAGGTATAAAGCCTCGCAAAGGATAAAGAAAGTTGGGACATACCTCAGAACAACTTCCCCCTCCTGACACCAAGTTGTTCTGCACTGTTTCTATCTGTCATCTGACGTGGCTGTGAGTTGTTGATGGTCTTGTATCGGCAAAGTCACACCCAAGCCATGAGAAAGAGAGAGACATCAACCTATATTTATATCAATGATCTCCTCTAACAGGTAGGGTAAGATAGATGACTAACATGGGTGTTTAATCATGGGTGATTAACAATAGGCGT
>CM051009.1:21218539-21268539 GCA_027704905.1 Muraenolepis orangiensis
TCAGTCTAAGCATTGTAAACACAAAAGTTAATTAGCTGCTTGTACTGTCTTGTACTGTCTTGGCTGAAAACAACAGCATTAAAAAACATGTTTTAAGTTTTGTTTTAATAATATTGTGGTAATTGTTTAAATAAAACTCCTCCTGCTCCTGGTATCCCGCAGTAGCAACGACCCGTCTCTCCTCCATGTTTGTTTGCGGAATAACCACGTAAGTCCCGCCTCTAAATTCACTTACTGCTTACTGTGGATATAAAACGTGTGATCGGCATCTAAAGTTTTAATAAAATGCCTAATGGATGATTGAAGGGGCTGGGCAAAAAGCATTTGGTGCAAAGGACTGTAAGTGGTCCTGTACGCCTATTGTTAATCACCCATGATTAAACACCCATGTTAGTCATCTATCTTACCCTACCTGTTAGAGGAAATCATTGATATAAATATAGGTTGATATCTCTCTCTTTCTCATGGCTTGGGTGTGACTTTGCCGATACAAGACCATCAACAACTCACAGCCACGTCAGATGACAGATAGAAACAGTGCAGAACAACTTGGTGTCAGGAGGGGGAAGTTGTTCTGAGGTATGTCCCAACTTTCTTTATCCTTTGCGAGGCTTTATACCTCGCAAAGGAGGTCTGCACACTTACATTTAAAACCGTAAGTGCACCAAATCTGGATGAAAATCCTATGGACTTTGTGAATTGAATCCGAGGCAGTTATTAAAGAAGGGATGTTCGGTACAACTGATTTCCCAGGCGGTTAATTGGATTTTAATCATGTTCAAGAAGATTCAAGAAGATTCAAGAAACTTTATTTATCCCGAGGGAAATTAATGTGCAACAGTTGACACAGGGGGAATAAATGCACACACAAATATACTAATACCTAAGCTAAAAACTAAATAACAACAACAAACTAAACAAAACTAGTATAAACAAAATATAACTAAAATAACTCTAAATGAAATCTAAATGTATTGATAGATGAATAGATCAATTGCACAATTTACAGTATTATTACAGTAATACGTAGGTATATACAATACACAACAATACGTATAGTGCAAATTGGCAGTAATAATATATTAATAAATAACTCAGATGAATACTGAAAAAGTGACATGTGAAAAGTGAAAAGTGAAATTGAATTTACAGTGCAAAATTACAGTGAAAGGATTTACAGAAAATAATAATAATAACAGTGCATTGGCCTCAGGTCACTGAGTCTCCACTGTCCCTCTCACGACCCGAGGTAGATGAATTAAAGAGACGAATTATAGAGACTGATGGCCACAGGAAGAAAGGACTTCCTGTGGCGTTCTGTGGTACACCTGGGTGGAATGAGTCTGTTGCTGAAGGTGCTTCTATATGAGGTCAGCACCTGATGGAGAGGGTGAGAGTTGTTGTCAAGGATACTACGCAGCTTGCGCAGCATCCTTCTCTCAGACACCACCAACAAGGAGTCCAGCTGGACCCCCAGGACAGCGCCAGCCTTCCTGACAATCCTGCTGATCTTGTTGGCGTCTGCTGTCCTCAACCTGCTTCCCCAGCACACGACACCGGAGAAGATGGCACTGGCTACCACCGACTGGTAGAACATGTTCAGCATCTTGTTGCAAACGTTGAAGGACCGGAGCCTCCGCAGGAAGTAGAGACGGCTCTGGCCCTTCTTGTGCACAGCCTCAGAGTTCATCGCCCAGACCAGTTTGATGTCCAGATGAACTCCCAGGTATTTATATTCCTGAACAACTTCAGTGGTTGACAAGTCCAAATAAATAAAAAATGCCTAGTGATCCGTAAAAATCGTGGCACATTATAATTTAAGAGGCCAAACACTGTTGTAAAACCAATTATAAATTATAAAATATAAAAAATATATATTTAAAATATAAAATATAAAAAATTATAATAATATATAATGTATTGTTTTTACAACAAAAGTGTGACATTTAATTTTGTTACTCCCTTACTATACTCCCTTACTATACTATATATAAATATATATATATTTGAGTCATTGTAAACATGTTACATGTTTACAATGACTCAAATATATATATATATTTATATATATATATTTATTATATATTTATATATATATATATATTTATTATATATTTATATATATATATATATTTATTATATTTATTATTTATATATTATATTATATATTTATATAATATCCACAATCTTCTCTCTGGGTTATCTGTCTCGGACGGTTTCTAAGAAACACAACCCAGGCTTGTCTCTTCGTCGGTTAGTGCAGCCGATAGCACAACAACTGCGTAGAAAAAAGTAAATCATGATATCATAACATATGGGTTATGCATTAATATAGTGTATATTCCCGCGCAACTGTTCAAAAGGCTACTATTGCTTTTCAGCACTTTTTATTTTATTTTTGTACTTTATATTTGTACTTATTGTAAATGACTCATGGGGAGTAAACATTCCAATAAACGTGTTAGAACTGGCATTATAAAAAATCTTATCATGAATCTTGAATCTACTCAAGTCTCTCAGTCGGCATTCCAATCTTTAATTACACTGCAGGACCTTTGTTCACCAGTTGACTTTCATCATAGACATGCAGCCAGGACCATCACCACCCACACACACACACAACAAAAAAAAGGCCAGATAATTGGAACTTCCCTTTCGGTATCTGGTTCCACATTGCAGTCCCAGGAGTGGCCCCAGTGTGGCCGATCCACACATTTCCGTTCCCCCTCCCCCCCTATGTATGTTAGTGATAGTAGACTGAATTTGTAATGGCCTTTATGTGGCTAATAAAGTGCAAGTGCAGTAAGTAAACAATCGAGTAAGACGCTAGTACGCTAGTAAAAAGTGATGAGAGGACGCGCTAGGTGGAAGGATCCGGGTAGTGTTTCCTGAAAGGTCAGTTTTCACCTGAGTGTTGTTGCCTGATGTCGTGTGGGTGACCTAGGGGTCAGGGTAAGGGCAGTGAGTTAGAGAGCCGGACAGACATATTTGGTGGCTTTGGCCCAACATGCATCCCACTGCATGACACAATACCAAGTAGGCGATATGCAATGAATCTCAGAGGATATTTAAAAATTGAGGCCTCAGAATGAAGCCCTAGAACCAAAAAACTAACCCTAAGCACAGTAATAAACCATAGAACAAAACCCTTAACTGACCCTAACCCAGATATTCCACAAATGTGATCTCAGATGAAATTCCAAAAATGAACAAGCCTTGAATAAGCCTTAAAGGAAACCCGTAGTATAACCCTAACCCATGAAACAAAACCCAGAACCAAAAACCAAACTCAAAAACTCACCCCAACCCTGAACCTAAAAACCCCAAACTCTACTAACCCTACTTGGATATTCCAAAAAACGTGATCCCAGATAATCTCAGAGTTTGATCTCACAAAAGTGTGCAGAAGCAGGTTTGGAAGTTTGGAAGAGACCTGGAAGGAGGGGAACCACAACATAGTGGGTCCTAAGGTTGATTCTAGGGGTAGGGTTTCACATTGTTCCCGTAAATGTGACCAAAATTTGATCCCAGACAAAAATTTGATCCCAGATTTTCAAATCATGTTACTCAAGATTTTAAAAAGGGGTAGAAAATTAGATTACATTACATTAGATAACAATAAGCCTATTGTTAATCTATTTTACCCTACCTGTTAGAGGAGATCATTGATATAAATATCGGTTGATTGGGTGTGACTTTGCCGATACAAGACCATCAACAACTCACAGCCACGTTAGATGACAGATAGAAACAGTGCATAACAACTTGGTGTCAGGAGGGGGAAGTTGTACTGAGGTAAGTCCCAACTTTCTTATCAACATCAACTTAACAATTTAATAATTTTTAGGCTACTACCATATTCTCTGAAACATGAATCTGGATGAAAATCATATGGACTTTGTGAATTGAATCCGAGGCAGTTATTAAAGAAGGGATGTTCCGTACAACTGATTTCCTTGGCGGTTAACTGGGTTTTATTCATGTTGGCACCTAGTCGACAAAAAAGTTAAAGTCCAGATAAATAAAAAATGCCCAGTGATCCGTAAAAATTGTGGCACATTACAATTTAAAGGAGGCTAAACACTTTTGGAAAACCAATTATAAACTATAAAATGATATATATAAAATATAAAAAATTATAATAATACAAAAAAATGTGACATTTAATTATGCGGTAGAATCGCAAAAAAAAGGGTTTCATTTTATTCATGAAATATAAGCTATCCAAGTCACACTGATTAAACTCTGGGGCTGGCTTAGGGCTGGTTCCTCCCTTACTATGTAAAAGTATTTACAATGACTCTTATATATATATATATATAAATAATAATAAGTAAAGTAATAAATACAATTATTGGGAATGGATTCAGTCTTTCTGTCGATTTTACTGTTTATTCAAATATATCATATTCACCCATATTGATTCATCTTCTTCGGTGGGCGGGGGGGGGGGGGGGGGAGTTATGGGCGTGTGTATATCAGAGTTCTCTGAAGGGAGGTCCACGTCGCAGACTTTCAAAACCCCTGGGGGACAAGAAATGGTAAAAAAATAAGCTTGTGAATAAGCCAGATGAGAACGGCTACAATTGCTGTTGTATCTTCTTCCTGCCGCATACAAAGCATGATACACAAACAATAATTGAAAGACAAACATTATTTAAAAAACTAGAAACTAAACTGCTAAAAATGCCATATAAAATTGTACATACACATATAGTGTAATTGGTATAACTCCTTTGCTAGGTTAACATATGCCAACAAGATAGAAGTAACGCTTGTGATATAATGCAGACTGGTAAACCCCTCTATGCTTCCAACAACTGCTGTCTCTTTGTCGGTTAGTGCACCCGATAGCACAACAATGGCTTAGAAAAAAAGTAAATCATGATGTCATAACAAGTGTAAGTGGTCCTGTATGCCTATTGTTAATCACCCATGATTAAACACCCATGGTTATGCATGAATATATTGTCTATTCCCGTGCAACTGTTCAAAAGGCTACTATTGCTTTTCAGCACTTTTTATTTTATTTTTGTATTTTATATTTTTACTCATGGGGAGTACACATTCCAATAAACTTGTTTGAAAAATCTTGAAACTTTATTCTTTCCTGTCTCCTTTCCTCCTCCTCCTCAGTCTGCATTCCAATCGTAAATTACACCGCAGGACCTGTTGACTCTCGGCATAGACACACACACACACACACACACACACACACACACACACACACACACACACACACACACACACACACACACACACACACACACACACACACACACACACACACACACACACACACACACACACACAAACACACAATGAAAAAGGCCAGATAATTGGAACTTCCTTTTCGGAATCTGGTTCCTCATTGCAGTCCCAGGTGTGGCCCCAGCTGATCGATCCATGCATTTTCGGGTTAAGTTAATGACTTGATTCGCCTTGTGGCACATCCAGTCATTGACTTGCTCAATGCCCTTGATGAGTGGATCGATGGGACCATAGTCACCTGTTGATAAAGAAATGTACATCTAAGTATCATCTGTGTCGTTTGTGGTAAGCTTTTTTTAGAATTTGGAAAAGTGTGATACAGGTTGAATGGAAGCCCACATGACATTTTTGTTCGCTCAGATACACAGTTACCAATAGTAACTAAATAGTCAGTCTTTTAGGTAGGACCTGAACCAATGCAGTGCTGTACCAGACAGCCTGACCCACATTTCTAGCCTGTCAATCAATATGCTATGATCCGCCGTATCAAGTGCAGCACTGGGATAGTACTAGAACTGATATGTTTCCATAGTCAGCTTACCAATGCAATTTAGAGCAGACTCAAAATGCACCAGAAAGCCCGATGAATTAATTACGGCCGTTGCATGTTATCCAAAAAAAACAAAATATTACTTTAACAGTATTTATTGACATTTTAATCTATCTTTCACAGATTGGATAATCCCATTGTCAATATGGCAAAGTTAACAGGAATGATCATCTCTCTACTACTTCTGTGTTTTCTCACGAGCATCGTCATGCTGCTTGAAAACCAGTTGTGGACTTCTTTGACTGAGACTCCTTCTCAGTGGTGGAGCTCAATCCGGCATGCAGATTCACCTCCATGCGCGTGCCACAGATGTGTTACAGATGATGACAATCAGTGGTTTATGAAACGTTTCAACACATCTCTCAATCCCTTTTTGACACAAGACAACACTCTCTCAGAACACGACTTCAGATGGTGGACGGTGAATATATTAAATTAAGCAATGTCACAAAGTATCAATAAATCCAGATGCAAAACAATCGTCAATGACTTTTTTTGTGCACTCAAAGCATCAGAAATTGCAGAATGGCCCAAAAACCTTTCTCAACTACAGAGAGGCAGAGATGGATGTGTTAAAGATGTTCCCAGAACAAGAGAGCTTCATGGACTCCAGGCCAGGTCGGTGCAGGACCTGTGCAGTGGTGGGGAATTCAAATAATTTGCTGGGGTCTCACTATGGAGCCGAAATTGACTTTCACGATGTCGTTATGAGGTAAGTTATGTCAGTGTATCTTTCCTGCCCCTTGTTGTCCTGAATCCTGCTTGCCACTCATTGAAAATAACATTCACCTTATTTATGAGCTAAATTATCCACTGAATTTAATCAAACAACAAGAGATGAAGGCCTATATCTACAAATAACAAGAATGAAAATATGAATGTTTACTGACATATTTGCCCTTGACTGCACGGTCTAGGTTCAACAGAGCTCGTATTGTGGGCTACGAAGAGGATGTGGGGAACAAGACGACTCTTCAGCTCATGTACCCAGAGAGTGCTGTGGATTTGAATAACAACACACATCTCATGTTTGTTCCTTTCAAAACACATGACCTCCAGTGGCTAGTTCGCGCCTTCACCACACATTCTGTTAAACAGTAAGTCAGCAGGCAATTCAAATAATCCTGCAATATACAAGAACAATGACCACATCTATTTAAATGGTTTTAGTAGTGCGTAGCAATGTCAAACATTTTGGAAGTGATGATACTTACTTTCTTACGAATGTTGTGGTCGCGGGCATTGTGGCCCCTATGACCAGATCCTCCTCATCAAAAAGTTCTGAATTGTCATTCAAATGTCATTACTTGTTTAACTATCGTATGCGCATGCGGTTGGTAGGCTGTAGGCAAGAGGCCAATAGGGGTTGAGTTCCATTTCTTCATCCCATGTATATTTCAGCGGGTGCCTCTTCCAGTGCTTGTCCAGTCGAGCCTTGAATGAGTCTAAGGATGGTGCAGTGATCACTTGCTCAGGAAGCGTGTTCCAGTTATTTACAACTCTGTTGGTGAAAACCTTGATTTCTGGCTGAAGTTGTTGACCTTGACTTGGGTAACTTCAGTGTGTGTCCTCTGGTAATCGAGTCATTCACAGGATTCAATCACTTTGGCAACGAGGTGTCATAAATACCATGGAGTAATTTGTACGCCTCAATCCCCTTGTAGTCTCCAAAAAATCTATGTCGGCAGGTCCAGAATCTGCAGTCTTTCATGGTATGGAGGACTTTGGAGGCTTGCTAGTTGCTTGGTTGCTCTTCTCTGCATCTCTCCAAGGCCTCTATGTCCTTCTTCCATCTTGGGTATCATATAGGATAGGCACTCCATACTCAAGGTGTGGTCTAACTGGAGCTTTGAACAGGAGCTTGAACGATTATGCATCCAGATATGAGTATGTATGCCTTATGACACCCATGATGCAGTTGGGTGTAGACATCATTACACCCTCATCCTTAAAGTTCGGTTTCTCATCAAATATGACTCCAATGTCCTTTTCCATGTTAACACTGATCAGTTAATTTGGTTCCCCAGTAGATGATGGCATGGTGTAGTTAGTTCCTTGTTTGTTCTTTACAATTTTCATGATCTTACATTTTCCTGGGTGAAATCTTAACAGCCACTAATGTAGCCGGTTGATGTCCTTTTGGAATATACATTGATCATGTTCTGATGAGATCGCTCTATACACCTTTGTGTCATCAGCAAACATAAATAATGGGGACAGTATGCTATCAGGTAGATTGTTTATGTATAACACAAATAGCAATGGTTCGAGGACTGAGCCCTGTGGGATACCACTAGTCACATTACGACATGACAGGACGCAACGTAGTTCCCGTGTAGGAGGACGCCATAAGGTTCTCAGTGAACTCGCCCCCTCGGCGTCGGTCTTCGGCAGTAGGTTCCCCATGGTCTCGCCCCAACGTCGGTCTTCGCCAGGATGGTTCTCGGTAAGGTGCTCAATGGTCAACGTAGGGGAGATCCCAGATGTTCATTAGCCTCAGCCAGCCCGATTACGATGGGCAACACCTTGGATCGATTAGAGCGTGGGGGCACAACAGTATCCCCCCCCTGAGGGGAGGCACCGGACGACCGCCTGAGAGCCCCGGGTTCTCGGGTGCAGAGAGGGGTCCTCGGGAGCCGGTGGGGTCCTCCTCGGGGAACAGGTGGGGGTCCTCGGGAGCGTGGAGGTGGGGGTCCTCCTTGAGAGCAGGTGGGGGTCCTCGGGACAATGTGGGTTCGTCGGGGGGAGGTGTAGCCACGGAGCAGATGTGGAACCAGCCCGGGAAACGATTGGCTCGGAACCACGAGGTGCTAGTGTAGCCACGGAGCAAACAGGAGTAGCCTGCGAGCTAGAGACACGAGGAGTTAGCTTGGAAGCTAGAAGCTGGAGACATGGGGAGCTAGCCTGGAAACTAGGAGCTAGAGACACGGGGAGCTAGCCTGGAAGCTAGGAGCTGGAGACACGGGGAGCTAGCATGGGAGCTAGGAACTGGAGACACAGGGAGCTAGCCTGGGAGCTTGGAACTGGAGACACAGAGAGCTAGCCTGGAAGCTTGGAGCTGGAGACACAAGGAGCTAGCCTGGAAACTAGGAACTGGAGACACAGGGAGCTAGCCTGGAAGCTAGGAGCTGGAGACACAAGGAGCTAGCCTGGAAACTAGGAACTGGAGACACAGGGAGCTAGCCTGGAAACCAGGAACTGGAGACACAGGGAGCTAGCCTGGGAGCTAGGAACCGGAGACACAAGGAGCTAGCCTGGAAGCTAGGAGCTGGGGACACAGGGAGCCAGCGTAGTTACGAAGTAGGTGAATCGACTACCTGGCATAACTCGGATGCTGTCCCGCTCCCTGCTTCTGGGTTCCCGGCTTGGCTCATTTTAGGCTTGACCATTCTGTTTTCATCTTCAGGATGGTTCTCGGTAAGGTACGCAATGGTGAAGCCCTGACGTCGGTCTTCGACAGCCTTAAGTAGGGTAGATCCCAGGTGTTCATTAGCCTCAGCCAGCCCGATTATGATGGGCAACACCTGGGATCGATTAATTCACAACAATTGTGTGGGGGCACAACAATTCCTCCTGTACCAATTCCACTGTAATGATTTTTTTTTCACAGAACAAACCAACGGGTGAAAATCGCAAACAAAGCTAATCCAGATTTAGTGAGTATTGTTACAATTGTTTCATAGTTGTTCATATTGTTCATATTGTTCATATTGTTCACATTGTTACACTTGGTAAGTGGTTTAAGGTGCCCTTGGTCAAGGCACCAGACCCCTACACTGTTCCTAGGGCACAGTGTATACAATAGCTGCTCACTGCTCCTAATACGAGGATGGGTTAAATGAAGAGAAACTCATTTAACTGTGTGTGTGTGTGTGTACATGTATGTGACTGAATAAAGATAACATTCAATGTAAGACCACTTGTAAAGGCTGACTCAGTGTTCTGTGTGCACCCAGGTAAAGGTTCTCCATCCTGGATTCATCAAATATGTCCATGAAAGCTGGTTGGAAAACCATGGAGGGTATCCATCCACTGGCTTCCTGGGTGTGGTGCTTGCAATACACATTTGTGATGAGGTAAGTCAAATTGAAATATAAGCATAGGCCATCATTGACTTAGTAAGACATAGACAAACTTTGTGTTGGATTTCCCAGGTAAATGTTTTTGGATTTGGAGCAGACAAGGATTGTATTTATATATATATATATGTATTTATTAATATCAATTCATTAAATTGTCATAATTCTAACTTGTATTTTGTATAAATACGAATATAAATGTGATAGATTATTGTTTGTGTTTTAGTTTAACCCACTTAGTATAGTCCCCCCATGCCAGCATTGAGGTGGTCACGTTTGAATTTCAGTTCCTAGTTGTCTGCTGGTTTATTTGTATGTTCAGCGTCATTCACCCATGGTTCATTTTGTGGGAATTAATTTCCCACGACCTGGTATTTATTTTCCTAAACACAACAAATGTCCTCCATACTGTAAAGTTCTTCAAATCCACTCTGACACAAAGTATCCTTTAATTCCTTGGAGGATTTATTAGGATTGAAATACCAAAATACATGTCACATTATCATAGCCTGTTTCCTTGTTTTTTTTCAAACCTTATTTATTTTGCAACATCCACAAATGAACCACCAAGAGCATCACCTCCTGGACAGAACAGAAACACCACCTTTACTTTTCACCCACTTTATATATCATAAACATTACAACCCTCTTTTCCTTACTTAATTTTTTTAACAATAACATTCAACTCAAATCTTTATTTTGCATTGTATCCTTCAGTATATTCACATTATTCAAAGTTGGTAATGTATGGTGGGGGTCCTCGGTTTATCCTGACTGGTAATGTCACGGTTACGGTGGTTGACAGGGGGCGTGGCCAAGCCACGTGCGCTGGCGGCGCGCACACACACCTGTCAACAATTGCCTTGGCTGATGGCTAATCCCCTCACCTGGGGTATATAGACCCTGGCTTCCCGTTACCCCGGCTTTAGGTCGTACATCATACTTTGTTCATGTTACGTCATACTACATGCGTGCTACTTTGTACGTTAGTACATTGTGGACGGAATCGCCACGCCGATGTCCTGGAAATCCGGAATCATTGACTGTCCCGCGTCACCTGCCTGTCTCGCGTTAATCCGGTCTATACGAGCTCCCCGGTAATTATAATTACCTGTCCAGTACCTGTCGTTACTCCGACCTCCCGGTATCCAGACTCCTCTCCCGTCCCGGACTACTCGCCGGTCTACAACCTGCCGGCACTCCGCGGATCGATCTCCCCCCTCTCTATCCAGACCCCTGGAGTGTCCCTGTGACGTTCCACATATGGTCCCATAGTGGGCGCTGTTATCCTGTGTCCTGTGTGGGGTTTCTTCTTCTCTTTCCAGATAGACCACCAGGTGTACCCAATGTTGTTAATTGTCCTGGAGACAATAAGATCAGCCCAGGGTCATGGATCTTTCCCTCTTTCTCGTCGACCAGCAGCCATTTTAGTTGTGGTTATCATTTTCTCTAATCATTATTTCAATCCAACCTTTTCTGTAATATAACATTCTTCTTCTTTCTTCATTAAATATACTATTAATGATAACCATGTGTGGTCTCCCTCTTTGTTGCATTGTCAAGAGCCAGGCAAGCGTAACAGTCCCTGATTACTCTCTTGTGTTGTGTTTGCTTGAAATAAAGCTCTATGTTATAGCTCCACTGTGTTTGTTCTGCGTTCTGGGTCCCACCGAACTATCCCATTCGTGACAGAACGACCTAACCAAGATGGACCCCGGCGACCTCGACCAGTGGAGGCAAATATTGCATTCTCCCAATTCCATTGGGAGGAACCTAGCCCCGTTGGACCCCGGCGACCTCGCTCTGGTGGACCAACTGACGCTGGAGCTCAGGGATCACCGGTTAGCCAACCTGGGCCCCGGCGATCTCGAACGGGTGATGCACCTGATCGATACCCTGAGGAGCCGTGACGGATAACGGGTTCAAGCACTGCAGGAGCTGGAGAAGGAGTGGAAGGTCATGTTATCCTGGATGGCCCCCGACGTCCGCGACCAGTGGAAGCCCGTGGGTGATTCCCAGTACAGACAGTGGGGTCAAGCACTGCAGGTCATGATGGACCAGCTCAGGGACCTGGCAACCACCGTTGCTTACCTCATTAGAGGGACCCCCGACGCCGCGCTGTCCCTGCCTGCTGACGCCACGCTGTCCCCGCCTGACAGCGCCGCACCTCCCCCGTCTGACAGCGCCGTGCTGCCCAACGCTGCGTTGCCCGACGCTGCGCTGCCCGACTTTGCGCTCCCCCCATTTGCCGACGCTGAAGACTCGCCTGAAGACGTCGCGCTGCTCCCGTCCGCCAACGCTGACGACGTCGTTATTCCCCCGTCTGACAGCGCCGCGCTGCCCGACGCTGCGCTGCCCGACGTTGCGCTGCCCCCGTCTGCCGACGCTACCAACGTCACGCCGTACCCGCCTGATGACGTCACTATTCCCCTGTCTGACAGCGCCGCTGTTACGTTCCTGTATGTTTTGCTGCTGTCCTGTCTGTATCCTTGTCCCGTTTTTGTCTCAGGTGGCCGAAAGGGATGTGTGTGGTGCCTTGTGGCTCCTCCCCCCCCAGAAAACGATCAATCATCCACCACCTGTGTCCAATTATCAATTATCCCTCTGCCATGTGGTGTCCTATAAAATGTGTAACTTGTTTTGTCTTTTGGGGCGAAGTAACTATATTTCGCCATATAGTTACTATTGTGTTGAGCATTTATTTGTTCCTGTTTTTGTTTCCGGCCTTTGCAACCCTTTTTAGAGTAGAGTAGGATTCCTTTTGTTTGTGTTTTTGTTCACCAGCCTGGGAGAAGGGCTAGGTAAGAAACCCTGGGGTCTACACTGCATCACGTAGTAGTTTTCTTTGTCTATACACACTAGGGCGCCCTTCTCCCTGTTCCAAACCCTCTGTTTAGCTGCTTAGCTAATTGTTAGTTTGTTTTGCCTCTCCTCGCAGAGTTTTGATTTAGTCTGTATGTTGCTCCTGTTTATGATGGCCTGTTCCTTTTTCTTCTGTTGGAGTAAATAGTTAATTAAACTATTTAATACCTGTTTAACACTGCTTTCTGTTTGTGTCTTTAGTTTTGGGGTGCCCCACAGCAGGGTTTACCCCAAACCCCATACATTCCTTACACTTGCCCACTGTGTTTAGGTAGGCTGTTGCGACTCCCCCTGTACCCTAGAAGAACACCTCGGGGGAGGGCGTAACAATTGGGGGCTCGTCCGGGATCCTTGAATCCTGAGCCTGCTTAGCACAGTGTTGGTAAGTGTTGGTGGTGTTTAGTTTTTGGGGTTGTGTTTGTGGTAGTTTCAGGTTTACGTTGCTATGGCGACGTCCCTAGTACATTTGTTTATTGACAACCCGTCTGTTGATCTGCTGGATCAGTGTAAGGTGGCAGAATTAGGACAGATTGCAGAATATTATGAGATAGAAGTACCTAAAAGGGCAGTGAAGGCAGAACTACTCTCAAGTGTTAAAGAGGCTTTGGTGGCCCAGCGGGTGCTCCACCTTCCTGATCTGGAGCAGGCCGTTCCTGCTGTTGACCAAGCTCTCCATACACCAGAGAGGCCACAACAAGTTGACCAGGTGGTGCTCGGGGGCAAGTCTGATGTTGCAGCGAAGGCGGAGCTCGACACTGGGGTGAGGGGCAGACTCCCTAAAACACTCCCTCGGTTTAATCCGAGTCCGGTCTCTCCTTCGGGGGAGGACCTGCGTGGGCAGATGCGACAAGCTTTTTATGAGAGAAGAGAGTCGCAGACGCAGGCAGAGTATGCCCATAAGTTCGAGGTCCGGAAGCTGGAGCTTGAGGCTGGGCATCAACTCCAGGTACAGATTCGCCAACTTGAGATGGACGAGAAAGTGGACCTAGCTCAAATACAGGAGCAGATTGCTGCTACTTCCCCGCCCCCGCCAGCCTTGCAGTCAGATAGGTTTGATGTCAGCAAGAATATCTCTCTAGTACCACCCTTCAGAGAGTCAGAAGTTGACTCCTATTTCAGTGTGTTTGAACGTGTTGCCGCCTCCTTAAAGTGGCCCAGAGATATGTGGCCACTTTTGCTGCAATGTAAACTTTGTGGTAAAGCTCAGGAGGTGGTCTCCGCTCTTTCTTTAGAAGACAGTTTACAGTATGACTGTGTCAAAAATGCAGTCTTGCGGGCCTATGAATTGGTGCCGGAGGCCTACCGCCAGAGATACAGGCACCATAGGAAGAGCCAGACCCAGAGTTTTGTGGAGTTTGCTCGTTAGAAGGAGGGTTTATTTGACAAGTCCGGACCGGACCGGACCGGACATTGAACTGCTGGCCGTGAGTCTGCGGCCATACTATCTGCCGCGAGAGTTCTCCCATGTGCTTCTTGTTATTGTTTACATTCCACCGTCGGCAAACGCGGCGCTCGCGTGTGACGTCACCCATTCCGCCATCGCGAGACTTCAGACACAGCACCCTGAAGCATTCATCGCGATATCTGGGGACTTTAACCACGTGACTCTGGCTGCAACACTGCCCACCTTCAAGCAGTTTGTGGACTGTCCCACCAGGGAAAATAAGACACTGGACCTGCTGTATGCCAATGTTAAGGAGGCATACAGCGCCACTGCCCTTCCTCCTCTTGGAAGGTCAGACCACAACCTCATCCACCTGCAGCCCCTGTATAGGCCTCTAGTACAGCGGCTGCCTGTGACCACAAGGACTGTGAGGAGATGGTCACAGGAGGCCGATGAGGACTTGCGGGGCTGCTTTGAGTCAACAGACAGGGATTTCCTCTGTGATTTGCATGGAGAGGACCTTGATGATCTCACGGAATGTATAACAGGGTACATCAACTTCTGTGTGGACAGTGTTGTTCCCACAGAGACTGTACGCTGTTTCCCCAAAAACAAGCCATGGGTCACCCGAGACATCAAGGTCCTGCTCAATGAGAAGAAGAGGGCCTTCAGAGATGGGGATAGGGAGCAGATGAGGCGGGTTCAGAGGGAGCTGAAGGAGAGGATCCAGCAGGGCAAAGACAACTACAGGAGGAAGCTGGAGCACAAACTTCAGCAGAACAACCTGAAGGATGTGTGGAGTGGCATGAGGAGCATCACTGGCTACAAACAACCTGGTAGCCAGACAATAGGGGGGGGTCCTGATCGGGCCAACGAGTTGAATTTGTTTTTCAATAGATTCAATGAGTGGGCTCCGGTCTACCCCCCCTCCCCCAGCCCCTCTACAACCATTCCCCTCCAGCCCCCCAGCCCTGCTGTCCCCCCTCCCCCACCGTCCCTCTCCAGCATCAACATACCTGTTCTCTCTCCCCCACCACCACTACCTCACCCCTCCCCCATCAACACAACAGTGACTCTTCCAGCCCCCACACACGGCACACATACCTTCACAGCTGAGCAGGTGAGGAAAGTGCTGTGCAGGCTCCATCCAGACAAGGCTGCAGGTCCTGACGGCGTCAGCCCGAGGGTCCTCAAAACATGTGCTGCCCAGCTGAGTGGAGTCCTGCAGTACATCTTCAACCTGAGCATGAGACTGGAGAGGGTCCCTGTGCTGTGGAAGACATCCTGCCTGGTGCCGGTTCCGAAGAAGGCACGTCCCAGCACCTCAAACGACTACAGACCGGTGGCGCTGACGTCCCACGTGGCGAAATCCTTTGAGAGGCTGGTCCTGACGCTTCTTCGGCCCCTGGTCAGATCATCACTGGACCCTCTTCAGTTTGCCTACCAGCCGAAACTGGGAGTGGAGGACGCCATCATCTTCCTGCTCCATCGTGCCTACGCCCACGTGCAAGTGATGCAGCAGGAAGTTTCCTATCTTTTAGACCATGGTTTAGCGGTCCCTAGTACTAGTCCTTGGAGTTCCCCCTGTATCCTAATCCCCAAGCCTGATGGTACAAATAGGTTCTGCACAGACTATCGTAAGGTGAACGCTGTAACGGTGCCCGACTCGTTTCCCTTACCCCGTATTGATGATTGTGTAGATACCATTGGGGGTGCTTTGTATGTCAGTAAACTGGATTTGCTAAAGGGATATTGGCAAGTCCCTCTGACACCCCGTGCCTCTGAGATATCCGCCTTTGTCATCCCAGACAATTTCCTTCAGTACACTGTGATGCCTTTTGGTATGTGCAACGCCCCTGCTACTTTTCAGCGTTTAATCAACCTAGTGTTGTCGGGCGTGCCTAACTGCACCGCCTACTTGGATGATCTGGTTATATATTCAGCTAACTGGTCAGAGCATTTAGGTACACTGCAAACGGTGTTCCAGCGTTTGGCCCAGGCTAACCTAACCCTGAATTTAGCCAATTGTGAGTTCGGGAAGGCTACGGTGACCTACCTAGGGAAGGAAGTAGGGGGTGGTATGGTACGCCCTGTAGCTGAAAAGGTCTCTGCCATCACTGCCTTCCCTACTCCTAGTACCCGCAGACAGTTACGTCGGTTTCTGGGGATGACGGGATATTATAGAGGTTTTTGTCGCAACTTCTCCTCAGTTGTTGCTCCTCTGACTGGGTTACTTAGCCCATCTGTGACGTTTTGTTGGTCGGTAGAATGTCAGCGGGCCTTTGAAACTGCCAAGGCCTTATTGTGTTGCTCCCCTGTTCTTTCTGCTCCGAACTTTGCGAAGGCTTTTAAGCTGGAAGTTGACGCGAGTGCGGTGGGTGCTGGTGCTAGGTAAGAAACCCTGGGGTCTACACTGCATCACGTAGTAGTTTTCTTTGTCTATACACACTAGGGCGCCCTTCTCCCTGTTCCAAACCCTCTGTTTAGCTGCTTAGCTAATTGTTAGTTTGTTTTGCCTCTCCTGTCCTCGCAGAGTTTTGATTTAGTCTGTATGTTGCTCCTGTTTATGATGGCCTGTTCCTTTTTCTTCTGTTGGAGTAAATAGTTAATTAAACTATTTAATACCTGTTTAACACTGCTTTCTGTTTGTGTCTTTAGTTTTGGGGTGCCCCACACCAGGGTTTACCCCAAACCCCATACATTCCTTACACTTGCCCACTGTGTTTAGGTAGGCTGTTGCGACTCCCCCTGTACCCTAGAAGAACACCTCGGGGGAGGGCGTAACGATTTAATTAAACTATTTAATACCTGTTTAACACTGCTTTCTGTTTGTGTCTTTAGTTTTGGGGTGACCCACACCAGGGTTTACCCCAAACCCCATACATTCCTTACACTTGCCCACTGTGTTTAGGTAGGCTGTTGCGACTCCCCCTGTATCCTAGAAGAACACCTCGGGGGAGGGCGTAACAATTGGGGGCTCGTCCGGGATGCTGCCCGACGCTGCGCTGCCCGACGCTGCGCTGCCCGACGCTGCGCTGCCCGACGCTGCGCTGCCAGACGCTGCGCTGCCTGACGTTGCGCTCCCCCTGTCTGCCGACGCTACCGATGTCGCGCCGTACCCGCCTGATGACGTTGTTATTCACCCGTATTCACCCGCGCTGTCCGACGTTGTGCTTCACCGGCCGCCGACGTCACGCTTCCCCCATCTGCCGACGCTACAGCCATCGCGCCGTACCCGCCTGACGACGTCACGCTCCCCCCGTCTGCCGACGCTGCCGACGTCGCACCGTACCCGCCTGACGACGTCATGCTTCCCCCGTCTGCCAACGCTACCGACGTTGCGCCATACCCGCCTGACGACATCACGCTTCCCCCGTCTGCCGACACTACCGACGCTACCGGCGTCACGCCGTACCCGCCTGACGACGTCACGCTTCCCCCGTCTGCCGACACTACCGGCGTTGCGCTGCCCGACATTGCGCTCCCCTCGTCTGCCGATGCTACCGACGTTGCGCTGCCCGACATTGCGCTCCCCTGTCTGCCGACGCTTCCGCCGTCGCGCCGTACCCGCCTGACGAAGTCAAGCTTCCCCCGTCTGCCGACGCTACCGCTGTCGCGCCGTACCCGCCTGACGACGTCACGCTTCCCCCTTCTGCCGACACTACCGACGTCGCGCCGTACCCGACTGACGATGTCACGCTTCCCCCGTCTGCCGATGCTACCGCCGTCGCACCGTACCCGCCTGATGACGTCACGCTTCCCCCGTCTGCCGACACTACCGATGTCACGCCGTACCCGCCTGACGACGTCACGCTTCCCCCGTCTGCCGACACTACCGATGTCACGCCGTACCCGCCTGACGACGTCACGCTTCCCCCGTCTGCCGACGCTACCGATGCCGCGCCGTACCCGCCTGACGACGTCACGCTTCCCCTGTCTGCCGACATTGCACTTCCCCCGTCTGCCGACGCTGCCGACATCGCGCCGTACCCGCGAGCTCCCCGGTATTTATAATTACCTGTCCAGTACCTGTCGCTACTCCGACCTCCCGGTATCTAGACTTCTCGCTCGTCCCTGACCATCCGTCTGTCTGCTAACTGTCGCTACTCCGACCTCCCGGTATCCAGACTCCTCTCCCGTCCCGGACTACTCGCCGGTCTACTACCTGCCGGTACTCCGTGGATCGACCTCCCGGTATCCAGACCCCTGGACTGTCCCTGATTACTCTCTTGTGTTGTTTTTGTTTGAAATGAAGCTCTATGTTATAGCTCCACTGTGTTTGGTCCCATCTGTGATAGGTAATCTACAAACAGGGGATTGTGACTCAGGGGGATCAGGGGGCAGGGGCTCTGGGATTTATTGCAGATGGATCCCAGTCCAATTGATGACTGTTGCATATATTTGATAATCGGAATATCTTAAAGATATATTTAGAGTTATAGTTGAAGGTATGAATTATTGAATATATTATTTAAAACCTTTAAAGTATTTATAATTCTGTATTGGTTATAAGCTTAACCTTGTTTGTTAAGCAGATTGGGTGACATCATGCTCCACCTGTTGTGGGAAAGGCCTAGGAGTCTTTAAAGAGACTAAATAAATTATTGTTTGCATGTTAGATGGCGGAGAAGCAACAGTTTTCCGATTATTTTTCGCATTATTTTAAGCATTAATATAGTAATTACTTTACTCATCACTTGGCACAGTGTGGTCACACCTTGTTTGTTTTATTTCTTGGAAGTCAATCGGAGTTTCTTGTTTAAAAAACAACTTTCAGTTAACTCTCTCTGTGCGTGCTTTCTGGAAATGTGTGTCGGACCTCCTCACCAGACGGCTTAAGAATGAAAACCTAGGATAAGCCGTTAATATGACATTTGTCTGGCATTCGATCCACATGACTGAGAGTGGTTTTTCTTAACCATGGGTTGATTCTTGTATTGGGATGAATTTCTGGTTATGACATGGTTGTTGTGTTTAGCTGTTACTATGTAACCTTTGACTGCAATGACTTTGTATGGACGGGGATTGTAGGCAGGGCATAGCTTCCCTTACTTATTTTGATGACACAGGACGTTGCCTACCTTCAGAACCAGAGGAGCAACTTGTCGCAGCCTGTCAGCATTATTCTTCATCAGTCCTTAGCCAAAGCATCTGCTTGTCGTAGTTTCACATCAGTCTCAGACTAGAAGGGAGGAAATTTTCCGGAAGCTTGATTTTGAAGGGCCTTCTGAACAGCACATCAGCAGGAGCCATTCCAGTCTAGATCAAACTCAGAAACGCCTCCCATCTCCTTCGCATCATGGAGGGGGATGAGTAGAAGACGGTGTTCAATACCCACCTCGGACCCTTTGAGTATCTTGTGATGCCATTCGGGTCGACCTATGTGGCTGTATTACAGGCCTTGGTCAACCACCTCCTTTGGGACATGCTGAATGTGGGTACTTGGGGTACTTGGGGGACGATATATTGATCTTATTTCCGGCAGCAGTATGCCTGGTTCTCCAAAGACTCCTGGAGAACAAGCTGTTTGTGAAGGCTGAGAAGTGCCTGTTCCACACCACTTCTGCGGAGTTCCTTGGCCACATCGTGGCAAAGGGGAACACCAGAGCTAACCCCAAGAACATACAGGTCGTGGAGGAGTGGCCCGACCCAAAGACAAGAAGCAGTTGCCTTGCATTCTGGAGTTTGCTAACTTTTACCGGCGATTCATCAAGGGTTTCAGCCGTGTTGCCGCAACTCTGACCGCTCTCACCTCCACTCTCTGCTAGTTCTCCTTGTCGCCAGAAGCTGAGTCCGCCTTTTCAGCCTTGAAGAGCCGAAAGTACATCGTCGAAGTGGATGCCTCGGATTCGTGCATCGGGGCCATCCTCTCCCAAGGCATCAACCACAAATATGGGAATGAAACCAACGGCACACAATAATGCTGTGCTCGACCAAAAGAAGCACTCTCGACACAAACTAATTGAGCCGTAGTCTCCAACTCACACATTGCATACATGCATACCAGTTGAGGCTTGTCTATTGAGGAAGAGAGGACCGCTCTCCCCAAGCTCCCCATTGAAGTCCATTATAAAACTGGAGGTAAGGGAGGACGAGCCTCCCTTAGAGCGGGTCTAGCCAGAGGCTCTGTGAACCAATCAGCAGAGCTTACTGTGCTGGTGAATACCCAATCAGGGTTTTGGGGGAGGGCTATAATAAGGCAAGGATCTATTTAGTGTCTTTCATTATTTCCACATTCCAGATAACTCGTGAGTCGAATATTTAAGACTTGAAACTTTCAAGTTCCCAACTCAAAGCGTTCCAGGTGCATGACGCCAAATGTAAACAGAAAGCATGGCTGACCGTGACAAGGTGGTGTTTTTTTGGCTCGCGATTAGACAATTAACGTGATTTACGTGGATAACTGGTTTTACTATATCAAAGTCTGTCTTATTTAAATTAAATACAGGCAAATTTGGGCAAAGTCCCATGGTTGTTTTATGTCTTCCTGTTGGCAATAAGCGACGCGTGACCTGAACTGTACATGCAAATTAATGCGATTGTAAGGAAAAGTAACCATTGTTTTTGGATTAATGCGGGCAGGTGGTTGTGTTATTGGTTGCACAAATCTGCTTCAAAAGGGTTCTTGTATATATTTCCTGAGGATTCCAGAACGAGAACCAAAGCGAGAGGCCTAGATAAATGCAATTCATAGAGAGAACTTGGAGCCTTCTGGTAACTCTCACGACTCTGCGGTGTACAATGCAATGCAATATTTGTCAGAGACATCCATGTCTACCTCCTCTGCTTCCTGGGGGTTCCCCCCCGTCCTCATTGGAGGAGTCTGATACCCCGAGGAAAGAAATCTCTGTGGTGGTGCCGGCTGCCTGGACGGCAGGTTGGGGTGGCGTTGATGGAAACGCCTGATGAGGTCCCTGTCCAGAATATGCCGATCCACGATCTCTCCTCCGGGTCGTACCCCCTCCAATTGACCAGGTACTGGTGGCCCCTCCCACGACGACGGGAACGCAGTGAGTGGCGGACGGAGTAAACCAGGCTGCCATCTATGACTCTGGGTGGCGGTGGAGGTGGAGCAGCCGGGACCCTAGCTGGCTTGATCCTGGAGATATGGAAGGTCGAGTGAGTCCGCATGGACCGGGGCAGTTTAAGCCCAACTGCCACTGGGTTGACGACCTTCAGGACTTTTAAGGGGCCAATAAATCTAGGCGCCAAGTTGTTGGACTCCAACCGCAATGGTATGTCCCGAGTGGACAGCCATACCTTCTGCTCCCTTGGAGCAACGGTGGTTGGCAGTTGAAGCGTACCTGTTGGCCGAGCGGAGGAGTGAAGCTCTGGCTTGAGTCCAGGTCTGATGAAGGCCTGGACAGAAGGGCAGGAGACATCCTTCTCCCAGGCTGGGAATAGCAGAGGCTGGAATCTGTAGGCACACTGGAAGGGGGATAGTCCAGTGGCCGAGCTGACCAGAGTGTTGTGGGCATACTCGGCCCACAGGAGTTGTTTTGACCAGGAGGAGGTTCTTGGTTCTTCCGCTCTGTTTGCTCATTGGAGACGACAGGCTGACGGTGGCCCCGATCAGTGAGCAGAACTCCCTCCAAAACACCAACGTGAACTGGGGCCCCCAGTAGGAGGCCACATCGGTGGCGAGACCATGTAACCGGAAGACATGACTCAGGACCAGTTCTGCTGTCTCCTTGGCAGGGGAATGAAGTGGACCATCTTGCTGAACCAATCCACCACCGTCAGGATGGCGGTGTGTCCATTGGACAGTGGCAGACTGGTAACGAAATCCAGGGATATGTGGGACCAGGGACGATGGGGCACAGGAATAAGTTACAGGAGACCAGCAGGAGCTTGATGAGAGGGCTTGTTGCAAACCGAACAGGCGTTGACAAACTCCCGAGTGTCCTCCTCCAGGGTGGTCCACCAGAATCTCTGCTGCAGGACCCCCTTGGTGCGTTGAATCCAAGTGTGGCAGGAGAGCCGAGAGTTATGGGCCCAAATGAGGACATCTGACCTCAAAAGCTGGGGAACAAACAGACGATTAGGAGGGAAGGTCCTCGGACAGGGCTGGCCCACCAGGGCGGCCTTGACCCTCTCCTCTATATCCCAGACAAGGGGGGCCATGAACTGCGGAGCAGGGATGATGGTGTCAGGATCCTTGGTGGACTCCCCCCCCCTCCACAAACTGGCGTGATAGAGCGTCGGACTTGACATTACGGATACCGGGATGGTAGGAGAGGGAAAAGTTGAACCTTGTGAAGTAGACGGACCACCTGGCCTGTCGGGAGTTCAGCCTTCTGGCGGACTGGATTTACTCCAAGTTATTGTGGTCAGTCCAAACCAAGAAGGGTAACTTGGTCCCTTCAAGCCAGTGGCGCCACTCCTCCAAGGCCAACTTCAGTTAGTAGCTAGTTAGTAGCTAATCGAGAGCTAGTAGCTCCCGATTGCCAAAGTCGTAGTTCCTCTCCGCTGGTGTTAGTCGCCGAGAGAAAAATGCACAAGGTTGGAGCTTCTGGTCGTCGGCAGACCGCTTTGACAGGATGGCTCCTGCCCCCACATCGGAAGCATCCACCTCCACCACAAACTGTCTCTCAGTGTTCGGGACTTGGAGAACGTGAGCGGAGGTCAACCGGACTTTGATTCCTTGGAAGGCCTCCTCAGCCAAGGAGGACCACCAGAACGAAACCTTGGTGGAGGTGAGGGCAGAGAGCGGAGCAACTACTTAGGGTGGTGGCAGCGGAGCCAGGAGTAGCCCAGGATCAGGGGGAGCTGAGGGGACTGCAGGATGTGAAACTTGATATTGTCTCATGGTGGTTACCGGATATGAGCATGCGGACCGGTGTGGTCTGATGGAAGACTGTCCCTAGAAGTTGGCCATCCAGTGCATTTGCCGGAACGGGGCATGGCAAGGGAACGTGACCGATGCCCAACTGCAGAGTTCTCATCGATAATGTTATCGGCACCCGAGTCTATGAATGTTGCGATGGTATGAGAACAGCTAACATCAGGTAACAGCAGTTGGGCATGGCACAGGGGTCTCTGGTTGGGGAACAGTCTGGAGGTCTGCCCCGTGCTCTCTTCCCAGTTGTGACTGAGCTTCTAACCCTATCCCTAAGGGAGATGCCACCATCCTGAGGAAACTCATTTTGGCCGCTTGTATTGGTGATCTCGTCCTTTCGGTCATTACCCATTGTTCATGACCATAGGTGAGGGTAGGAACGAAGACTGATCGGTATATGGAGAGCTTTGCCTTCTGGCTCAGCTCTCTTTTGGTTACAACGGTGCGGTAAAGGGCCACCAATACCGCTCCCGCTGCACCTATTCTCCGGTAAATCTCACGAGCACCATGGCCTCAGATTTGGAGGTGCTGATCCTCATCCTCATAAATAAACATACATCCATATATATATACAGTATATATATACCATGCTAGGTTTAATCTGAACTGAAGTAAAACACCACACAATCCATTTTATTTTATTTGATATATGTCTTGATGCTACTATAAAAACAACATGTCATTCTCCAGCATTGAGAAGGTCTCAAATTGACTCGGACAAACGGGGTCATTCTGTTGTGCCTCCCCCACGCTCTAATCGATCCCAGGTGTTGCCCATCATAATCAGGCCTACTGGGACTAATTAACACCTGGGATCTACCCTTCTTTAGGCTGCCGAGGACCGACGTCGGGCGTTCGGTTATTGAGAACCACTGTCACGAGAGACTGCATGTTCCAGCTCCGACCTCGCCAAGTATCCAGTCCAACCCTGCCTTGTTTATGTTTTTGATGTTGGAGATTTACAGTAAAGACATTTTTTCCTTTGTTTTGAGTGTCCGTGTCTCGCTACTTCTGGGTTCTTTGGCACATTTGGTTCTTCGGTCTCGCTGGGGTCTAACACATTCACAAATAAAAAGTGAATGGCACGATGATGGCACATCCCTAATTCCCCCCAATTTCCCATTTCCCCTCAGCACAACACTTTCAATTCCTGCACGATTACAGCAGACTTCAGCATTGTAGACTGACGGGAGGAGACTGTAGACTGCTTCAGCTGAGAGTCCAGACAACCGTTCACGAGACAATACATACATCGGAAGATACAACAATAGGTACAATCAATTATATTAGTGCAAATATCTCATACCTACTCTATACGTTATTTTATACCTAGTAGACTGTTTTTTACATAATATTTAACCACTTTACATTATATATTACTATGCACTTTATTGCAACATTTGCACTCTGGTTAGATGCCAAATTATTTTCGCTGTACTTTACTTGTGCTGTACAATGACAATAAATGTAATTTTAATGTAATCTAATCTTATCTAATCTAATCTAATCCTGGAATCAACCCCTACAACCAAAAACCAAACCCTAAAACCTAACACTACAGTTGCAGAAATAGGGCTTTGTGTGTGTGTGTGTGTGTGTGTGTGTGTGTGTGTGTGTGTGTTGTCCTTGTACCTCCACAAGAACTGCCTCTAGGCAGGTCACTCGACAGAAACTGCCCTTCCGGCAGTGACGGAGTCGCTCCATGTTGCTAGAGCAAATTCGCTCTCCGCGGTCCTAATACTGCTGGACCTGTCTACAGCATTCGAAACTGTGAACCACCAGATTCTCCTCTCCACCCTTGAGGGGATGGGTGTCTCGGGCTCTGCTCTCTCCTTGTTTATATCCTACCTGACGGGTCGCTCCTACCAGGTGGCACTGGGAGGGTCTGTGTCAGAACCATGCAGACTGACTACTGAGGTTCCACAAGGATCGGTCCTGGGTCCTCTTCTCTTCTCCCTCTACACAACGTCCCTTGGTCCTGTTATCTACTCAAGGGCTGTCCGCACAGAGACCTGGTTGCCATTGATGATGCTGTAGTGACACCTACTCGGACCGCAAGGAATCCTGTTACCCTGGACAACCAACTTCTGGTGACGAGTTGTTCTCTTACCTTCCTTTGTTGAAACACACTATTGAAAGTCGCTTTGGATAAAAGCGTCTGCTGATTGTAATGTAATGTAATGTAATGTGTGTTTATGTGTGTGTGTGTGTGTGTGTGTGTGTCTGTGTGTGTGTGTGTGTGTGTGTGTGTGTGTGTGTGTGTGTGTGTGTGTGTGTGTGTGTGTGTGTGTGTGTGTGTGTGTGTGTGTGTGTGTGTGTGTGTGTGTGTGTGTGTGTGTGTGTGTGTGCATTACAGGACGATGAGATGTATTGATATTCAAATATATATGAGTTAGAAACCACAGGAGTCTACACTGAGCAAGGAGGGAGTTGCAGTAGTCCAGCAGGGAGATGAAAAGAGCCTAGATGAGTACCTGTGCAGCCTTTTCAGTGAGAAATGGCCGAATCCTCCTGATGTTGTAGAGCAGTGGTCCCCAACTACCGGTCTGCGGACCGGTACCGGTCCGCACGGCATTTGTTACCGGGCCACAGAGAAAGATTGAATTTTTATTTTATAAAAATATTTTATAAAAATATTATTAAAAAATATTTTCTTGATTTATTAATTATCAGTCTGAAAGACATTTTTCGCGTGCCGTGCCCACCAACCAACCCAACTCATGTAAAACCGGCCATCTGGCCACACTGAGCGCGAGAGAATCAAGGCAGGGGACTGGTTTTCTCTTCCCGTGTGTGTGCAGGGGCGTCGCAACAGTGTAGGCAAAGTAATCAATTGCCTGGGGCCCCGAGCTGGAAGGGGGCCCCCGAGGACGACAGATTATATTTCTCCCCCCCCCCCCCCCCCCGCGCCTAATTTTCAAGATCGCGATCTTGTTTGTATGTGTGTGACTTTGCCGATACAAGACCATCAACAACTCACAGCCACGTTAGATGACAGATAGAAACAGTGCATAACAACTTGGTGTCAGGAGGGGGAAGCTGTACTGGGGTAAGTCCCAACTTTCTTATCAACATCAACTTAACAATTTAATAATGTTTAGGCTACTACCATATTCTCTGAAACATGAATCGGGATGAAAATCCTATGGACTTTGTGAATTGAATCCGAGGCAGTTATTAGGAATTATAGAGTCTGATGGCCCCAGGAAGAAAGGACTTCCTTCAGATTCAGATTCAGATTCAGAAAACTTTATTAATCCCGAGGGAAATTAAGGTGCAACAGTTGACACAGGGGGAATAAATGCACACAAAAGCTAAAACCTAAGCTAAAAAACAAAACAACAACTAACTCAAATAAAAACTATTATAAACAAAAATAGTTAAAATAATTCTAAATGAAGTCTAAATGTATTGATAAGTGAAGATAATTACAGTATTATAACAGTAGTACGTAGGTATATACAATACACAACAATACGTATAGTGCAAATAGGCAGTAATAATATATTAATAAATAATTCGACTGAAAAGTGACATGTGAAAAAGTGAAAAAGTGAAAAGTGAATTCGGAATTGAAATAGAATTTGCAGTGCAAAGTACAATGAGATGATTACAGTGCGTTGACCAAAAATAAAATAAAAATAAAAATAAGTACGTTGGCCTCAGGTCACTGAGTCACCACTGTCCCTCTCACGACCCGAGGTAGAGGAATTATAGAGTCTAATAGCCACAGGAAGAAAGGACTTCCTATGGCGTTCTGTGGTGCACCTGGGTGGAATGAGTCTGTTGCTAAAGGTGCTTCTATATGAGGTCAGCACCTGATGGAGAGGGTGAGAGTTGTTGTCAAGGATACTACGCAGCTTGCGCAGCATCCTTCTCTCAGACACCACCAACAAGGAGTCCAGCTGGACCCCCAGGACAGCGCCAGCCTTCCTGACAATCCTGCTGATCTTGTTGGCGTCTGCTGATCTCAACCTGCTACCCCAGCACACGACTCCGGAGAAGATGGCACTGGCTACCACCGACTGGTAGAACACATTCAGCATCTTGTTGCAAACGTTGAAGGACCGGAGCCTCCGCAGGAAGTAAAGACGGCTCTGGCCCTTCTTGTAGACCGCCTCAGAGTTCTTGGCCCAGACCAGTTTGTTGTCCAGATGAACTCCCAGGTATTTATATTCCTGGACAGCTTCAGCGGACACACCCTTGATGGAAATGGGTGTGGGTGTGGATTTCCTCCTGCGGAAGTCCACCACCATCTCCTTCGTCTTGTCAGTGTTGAGCTGCATATGGTTCAGCTCACACCACTCAACGAAGGAGTCCACGACGCCCCTGTACTCCTCATCGTTTCCCTCGCTGACACAACCAACAACTGCAGAGTCGTCCGAGAACTTCTGCAGATGGCAGGACTCTGAGTTGTATTGGAAGTCTGAGGTGTACAGGGTGAACAGGAATGGGGAAAGAACAGTTCCCTGTGGAGCACCAGTGCTGCTGACCACAGTGTCAGACACACAGTCCTGCAGTCTGACAAACTGTGGACGACCCGTCAAATAGTCAGTAATCCAGGACACCAGGGAAGAGTCCACCTTCATCGCCGTCAGCTTACTTCCCAGCAGGGCAGGCCGGATGGTGTTGAACGCACTGGAGAAGTCGAAAAACATGATTCTCACAGTGCTCCCGGGTCTGTCCAAGTGGGCGTAGGCACGATGGAGCAGGAAGATGATGGCGTCCTCCACTCCCAGTTTCGGCTGGTAGGCAAACTGAAGAGGGTCCAGTGATGATCTGACCAGGGGCCGAAGAAGCGTCAGGACCAGCCTCTCAAAGGATTTCGCCACGTGGGACGTCAGCGCCACCGGTCTGTAGTCGTTTGAGGTGCTGGGACGTGCCTTCTTCGGAACCGGCACCAGGCAGGATGTCTTCCACAGCACAGGGACCCTCTCCAGTCTCATGCTCAGGTTGAAGATGTACTGCAGGACTCCACTCAGCTGGGCAGCACATGTTTTGAGGACCCTCGGGCTGACGCCGTCAGGACCTGCAGCCTTGTCTGGATGGAGCCTACACAGCACTTTCCTCACCTGCTCAGCTGTGAAGGTATGTGAGCCGTGTGTGGGGGCTGGAAGAGTCACTGATGTGTTGATGGGGGAGGGGTGAGGTAGTGGTAGAGGGGGAGAGAGAACAGGTATGTTGATGCTGGAGAGGGACGGTGGGGGAGGGGGGACAGCAGGGCTGGGGGGCTGGAGGGCAATGGTTGTAGAGGGGCTGGGGGAGGGGGGGGGGGGTAGACCGGAGCCCACTCATTGAATCTATTGAAAAACAAATTCAACTCGTTGGCCCGATCAGGACCCCCCCCTATTGTCTGGCTACCAGGTTGTTTGTAGCCAGTGATGCTCCTCATGCCACTCCACACATCCTTCAGGTTGTTCTGCTGAAGTTTGTGCTCCAGCTTCCTCCTATAGTTGTCTTTGCCCTGCTGGATCCTCTCCCTCAGCTCCCTCTGAACCCGCCTCATCTGCTCCCTATCCCCACCTCTGAAGGCCCTCTTCTTCTCATTGAGCAGGACCTTGATGTCTCGGGTGACCCATGGCTTGTTGTTGGGGAAACAGCGTACAGTCTCTGTGGGAACAACACTGTCCACACAGAAGTTGATGTACCCTGTTATACAATCCGTGAGATCATCAAGGTCCTCTCCATGCAAATCACAGAGGAAATCCCAGTCTGTTGACTCAAAGCAGCCCCGCAAGTCCTCATCGGCCTCCTGTGACCATCTCCTCACAGTCCTTGTGGTCACAGGCAGCCGCTGTACTAGAGGCCTATACAGGGGCTGCAGGTGGATGAGGTTGTGGTCTGACCTTCCAAGAGGAGGAAGGGCAGTGGCGCTGTATGCCTCCTTAACATTGGCATACAGCAGGTCCAGTGTCTTATTTTCCCTGGTGGGACAGTCCACAAACTGCTTGAAGGTGGGCAGTGTTGCAGCCAGAGACACGTGGTTAAAGTCCCCAGATATCGCGATGAATGCTTCAGGGTGCTGTGTCTGAAGTCTCGCGACGGCGGAATGGATGACGTCACACGCGAGCGCAGCGTTTGCAGACGGTGGAATGTAAACAATAACAAGAAGCACATGGGAGAACTCTCGCGGCAGATAGTATGGCCGCAGACTCACGGCCAGCAGTTCAATGTCCGGGCTACACACACGTTCCTTCACAGTAACATGTCCAGGGTTACACCACTTGTTGTTAACGAGAATAGCAAGTCCCCCACCTTTCCTCTTGCCACTCTCGCGGTGCGTCCTGTCCGCCCGGACGGTTAGAAAGCCGTCCACGGTAACATTAGAGTCCGGGGTGTCCTCGTTGAGCCACGTCTCCGTGAAACAAAGCACGCTGCTCTCCCGGTACACCCGCTGGGTCATCACCAGGCCCGCTAGCTCGTCCATCTTATTCGCTAGCGACCTCACGTTCCCCATGGTGATGGAAGGGAGATATGGTTTATATCTCCGCTTCCTCTCCCGCTGTCTCTCCTGCTGTTTACGTCCAGCCTTGCATCCCCTGTACGTCCTCCTCAGCTCCCTGGGGAGGTCGGGGATGTCGGGCCTCTCCCGTAGCAGCGAGGTCTGTTGTAGCGACAACAGTTGACTCCGCGCGTAGACAATGGCTCCGCCGTAATGTTGAGCCACGACGGAGACGCGGTTCAGTAACAGTGTCCCCAGAATGAGAAACACGGCAAAAACTTCCCTAAACATAGCTGGCTGAGGGTTGCACAGCTACTTAACAAAAAACTATAATAAAAACAACAATAATATAAGAATAAATAACTAAAAAGTAAGAGGGGAGGGGGAGCAACTGTTGCTGGCTGCCGCTCGAACGCCTGTGGCGTTCTGTAGTACACCTGGGAAACCTACCTCACAAAGGATGTCTGTGAGGCATCATCCCTGCTCCGCAGTTCATGGCCCCCCTTGTCTGGGAGATAGAGGAGAGGGTCAAGGCCGCCCTGGCGGGCCAGCCCTGTCCGAGGACCTTCCCTCCTTTTAAACGGTAAATGCACCAAATCTGGATGAAAATCCTATGGACTTTGTGAATTTAATCCGAGGCAGTTATTAAAGAAGGGATGTTCCGTACAACTGATTTCCCAGGCGGTTAACTGGGTTTTATTCATTTTGGCACCTAGTCGACAAAAAAGTTAAAGTCCAGATAAATAAAAAATGCCTAGTGATCCGTAAAAATTACAATTTAAAGGAGGCTAAACACTTTTGGAAAACCAATTATAAACTATAAATTGATGTATATATATATATATATATAAAATATAAAAAATTATAATAATACAAAAAAATGTGACATTTAATTATGCGGTACAATCGCAAAAAACAGGCTTTAATTTTATTCATGAAATATAAACTATCCAAGTCACACTGATTAAACTCTGGGGCTGGCTTAGGGCTGGTTCCTCCCTTACTATGTAAAAGTATTTACAATGACTCTTATATATATATATAAATAATAATAAGTAAAGTAATAAATGCAATTATTGGGAATGGATTCAGTCTTTCTGTCGATTTTACTGTTTATTCAAATATATCATATTGACCCATATTGATTCATCTTCTTCGGTGGGCGGGGGGGGGGGGGGGGGGGTGTTATGGGAGTGTGTATATCAGAGTTCTCTGAAGGGAGGTCCACGTCGCAGACTTTCAAAACCCCTGGGGGACAAGAAATGGTAAAAAAATAAGCTTGTGAAGAAGCCAGATGAGA
This sequence comes from Muraenolepis orangiensis, assembly GCA_027704905.1. Lineage (NCBI taxonomy): Eukaryota > Metazoa > Chordata > Actinopteri > Gadiformes > Muraenolepididae > Muraenolepis > Muraenolepis orangiensis. The sequence goes on from CM051009.1 coordinate 21,249,267, forward strand.
ACGGCTACAATTGCTGTTGTATCTTCTTCCTGCTGCATACAAAGCATAATGGGTGTCACGATGTTGTCTCACAAACAACAATTGAAAGACAAACATTATTTAAAAAACTAGAAACTAAACTGCTAACTACTTAAAACAAAGCTTAATAAACCGGTAAAAAAATGCCATATCAAATTGTATATACATGTAGCTACATGTGTACTTTGATGGTTTAAATTATTTGCAAGGGTGCATTAAACTACACACATCCACAATCTTCTCTCTGGGTTATCTGTCTTGGACGGGTTTCTAAAGAAACACAACCCAGGCTTGTCTCTTCGTCGGTTAGTGCAGCCGATAGCAACTGCGTAGAAAAAAGTAAATATCATATATGATATTTATGATATCAAATATGATATCATAACATATGGGTTATGCATTAATATAGTGTATATTCCAGCGCAACTGTTACTGTTAGGCTACTATTGCTTTTCAGCACTTTTTATTACATTTTTGTACTTGAACTGGCATTATAAAAAATCTTATCTTGAATCTTGAATCTACTCAAGTCTCTCAATCGGCATTCCAATCTTTAATTACACTGCAGGACCTTTGTTCACCAGTTGACTTTCATCATAGACATGCAGCCAGGACCATCACCACCCACACACACACACAACAAAAGAAAAATATAATTGGAGCTTCCCTTTCGGTATCTGGTTCCACATTGTAGTCCCAGGAGTGGCCCCAGTGTGGCCGATCCACACATTTCCGTCCCCCCCCCCTATGTATGTTAGTGATAGTAGACTGAATTTGTAATGGCCTTTATGTGGCTAATAAAGTGCAAGTGCAGTAAGTAAACAATCGAGTAAGACGCTAGTACGCTAGTAAAAAGTGATGATGGGACGCGCTAGGTGGAAGGATCCGGGTAGTGTTTCCTGAAAGGTCAGTTTTCCCCGGAGTGTTGTTGCCTGATGTCATGTGTGGGTGACCTAGGGGTCAGGGTAAGGGGAGTGAGTTAGAGAGCCGGACGTACATGATGACCAGTTTGGTGGCTTTGGCCCAACATGCATCCCACTGCATGACACAATACCAAGTAGGCGATATGCAATGAATCTCAGAGGATATTTAAAAAATTAGGCCTCAGAATGAAGCCCTAGAACCAAAAAACGAATCCTAAGCACAGTAATAAACCATAGAACAAAACCCTTAACTGACCCTAACCCAGATATTCCACAAATGTGATCTCAGATGATATTCCAAAAACGAACAAGCCTTGAACAAGCCTTAAAGGAAACCCTAACCTCAGAATGAAGTCTAACTCTAACCCATGAATCAAACCCTAGAACCAAAAACCAAACTCAAAAACTCAACCCTAACCCTGAACCTAAAAAGTGTGCAGAAGCAGGTTTGGACGTTTGGAAGTTTGGAAGAGACCTGGAAGGAGGGGAACCACCACATGTTTGGTCCTAAGGTTGATTCTAGGGGTATGGTTTCACATTGTTCCTGTAAATGTATTCTTTGATCTTCAAAAAATTTGATCCCAGATTTTCAAATCATTTGACCCAAGATTTTAAAAGGGGTAGAAAAAGGGGTAAACATAGTATTAGATTACATTACATTACATTAGATTCAAATGTATTAAAATACGTGTGATCAGCATGTAATGTTTTAATAAAATGCCTAATGGATGATTTGTAAAGGGTGGCTGGTGCAAAAAGCATTTGGTGCAAAGGACTGTAAGTGGTCCTGTACGCCTATTGTTAATCACCCATGAATAAACACCCATGTTAGTCATCTATCTTACCCTTCCTGTTAGAGGAGATCATTGATATACATTTCAGTTGATGTCTCTCTCTTTCTCATGGCTTGGGTGTGACTTGGCCGATACAAGACCATAAACAACTCACAGCCACGTTAGATGACAGATAGAAACAGTGCAGAACAACTTGGTGTCAGGAGGGGGAAGTTGTACTGAGGTAAGTCCCAACTTTCTTATCGACATCAACTTTACAATTTAATAATGTTTTGGCTACTACCATATTCTCTGAAACATTAATCTGGATGAAAATCCTATGGACTTTGTGAATTTAATCCGAGGCAGTTATTAAAGAAGGGATGTTCCGTACAACTGATTTCCTTGGCGGTTAACTGGATTTTATTCATTTTGGCACCTAGTCGACAAAAAAGTTAAAGTCCAGATAAATAAAAAATGCCTACTGATCTGTAAAAATCGTGGCACATTACAATATAAAGGAGGCTAAACACTTTTGGAAAAACAATTATAAACTATAAAATTATATATATATACAATATAAACAATTATAATAATACAAAAAAATTGACATTAAATTATGCAGTACAATCGCAAAAAAAAGGGTTTCATTTTATTCATGAAATATAAAATATCCAAGTCACACTGATTAAACTCTGGGGCTGGCTTAGGGCTGGTTCCTCCCTTACTATGTAAAAGTCTTTACAATGACTCTTATATATATATATATATATATAATAATAAGTAAAATAATAAATACAATTATTGGGAATGGATTCAGTCTTTCTATAGATTTTACTGTTTATTCAAATATATCATATTGACCCATATTGATTCATCTTCTTCGGTGGGCGGGGGGGGGGGTGAGTTATGGGCGTGTGTATATCAGAGTTCTCTGAAGGGAGGTCCACGTCACAGACTTTCAAAACCCCTGGGGGACAAGAAATGGTAAAAAAATAAGCTTGTGAATAAGCCAGATGAGAACGGCTACAATTGCTGTTGAATCTTCTTCCTGCTGCATACAAAGCATGATGGGTGTCACGATACTCTCACAAACAACAATTGAAAGACAAACATTATTTAAAAAACTTGAAACTAAACTGCTAACTACTTAAAACAAAGCAAATAAATCTATAAAATAAATGCCATTAAAAATTGTATATACATGTAGCTACATGTGTACTTTGATGGTTTAAATTATTTGCAGGTGTGCATTAAACTACACACATCCACAATCTTGTCTCTGGGTTATCTGTCTCGGACGGGTTTCTAAAGAAACACAACCCAGGCTTGTCTCTTCGTCGGTTAGTGCAGCCGATAGCACAACAACTGCATAGAAAAAAGTAAATCATGATATCATAACATCCTCTGAGATATTTAAATATCTCAGAGGATATTTAAAAAATGAGGCCTCAGAATGAAGCCCTAGAACCAAAAAACGAACCCTAAGCACAGTAATAAACCATAGAACAAAACCCTTAACTGACCCTAACCCAGATATTCCACAAATGTGATCTCAGATGATATTCCAAAAATGAACAAGCCTTGAACAAGCCGTAAAGGAAACCCTAACCTCAGAATGAAGTTTAACTCTAATCCATGAATCAAACCCTTGAACCAAAAACCAAACTCAAAAACTCAACCCTAACCCTGAACCTAAAAATCCCAAACTCTACTAACCCTACTTGGATATTCCAAAAAACGTGATCACAGATAATCTAAGAGTTTGATCTTACTTAAGTGTGCAGAAGCAGGTTTGGAAGTTTGGAAGAGATCTGGAAGGAGGGGAACCACAACATAGTGAGTCCCAAGGTTGATTCTAGGGGTAGGGTTTCACATTGTTCCTGTAAATGTGATTTATGATATTCCAAAAATGTGATCCCAGAGATCCCATAAAAAGGGGTAGAAAAAGGGGTAAAAAATAGTATTAGATTACATTACATTACATTAGATTCAAATGTATTGTCGTGAAAAAATGTGTGATCAACATGTAAAGTTTTAATAAAATGCCTAATGGATGATTTGTAAAGGGTGGCTGGTGCAAAAAGCATTTGGTGCAAAGGACTGTAAGTGGTCCTGTATGCCTATTGTAAATCACCCATGATTAAACACCCATGTTAGTCATCTATCTTACCCTTCCTGTTAGAGGAGATCATTGATATAAATATCGGTTGATGTCTCTCTCTTTCTCATGGCTTGGGTGTGACTTGGGTTTAACAAGACCACAGCCCTTTCGGAATCTGGTTCCTCATTGCAGTCCCAGGAGTGGCCCCAGCCGATCCACGCATTTTCGGGCATTGAGCAAGTCAATGACTTGATGTGCTTGTGATGTACTTGTGGCACATCCAGTCATTGACTTGCTCGATGCCCTTGATGAGTGGATCAATGGGACCATAGTCACCTGTTGATAAATAAATGTACATCTAAGTATCATCTGTGTTTTATGTTATATTCCGAATCGTAGTTTCAATGTTGTATTCCCTGAACAAATAAAGATGTGATAAGCAGAGAGAGAGAGCAAAATAAAGAACAATAGCAGCAGAGAAAAAGAGTAATAAACTGAGTAAGATCTAACCTCAGATCCCTACTGGCTGTCCAAGGAATTGGTTTCTTGGACTTGTTTCCTTAAGTATCACTCAAATATAAAAACACTTATTCTTTCTTGAAATAAGTTAGAATGATCCAGCCAAGAGAATTAAACATATCAATCCCACAGTCAAACAAGAACATTCAATGTTATTTCTTTCACTCTGCATATTCCTCGAAAATAGAAGAACGATTAATAGGTGGCCCAGAAAACGGCGCCACATTTGAAAAATAAAGAGGATTAATAGCCTAAATTCAGCCTAAAGCCTGAAAACTAGTATCTAAGTTATTAACTCCTGAAAGATAAAAGGTGTAAAAATAAAATAAAAGGTGAGCTCTACCTCTGGTTTAGTAGAGTAGGTTATTTCCTCGCAACACGTGGAAACAACCCATTTGTTCCATACAAAGATCAGAGAACAAAGGAGAGACCAAGCTTCTTTCCTTATTTGCATACAAACAACCTTGTCATCGGTTTGGATATACAGTCGTAACATGGCGACTCATACTTCATTTCCCATAACGTCATGCGTCTCTTCTACGCCACGTAAGCCAAGGCCCAAAAATACCACAAAGAACCACAAGTTCCACAAAAGAACCACATGTTCCAAAAAGAACCACGAGTTCCACAAAGAACCACAATTTACCACGTGTTCTTTAGTATCCTCCAAAGCCAATTTTACATAACATTATTAAATCACCAGAAATACCCCCCATAATCCCTATGGATTCCCGAAAATAGCGTCCTTGCGAAAATTATTTTCCCACTTTGAATCAATACGTTCTCAAAGCTACATAATCACTTCAACTCATCATTAGATTAAAGTGAGCGGCGTTTCTTCCGTGAACGCCTGGTTTTAGGTACTCGTAACCTAGTATGTTCTTTTAAGTACTAGGATAGGTTTGTCTCATTCGAATCCACATCATTGATATGAACTCGGATTACCTGAGCCCAAGTAGTAGTTTCCCGCTACCTCTTCACTTTAACCAATCTTATAAGATTCTGGTTAATAGCTACTACGCGTTTCCTATGGGCAATAGGTATATTTGTATTTTAGTAAAGGAAAAAATCTCAAACTACCTGGCCCCTAGTGTTATCACACAAACACATTGGGCTTAGTAGGAAAGGGGTCGTTTATAGTGGTACCACTCGAGTGGTCGAGTACCACTCGACGAACTATTAGTTTATAGTGGTACTCCCACATTAAAGTTTCTAAGTGGTACTCCCACACTACAGTTTATAGTGGTACTCCCACTTTAAAATTTAGCGGACATGTAAAGTATTCTATTCCATCCAATAGACCCAAAGGTCCTTTTCGATTTGGTCAACTGTTAACAATAGCCTTAAACATAATCAATAAAAGCAGACGCACTTAAGCGCTCTGAGGAAGATGTTTAGAGCTTACCTCAAATCCCGGCCTGATCAGTTGCCGGTGCCCACGTGCGCTCGCTTCACCGACAGCAACTGGTCAACAATCGTTTTAACCAAATCCTGTTTGTGACGCCAATATGTAGTATAATTTCTACTCGGGTGGAATAAGAATCTTTCTCAGAGGGCCAGATACTAAGTTCAATGTCTTTATTGAACAAAGCCTCAAATTCATAAATTGCAGCATGATGGAGCCTGCGTGCCAATTCGCAGACTGGCGACGTGCTCCTTTACCACACATTATATAGAAAATAGTATCACAAACATCTACTACTCCTATTGGTCAAGGTAAACAAACATCTACTAATCCTATTGGTCTTGAGGTACATCCAGTATCCAATACTCTGGTTGGTCACGGTGCCTTCATTGTCACGTCACAAGTTTACAAGCACAAACCCCAAGGGGGGTCGCATTCCTGGCAACGCCCATTGGTCGCATCTCTGGCAACGCCAGGGGGTCGCATTCCTGGCAATGCCCGTTGGTCGCCCCAACACGCATGGCCCTTACAATGCATACAGTATAATAGATAGTGTTTTAGTTTTATACTTAGGGTGTAAAAATAAACTACAGTGCATAACAGGATGATGAGATGTATTAAGATGAAATTCTGTAGAAGTTAGAACTACACAGAGCAAGGCCCTCCTTGCTCTGTGTAGACTCCTGGTTTCTAACTTCTAAGTTGCAATAGTCCAGCTGGGAGACGATAAGAGCCTGGATGAGCACTTGCGCAGCCTTTTCAGTTTGCAGTGACATCTAATTTGTGTTGATTTAAAGGGGTCCTATTGTACCACCAGGTGTAAGTGGGATTGGCCATTACAGGCCGTTTAAAAATGGTGTGCATAATACCAGAGTTGCCACCTGCTATGTGTGAACTAATTTTTTAGCAAGGGCTTGATTTAATTTATATGTAAAGTAGGATACTGCACTTAACAATGAGATTAATAAACAGATCATAGCAAGGGATAACTTAACTCAACTACCAGGGAGTTGAGTTATGTTATCTAGTGCAGTAGCCTACATTTACATATTAATTAATTCAAGCCTTTTCTAAAAAAATAAGTTCACACAATCTGCCAGAACAAAGAGAACGACACAAGCACAGGTTATGAATTGCCTTGACCGAAACAGGAAAATGCTGTCCCTTGAGGATCAAGTTCGCAGGGCTGGCGGCAGAACCAGTTTATCATTTTATAATTCATAATAATAATTAGTTCATAATAACAGTGGTTTATTGTTAGTGCAAAAAAAGATGTGCCAAAGCAAAACATTATATTTGATGTAACCTTTTATTTTTTCAACCACCGAATCAGCGGTCAGTCTAAGCATTGTAAACATGGTTAAACAAGTTAATTAGCTTGTACTGTCTTGTACTGTCACCACTGTCCAAACATGTTTTAAGTATTTTTTAATAATATTGTGGTTATTGTTTTAATAAAACAGCTCCTGGTATCCCACAGTAGTAAATTCACCTGATTGGACAATGAAAAAAACCTCTTATGAGGTCGGGCCCCTTTCTGCTCGGAGTTGAAGTTTTTTCAACTTTTTTCAATAAAAAAAGCGCAGCTGTCGCCTAAAACGGCAGGTGCACAGCCGCATAAAAATCGCATAGGACTGTAAATGGTCCTTTACGCCTATTGTTAATCACCCATGATTAAACACCCATGTTAGCCAACTATCTTACCCTACCTGTTAGAGGAGATCATTGATAGAAACACGTTAGATGACAGATAGAAACAGTTGATAACAACTTGGTGTCAGGAGGGGGAAGTTGTACTGGGGTAAGTCCCAACTTTCTTATCAACATCAACTTAACAATTTAATAATGTTTAGGCTACTACCATATTCTCTGAAATGATGAGTTGTCTGTTACAAAATCATATTTTAAAAAATGCTTTATACCTCGCAAAGGATGTCTGTACACTTACATTTCAAACGGTAGGTGCACTGAAGCTGGATGAAAATCCTATGGACTTTGTGAATTGAATCCGAGGCAGTTATTAAAGAAGGGATGTTCCGTACAACTGATTTCCTTGGCGGTTAACTGGATTTTATTCATGTTGGCACCTAGTCGACAAAAAAGTTAAAGTCCTGGGGTGGGTTTCCCGATAACGTTGTCTCTTAGCGTGTTACGAAGACTTGAAAGGTATACCTTACTAAAGTTGTTTACTGTTCTACGTGTGTTCCACAAACTATCCCTTAGGAGGCTGCTTAAGGTATACCTTCTTACGTCCGACGTTGTGCTGAAATCGATGACTCGAGAATCGACTTTTCACTCCAGGTAGCGACTGTTTCACCGCGTTATGAGAGGATGTGGTGTTCTTTATCAATAAAACACTGCAGGAATACTAAAGAATATTGCATTTATCATGACTGAGAACATATTCATAGAATTTAAAACTTATAAACTCAATTATCAAACCGTAAATCTAATGATTGCCTACAGGTGGCACGAGCCCGCCACCTCAGATTGTGATATCAAGCCTCTTCCCGCTACACCACCTCAGCAAATTACGCCACCTACCAGTACACCTTATTTGGCAAGAAAAGGTTGATTTAAATATTTTTTATATCATTGTCATGGTGCCTTAAATAACTTTGCAATTAGGGTTGATTAACCAGCAGCCCCATCACATAACTGGTGTAGTTCACAATTCTCTCTGATTGGCTGACAATTTCAATAAAAGCGCACCAACAAGAAATGAACATTAGATATGTAACATTAGATATGTCAGGCAGTGGTGTTGCGCAATATTTCGGGGCTCCCCCGCAGGTCATGAAGTCCAACGGGGGGGGGGGTCGCGATCGTGAAGTCCAACGGGGGGGGGGGGGGGGGGTGATGACGCGATCGTGAAGTCCGATGGTAGGGGGTGGTGGTCCGGGCCGGCAGGTATGCCAGATGGCCAGTCAAACCGTGGTGCCTAGCAACTTAACAGGTAGGGGGGGGCCCTGGGGGTGGGGGCCTCCTAAACTCCGGGGCTCCCCCACACCGCGGGGTCTGCGGGGGCCTCCGCTACGCCACTGATGTCAGGGCAAAAACATCGCAAAAAGCGGTCCGCCAGCGTCACCAATGTGGACATGGAGGTCATGCTGGATGAGGTGGCGCTGAATCGTGAAGCACTGTTTTCGAGTTTTAGGAGTTTAAGAGGCGATTTCATGTTCAATAAAGTGCAAAATGTATCCACCGTAATGTACAATTTCGGCATGAAAACATTCCCATTAATGTGGTATTTTTGTTGTATATTATTACCGTTATGAACTACATATTGATTCACAGATTGAAATTAAACTAGGCCAACAGCTGATTTCAGAGGCTTGCGGGTCGGAACAGTGGTGGCCACAAGCGGAGTGAGCTGACAACATCGCTAAGGTGGAGTTAAGAGAGGTCCAGACCTGCCCTACGAAAGTGTCACTTACGGAAGGTATACTTAGCTAAGAACGTTTCGGGAAACACGGCGAGACATTAAGGTACAGCTTAAGGTGGAACTTACGAACGACGTAGTGTTAAGAAGGCTTCGGGAAACCCACCCCAGATAAATAAAAAATGCCTAGTGATCCGCAAAAATTGTGGCACATTACAATTTAAAGGAGGCTAAACACTTTTGGAAAACCAATTATAAACTATCAAATTATATATATATATAAAATATAAAAAATGATAATAATACAAAACAAATGTGACATTTAATTATGCGGTACAATCGCAAAAAAAAAGGGTTTCATTTTATTCATGAAATATAAACTATCCAAGTCACACTGAGTAAACTCTGTGGCTGGCTTACGGCTGGTTCCTCCTTTACTATGTAAAAGTATTTACAATGACTCTTATATATATATATATATATATATATATATAATAATAAGTAAAGTAATAAATACAATTATTGGGAATGGATTCAGTCTTTCTGTCGATTTTTGTCGAGTTTATTCAAATATATCATATTGACCAATATTGATTCAGCTCCTTCGCGGGGCGCGGGGGGGGGGGGGGTTGTGGGCGTGTGTATATCAGAGTTCTCTGAAGGAAGGTCCACGTCGCAGACTTTCAAAACCCCTGGGGGACAAGAAATGGTAAAATAAATAAGCTTGTGAATAAGCCAGATGAGAACGGCTATAATTGCTGTTGTATCTTCTTCCTGCTGCATACAAAGCATGATGGGTGTCACAATACTGTCACAAACAACAATAGAAAGATTTTTTTTTTGAACTACAAACTAAACTGCTAACTACTTAAAACAAAGCTTAATAACCAGGTAAAAATAATGCCATATAGAATTGTACATACACATATAGTATAATTAGAATATAACACGTTTCAAGTGCTCCTGATTGCTAGGTTAACATATGCCAACAAGATAGAAGTAACGCTTGTGATATAATGCAGACTGGTAAACCCCTCTATGCCTCCAACAACTGCTGTTAACTAACATAACTTGTCTTGAATCTTGAATCTTGAATCTTGTCAAGGCCACTGATTAAAATTCTCAGTGATTAGCTAACCTTTGAATTATTGTTCTCTGCAAAGACATGTGTACTTTGATGGTTTAAATGATTTGCAGGGGTGCACACATCCACAATCTTCTCTCTGGGTTATCTGTCTTGGACGGCTTTCTAAAGAAACACAACCCAGGCTTGTCTCTTCGTCGGTTAGTGCATTCCGATAGCACAACTGCTTAGAAAAAAGTAAAATCATGATATCATAACAGGACTGTAAGTGGTCCTGTACGACTATTGTTAATCACCCATGATTAAACACCCATAGATATGCATTAATATATTGTCTATTCCTCAACTGTTCAAAAAGATACTATTGCTTTTCAGCAGTTATTATTTTATTTTTGTACTTTATGTTTTTCCAATAAACTTGCAACTGGCAACAAATAAAAAATCTTTAAACTTTCTACTACTACTAATCTTTTAACAACAACAAATCGTGAGGATTGAATCCTCTTTATTGGTCACATACATGAAGACATACAGTGAAACGTGTTCTCTGCATTTAACCCATCCTAGTATTAGGAGCAGTGGGCAGCTATTCATACAGCGCCCGGGGAGCAGTTAGGGTTAGGGTCTTCCTCAAGGACACCTCGACAGTTTTTGCTTGGAGGAGCCGGGGATCGAACCAGCAACCTTCCGGTTGTGAGGCGACCGCTCTACCTCCTGAGCTAGACTGCCGCCCCATCTTGAGTCTTGAGTCGGCATTCCAATCTTTAATTACACCGCAGGACCTTTGTTAGCCTGACCTTAGCCAGGACCATCACCACACACACAATGAAAAAGGCCAGATAATTGGAACTTCCCTTTCGGAATCTGGTTCTTCATTGCAGTCCCAGGAGTGGCCCCAGCCGATCCACACATTTTCGGGCATTGAGCAAGTCAATGACTTGATGTGCTTGTGATGTACTTGTGGCACATCCAGTCATTGACTTGCTCAATGCCCTTGATGAGTGGATCAATGGGACCATAGTCACCTGTTGATAAAGAAATGTACATCTAAGTATCATCTGCGTTGTTTGTGGTAAGCTCTAATGGGTTTCTTTTGAATTTGGAAAAGTGTGATACAGGTTGAATGGAAGCCCACATGACAATTTTGTTCGCTCAGATACACAGTTACCAATAGTAACTAAATAGTATTTTAGGTAGGACGTAAACCAATGCAGTGCCTGACCCAAATTTCTAGCCTGTCAATCAATATTCTATGATCCACCGTATCAAGTGCAGCACTGGGATCGAATTGTACTAGAACTGATATGTTTCCATAGTCAGCTTACCGATGCAATTTAGAGCAGACTCAAAATGTGCCAGAAAACCCAATGAATTAATTACGGCTGTTGCATGTTATCCAAAAAACGAAATATCACTTTAACAGTATTTATTGACATTTTAATCTATCTTTCACAGATTGGATAATCCCATTGTCAATATGGCAAAATCAACAGGAATGATCATCTCTCTACTACTTCTGTGTTTTCTCACGAGCATCGTCATGCTGCTTGAAAACCAGTTGTGGACTTCTTTGACTGAGACTCCTTCTCAGTGGTGGAGCTCAATCTGGCATGCAGATTCACCTCCATGCGCGTGCCACAGATGTGTTACAGATGATGACGATCAGTGGTTTACGAAACATTTCAACACATCTCTCAATCCCTTTTTGACACCAGACAACACTCTCTCAGAACACGACTTCAGATGGTGGACGGTGAATTTATTAAATTAAGCAATGTCACAAAGTATCAATGAATCCAGATGCAAAACAATTGTCAATGACTTTCTTTGTGCACTTGAAAGATAATTAATAATCCTCTTCTCTTCGCATCAGAAATTGCAGAATGGCCCAAAAACCTTTCTCAACTATAGAGTGGCAGAGATGGATGTGTTAAAGATGTTCCCAGAACAAGAGAGCTTCATGGACTCCAGGCCAGGTCGCTGCAGGACCTGTGCAGTGGTGGGGAATTCAATTAATTTGCTGGGGTCTCACTATGGAGCCAAAATTGACTTTCACGATGTCGTTATGAGGTAAGTTATGTCAGTGTATCTTTCCTGCCCCTTGTTGTCCTGAATCCTGCTTGCCTCTCATTGAAAATAACATTCACCTTATTTACGAGCTAAGTGATCCACTGAATTTATTTAAACAAACAAACAAAGAGATGAAGGCCTATATCTACAAATAACAAGACTGAAAATATGAATGTTTACTGACATATTTGCCCTTGACTGTGTGGTCTAGGTTCAACAGAGCTCGTATTGTGGGCTACGAAGAGGATGTGGGGAACAAGACGACTCTTCAGCTCATGTACCCAGAGAGCGCTGTGGATTTGAATAACAACACACATCTCATGTTTGTTCCTTTCAAAACACTTGACCTCCAGTGGCTAGTTAGCGCCTTCACCCCACATTCTATTAAACAGTAAGTCAGCAGGAAATTCAAATAATCCTGCAATATACAAGAACAATAACCACATCAATTTAAATGGTTTTAGTAGTGTTTAGCAATGTCAAACATTTTGGAAGTGATGATACTTACTTTCTTAGGATTCTTAGGATACTTTCTTAGGAATGTTCTGGTCGCGGACATTGTGGCCCCTATGACCAGATCCTCCTCATCAAAAAGTTCTGAATTGTCATTAAAATGTCATTATTTGTTTAACTGTCATATGCGCATGGGGTTGGTAGGCTGTAGGCAAGAGGCCAATAGGGCTTGAGTTCCATTTCTTCATCCCATTTATATTTCAGCGGGTGCCTCTTCCAGTGCTTGTCCAGTCCAGCCTTGAATGAGTCTAAGGATGGTGCAGTGATCACTTTCTTGGGCAGCGCGTTCCAGTTATTTACAACTCTGTTAGTGAAAACCTTGATTTCTGGCTGAGGTTGTTGACCTTGACTTGGGTAACTTCAGTGTGTGTCCTCTGGTAATCGAGTCATTCACAGGACTAAGTCACTTTGGCAATGAGGTGTCATAAATACCATGGAGATATTTGTACGCCTCAATCCCCTTGTAGTCTCCGAAAAATCAATGTCGGCAGGTCCAGAATCTGCAGTCTTTCATGGTATGGAGGAATTTGGAGGCTTGCTAGTTGCTTGGTTGCTCTTCTCTGCACTCTCTCCAAGGCCTCTATGTCCTTCTTCCATCTTGGGTATCATATAGGCACTCCATACTCAAGGTGTGGTCTAACTGGAGCTTTGAACAGGAGCTTGAATGATTAAGCATCCAGATATGAGTATGTATGCCTTATGACACCCATGATGCAGTTGGAGCTGGGGACACAGGTTCCCGAGTAGGAGGACGCCATAAGGTTCTCAGTGAACTCGCCCCCTCGACGTCGGTGTTCGCCAGGATGGTTCTCGGTAAGGTACGCAATGGTCAACCCCGACGTCGGTCTTCGACAGCCTTAAGTAGGGGAGATCCCAGGTGTTCATTATCCTTAGCCAGCCTGATTACGATGGGAAACACCTGGGATTGATTAGAGCGTGGGGGCACAACAGTATTCCCCCCTGTTGAGGGGAGGCACCGGACGACCGCCTGAGAGCCCCGGGTTCTCGGGTGCAGAGAGGGGTCCTCGGGAGCGTGGAGGTGGGGGTCCTCCTTGGGAGCAGGTGGGGGTCCTCGGGACAATGTGGGGTCCTCGGGGGGAGGTGTAGCCACGGAGCAGATGTGGAACCAGCCCGGGAAACGATTGGCTCAGAACCACGAGGTGCTAGTGTAGCCACGGAGCAGACAGAGCTAGCCTAGGAGCTAGAGACACGAGGAGTTAGCCTGGAAGCTAGGAGGTAGAGACTTGGGGAGCTAGCCTGGAAACTAGGAGCTAGAGACACGGGGAGCTAGCCTGGAAGCTAGGAGCAGGAGACACGGGGAGCTAGCCTGGGAGCTAGGAACTGGAGACACAGGGAGCTAGCCTGGGAGCTTGTAACTGGAGACACAGGGAGCTAGCCTGGAAGCTTGGAGCTGGAGACACAAGGAGCTTGCCTGAAAACTAGGAACTGGAGACACAGGGAGCTAGCCTGGAAGCTAGGAGCTGGAGACACAAGGAGCTAGCCTGGAAACTAGGAACTGGAGACACAGGGAGCTAGCCTGGAAACCAGGAACTGGAGACACAGGGAGCTAGCCTGGGAGCTAGGAACCGGAGACACGAGGAGTTAGCCTTGAAGATAGGAGCTGGGGACACAGGGATTCAGCGTAGTTACGAAGTAGGTGAATCGACTACCTGGCATAACTCGGATGGTGTCCCGCTCCCTGCTTCTGGGTTCCCGGCTTGGCTCATTTTAGGCTTGACCATTCTGTTTTCTTCTTCAGGATGGTTCTCGGTAAGGTACGCAATGGTGAAGCCCTGACGTCGGTCTTCGACAGCCTTAAGTAGGGTAAATCCCAGGTGTTCATTAGCCTCAGCCAGCCCGATTATGATGGGCAACACCTGGGATCGATTAGAGCGTGGGGGCACAACAATTCTTCCTGTACCAATTCCACTGTAATGATTTTTTTTTTCACAGAACAAACCAACGGGTGAAAATCGCAAACAAAGCTAATCCAGATTTAGTGAGTATTGTTACAATTGTTTCATAGTTGTTCATATTGTTCATATTGTTCATATTGTTCACATTGTTACACTTGTTTCATAATGGTTTAAGGTGCCCTTGGTCAAGGCACCAGACCACTACACTGCTCCCCGGGTGCTGTGTATACAATAGCTGCTCACTGCTCCTAATACGAGGATGGGTTAAATGAAGAGAAACAAATTGAACTGTGTGTTTGTGTACATGTATGTGACTGAATAAAGAGGATTAAATCCCCAAGATTTTGAGATAACATTCAATGTAAGACCACTTGTAAAGGCTGACTCAGTGTTCTGTGTGCACCCAGGTAAAGGTTCTCCATCCTGGATTCATCAAATATGTCCATGAAAGCTGGTTGGAAAAACATGGAGGGTATCCATCCACTGGCTTCCTGGGTGTGGTGCTTGCAATACACATTTGTGATGAGGTAAGTCAAATTGAAATATAAGCATACGCCATCATTCACCTAGTAAGACAGACAAACTTTGTGTTGGATTTCCCAGGTAAATGTTTTTGGATTTGGAGCAGACAAGGATGGAAACTGGAGACACTACTGGGAAAATCCTGGAGAAGGAATTCATGGAACTGGACCGCATGGTGGAGGGCAAGAGAATAAACTTATTCTGCAACTTGCAGAAAGGCGAAAAGTCAACTTCTATAAAGGGTTGTGAATAGTTTCGCTGTCCCAATGGTAGTGGTCGTAATACTTATATATATACAGTATATATATATAGATTACCTATGGCCGATGGAACAGTTTAGCCAGTGATCCGGATGCAGGGGACTTTTTGGTGTGGAAGAGGTATGTGCTCTACTGAGCTCCCTCTAGTTAAGGAATGTGTTCTTAAACTATGTTTGAATCTGTCACCACCACAGCACTAGAGACAGCTTGAAACTCAGAAACTCAAGTACTTTTAGACTCAATCCCGATGCTGACACAGGCCTCAGTAAGCTGCAGCGCAACCTCTGCAGCTTGCCTACTAACCCAGTGGTTATCAAACGTTTTATATCTCAAACGCCCATATTGGCCGATGATGTTTAAAAAGGCTGCTTATCTCGGTGTCTTATTGTGCAGGAGACATACTTCACACATACTGTCACACATGACAGTGACCAGATGCACACAAACCTTGAAATACTCACAACTCTTTAGGGGGGGCAGTAGCTCAGTGGATAAGGACTTGGCTTGGGAGCCGCAAGGTCGCCGGTTCAAGACCCGGAAACACCAGGTTACTGCCTAAGTGCCCTTGAGCAAGGCACCCCCTACGCTGCTCCCCAGGCGCTGTACTAATGGCTGCCCACTGCTCCTAACACTAGGATGGGTCAAGATGCAGAGAAGTAATTTCCCTCGGGATAAAATAAGTAGTTAAAAAAAAAAAAAAAAAAAAAGTTAAAACTCCTTGTGAAGGAGCCACACCACTGCTTCACAGGCTGAATAACACTTATATTAATATCAGACATTGTACGTGCTCCAAGAAAACTGCTTGAAGCACAGTGCAAAACTTGGTTTTCCATTTCAGCATCGTTGGTTTGGGAGATTTAATTGAAAAAATCACAGTAATTTAGTATTTACAGTATTATTTTAGTTTTTTGACAATCACCCCCACACCACAAAAACTCCCTTTGTGCTATTGTTGAGTTATTTCACTTGTTTGTATTGCTGTTGTTGTGAACACTTGTCTTTTATTGAAATAGCTGGTGGGCAGCAGAAGAAGTCTGTGTTTTTCTGTCCAGGTGGGCGTTCCTATTAGGCTTTGACGTCATGTAAATGCGATGAATTGCAGCGCTAAAGACATGATTCAAGATTCAAGGTTTTAAGATTTGTTGCCATAAGAAACAAGTAAAATAGAATGCTTACTCCCCATTCGCAGTATGAATTCCCTACAATTTAACATTATATGCTATACTATGTATTATATACTATACTTATACTATACAACACTATAACGATACTGTACACAATACAAATTACAATAAAAACATAAAATAAATTGACTGATGGATGATATATGCTTATGATATATACATTTAAACCATTTAAAATGCCAGTAGTGCAGCAGCATCATGAATACAGTGCAATACAGTGCAGAACACTGCAGTATGTGTAATGAGTCCTGAAAATCCAGCAAAAGTATGATAGTGAAATCATCTAAGACAATGTTTTGATAGTGGCAGCACTCTTAGCAGTTCAGTAGGCACACTGTCTGTGGATAAAAACTGTCCTTGAACCTGGTAATCCTTGTATGGATGCTGCAGAACCGGCGACCGGACTGTAAGGTCCCAATGCCCAAAAGCAGGGTCGAAAAAAGCCTCAAGAAGCTAATGAAGGCCAAGTACATGCTGCAGGGGCCAAATCTAAAATAGGGCCCATCCTCCAGCTGTACACGGAGTGCAGGGGAAAGTTGGGCATAAATATCCAACATTTTGCCACTGTATGCATGTTCTAGCCTCACGTCCAATAAAACATATTTTGGGATATTACGATTCACTGGTTTTGAACTGTATTTGTACATGGGACATAATGCATCGCACTAATAGGTGACCTTATTTATGTCCCACACTTATATTATAGATTTTATGGGGAGGGAGGCGTTGTGGGGAGTCAATTGTTGCTTATCATAGCCTAATGTTGGCAGGTATCCTTCTGATATGATGGCTACGCCCATCAACACACACACACTCACACACACACACACACACACACACACACACACACACACACACACACACACACACACACACACACACACACACACACACACACACACACACACACACACACACACACACACACACACACACACACACTCTCACACACACACACTCACACACACACACACACACACACACACACACAAACACACACACACACACGTCATGCAGGCATTTAAAGCCCTATAAAAGTCCCAAACCTATTCAACAGCCTAGATGGCTGCTATTTTAGGTTGTTGGTTCGCAATTACTTCGTTCTCTTAATGCCATCAGTAATGACATACCTGACAATGAAAACATAAATACAACTCTGTCAGGAAACACGTACATGTTTTAATAAGCTCCTACATATATATATATATATATATATATATATATATGTATGTATTTATTAATATCAATTCATTAAATTGACATAATTCTAACTTGTATTTTGTATAAATACGAATATAAATGTGATAGATTATTGTTTGTGTTTTAGTTTAACCCACTTAGTATAGTCTCCCCCATGCCAGCATTGAGGTGGTCACGTTTGAATTTCAGTTCCTAGTTGTCTGCTGGTTTATTTGTATGTTCAGCGTCATTCACCCATGGTTCATTTTGTGGGAATTAATTTCCCACGACCTGGTATTTATTTTCCTAAACACAACAAATGTCCTCCATACTGTAAAGTTCTTAAAATCCACTCCGACACAAAGTATTTTTTAATTCCTTGGAGGATTTATTAGGATTGAAATATCAAAATACATGTCACATTATCATAGCCTGTTTCCTTGTTTTTTTCAAACCTTATTTATTTTGCAACATCCACAAATGAACCACCAAGAGCATCACCTCCTGGACAGAACAGAAACACCACCTTTACTTTTCACCCACTTTATATATCATAAACATTACAACCCTCTTTTCCTTACTTAATTTTTTTAACAATAACATTCAACTCAAATCTTTATTTTGCATTGTATCCTTCAGTATATTCACATTATTCAAAGTTGGTAATGTATGGTGGGGGTCCTCGGTTTATCCTGACTGGTAATGTCACGGTTACGGTGGTTGACAGGGGGCGTGGCCAAGCCACGTGCGCTGGCGGCGCGCACACACACCTGTCAACAATTGCCTTGGCTGATGGCTAATCCCCTCACCTGGGGTATATAGACCCTGGCTTCCCGTTACCCCGGCTTTAGGTCGTACGTCATACTTTGTTCATGTTACGTCATACTACATGCATGCTACTTTGTACGTTAGTACATTGTGGACGGAATCGCCACGCCGATGTCCTGGAAATCCGGAATCATTGACTGTCCCGCGTCACCTGCCTGTCTCGCGTTAATCCGGTCTATACCAGCTCCCCGGTAATTATAATTACCTGTCCAGTACCTGTCGTTACTCCGACCTCCCGGTATCCAGACTCCTCTCCCGTCCCGGACTACTCGCCGGTCTACAACCTGCCGGCACTCCGCGGATCGATCTCCCCCCTCTCTATCCAGACCCCTGGAGTGTCCCTGTGACGTTCCACATATGGTCCCATAGTGGGCGCTGTTATCCTGTGTCCTGTGTGGGGTTTCTTCTTCTCTTTCCAGATAGACCACCAGGTGTACCCAATGTTGTTAATTGTCCTGGAGACAATAAGATCAGCCCAGGGTCATGGATCTTTCTCTCTTTCTCGTCGACCAGCAGCCATTTTAGTTGTGGTTATCATTTTCTCTAATCATTATTTCAATCCAACCTTTTCTGTAATATAACATTCTTCTTCT
>CM051009.1:21273539-21289209 GCA_027704905.1 Muraenolepis orangiensis
ATATAACCAATCAAAATCACTGAATTTCCCCCCCCCCCCCCCCCCTCTCCAGCAATAGGAATCGGAATAGGAATCTACTACTTCAGGTAGTAGACTCCTCTCCCCCCCGTCGGACTTCACGATCGCGACATTTCTCCCCCACTCCCCTGTTTTTGAAACATGAATTTGAATTTGTCCGGTACAATAAAATCTCATAGGGGGGCCTCCACAGAAAATTTTGCCTAGGGCCTCCAAAAGTCTAGAACCGGCCCTGACTTAGATCATCTAGTTAGTAAGACACTAGTAAAAGTGATGATGAGGATGCGCTATGAGGAAGGAACCGAATAGTGTGTCCTGAAGAGATGGATTTTCAGCCTGCGGCGGAAGATGGGCAGTGACTCTGCAGTCCTGACGTACGTGGGGAGTTTGTTCCACCAAATTGTTTGAATCCACTGTTTGTATGGTCAGTGCTTTGCGTTGCTTTTTAAGGTTGACAATTCAATTCTAAAAACAGAATTAGCACTTTCTAAATCAAACAAACCACCCCATTAGGTTTTTTACACAGCGTTGGGATTTTTTTAAATGTCAGTGTGCTCGCTAAGCTAAAGCAAATGTCACAGTGCTTGCTTTAACCAGAATCATAACGCCTACTCATAGAGAGCAAATACCATTGGCCTCGTTCACAGAGTGGTGATCATGAGCATGGGGTGGTGGAGCTGAATGTGAATATAAAGCACCATTAACATTACACTATCATACTTTACTGGACTTTCTGGACTCATTACAGTTACTGCTACTGTACTGCACTGTATTCATGATGCTGCTGCACTACTGGCACTTTAAATGCTTTTCAAATAATTTTGCACAAATCAAAACATGTAAATATCATCCGTCACTCTATTGTTTTTTTTTTGTTCATTTTTATTGCATATAGTTTATTTTAATTTTTTATAGTATTGTTTTAAAAATGCATGGTATTGTGGGGAAGGCATGCCATTGTACTTGTTGCAAATGGCCAATAAAACATCTTGTATCTTGTACTGTTGACAGGTGGGCCGGATCCGGCAGTCTGTGGTGAGGCAGAGAGAGTTCCACATCCTCTTCATGGTGCTCACCACGGTGGTGTGCTACCTCCTCTGCTGGATGCCCTACGGCGTGGTGGCTATGATGGCCACCTTCGGCCGCCCAGGGCTCATCACGCCCACGGCCAGCGTGGTGCCCTCCATCCTGGCCAAAAGTAGCACCGTCATCAACCCCCTCATTTACATCCTCATGAACAAGCAGGTGAGTGGTATAAAACAATGTAATGCATATATATATGTATTTATTGTGACACACTCGGGGGGTTTGGAGTGTGCACATGACGGAAAATAATTGAATCAATGTCCACAGCAGAAAGAGAAAACCAAACTTTTTATTCTCTCGTTTTGGGGAAGGGGTAGAGGGGTAGGGGTTAGTCCGCCAGCCAGCACCACTCCACTGTCCCAGGGAATCACTGCGGCGTAGGGCAGTCTGATTGGCAGGGGGGATTCGCACTCAGCAGGGTCCTCCTCCCAGCACTCAGAGCCTGGTAGGGTACTCCGTTGGGCAAAGGGACCCGCACACAGCAGGGTCTTCCTCCCAGCACCAAGAGTCCGATGGGCAGAGGGATCCGCACACAGCAGGGTCCTCCTTCCAGCACTCAGAGCCTGGTAGGGTAGTCCGATGGGCAGAGGGATCCACACACAGCAGGGTCCTCCTTCCAGCACTCAGAGCCTGGTAGGGTAGTCCGATGGGCAGAGGGATCCACACACAGCAGGGTCCTCCTTCCAGCACTCAGAGCCTGGTAGGGTAGTCCGATGGGCAGAGGGATCTACACACAGCAGGGTCCTCCTTCCAGCACTCAGAGCCTGGTAGGGTAGTCCGATGGGCAGAGGGATCCACACAGCAGGGTCCTCCTCCCAGCACTCAAAGCCTGGTAGGGTAGTCCGATGGGCAGAGGGATCCACACACAGCAGGGTCCTCCTTCCAGCACTCAGAGCCTGGTAGGGTAGTCCGATGGGCAGAGGGATCCACACACAGCAGGGTCCTCCTCCCAGCACTCAGAGCCTGGTAGGGTAGTCCGATGGGCAGAGGGATCCACACACAGCAGGGTCCTCCTCCCAGCACTCAGAGCCTGGTAGGGTAGTCCGATGGGCAGAGGGATCCACACACAGCAGGGTCCTCCTCCCAGCACTCAGAGCCTGGTTGGGTAGTCCGATGGGCAGAGGGATCCACACACAGCAGGGTCCTCCTTCCAGCACTAGGAGTCCGATGTAAGAGTCCGATGGGAAGGTCGATCCGCATACAGCAGGGTCCTCCTCCCAGCACTCAGATGTGGGTACCGATACCAGAAAACAGCCTTAACAAACTTAATGATTTTGGTAATCACAGTTCAATTGAATTTTTTATGTATTTTTGTAATTTTTTTTCCTTTTTTTCTTTTGTCTTTGCGTTTTTTGATTTTTCTTTGCCGCCACCGCAGGTCGAGCACACGGGGGGGGGGGGGATCATAGGTCACGGGGTCGCAGAGGGGCGGCACTGCCGCCGCCGCCGCAGTCCACGGTGCTGAAGCCCGGCAGGGTGACCCTTGACCCTTGGTGGAGGTCGTCGGGGGTCGTCGAGGCGCTCATCCTCTGCACCAGCAGCTTCTCGTAGAGCAGCGGGTGGTAGGCGCCCAGCGTGCAGGCGGCATTGATGTGCGGCTCGAAGTAGTGGCACAGGTCCGTCTGCCGCGACGACGGGATGTACTCGTACACGTGCACCTGCCGGCACAGGGCCAGCATCACCGCGATGCCTGCAAAACCAAAAACACATTACTGGACCTCCACATACATTGTGTATATACGTATATATATATATATATGTATTTATATCCTGTGGAGGTTGGCAGTATTTCAGTCTGTTAGGCCATGGCTTGGGAACTGGAACTGGAAGTCCCCCGAAACACCCGGGCAGTGCTGAGGTGCCCTTGAGCAAGGCACCAGACCGGCTGTATATATTCCTACAGTATATATATATTTATATTTCTACAGTATATATATCTATATGTATATATATAGATATATATATATATATAAATATACACTTTATATATATACTGTATATGTTGTATAGTTAGTAATGTGTAGCGTTTGCGCATCGTCTATAAAGCCTCAGTCACACATTCCCGATTTTGGCTCCCGTTTGAGATCAGACAGCACTATGGCACGAAAAGTGAAAAAGTCGGATTACTATCCTCAATGATCTGGAATGTCCTATCATTGTCTGAACGCGGTCGTATACGTTTATAACAGAGTCCTACGGATCGGGAAAGGTCTGAAAGGTCAGCCAAGCACTCCCGACAGTTTAGTGCGTCCCGTAACAGTCGGGAAAATATTTTGTCTAGTCGGATTACAATCGTGACTATGTTGTGACAGTTTCTGCTGTATTGGATCAAAATCTGAACAATGTCATGTGTTGTCTGGACGGTGTCCTGTGGATCGGGACGCTGTTGTGATGAACGGTCATGATTTTGAGAAATGTTTCATTGCAGTTTCTTGCCGATTGAGTCCAGATTGCGTCCAGATCTTGCCGAATGTCTAACGGATGTCTTCCGTCAGTGTCGGTTCACTGTCCGGTCACTGTCTGATCTCTGGTGGATCGCATTCGGGAGAATCAGGACGCTTCCTGAACAATATCTGATTGTTGTCGTGATTAAATAAATGTTTTTACAAATTTGTGAATTTCCCGAATCACAGGATCTCTATCAGACTTTTGAAAAATGTTATGATCCGGGAATGGTCCTATCAAGGACAGCAGTAAAAATCAGGAATGTGTGACTGAGGCTTAAACTATTTTACACTTTGTTTTGATTGATTTGAGTGATTTGTCCCAATTCACAATTTGGTTAGCTTGGTTGAGCTGGTCTAGCTCGGATAGTATGTATGGTGGCCCCGATGGGAATCAAACCCCTGACCCTATGCTCCTCCAGCCGAGCTAACCGGACCACTAGGATGCTAAGTTTAGAAGAAAAGGCAAAGATGGTTGCGAACTCTAACCAAAGGCTTATAATGTGACCGGATTAACTCTTGGTTGAACCTCTGTGTGTGTGTGTGTGTGCGCGTGCGTGTGTGCATGTCCAAAAAAACATAATCCCTTATATTCGCTAAACACCGAGCAACGATACTAGCACAATTCCTACTTTGGTCGGAAGTCGTGCGGTTCAAAATAAAAATCGCAAAATCGTAAAAAAATATGAGTTTAAATTGAACATACTGTGTTTATGTGTACGAATGGGAACAAACTATGGGTCTTGATTTCTGCAAGGGTACAGGTGTGACAAATGACCCTGAATCTTTCACTCTCCCTCTCGCTCTCCCCCTCCCTCCCCCCCTCCGCTCTACCCCTCCCTCCCTCTCTTCTCTCTGTCTCCCTCCACCCTCTCTTTTCCTCTCCCCATCCTTTCCGCCACCATCCTCTCTCGCTCTTCTGTTCAATACTTTCCTCCTCTCTCCCCCCCATCCCCCTCTCTCTATATCCCTCCCTCTCTCTACCCCTCCATCTTATCTCTTCTCCTTCTCTATCTCTCTCTCTCTCTCTCTCTCTCTATTCCTCTCTCTCACCTCCCCCTCTCTCTCCTCTTCCTCTCTCTCTCTCCCTCCTCCTCCCTCTCCTCCTCCTCCCTCTCTCCTCCTCCTCTCTCTCCTCTCTCCTCCCTCCTCCCCTCTCCTCTCCTCTCTCCCTCCTCTCTCCTCTCCTCCCTCCCCTCCCTCTCCTCTCTCTCCTCCTCCCTCCCCTCTCTCCTCCTCTCCTCTCTCTCCTCCTCTCCTCCCTCTCCTCCTCCCTCTCTCCTCTCTCTCCTCCCCTCTCTCCTCTCCCTCTCCTCTCCTCTCTCCCCTCCTCCTCTCCTCTCTCTCTCCTCCTCTCTCTCCTCCTCCTCCTCTCCTCTCTCCTCCTCTCTCTCTCCTCCTCCTCTCTCCTCTCTCTCCTCCCCCTCTCTCCTCTCCCTCCTCTCCTCCTCTCTCTCCTCCCTCCTCTCTCCTCTCTCTCCTCCTCTCCTCTCCTCTCTCCCTCTCTCTCTCCCTCCTCTCTCTCCCTCTCTCTCTCTCTCTCTCTCTCTCTCTCTCTCTCTCCTCTCTCTCTCTCCTCTCTCTCTCTCTCCTCTCTCTCCCCCCCCACTCTCCCTCCCCCTCTCCCTCCCTGCAGTTCTACCGGTGCTTCCTGGTGCTGTTCCACTGCCGGCAGCAGGGCGGCGCAGAGGACGGCGGCCAGTCCTCGGTGCCCTCCAAGACAACGCTGGTGCGCCTCCACCGCCGCGTCCACACCCCGGGCGAGATCCCCCCCGTCCACGGGCGGGACCACGGCGGCCCGGGGGGGGGCGGGGGAGGGCTCGACGCCGTGTACGCGAAGCCGGACTACCAGCTGGCGATCAAGATGCCCGACATCACCTCGTGAGGCCGTTTCCGGGGGGGGGGGGGGGGGGGAGGGGGACGGACAGAGACAGGACGCAATCTTCCAGTGCAAACCCGCCACTGGGGACCTCATTGTGGGACACATCGGCGGCTTTTTCGCGGTGCTGAACAAAAATAAGAACAGTATGCCAATGTGTCAACCACCGTAACCGTGACAAGGAGAGTCCGAAGAAAAAAAAGATTGTCCGTCTTTCCGGACCGGACGGTTGGCTGCTACTTGGGGATGGTCAGGTCACCTTGGATGTTTCCGAAGTGTGTTTTTATGTCTTTTCCGTTGAACTCTCGGCCGACATGAAACGGCACTGCACCTTATGATAAGTGGTACACCGTGATGCGGTTTCCCCCACACCTCATCTCTCTGCCCAAACAAACAAACAAATTGCTCTGGCAGGGCATAACTGCATCCAAAAAGAAAGCAACTTCATGATAATTGCCGTTGTAAAACTGTTGTCAGTGTGGGCGAGTTCTTAATAAAGTACTTAGAGTTTTCTTACATTTCTTCTATTATTTTAAACCTATTTCACTGTATTAGACGACGTGTTGGAAAATAATTTGTAGTATGTCTCAGAGAGAGAGAGAGAGAGAGAGAGAGAGAGAGAGAGAGAGAGAGAGAGAGAGAGAGAGAGAGAGAGAGAGAGCTGGAGTTTGGGTACTCCAGCTCTCGATAGCATTAATAGTAACGTAGCACGATATAGCGGCTAGTGGCGGCAGTAGTGGTGGTGGTGGTGGTAGCTAATAAAATAACTTTATTTGTTTATTTGTTGTTGGCTGTCAACGCAGAGGCAGTGAAAACGAGGCTTGAGTGACTGGGCGGAAGAGGAAAGCTCATCAACGCAACGCTTCGGAAGGATCAATAGACGTACAGGGGCGTACAGGTTCCTCTAACGGCCTTTAGGCCGTTCACGTGGTCGGACTGCAGAGCCACCATTCAACAAAGGCAATACTTTTTTTTGTCAGTATCTCAGTGTTCAGAGTTTATGTCCATTTCATTTATTTTGACTATTTTCAGACAGTTCTGAATATGTTTAGGAATGTTAATGAGTTTTGAGTGTCCAACCACAATGGGCCAAATACAGATAGTTTTTCACTGCTGGTCACAGAAATCTGCCAAAACAGTGGCAGCATTCACGTGGAAGTCAAATCTATACCCTCAAAGCCGGTCATGTGTAAACCCAACAGGCAACGTCACAGACGATCAAAAAGCATCATTTTTTGGATAGGTTTCTGCTTGTCGCACGCGGAGGAACGTACCGATAAAGCCGGAGGAGGGCGGGTTGGGCTGGATGGTCTCCTCGCTGTTGGACTGGATCACGTCCCACAGGCCCCAGAGGAAGGCAGGGTGGAGGATGTAGAAGGGCTGGTCTGGCCGCTTCCGTCGCCGGTCCACGTACGGCGTGAACAAGTCGAAGTCCGGGTCTTTGTACCACTGATCAGGAAGGGACAGAGGGAGAGAGTTGACGCAACAAATGTCAACTGAATGGTACGCAACTTTGAAGCACCCTTCAAAATGAAAGTACCATTTTTTGGGTGCTGATTGGATGTCATTACTCTTAGAAATCTGGGAATAGCATAGAGGTATGCTATTTCCACTGCAAGGTATTTTCTAATCACGTTTACAATTGACAAATAGATAAAAAAATCCATACAAAACACTTGAAGTATAAGTCCATCAAAATCTAAATCTGGAGGATTGAATCATCTTCATTGGTCACATACATGCACACACACACAGTGAAATTTGTTTCTCTGCATTTAACCCATCCTAGTATAAGGAGCAGCGGGCAGCAAATTTATCCACAGCAGCCCGGGGAAGTGTAGTGGGTCTGGTGCCTTGCACAAGGGCACCTCGGCACTGCCCCAGGTGTTTCGGGGGGACTTGAACCGGCGACCTTCTGGTTCCCAAGCCAAGTCCCCAACAGAATGAGCTACTTCCGCCCCCCCCTACCCAAGCTGGGCGTGTACCTTCCACAGGTCAAGGGAGTAGGGCGCTGGGTCCCACACCACCAGAGTCCCGTCCCGGTACAGGGAGCTGGAGTTGAAGTGAAACATGGGTCTGGCTAGGATCTGGATGGGGGGGAAGAGAAGAAGAAATGAATAAAAAACAAATGTGTCAAAAGTATTGTTTGGGAGATGTGGACCCACACAGATGATGGGTCAGATGTAACAGTGAGTGTCCCACACTGGGCTCGAACTCATGACCGATCCACCACGAGAGGCAGACGCTCTTACTCTTAGCTCAAACTCCACGGGCATCTAGCTTCATGGCGAGAACGTCTTTAGAGAGGTGTCATTTCAGCAATGACAAAATGTGATGAAGGATGAAATGTGATGGGGACATGACGTCATTTTGATACATATATACAATGACTCTCTATTATATGTAATTACTCTATTATCAAGAAAATAACATTTCATCATTTTCAGAAAAAAAACATTACATAAGTTTAGTAATCAATGGCATTTGCCGAGTACGTCAACAGAAATTGTAGGTGTGTGAAATACAGATCACTAATACTGATTAATCCTTTTACCCTTGCACCACTGTGAAAGAGCCTACAGCAAAATGTTCAATTGCAATTTTCACCAAAACATATTTTTTTTAAAGCTTACCATGTCCAGTATTTAATGATTTAAAACATGCATTGAAAAATATACGTTGTATTTTTGACTCCCAGGAGCAAAGCCAGCACTATAAGTATCTGTGGCTGCAGATTTGTGCAAATTGACAGACACTACACTCGGAAAGTATACAATATGGACGTATCAGGTTGAAAAATGTTAAAACAAAAGAAAAGTTCTTTACTTACTAACTTTGGATTTACTTACAAAGATCCAAAGGAAAATATAGGGGAGACTCCAGACTCTAATGCTAATGTTGGTGCTGTAAAAATCTTTAAATTCCTCTGAGGATTTATTAGGATTGAAATATAAAAATACATGTCACACTATCGCATCAACATCACAAGAACAACCAAGAGCACCCCCTCCTGGACAGAACAGAAACACCCCCAAACATAAACCATAAACATCACAGGTGCCTCAGTAGCTAGCACAGTACTCGCAACCAGCGAGCCCAGTCACTCCCCAGAACAAAGGGAAGTTGTGACGTTTGTTATTATGATTATGATCATGATTATGATTATTATTTGTGTAATCTTCTTCTTCTTCTTCTTCTTCTTCTTCTTCTTCTTCTTCTTCTTCTTCTTCTTCTTTCCTGGTGCATGCTGGGATTTTCGGAGGGTGAAAGAGAGAGAGGAGCGAGACGTTTTCTCGTTATATTTACCGTTTATTTTTTGTGTAATGGGTTTAATTTAATATAGTTTATAGGTGGTAGTTTGTTTTGCGTGACTTTTCGTGCTTTTGGGTGGTGTGTGGGGTGTTGTGTGGGCTTCTCCTGCCGGCGTCTCGCCGGCCGGCGTCTGACGGCGCCATGGTAAATGGAGACTTTGCCAAGCTCACGCGGAAGCATGGCATTAAGATCTCCGCCGGCTTCGCGTGCACTGTGGAGGAGATCGGGCTGGCCGTGGGGGAGAAGGTCGGACACGGAAGTATTAAGTCCTTGGCGCGGATGAACAGCGCGGTGGTGATCTTTCTGGATCAGGTGGAGAAGGTGAACTGCGTCATCGAGACGGGCATCACGGTGAGAGAGTTGTTTGTACAGGTGCAGCCGCTGATGCTGCCCGCAACTAAAGTTATACTTTCAAATGTCCCCCCCTTCATAACTGATGAGTTCCTCAGTAGAGAACTGTCCAGGCATGGGAAACTTGTTTCCCCAATGAAAAAGATGCTGTCTGGATGTAAGTCTCAGTTGCTGAAACACGTAGTGTCTCACCGTAGACAGGTGTATATGATTCTGAACAATCGGAATGCGGAGCTTAACCTCCGTTTTTACGTTAAGGTGGATGATTATGACTACGTGATTTTTGCAACATCATCGGTTATGAAGTGTTTTGGTTGCGGGGAAGAGGGGCACACCGTGAGTGCCTGTCCGAAGCGCGGGGACCCGGCTCCGCCTGGTCCGGATGACGCGCCGCCGGCGGGGCCGTCTAACGCGCCGCCGGCTGGGCCGTCCAACGCGGCGCCGGCTGGGCCGTCTAATGAGCCAGCGGCGGGGTCGTCCGCCGCTGCGCCAGGCCCACCCGCGGCTGTTGCGCCGAAACCGCCCGTGGCTGCGCCGGGGCGGACTGCCGCGCCAGCGGCTGATGCGCCGGTTGCAATGGAGCGGCAGGTGGCTGCTGCTGAGGGAGGGGTGTCTCCCACGGTGGCGGCCGCTGCTGCTGACGGCAGCGCTGCTCCTGAGCAGTCGGCGGTGGCGCGCGGTGTGACGTCTCGGACGCGGAGCGGGCGCGGACGAGGGCGAGGTATACAGCGCGTTTCTGGTGATGTGTCCGGCTTGGGGGACTGTGGTGTTGCACAGGGTGAGGGTGTAGGTGGTTACGTTCAGGAGGATGAGGTGGTGGTTTTGTGTGAAGCAGAAGAAAAGGGGGATGGGGGAAAAAAAGATAAAAAAACAAAAAAAAAGGGTGAAAAAACCCCTGAGATAAGCAATGAACCACAAGGTGATTTGGCAAAAGAAAGTGTAGAGACAGGTGAAGTCAATAAAACACAGGAGGAAGATATGGAGAGTGAAACATATATGGGAAAAACAGGAGAGGAGCAGAAAACATGGGGGGAGCAGGTGGAGGTTGCTGAGATGGAGGAAGAGGAGGCGGCAACAGAAATGCTAAATAAAAAAAAGACTGCTACTAAACGCAGGAATAATAAAAGAAATGCATCAACCGTTGCAAAGAGCAGTAAAGTGGAGAGTGAGGGAAAGGAAGGAAGAGAGCAAGGACAGGCGGAGGAGAGCTGGGATGATTGTATGTCTGACAGCAGCGATGTGTCAGGTGTTTTGAGCAGTAGCCAACAAAAAAAAATGTACACGGCTGAGATGATAAAAAATTACCTGGTGCAGACAAAAAACCAACATAACGTGATAATAGAGGAATATTTCCCAGATTTGGCAATTTTTTGTGCCTCAGCAAGGTTCCATATGAACCGAAGGGAGCAGTCTGTCTTGGATGAGTTGGAAGTATATAGACTCAAAAGAATGGTGACTAAAATAAGGAAGCAAATGGGTAGCGGTGAGTTCAAAAAACTCAATGTGTGTGTTTAATTTATTTGTTTTTATTTTTGCTTTTAATATCTCACTCGCAATGGATACTTTTAGAGTGGGAAGTTTGAATGTAAACGGAGCCAGAGAGGAAAGAAAGAGGGCTCTAATATTTCAAACTGCAAAAATAAAACATGTCGATGTTCTCTTTTTACAAGAGACTCACAGTGATGTTTTTAATGAGACGGACTGGAAGAAGGAGTGGGAGGGGGAAGTCATTTTAAGCCACAACACCTCTCTCAGTGGGGGGGTGGGCTTCCTCCTATCCAAGTCTTTTAAGCCTGTCTCACTGGAGGTCGAGCATTGTATCAATGGGAGGTTGCTTTTAATAAAAGCACGGTTTGACCTTTTTACAGTTGTTTTTATAAATGTGTATGCTCCAACAAACGGTACAGAGAGGAAGCTGTTTTTACTCAAAGTGAATGATGTTTTGAACGGTTGTGCCACGGAGGATTTTTTATTCTTGGGCGGGGATTTTAATTGTACAGAAAATGCATCTTTAGATCGCAACCATGCAGAGCCGCATCCAGCATCCCAGCATGCTCTGAGGCAGCTGGTCCACTCCCACGGCCTGGTGGATGTATGGAGAAGGATGCACGCAGACAACAGGCAGTACACCTGGTCCCACATCAGGGAGAATAGAATATCATCAGCTAGGTTGGATCGTTTTTATTGTTTTAAGCATCATTTTAACACTTTTAAATTGTGCAGTATATCACCTGCTGGTTTTACGGATCATTCTTTGCTTTTATGTGATGTTTTTATTAGAAATGTTTTACCCAGAAGTGCATATTGGCATTTTAACTCGGTTTTAACATTTGATAAACATTTTAAAGAGGCCCTATTTTATTTCTGGAGTGTTTTTAGGCAGAGGAAGGGAGAGTTTAGCAGTCTTAGGCAGTGGTGGGACCACGGTAAGACCGAGATAAGATTACTCTGCCAACAGCACACCCTCAATGTCACACAAGACATCATTAGATCTATGAAAGACCTGGAGAGTGATATAGTGGAACTTGAAACAATAAGTGAGACCACAGGAGATCGAGGATATATTGAAATCCTCAAAGAGAAAAAGATGGCTTTAGCCAACCTGCTGGATGTAAAAGTTCAGGGTGCACTAGTGAGGTCCCGGTTTTTAAACACAAATGAGATGGATGCTCCCACTAGCTTCTTCTTCGGCCTGGAAAAAAAGAATGGGCAGAGGCGAGTGATCCACTCGCTGCTGTCAGGCACGGGGCAGGAAATAACAGAGCCAAGCCAGATCAGGAGGCGAGCTGTGAGTTTTTATTCCACCCTCTATACAAGTGAGTATGAGGAGGGGGAAACTCTGTCCGAGGGGTTCTGCAATGGGCTACCTCAGGTCTCCGAGGAGGCCAACTCACAGCTCGAGGGGCCGTTAACGATCCAGGAGTTACAGACTGCCCTGCAAGGCATGCAGGGACGGCGGGCTCCTGGTATCGATGGCCTCTCCGTGGAGTTTTACAAAGCCTACTGGGACGTCTTGTCACATGATCTTTTAGACGTTTTTAATGAGAGTCTGGCCTCTGGCTCTATGCCAGTGTCCTGCAGGAGAGCGGTGATCACACTGCTCCCAAAAAAAGGAAACCTGCAGGACATCAAGAACTGGCGTCCTGTGTCTCTGCTGTGTGTGGATTACAAAATTCTGTCCAAGGCTTTGGCCACCAGGCTGGGGAAGGCTGTGGAGCAGGTCATCCACCGGGACCAGACCTACTGTGTGCCCGGCAGGTCCATGGTGGACAATGTCCACCTAATTCGAGATGTTTTGGAGGTCTCCAGCTCATTGGGCATTAATACTGGTCTGATTTCTCTAGATCAGGAAAAGGCTTTTGACCGCGTTGAGCACAGCTTCCTCTGGAAAGTAATGCAGAAGTTTGGGTTCAGCGCTGGTTTCATAGCCAAGATCAAGGTATTGTACAATAAGATTGAGAGTGTGCTGAAGTTCAACGGTGGGTTGTGTGCTCCTTTTAGAGTGTGTAGAGGGGTCCGGCAGGGGTGTGCTCTGTCTGGCATGCTCTATGCACTCTCCCTAGAACCCCTCCTCAGCAAAATACGCTCGAAACTGCAAGGGCTGTTTTTACCTGGTCTTAATGGAAACATGGTTTTATCAGTGTATGCAGATGATGTCGTTGTTTTCGTTAGGGACCAGAAGGATACAGACATTTTAGTTGACATCGTGAGGGATTTTAGTTCAGCATCGGCAGCGAGGGTGAATTGGAAGAAAAGTGAGGCCCTCGCTGTCGGTGAGTGGAGTGGCGGTCTCCCAGTTCTTCCCCAGAGCATGGTCTGGAAAAAAGATGGTTTTAAGTACCTGGGTGTGTTCTTGGGGAAGGAAATTGTAGTCCTGAAGAACTGGGAGGACGTCATAGAAAAGATAGAGGGAAAGCTTTCCAAGTGGAAATGGCTGCTCCCTCAGATGTCTTTTAAAGGTAGAGTGTTGGTTTTAAATAACCTTGTGGCATCCCAACTGTGGCACCGTCTTACCTGTGTGGACCCCCCCTCAGGGTTACTAGCCCAAGTACAAAAAAAATTGGTGGATTTTTTTTGGGAGGGTCTACACTGGGTGCCACAGGGGGTGCTGTTTTTATCTAGAGAGGAGGGGGGACAGGGCCTTGTCCACCTGGCCAGCCGAATGGCCACTTTTAGGATGCAATTTTTACAGAGATATCTGACCGGCCCGGCTGATTTGGTGTGGAGAGAGGTGAGCAGCTGCATTCTCAGACGCGTGAGTAACCTGGGGCTGGATGCTGCTCTGTTTTTAACAGATTTAAACATCTTAAAGTTAAGTGGGCTACCTCCTTTTTATCAGGGCGTTTTTAAGTCTTGGGCCCTTTTTAACCATAAAAGGTGTCCAAAGACTGACTCTCTGTACTGGTTGTTGAGAGAGCCTCTGATCCACAAAGCCA
Organism: Muraenolepis orangiensis; assembly: GCA_027704905.1. NCBI lineage: Eukaryota > Metazoa > Chordata > Actinopteri > Gadiformes > Muraenolepididae > Muraenolepis > Muraenolepis orangiensis. The sequence goes on from CM051009.1 coordinate 21,287,066, forward strand.
GGTTGGACGTCAGCAGCAGCGAAACGCCCGGCCTGACGGTGGCGCTGTGCCGATCCAAAACCCTGTGCCTTCAGCAGCTGGTGGATGCAGTGGGGCCGGAGCTGAGCGATGCCCAGGCCCTGGGCTCTCTGCTGGGTCTGCACTCGGTCCGGGTGGCCCAGAGGATTCTTCAGCTCTGGAGCCAGATCCTCTGCCCTGAGGAAAAAAGACTGCTAAGGAGCTACGGACAGGGAAGAGCCAGGCCGGACCCAGCAGACCCTTTCCCGGAGATCTACCTGAGCCCAGGGCTCGGAGAACTGACCGGCCCCCTGCTCCAGGTCGCAAACTCTGTAAAGATGACAATACACAGAGCTGACAAGAGAACACTCTACATGAACATTGTAAAGACGACCAATAAGAATGTGCTGAAGGACAGGGCCTCCACTGTGTGGCGCACTAGACTGGGCGCAGGAAGTGGACCAGGCCCACAGTGGAGGATTTTATACAAACCTCCCATAAAAAAACGTACTGCCGACCTTCAGTGGAGAATTTTGCACGGTGCCATTGCCTGCAATTCCTTTATCTCCATTCTTGTGGTTTTAGAGAGACTGTGTTCCATGTTTTTACAGAGTGCAAGAGACTCACGGGTTTCTTCTCTCTTTTAACATGGGTCTTTAGTCTTTTTGGTATAGTTTTTACCGAGAGTGTTTTTATCATGGGAGCTCCATGTAAAAAAACAAATAAAGAAAAGTGGCAGCTCCTGAACTACCTCTCTGGTGAAGCAAAAATGGCCATTTATTTAAGTAGGAAAAACAGAGTAGAAAATAGGAAAGGGGTAGAGGCAAAAGCGATCTGGCTGTGCAACATCAGAGCCAGACTCTGGTTGGAGCATCGTTTTTATAAACACGTTGGGGATCTGGATGCTTTTAAACAGCGGTGGTGTCACGGAGACATTGTGTGTTCTGTTGTGGATGAGGATTTGCACTTTGCACAAGTTTTTAAAACCTAGTTTTTAATGTACTATTTTGAGTGATTTGGTTTTTTTTCTTTGTTTCTGTTTTTTTTGTTTTTTATTTTTGTTTTGTGTTTTTGCACAATGAAGCACTTTATTTGATCACAATTGATCTAGTGTAAATAAAGTGTTTTTGCAAAAGTCAAAAAAAAAGTCTTCTTCTTCTTCTTCTTCTTCTTCTTCTTCTCTTCTTCTTCTCTTCTTCTTCTTCTTCTCTCTTCATCTTCTTCTCTCTTCTTCTTATTATTATTGTTAAGTATGTGTCTTGCAAAGCTTGTATAACATAGTTGATTGCCTTGGCTATGTGCAATAAATCTGTAGTGAAGTCGAGTGCTCGTATCTGCGTGTGCGGGCAGCGTTCCCTGCCAGCGTTGGCTGCCTTAGCATTATAGTGCTATGTCTCCCTCTAGTGGCAGAGAACAGCAATCTCTTGACAATGTGGACCATGTGAGGCCGACTTCTATAAGGTGTCGTCGCACAGTGGTCACTCCTAACACTCAATTAAGGGTCTGCTGCTTTCATACATGAGATATTTGACAAAACAAACGGAGAAAGAAAGAAAGAAAGAAAGAAAGAAAGAAAGAAAGAAAGAAAGAAAGAAAGAAGAAATATAAAAAGTGTCTTATATTCTATTCTCTCACCTGAGAGTTCATGATGCGGATGGTGGTCTTGTTACCCACATCTTTCTCGTAGCCCTCTGTGGGCGCCGCGTTGAAGCGGAGCACTGCATCATGGGAATCTGAGTGCCGAAGATAAAATTGGCTGAGCTTGTGAGTTAGCACTCTCTCTCTCTTTAATTGAAGGTAGTTAATTTATTTAATTTATTTAATTTATTTAATTTATTTAATTTATTTAATTTATTTAATTTATTTTATTTATTTTATTTATTTTATTTATTTTATTTATTTTATTTATTTTATTTATTTTATTTATTGATTTTTTAAAACCATAGTAACCTTCACCTATAGGTGAAGCTACTGATGTGCTTCCTACATTTATGAGAACATTTTATTTATTGGGTTTTTCAGAATTAACACAACAGTTAAAACAAACAAACATACATACAGTTAAAACAAACTTCCTACATTTATGGCATTTTTTTGGGTCATTTTTAAAAATAAATTGTTGTTTCAAGTCATATGCAGTATTGAAT
>CM051009.1:21290209-21315209 GCA_027704905.1 Muraenolepis orangiensis
TTGGAAAAGTGTGATACAGGTTGAATGGAAGCCCACATGACAATTTTGTTCGCTCAGATACACAGTTAACAATAGTAACTAAATAGTATTTTAGGTAGGACTTGAACCAATGCAGTGCATGACCCAAATTTCTAGCCTGTCAATCAATATTCTATGATCCACCGTATCAAGTGCAGCACTGGGATCGAATAGTACTAGAACTGATATGTTTCCATAGTCAGCTTACCGATGCAATTTAGAGCAGACTCAAAATGTGCCAGAAAACCCGATAAATTAATTATGGCTGTTGCATGTTATCCAAAAAACGAAATATCACTTTAACAGTATTTGACATTTTAATCTATCTTTCACAGATTGGATAATCCCATTGTCAATATGGCAAAATCAACAGGAATGATCATCGCTCTACTACTTCTGTTTTTTCTCACGAGCATCGTCATGCTGCTTGAAAACCAGTTGTGGACTTCTTTGACTGAGACTCCTTCTCAATTGTGGAGCTCAATCTGGCATGCAGATTCACCTCCATGCGCGTGCCACAGATGTGTTACAGATGATGACGATCAGTGGTTTACGAAACGTTTCATCACTTCTCTCAATCCCTTTTTAACACTAGACAACACTCTCTCAGAACACGACTTCAGATGGTGGACGGTGAATTTATTAAATTAAGCAATGTCACAAAGTAACAATGAATCCAGATGCAAAACAATCGTCAATGACTTTCTTTGTGCACTCGAAAGATAATTAATAATCCTCTTCTCTTCGCATCAGAAATTGCAGAATGGCCCAAAAACCTTTCTCAACTATAGAGAGGCAGAGATGGATGTGTTAAAGATGTTCCCAGAACAAGAGAGCTTCATGGACTCCAGGCCCGGTCGCAGTGATCCACTGAATTGAATTAAACAAACAAACAAACAAACAGATGAAGGCCTATATCTACAAATAACAAGACTGAAAATATGAATGTTTACTGACATATTTGCCCTTGACTGCGCGGTCTAGGTTCAACAGAGCTCGTATTGTGGGCTACGAAGAGGATGTGGGGAACAAGACGACTCTTCAGCTCATGTACCCAGAGAGCGCTGTGGATTTGAATAACAACACATATCTCATGTTTGTTCCTTTCAAAACACTTGACCTCCAGTGGCTAGTTAGCGCCTTCACCACACATTCTGTTAAACAGTAAGTCAGCAGGCAATTCAAATAATCCTGCAATATACAAGAACAATGACCACATCTATTTATATGGCTTTTTAGCCATATAAATGGCTTAGTGCTTAGCAATGTTGAACATTTTGGAAGAGATGATAATTACTTACTTAGGATACTTAGGATCATTTTCTGGTCGCAGGCAATGCGGCCCCTATGACCAGATCCTCTTCAAAAAGTTCAGAATTGTCATGAAATTGTCATTACTCGTTTAACTGTCGTATGCGCATGCGGTTGGTAGGCCAGAGGCTAGAGGCCGATAGGGGTTCGTTCTGTCACGGGTTAGGTTTGGACCCAAATGCTGCACACGGAGACCAAAGGCAGATTGGTATATATTGGTATTTATTGCGATAAATATCACACAGACAGGGATAAGCAGAGACGTTGTCGGGGACAGGCAGGAGATCAGTACTCGTCAGAGACGTCCATGTCCACCTGCTCCTCCTCCTCCTCTGCTTCCTGAGGGTTCTCGCTCACCTCCGAGGGAGGTCCCTCCCCATCCTCCTTGGAGGAGTCTGACACCCCGAGGAAAGGAATATCCGTGATGGCGCCAGCTGCCGAAGTGGTTGACCTGGATGACTGGTCGGTGTGGTGTTGATGGAACTGCCTGATGAGGTCCTTGTCCAAAATATGCCGGGCCGGAACCCACGATCTCTCCTTTGGGCCGTACCCCCTCCAATCGACCAGGTACTGGAAACTCCTCCCCCTGACGCTGGGAACGCAGTAGGCGGCGGACAGAGTAAGCCGGGCCACCATCGATGACTCTGGGTGGCAGTGGAGGTGGAGCAGCAGGGACCAGCGGACTCAGTCTAGCTGGCTTGACCCTGGACACAGGGAAAGTCGGGTGAATCCGCATGGACCAGGGCAGCTTAAGCCTAACCGCCACCGGGTTGACGACCTTCAGGACCTCGAAAGGCCCAATAAACCTAATATAATCATACGCCATCATTCACCTAGTAAGATATAGATAAGCTTTGTGTTGGATTTCGCAGGTAAATGTTTTTGGATTTGGAGCAGACAAGGATGGAAACTGGAGACACTACTGGGAAAATCCGGGAGAAGGACTTCATGGAACTGGACTGCATGGTGGAGGGCAAGAGTATAAACTTATTCTGCAACTTACAGAAAGGCAAAAAGTCAACTTCAATAAAGGGTGGTGAATGGGTTCTCGGTCCCAATGGTAGTGGTAATAATACTTATATATATGTATACTGTATTAATCGCGGTTTTGTAACTAAGAGTTATAAAACCGCGATTAATAATCAGCTAATTTCTCTGGCATATGTCTTGTCATTGTCTTGTCATCACTCTTGAATCTTGTGACTCAGGGGGATCAGGGGTCAGGGGCTCTGGGATTTATTGTGGATGGATTCCAGTCCAATTGATGACTGTTGCATGTATTTGATAATTGGAATATCTTAAAGATATATTTAGAGTTTTAGTTGGTAAAGTAATTCATATTAAGGTCTGAATTATTGAATATATTATTTAAATCCTTTAAACTATTTCAAATCTGTATTGGTTATAAGCTTTACCTTGTTTGTGAAGCAGATTTGGTGACATCATGCTCCACCTGTTGTGGGAAAGGCCTAGGAGTCTTTAAAGAGACTAAATCAATTATTGTTTGCATGTTAGATGGCGGAGAAGCAACAGTTTTCCGACCGCATTATTTTACGCGTTATTTTTCACATTATTTTACGCATTAATATAGGAATTACTTTACTCATCACTTGGCACAGTGTGGCCACACTTTGTTTGTTTTATTTATTGGAAGTCTACCGGAGATTCTTGTTTAATAAACACCTTTTGATTAACTCTCTCCGTGCGTGCTTTCTAGAAATGTGTGTCGGACCTCCTCACCTAACCTCAGACGGCTTCAGAATGAAAACCTAGGATAAGCCGTTACAATGACATCTTGTCTGGCATTCGATCCACATGACTGAGAGTGGTTATTCTTAACCATAGGTTGATTCTTGAAGTGGGATGAATTTCTGGTTATGACATGATTGTTGTGTTTAGCTGTCACCATGTAACCTTTGACTGCAATGACTTTGTATGGACGGGGATTGTAGGCAGGGCAGAGCTTCCCTTACTTATTTTGACAACACAGGACGTTTTCTACCTTCAGAACCAGAGGAGCAACTTGTCGCCTCCTGTCAGCGTTATAATTCATTCTGTCCTTAGCCATAGTCAAGTCAAGCCATTGCTTGTCGCAGTTTCACATCAGTCTCAGACTGGAAGGGAAGACATTTTCGGGCAGCTTGATTTTGAGGGGCCTTCTGAACAGCACATCAGCAGGAGCCATTCCAGTCTAGCTCAAACTCTATAACGCCTACCATCTCGTTCGCATCATGGAGGGGGATGAGTGGAAGACGGCGTTCAATACCCACATCGGACACTTTGAGTATCTTGTGATGCCATTCGGGTTGACCAACGCGGCTGTATTTCAGGCCTTGGCCAACCACCTCTTTCGGGACATGCTGAATTTGTTCATGGTAGTGTACTTGATGATATATTGATCTTATTTCCGGTCCGCGCAGGAACATCGGCAGCAGTATGCCTGGTTCTCCAAAGACTCCTGGAGAACAAGCTGTTTGTGAAGGCTGAGAAGTGCCTGTTCCACACCACTTCTGCGGAGTTCCTTGGCCACATCGTGGCGAGGGGCACACCAGAGCTAACCCCAAGAACATCCAGGTCGTGGAGGAGTGGCCCGACCCAAAGACAAGAAGCAGTTGCCTTGCATTCTGGGGTTTGCAAACTTTTACCGGCGATTCTTCAAGGGTTTCAGCCGTGTTGCCGCAACTCTGACCGCTCTCACCTCCACTCTCTGCTCATTCTCCTGGTCCCCAGACGCCTTTTCAGCCTTGAAGAGCCGACAGTACATCGTCGAAGTGGATGCCTCGGATTCATGCATCGGGGCCATCCTCTCCCAAGACATTAACCACAAATATGGGAATGAAACCAATGGCACACAATAATGCTGTGCTCGACCAAAAGAAGCACTCTCGACACAAACTAATTGAGCCGTAGTCTCCAACACACACATTGCATGCATGCATGCATACCAGTTGAGGCTTGTCTATTGAGGAAAGGGAGGACCGTCCTCCCCAAGCTCCCCTTTGAAGTCCATTATAAAACTGGAGGTAAGGGAGGACGAGCCTCCCTTAGGGCGGGTCTAGCCAGAGGCACTGTGAACCAATCAGCAGAGCTCACTGTGCTGGTGAATACCCAATCAGTGTTTTGGGGGAGGGTTATAATAAGGCAATAAGGCATCTATCTTGTGTCATTCATCAATTCCGCATTCCAGACAACTCGTGAGTCAAATTTTTAAGACTTGAAACTTTCAAGTTCCGAACTCAAAGCGTTCCAGGTGCATGACGCCAAATGTAAACAGAAAGCATGGCTGACTGTGACAAGGTGGTGTTTTTTTGGCTCGCGATTAGACAATTCACGTGATTTACATGGATAACTGGTTTTACTATATCATAGTCTGTCTTATTTAAATTAAATACAGGCAAATTTACTTTACACAAAAAACGCTTCTCCCTCAAATCTCAATCCATTTAAATTATATTTGGTTTGTTTGGTAGAACTAGCCACTGTGCATATCAATTCCATTCAGATTTTTCTGTTAACATTGATAGTGAGGCGGGATGACTGCCAAAGTCCCATGGTTGTTTTATGTCTTCCGGTTGACAATAAGCAATGCATGACCTGAAGTTTACATGCAAATTAATGATTGGAAGGAAAAGTAACCATTGTTGTTGGCTTAATGCGGGCAGGTGGTTGTGTTATTGGTTGCACAAATCTGTTTCAAAAGGGTTCTTGTATACGTTTCCTGAGGATTCCAGAATGAGAACCAAAGCGAGAGGCCTGGATAAATGCAATTCATAGAGAGAACCTGAAGCCTTCTGGTAACTCTCGACTGCGGTGTACACTCAAGATTCAAGATTTTTATTTGCCATATGCAACTAGCACAATGAAATGCAATATTCGTCAGAGACGTCCATGTCTACCTCCTCTAATTCCTGGGGGTTCTCGCTCTCATCTGAGGAAGGCCCCTCCCAGTCCTCATTGGAGGAGTCTGATACCCAGAGGAAAGAAATCTCCGTGGTGGTGCCGGCTGTCTGGACGGCAGGGCGGGGTGATGTTGATGGAAACGCCTGATGAGGTCCCTGTCCAGAATATACCGAGCCGGAACCCACAATCTCTCCTCCGGGATGTACCCCCTCCAATCGACCAGGTACTGGAGGCCTCTCCCACGACGATGGTAATGCAGTAGGCGGCGGACGGAGTAAACCGGGCGCAATCGATGACTCTGGGTTGCGGTGGAGGTGGATCAGCCGGGACCAGCGGACTCACCCTAGCTGGCTTGATCCTGGAGACATGGAAGGTCGGGTGAATCCGCATGGACCGGGGGAGTTTAAGCCTAACTGCCACCAGGTTGACGACCTTCAGGACTTCGAAGGGGCCAATAAATCTAAGTGCCAAGTTGTTGGACTCCACCCGCCTCCACAAACTGGCGTGACAAAGCGTCAGCCTTGACGTTACGGGAACCAGGACGATAGGAGAGGGAGAAGTTGAACCTCGTGAAGAAGAGGAACCACCTGGCCTGTCGGGAGTTCAGCCTTCTGGCGGACTGGATGTACTCCAAGTTCTTGTGGTCAGTCCAAACCAAGAAGGGTAACTTGGTACCTTCAAGCCAGTGGCGCCACTCCTCCAAGGCAAACTTCACCGCTAGTAGCTCCCGATTGCCAATGTCGTAGTTCCTCTCCGCTGGTGTTAGTCGCTGAGAGAAAAACGCACAAGGGTGGAGCTTCTGGTCATCGGCAGACTGCTGTGACAGGATAGCGTCCACCTCCACCACAAACTGTCTCTGTGTTCGGGACTTGGAGGACGGGCCTTGAGTCCTTAGAAGGCCTCCTCAGCCAAGGAGGACCACCGGAATGAAACCTTGGTTGAGGTGAGGGCCGAGAGCAGAGCAGCTACTATGCTGTAGCCGTGGATAAACCTCCGATAAAAGTTGGAGAACCCAAGGAAACGTTTCAGCTGCTTGCGGGAGCAGGCCAGGATATAACCGCGGAAACCTTGGTGGGGTCCATCTGCATGCTCCCCTGTCCCACAATATACCCCAGCAAAGAGACGGAGGAGGTATGGAACTCGAGAACTCGAGAACTCGAGAACTCGAGAACTCGAGAACTCGGGAATTTGAAGAGGCGCTGGAGGACTACCTGGACCTGGTGTACATGCTCCCTCCTGTTCTTTGAGAAGATAAGGATGTCGTCCAGGTACACAAACATGGGCTTGTTCAACATGTCCCTCAACACGTTGTTAGCCAACGCCTGGAACACTGCTGGGGCGTTGGTAAGACCAAACGGCATCACCAAATACTCATAATGGCCGGTGGATGTGTTAAAGGCCGTCTTCCAGTCATCCCCCTCCCGTTCCGGACCAAGTAGTAGGCGTTACGCAGATCCAGCTTTTTGCAGACCGTTGCTCCCTGTAGCAAATCAAAGGCGGGGGAGTGGGAGCGGGTAACGGTTCTTTACCGTGATGTCCTTAAGGCCCCTGTAGTCTATGCAGGGCCTTAGTGACTTTTTTTCCACAAAGAATAACCCCGCTCCAGCCGGTGATGGGACGAATAATTCCGGCCGCCAGAGAGTCGCTTATATAAGCCTCCATGGCTTTTCTCTCTGGTGTGGACAGGGAATACAGGCGGCCCTTCGGGGGCGACGTTCCAAGGTGGAGGCTAATGGCACAATCATAAGGGCGGTGGGGGGGTAAGGATGTCGCCTTGGCCTTGCTGAACACCTCCTGGAAGTCGTGGTATTCAACCGGTACCCCGGTCAGGTCCGGAGCAGGGGAGGAACAAGCGGAGCGCTGGGGTGCGGTGGCTTTTTTGGGGTTCATAATCGAACCGGGCCAAGTTCGATCGGATCCCGTTAAAGTCAAGGCAGTGGCGGAGTGGCCGACGCCTACGTCCCGGAGACAACTCCAGCGGTTCCTCGGATTTTCAAATTTTTACCGCAGGTTCATCCGGGATTTCAGTAGTGTCGCGGCCCCACTTACTCGGCTCACCTCCACGCTCTCTCCGTTCTCCTGGACTCCTGAGGCAGGTGCGGCGTTTGCGCAGCTGAAACGACTGTTTACCTCGGCTCCGGTTCTGAGGCATCCGGATCCGGCGTGCCAGTTTGTGGTGGAGGTGGACGCATCGGACTCCGGTGTGGGGGCCGTCCTTTCTCAACGTGCCACGGGGGATCGGAAGACTCACCCTTGTGCTTTTTTTTCAAGACAGTTGTCGCCCGCGGAGAGGAACTACGACGTGGGGAATCGGGAGCTCTTGGCAGTGGTTCTGGCCTTGGAGGAGTGGAGGCATTGGCTGGAGGGGGCCGAACAACCGTTCGTGGTCTGGACAGACCACAAGAACTTGGCCTACCTCCGCACCGCCAAACGGCTCAACTCTCGACAGGCGCGGTGGGCGTTGTTCCTGGGGAGGTTCAACTTCACGCTCACTTACCGGCCTGGATGTCGGAATGTGAAACCGGACTCTCTCTCTCGCCAGTGGGACGCCGAGAGGGATCTCGTCGAGCCAGAGACCATCCTGCCTCCGGTGTGCGTGCTTGGGGCAGTCACATGGGAGATTGAGGGTCTCGTCCGGTCGGCTCAACGTACTCATCCAGATCCAGGTAATGGTCCCGCTAACCGGCTGTTTGTACCCGATCCAGTTAGGTCTCGGGTGCTGCAGTGGGCTCATTCCTCCCGTCTGACCTGCCATCCCGGCTTTGCACGGACCCTGTCCTTCCTCAGACGGAGCTTCTGGTGGCCTTCCATCTCCCGGGACACCCAGGCCTTTGTCACGGCCTGCACCGTCTGTGCACGCAGCAAGGCCTCACATCGACCTCCTGCGGGGTTGCTGCAGCCGCTGCCTATCCCTCGTCGGCCTTGGTCGCACATCGCCGTGGACTTAGTCACCGGTCTTCCGCCGTCGGCTGGTAACTCCACCATCCTCACCATCGTCGACCGGTTTTCGAAGGCGGTCCATTTTGTGCCTTTGCCCAAGCTCCCCTCGGCCAAGGAGACGGCGGACCTCCTGGTACTGCAGGTATTCCGTCTGCACGGGATACCCCTGGACATAGTGTCCGACCGGGGGCCACAGTTCGCGTCGCAGTTGTGGAGGGCGTTCTGCCAGGCTCTGGGGGCCACCGCCAGCCTCTCCTCCGGATACCATCCTCAGTCCAATGGACAAACGGAGAGAGCCAACCAGGACCTGGAAGCGGCTCTCCGCTGCGTCGCCGCGAACCATCCATCCTCATGGAGTTCCCACCTCCCTTGGGTGGAGTACGCCCACAACTCCCTGATCAGCGACGCCACGGGGATGTCGCCGTTCCAGGCATCGCTGGGCTACCAACCACCCCTGTTTCCCGTCCAGGAGGAGGAGATTGCGGTGCCGTCGGTACAGGCCCACCTCCAGCGCTGCCGCCGGATTTGGAGGACCGCACGGTCGGCACTCCTTCGTACGGCCGATCGGAACCGGCGTTTGGCGGACCGTCGGAGGGTCCAGGCACCAATGTTCCCTCTAATTTTTCATGTGTCTGGGCATACACACAAGCTCCCTGAGCACACTGAGGACCACTGTGAGCAACATCAGATGTGCATGCTGTGGCCACACACCAGTTCAAAACTTGGATCATAGCAAGTTACATGGCTTATTAAAAGAATCAAATTACAGCAGCAATTTTCACTAGTTTACTTTTAATATAAGTGATTTGACAAACTTTAAAGGAAAAAGACAAAAATCTTGTTGTTCATGAGATGTGTAGTATGTTTTATGTGAGAGTCCTGCTTGGCCATGGGAAGAGTCTTGCTTTGGCCTGTGTGAGGTCCTGTTGTGGCCTGTGTGAGGGTCCTGTTCTGGAGGAAATGATACATATACACCTTTCAGACATAACATTTTGTTCACATTAAAACATTCACATTTTGCACAATGACGTGTGCTGTAGCTTGTGATACAGTGTAAATTCCTGTAACTCTGTCTGTAAAATATGTAATTACTCAGTTTTTTATTATCATTTCTACTACCCATAAATTATCTAGTAGTAACATCATTTAATGATTAATATCCATAAACAAAAAATATTTATAAATGTCACTAGAATATGCACAAATCTGACTTAAATTTTACCTTATTTTTCACGTCTGTCCTTCTCACTTCTCCAATGGTTGTACACTTTGTCCAGGTTGATGGCTTCGTCTGCTTCTTGCTTTGACTTTATGCGCATCAGCTGGTCCAAATGTGCCACTTCAAGACGATTTCTGGATGCTGTTTTGATACGATTCATTAAACTGAATCCTCTTTCACAATCTGCACTGGAAGCTTGAAATGTAGCACAAATATCCACAAGCTGTGAGATCTCCTTTAGCTCCTCACATCTAAGTGCTGCAGCAACCATATCTGAGAATGTGCTGATTGACCCCTGTTTAAGTTTTTGCTTCATTATGTACTTGAATTCAGCATATTGACTGTTAATGGCCTCCATAGACTGTGGGTGGTGGAGAATGGCCTCATACTTCTTTGCCAGTGTGGCAATGTCTGCTGATCCATAGTCAAAACTGATGTCTGAGCTCAGTGCTTCAATGTCAAATGCAGACCACTCCTTTAATTCATCCTCTGGAAAACGAGCATCCATGTGATCACAGAGCTTACTAATGAAAAGAGTAATCTCACCAGTATTTCTGCCATCAGCTGATGAGGTCCCCATTGCCTCTTTGACACGGTCACTCCACTGTACATCCTTCCGCTTCAAGTATTGGGAACGCAACTTCTCAATCTTTGCTCTGGCAAAGCAATGTCCTTCCATCACAGTCAGGTTGCGTCTTTGCAAAGTGAGGCAGAGTTTTGCTAGCTCACCCAAAACATCTCCCAGAGCAGTGACAGTAACCTTGAACTTTGAATCACTCAGCTTTTTGTAGCAGTACTTTGCCACTGGATCTCCGTTATCACTGGATTCTCTCTTGCAGTATTCTTCAAGCACAGTGTAGTTCCTCAGAACAGCATTGACAGCTTGGTGCCGCGACAGCCATCGCACTTCGTTCAGAGGCCTGAATGACAGTGTATCTTCATCAATAATCTTTGCTAGGTCCTCCATTTTGCCCCTCTTCACAGTGGACCGAGAGAAAGTGGAATACACAGTTCTAAGAAGAGTTTCCACATCTCGCATCATAGGTACATTTTTCCAGGCATCATCAATGCCCAAGTCCTCTCTATGGGCCACACAATGTTGTTCGGTTAGGTGTGGTATTTGGCGCTTTAACAAAGCCGCGACTCCGTTGTGTTTTCCTAGCATTACTGTGGCACCATCGGAGGTCAGCATCACCATTCTCTGCAGGTCCAGTCCATGTTTGGAGTAAAACTGAGTTATTGCCTGCACAATATCCCGAGCAGTGCATGCTGTCAGCTGGATGATGCCACCAAACACAGTTTTATAGTTAACATAATTTTCCTTCCTGTATTTAATATATAGGACTAGCATTTTGTGTACTGATATGTCTGTGCTCTCATCTACTATCAGGGTATGCCAGGGTGCATTTTTAACACTGCACATAGTCTCATTCTGCACTATCTCATTGATTGAGTTCACAAATTCAAAGGCATAGTTTTTGCTTCGCCAGCTTTCTGGTATACTCACATACTTTGCCATGTGATCGTGGATTTGTTGAACTGACAGTATTGATGCATTCATTTTGATGGCTAGTAAAATGTTGTCAATGACAACTTTAACTTGCTTGGGGTCAGATTTTGTTTTGTGTGACAGCTCGTTCCTTTTCTCTCTGTCTTTTGCGTTTTCCTGCAATAATGTACCAATCCCCTGTCCCATCTTGAGTCTTCGTACAATTCCAACAGCTTTCAAATGACTTTTCTGCTGAATGTGACGCTTGAGGTAGTCCAACTTCCATTCAGTCCACATTTTTCCCTCGGAAAACTCATTTGCTACTTTAGCTTCGCTGCATGTTTTGCAGAGTAGACCCTTCTCACTCGAAAAAGAAAAAATCTCACCCAGTTTCACCGCTTGTTCTTCTATTTGAACATACTCCGACAGCCATTCCATCTTTTTTTTTTTTTTTTTTTATAATTTTATTTTCATTTTCAACCAGCATGGATACAGGATATGGTCAGAATCAAACAGAAAGACATGTATAATCCACTTTGGTTATTTTTTCCACCCCCAATCCCTCCCACCAGTTCCCTCCCATCAGCGCCCCCCCATTCCCTCCCACCCGCCCACCCCCCCCCCCCAGATTCAACTCAGACAAACATTTGACAAACACAACATAAACCTAAACCAACATAAACCAAAACCAACAGAGACATACACATCAGATACGAAAATAAGTAAAACGCAACAAAACAAAAACATATTCACATCTTCAATATCTCTTACACGTGTCTCAACTTGCCCCGAAGTCCCAACATAGTCCTACAGAGTCAACTATGGAAGTGTACACATCTTTACATGTTCCATATAAGTCAAAAAAGGTTGCCATGTCTTATAGAATCTATCCGTAGAGCCTCCTAAGGTGCATCTCATCTTTTCCAAGTGTAGGAACCCCATCACATCTCTGGTCCATTGGACATGTGTGGGAGAGGCCTCCTGCTTCCACATCATAAGTATTAGACGCCTAGCAATTAGGGTAGTGAAAGCAATGACTTTCGAGTATTTTATGGGAATAGGCATATCCTCTGGTGCCACTCCAAAGATTGCGATTGTAGGGGAAGGGTCAATTTTGATTCCAAATATTACAGAAAAAGTATCAAATATAGATGTCCAATAGTTATATAAATTTGGACAAGTCCAGAATGTATGAACGAGAGAGCCCGTCATCGTCTTGCACCTATTGCACAAAGGATCTGTCCCTGGATAAATCTTAGCCAACTTCTCCTTTGAGAAATGCAGACGGTGTAACACCTTAAACTGCAGCAGCCCATGTCTGGCACATATCGAGGAGGAGTGAACATTCCGGAGAATAGATTGCCATTGTTCATCTGAAAATTCCACAGAGAGATCATCCTCCCAATGAGATTTAATAATAGTGAGAGAAGGGGAATGTAGGGTCGACAACATATCATACAATACTCCAATCGCTCCCCTTCTGTGTACGTTAACATCTAGAAATTCATCTAAAGTAGTTTTTTCAGGCATATTTGGAAATTGAGGACATCTGTTGCGTACAAAGTCACGAATTTGCATATAACGGAAAAAGTGAGTCCGAGGGATGTCATGTTTTTGAGTCAGCTGAGTAAAAGAGGCAAAAACCTTGTCAATATACAGATCTTTAAAACTAGATATACCCTTATTGCTCCAGATCTTAAAGGCAGAGTCCAATAGGGACGGTGGGAACATATGATTACAGGGGATTGGTGCCCGAGACGACATTGATTGTAGACCGAACCTTTTCCTACATTGTATCCAGATTCTAAGAGAGTGATGCACTATCGGGTTATATCGGTAAGCGTCTAATTTCAACGGAAGGGCTGAACTAATCAAAGCTTGCAATGAGGTTTTTCCGCAGTGGGAGGACTCAATATGCAACCACGCTGGAGTCTCAGTGAGACAGATCCCCCATCCAGTAAAGAATATTACGTGTGTTTGCTGCCCAATAATAAAATTGAAAATTTGGCAAAGCCAGCCCCCCTGACCGCTTTGTCTCTTGTAAAAATTGCTTCCTAATCCTTGGAAGTTTGCCATTCCAAATGAATGCAGAGATCTGTTTATCTAATGTGTCAAAGAATTGTCTCGGTAAATAAACTGGGACGCACTGAAAGATATATAAGAATTTGGGCAGGACATTCATTTTAACAACGTTAACACGACCAATTACTGATAAAGGAAGCCTGTCCCATCTTTGAAGGTCTGATTTAGTACGCTCCAGGAGTGGTGTGAAATTTTTCTCGTATAGATTTTCATGTAAGCGAGTAACCTTGATGCCCAGATAAGTCAGATGATCCGCTACCACCTTAAATTGAAATGCCTCAAATGAGATCTCCTTAGCTTCACTGTTAACGGCTAACAACTCGCTTTTGTGCATATTCAATTTATATCCAGAGATACAGCCGAAATCTTTGAAAATGGTAAGAGCATGGGGAAGCGATTCCAAGGGGTCAGACACATAAAGTAACAGGTCGTCAGCATAGAGGGATAATTTGTGTTCTAGGCCAGCCCTGTGAATTCCCCTGATCCTGTCCTCCGTTCGCAACTTTATAGCTAAAGGTTCTATAGATATCGCAAACAGGAGAGGGGACAATGGGCACCCCTGTCTGGTTCCACGATTAAGTGGAAAATAGGGGGAGCATACATCATTTGTCTTGACACGAGCCATGGGCGAGTTATACAAGAGCCTTACCCACGAAATGTACCTTTCACCTAGACCGAATTTTCCAAGAGAATAAAGCAAATAGTCCCACTCCACCCTATCGAACGCCTTTTCGGCATCTAGTGACAGAACAATCTCAGGTGTCGAAGATGAAGGGGTATATAAAATATTAAATAGCCTACGCAAATTAAAGAAGCCCTGTCTGCCCTTTACGAATCCTGTCTGATCCGGAGATATCATAGAAGGCAACACGTGTTCTAATCTGAGAGCTAGAGTTTTAGACAGTATTTTACAGTCGACATTCAAAAGTGATATTGGGCGATACGACGAGCATTGCAATGGGTCTTTATTTGATTTTAACAGAAGTGAAATTGTCGCTTGCTGGAGAGTAGGAGGCAGGCACTCCGAGTTGAAGGATTCCGAGTACATGTCCAGCAAGAGCGGAGACAGTTTGTCACTGAATACCTTAAAGAATTCCACCGGAAAGCCATCTGGACCGGGTGATTTACCAGACTGCATTGATTTAATAGCCAATTTGATTTCTTCTAAGGTAATATGCTGATCAAGTTCACTTCTGTCATCGTCCCCCAGAGTTGGAAACACCAGGTCCCCAAAAAATGCATCAAACACTTCAGGGTTTTTTAACGAGTCTGAATTATAAAGTTTAGAATAAAAATGTTGGAAACTCTCATTTATTATTTTAGGGTCCTTAGAGGCGTGTCCAGATTGGGTTTCAATTTCAGGGATCATATGCAAAGCTTCCGATTTACGAATTTGGTGAGCTAAAATCTTGGATGGTTTGTCCCCATGCTCATACCATGACTGTCTGGATCTGTGCATCAGCTGTTCAGTCTGCTTAGTGGAGAGTAAGTTGAATTCCGTTTGTAAATTTAGTCTTTGTTTATAAAGGTCTGGAGACGGTGCCATTGAGTGCTGCTGATCCAGCTTCTTAATGAGAGCCGCTAATTCAGTTAAGCGCTTTTCTTTCTGCTTTCTAATAAACGAACAGTACGAAATGATATGGCCCCGTAGAAATGCCTTTAAGCTCTCCCAAATAGTGCCGAATGTTACATCAGCAGTCATATTTGTTTCCAGAAAAATGTCAATTTGCTGCGAAATATGTTGGACAAAACCGTTATCAGACAGTAATAGGGGACTGAGACGCCATGTGTAAACCGAGTGCTGGTTTGGAAAGTTGAGTTCTAGAGTGAGGGGACTGTGATCCGAAATTACTATACTATTATATGTGCAGGTCTTAACATTAGGAAACAGTTTTTGGTCAACAAAAAAATAATCAATCCGTGAATACGTTTGGTGAACAGGAGAAAAGAAAGAATATTGTCTAGCTAATGGAAAGAGAGATCGCCAAGCATCAACAGCACCGTATGACTCCAAGTACGACTTTAGAACCAAAGAGGACTTTGACATAACACAGGATCTTGTCGAGGATCTATCCAACATCGGGTCCATTGTGGTATTCATATCTCCCCCAAGGATCAACTGATGTGTATCTATATTGGGCAAGGAGTAAAGGAATTTTTTGAAGAATGTACTATCATCCCAATTAGGGGCGTACACATTTGCCAAAATGAGAGGGGTATTATATAACGAGCCCACCACTACCACATAGCGACCCTGTGGATCAGAGTTTACACTTGAGACAATAAATGGGGTAGATCTATGAATAAGAATCGCGACACCCCGTGCTGTATTGTTAAACGTTGAATGGAATAATTGACCAACCCAGTTTCTCTTAATTCTCGAGTGGGATGCATTTCTCAGATGAGTTTCCTGAAGAAAAGCTATATTCACCTTGAGGTACAGAAGATGAGACAATACCTTATTACACTTGAGTGGACGGTTCAGTCCTCTGACATTCCAACTGATAAGGTTGACTTGGCAACCATTAACTTTCGAGGTTGTAGTGGAGGGTGTCACCATCCTGACTCACTGGGGAGAATATGAAAGACCCTGCACACGCGTTGCACAGGTAGACTGTATGAAAAAGAACAGTTGTATGACTTCAGAGCAAGAGAAGATGTGAAACAAAAACAAAAAAACAAACCAGAACACAGATAACAAAACATTGACCCCCCCTCCCCAATATCCCCCCATGTCATCTCTAAGACAACCAAAAAAGCCCAAGCTTTTGCAGCTTCTCTGGAGAACACAACACTCAATAGAACCCTGGTCCTACAATTAAAAGAATATTGTCCAAAGTTATATCCCATGCATTTGAACATTGCAACCAAACAACTACTCTCCACACACAAGATAAAAGTGAGAGCAAAATAAACAAATAATGTTATCAAAAAAGCAATATTATAAAAATAAGAGCACCTAAAAGAAAATAATAATAAATAAATTTAAAAAAATTAAAAATAAAATTAAAAAAATCACTACAATAATAAACCTTAATAATAATAAAACACAATATTGTACTTTTAAATTAAAAAATTTGAATTAATTATTATTATTATTATTTATTTATTATTATTATTATTATTTTTTTTCCCCTCCCCTTATATATATATAAATCCCCGCCCCCCCGGAATGTCCAACGAATGAAAACAAGCGCCTCTCAACGTGAGCGAACCGCCGCCCCCCGGAGTGTCAAAAGACGGAAAACAAGCGCTCCTCAACGTGAGAGAAGCGCCGTCTTCCAGGGCGACCCAATGAAAGAAAACGAGCGCACCAGGCGAACGTTAACCTTCTCCAACCCGGAAATTTAAAACATAAACATAAACATAAATAGCCGTTTCAGTAACCATACTGGTATGTCCACTGTTATTGACCAGTTGACGGCGAAGGCAACAGAGTGGAGTTTATGAACTAGAAATAACATTAGTCCCCCACGCTTACAACTGGACTATTATAGCATGCTAAGAGGGTATGGATGGCAGCACACGCATTGTAGGATGCATATTAATCTAAACATACCCTCTGTTCAACCTGGGGCTGGATGCCGGCTACATCTTGTTTGCGATGAAATCCTTCACAGCCTGCGGGGTGTCGAACATGTTCTCCTCCCCCTGGAAGGATACTCGGAGACGGGCAGGATATACGAGGCCATAGCGGACCCCTTCCTTCCCCCGGAGCAGCCTCTTCACCTCGATGAACTCAGCCCTGCGTTTACTCAGGCCAGCACTGAAGTCGGGAAATATCATGACCTGTCCGCCTTGGAACTCCAGCCGTCCCTTCTCCCTGGCTAGGCGAAGAACCTGCTCCTTCTCCTGGAAGTAGTGGAATCGTGCGAGGAAAGACCGTGGGCGACCCCCGTTCGCTGGTCCCGTTCGATGCGCGCGATCCAAAGTCGGTGGAGATTGTAAACCGCCGGGTCCCCCCAGGATTTCAGTAAGAAGGTTGGCAACAAATTTTGTGGGGTTCCCCGACTCCAAACCCTCCTTCACATGTAGAATGCGTATGTTGCATCTCCTTCCTCTATTCTCCAAGTCGTCTGTCTTAGCCTGCAGTATCTTGTAATTATCATACAACTGGTCGTATTGCTTCTCCATGGCTTCCAGGCGGGAGTCCAGGCCATTTAGCCCCTCTTCGTGTTCCTGTAGGGTGCCCTCGCAAGTTTCCAGAGCCGCTTTAAGTGGGGAGACCGCTCGCCTTATCTCCTCTCTCAGTGCGTTGTTCTCCTCGTGAATGACGGACTGGACTATGTTACGGATGGCTTTCAGTAAATTCTCGTCCACAGCATTGCCAGCATTAGCCGTCAGGTTGCTAGCTTGACTGGGTCCGGGAGTGGGTTTGACGGGTTTCGGGGGCATACTGTCTAAAATGTATTAACAAAAATAGTAAAAAAATTGAAACAATGAGCTCTCTCTCGAATGTAAAAGAATAAAGGCTGTTCTGTCGCAAATTGACATGTTGTACAGCTTAATTATTATAAGGATTCAGGACCTCGTGGTTCTACTCCATAGCGCGCCCCTAGTGGTCCCCAGCCATTCCATCTTAAAAGAACCACATTTCTTTTTTACAATGGCTTGGTGAGTGGATGTGTCGCTGCCCGTTCGTTTCGCCATGATAAGGGGTTAGCATTTGCGTCTCGTAACTCCGCCGCACTGTTGTTAGCTAGCTAACCTGCACGGCGCGAATGGGCAGGGCAATAGTGTCAATGCTATGATTGGCTGCGTAGCGTAAGTGAACCGAATCGTATCATTGGCTGGACACCTGTCACTCACTGAGTTACGTTGCAAAATAGTACAGAAAACAAAATTATTATTATTATTATTGGTTTAATTGATTAGATAAGATTAGGACTAATATTAGATATTAATTAATACGTTTATGTTGAATTTTATTTTATGCGCTGCATAGATTTTCTTGTGCGCTGAGAATGTGCGAGCAGTGCGCGATTGCCCAAGCGCGCAGCTTAGAGGGAACATTGCCAGGCACCCATCTATCGACCTGGACAACAGGTTTGGCTCTCCTCCCGTGACCTACCACTCCAGGTACAGTCCCGGAAGTTGGCGCCTCGTTATGTGGGACCTTACACGGTGGACAAGGTCATCAACCCGGTTTCTGTACGGCTAAGATTGCCGCCAGCCATGAAAGTTCATCCCACCTTTCATGTCTCCCTGTTGAAACCTGTGTCTTCCAGTCCCTTGTGCCCTCCCACCACACCCCCTCCCCCCCCCCAGGATCATCGACGACCATCCCGCCTACACGGTGAGAAAGATCCTGGACATCCGTCGCCGTGGCCGGGGTTTCCAGTACCTGGTGGATTGGGAAGGGTACGGCCCGGAGGAGCGGAGTTGGATTCCACGGCGGAGTGTCCTGGATCTGTCCCTCATCCGCGACTTCCATCAGGAACATCCCGACAGGCCGAGTGGGGCGCCAGGAGGCACCCGTTGAGGGGGGGGTACTGTCACGGTTACGGTGGTTGACAGGGGGCGTTGCCAGGCCGCGTGCGCTAGAGGCGCACACACACGCACCTGCCAACCATTACCGTGGCTAATTGCCATTGATCTCACCTGGGGGCTATTTATACAGCGGCGTCAGTGAGAGACGTCGCTCGTTCGTACTAGGTGTAACCGGTACGCTACCAGTCCCCAGGTGACATTCATCCCTGGTTCTGATCACCCTGCTACGGACTATCGGAGAGATAGCCCGCCCGTCTGCTGTTCCAGCCCCTCGTCGGTCCCGGAGTTCCGCCCGTCATCTACCTGTCGGTACGACGCACCTCGACCTCCCGGTAACCTGACCATCGCCTGTCCCCAACGATCCGTTCGCCTACTACCTGTCGGTACGACGCACCTCGACCTCCCGGTAACCTGACCATCGCCTGTCCCCAACGATCCGTTCGCCTACTACCTGTCGGCACAACGCACCTCGACCTCCCGGTAACCTGACCATCGCCTGTCCCCAACGATCCGTTCGTCTCCTACCTGTCGGCTTGACGCACCTCGATCTCCCGGTCCCAGCTCCCTCGTCGGTCCTGGGGGATAACCTTCTATTGTGTTTTGTGCCATTAATAAACCCCTGTTCTTCCTTTCCTGGTCTCCGCCTGCGTTCTGGGTCCAACCTCACCACACACCGCCGTGACACCCCCCCCCCGTTGGACTTCATGATGTTCGATATTTTTTATGTCTGTGTAATATATATATAAGTAACATGCTTTGAATTAATAAACAGGTGTGGCAACCCCATCCCTCTCCTACAGGTTAACTCAGGGATATACCTGAATATCTCATTTAACCTGTCTGTCATCCACAGCCTGTCAATCAGACACACCCTATTCAGGTGTGTCAGGAGGAAGAGGCACACCGGTGTAAAAGGACTGGCTTCTCCATTGTTGGCCCCTCTCGCCTCCAAGCTGGTCATGACATTTTGTTTTGGTTCATTTGGTTTATTTGTTTCTCAGAGTATCACTTACACGCACCACACACTGACTCATCCATGCACTCACAACATTACTGATATTACTGATCCATTCATTCTTTAATTCCCGTTGTTGGTAAATAGTTTAATAGCATAATTCAATTACTTTTCTTTAAAAATCCTCAAGTACTTGTGTGGTCTCCCTTGTTTTGTCTATACCTTGAGTTTGGTTCATGACAAAATGGGGGCTTGTTTCATTTTGGTGGACCTTTGGTTTAATTGATTAGTTTGTTGGCTTTTGGCTTAGTTTGTAGTGGTGGAATCTGATTTTGGACTTTCTTCAGGTCTGCATAGCAGTGGGCTCTTTCCTCGTCCATCGCCGTTTAGGCCTCCAATGCCTTCCCAGACAGCAGTGGCACGAGTCGGCAGGCCCACTCACTTTCCGCCCAGTTCCATGTTCTAGCAATCTGCTCAAAACGTAACAGATAGTTCTCAATGTCCTCACCCACCAGAAATTGGGGAATTTTAGTGTTTGTATGTGTTTGTATGCCCACTGCCCGCAGTCAGTGACGGAGCCGCTCCGTCACAGTAACACTTCGGAAAGTTTATTCCATACCACATTTTGATTGTGAATGTATTCACTAGTTAGTAATTGCATGTTTGTTTTTACATGTAAATTGTTTGGGAGATGCATACAAGTAATTGGTTTGTTTGTTTGATTGGTTTGGAGGAGAACAGCTTGGTCAGTAATTAGGCCCTAAGTGGGAGTGTGGTTAATCCTCTCCTCTGTGGACATACAGCACATGGTGAGTATGGCTTTTTTGAGTGCTATTTAATTTGTAAAAGTGTTAGTGAGAAACCCTGGTTAGTTAGGCGCCGAGTGGGCCAGCTGTATTGAATCATCAGTACTTCAAACAGTCCATAACTTTATTATTTTGCCTTTTTTTTGTTTTGAGGTAATCCTGGGTGGAGACTTCGGTCTCTGTCGAGGGTACGCTTCCAGACCTTATGGTTGTGGAGTTCAGCGTTTAAAGTGGCCTTGAGCCCGGCACGCCTCAAAGAAGACGGTTAGGTTTAAGGTAGTTATATTGGTAGGTAGGGAACCAGGGTTGCTCAAATACAAATATCATTGTATATGGTTAGGGATTGGCACTCAGGAAGTTTTGCTCACCATGTTTTCTGCTTGTATTCTGTGTAAGTAGTGGTATGCTACTTGTTGGGTAGTAGTGACTAGTGCTTTAAATATGGCTTCCATTGTGAAAGACTTTATACACACTCCTTCAATGGAGTTATTGAATCAGTGTACAAAGGAACACCTGCTAAAAATTGCTGAGCACTTTGAGATTGAGGTGACTGATAAACGTTTGAAGGAAGAGGTGAAAGTATTGTTGAGAGACACATTGGTGGAAAGGGAGATTTTGTTTGTTGATGTAGATAAACCTGTCATTTCACCTACTGTGACCCCTGAAGCTTTGACCTTTGAACAGCAAAAGGAGTTGTTAATTCTTAGTATGGAACTTGAAAAATTTAAAGTGGAACATGAAAGAATTAAAGTCCAAATTCAATTGGAGATGGAACACATTAAGTTGAAGCAAATAATTGAGGGAAAAATGTCCTCCGGGGTCACTGGTCAGGAGGAAAATACATTTAATGTGGGATCTAACCGGCAACTGCTTCCCCAGTTCACAGAAAAGGATCCAGACCTGTTTTTTTCTTTGTTTGAGCGGGTGGCAAATGCCAAAAAGTGGTCTGATGAGGAGTGCACTTTGTTGTTGCAGTGTCCTCACAGGAAAGGCACAAGAGGCCTATGCTTCTTTGACTGTAGCAGACAGTAAGATCTATGCCACAGTTAAAACTATAGTGTTGCGTGCATATGAGTTGGTCCCCGAAGCATATCGGCAACGTTTTAGGAATTGGGAAAAGAAGGAGCACCAGACTCATGTTGAATTTGTCCGTGATCTGGTTGTTCAGTTTAATCGATGGTGTTCGGCGTCAGAGGTTAGAACTTTTCAAGAATTGTCTGATTTAGTAATACTGGAGCAAATAAAAAACGGTGTGCCATATAGTATTGCTACTTACTTAAACAAACGAAAAGTAAAAACTCCGCAGGAAGCAGCAATGTTGGCTGATGAATATAGTTTAATTCATAAACGTACATTTGCCGAAGCAAGTGGTAGTGTGCAGCAGAATAGATTTTCTCCGCGCATGGACAGACATTTTGGGTCAAATGTGGATTCGGTTTATTCCAGGCCTGATCATAGTTCATGGAAGGATGATAGTTGTCATTACTGCCAGCGCAAAGGGCACTGGAAAAATGAATGTCCTGCACTTAAAGACAAAGCAAGGTTTTCTGGCAGGCCCCAAGTAAAGCCTGCGGCTTTGGCTACCCATGTTTCCTTGGTCCATTTAGCGCTCCAAACGGAGGGACACTCTGTGGTCCATTGTCCTACTCTAAGTGAGTCAAAAAACAGAGGGGATTATGCAGCATTTTTTTCAGAGGGTTACGTGTCCATACCTGGGAAGGAGAAAGTGGCAGTTAAAATATTGAGAGATACTGGCGCGCTACATACGTTTGTCTGTGACTCGGTTCTTCCATTCACCTCTGATACAGACACCGGAGATGTCATTTTAATGCAGGGTATGGGTATGAATATTATTCCAGTACCGGTGCAGGGGTTGACATCATTCTGGGGAATGATCTGGCAGGAGATAGAGTTTGGGCAGAGGCGCCACCACCTTATGTGGTCAGCCAGGTTCCGGCACCCCTTACTTCGAAGTCAAAAGATGAAAGAGTAGAGTCTGAACCTGAAAAAGAGTGGTTCCCAGCGTGCGCAGTGACTCGAGCTATGGGTCGGCTGAAGGATGAGTCTGCTCAACAAGTAAAAGCAGAGGGAAAGGCTGTAATAATACCGGTGCCTCTTGAGTCAATATCTCATAGTGACTTGGTTCTGGAAGACAAATCTGACCTTTCTCTGAAGACTTGTTTTGAGTTGGTGTCTCCTGTGGGGGACATGGAAAATGCAGCTCAAGGTCATTTTGAAAAAAATGGTGTCCTGTTGCGAAAATGGTGTGCACAGGGAGATAACTTTGTGGGTAAACCGATTGTGCAGATTGTGGTGCCTACTAAGTTCAGAGAAACGGTCATGAAAGCGGCGCATAATGATGTAGCTGGTCATATGGGTGTTCAGAAAACTTACACTCGGATCCTGGATCATTTCTTTTGGCCACGTATGAAAACTGAAGTATCTGCATTCATTAAAACTTGCCACACCTGTCAGCTGACGGGAAAGCCCAATCAGTCAATAAGTCCGGCACCACTGTGTCCTATTCCAGCTTTGGACCAGCCTTTTGAGTATTTAGTTATGGATTGTGTAGGTCCGTTGCCGCCCTCAAAGTCTGGTAACCAATATTTGTTAACTTTGATGTGTCAGGCTACCCGCTATCCAGCAGCTTACCCGTTGCGTTCTATTACAGCCAAGTCTGTGGTGAAAGCACTGTCTCAGTTCATTTCGGTATTTGGCATTCCCAAAGTCATACAAACTGATCAAGGTTCCAATTTTCGCTCTCGATTGTTTGCTCAGGTTTTGCAACAGCTTCAGATTAAGCACAACCTGTCATCGGCCTATCATCCTCAAAGTCAAGGTTGTTTAGAACGTTTTCACCAAACCCTTAAGTCCCTTTTGCGTGCTTACTGCACGGAACTTGATCGAGACTGGGAGGAGGGTCTGCCGTGGTTGTTACTGGCTGCGAGGGAGGTAGTACCGGGTTTAGTCAAAATTATTTAGTTTTTGGGCACTCGGTACGTGGACCATTGGCTGTGTTGAAAAATATTGACCAACAGTCTGAGCCACCTCAGAACTTGATGGAATATGTGGATGGTTTTAGGCACAGACTCTATGTGGCGGGGCAAATGGCAAAACGAAAGTTGAAAAAATCACAAAATTAAATTAAATCTGTTTGACCGTAAAGCAAAACAACGGCAGTTTAGTCCTGGAGATCAGGTCATGTTTCTTAGGCCAGTGGTGGGCTCACCATTTCAGGCACGTTTTGCTGGTCCATGCACGGTTAAGCAGCAGATCTCTGAAAATGATTACTTGATCTCAATGCCTAAAGGTAAATCTAGATTGTGTCATATAAATATGCTGAAAGCATATTATGAACGTGTATCTTCCCCTGTCTCCACTCAGGTCCCGTGCGTAAAATCGGCGCTGTGCGCAAACACAACAGTGTTTTCAGCAGAGGCAGTGACTGGGGAGGGGGAATGGACAAAAGAGGAGGCTTTAGTGTTGATTTGGGGATTGCCACATTTTGATGTGCATGTTAGTTCTGGGACACCTTTGGTGGTATACACAGATCACAATCCCCTCACCTTTTTGCGCTCTTTCCAAAACCCCAAATCAGCGCTTGATGAGATGGGCATTATTTTTACAGCCATATCATTTGGATGTTCGCCATATTAGAGGCACTGAAAACGTGATTGCTGACGCTCTCTCTCGCGCCTTCTAGGTTTAATGTGGATACTTAATTGTTGTGTTGTTTATTTGTGCTTCTGCTGTCCCTCTGTCCTTCTCTTAAAATGCTCCTAGGGTTCAAGGTTGCGGAGGAGTGGAGTGCTGTAGGGATGGTGGAACGTAGATTTGGATGTACAGCAAGTAAATGGTTAAAATGGGAAGGTGCTGGAGGGATGGTGTTGTAGGGAACAGTTCAATTGTTAAATGCTTGATATTGTTTTGTTATTAGTATAAAGTGTGCGGTTTGGCGGAGTACCACGGTGGTCTCCGCTCTTATGAGGGGGGTGGGGGTGTGACAACCCCATCCCTCTCCTACAGGTTAACTCAGGGATATACCTGAATATCTCATTTAACCTGTCTGTCATCCACAGCCTGTCAATCAGACACACCCTATTCAGGTGTGTCAGGAGGAAGAGGCACACCGGTGTAAAAGGACTGGCTTCTCCATTGTTGTCTCTCTCTCTCCTCCAAGCTGGTCATGACATTTTGTTTTGTTTCATTTGGTTTATTTGTTTCTCTTATTATCACTTACACGCACCACACACTGACTCATCCATGCACTTACTGCATTACTGATATTACTGATCTATTCATTCTTTAATTCCCTTGGTTTGTAAATAGCATAATTAAATTACTTTTCTTTAAAAATCCTCAAGTACTTGTGTGGTCTCCCTTGTTTTGTCTGTACCTTGAGTTTGGTTTGGTTCATGTATGTGACGGTTCCACGTGAACGGCAGCCCTGCCGAAGCCAGCGCCGCCTGAGGAGACCAGCCTGCTGAACATCTCGGAGGCGGATGTGCGCCACACCTTCAAGCGGTTGAACATCCGTAAGGCGGCAGGCCCCGACGACATCCCGGGCCGCGTCCTCAGAGCATGCGCAGACCAGTTGGCAGGAGTCTTTGCAGACATCTTCAACCTCTCCCTGTCCCAGGCTGTTGTTCCCACGGTCTTCAAGATGTCCACCATCGTGCCTGTCCCTAAACAACCCAAGGTAACATGCCTGAATGACTATAGACCTGTAGCCCTCACCTCGATTGTCAGCAAATGCATCGAGAGGTTGGTCAAGGACTTTATTTGCTCCG
>CM051009.1:21320209-21342709 GCA_027704905.1 Muraenolepis orangiensis
AACATAGTGTACTGTACTGTGACATGTAGTGTAGTGAGCTGTGTTTGGAATTATTTCATTTTATTGTCAATATTTTTATATTATTTTCCATAGATTTCAATGTGGCTGCAGAAGAAATAGACTTTTTTTCCCATCATTCTGTTTTGATTGTGTTTTTAACTGTTTTGAACAAAGTGTGTTAGCATTTGAAAAATGTGCTGCAAAAGTGTAGTGTTTTGGAGGCTGTAGACTCTGACTGAGAAAGGAGTTCATGAGTTTTGGTAACTGTAGTCATTGAATGCATTTTGTGTGAAAGCAATGAAAAAAGAACCACAGTTTCGACCGCATAGACTTCTGTTTCGCTGACTGTGTGAAGAGTTTTGAAAAAGTGACTTCTATAGTGAACAATGCGTGTTAGCAATTGAAAAAAACTGTAACACAAACACACGTACACACACGTTTCATAATTTGTATTACTTGCATGACAAGGTAAGGCCTTCCCCCCTCTCTCTGTTTGTTGTAATCCCAAATGTAAGCAACCCAAAAATGACCTCAGCCATTGAAGAGGGCGAGGAGGCGATTGTGCATACCCCTGCCTGTTTGTCCGTTAGCGAGATAACTCAAAAGGTGATGTACGGAATGGGACAACACTTGGTGGTCAGATTACTAATGGGCCAAGGAACAGTTGAGTCGATTTTTGGTGTTGATCCCGATCCGAAACCGCATCCGGTGGACATTTTTGTTGTGTCTGAGGTATGGGCTCTACTGCGGACCCCCTCTAGTATTTGATGTGGTTTTTTTTTTAAGACTAGAATATCCGTCTCTTCATGCTTTTGTGTTTCCAGGATCATGTTGTGTTTCAGGTGTTTATTTTCATTTGTTTTGCTTCTATGTAGACGTTACGCACAAACTGGAAACCCCGATGAACGCCAACACTGTACAACACACACACACACACACACAAATGCGCACACACACGCACACACACACGCACGCACGCACACGCACACGCACACACACACACACACACACACGCTTTATTACACTATTGACGAATATTGTTTAAGAAGTAGAAGTGTTGAGAGTGTAGGAGGGGACCTTGTACATTTGACGGATTCTATAATTATATTTCTATAGTTGTAGGTGAATCTCATGAGATACCCCGGTTATAAAAGCCTATTTTTAGTGATAATTGTAATAATATTAATAAAATAGAAAGAATTGTCTGTAAAAAGGTTAACCAACATGAGGTAAATGTGTCGCATTGCGACATAACTGCTATACAAGCAGTGTCTCCTCCAGGATTCAGTGGCACAATTTACTGTGAAGGGAATTGTTATTGTTTCTCATTGCCTCTTCCAACACAATTATAATATATATATCTAATATACATTTCATTACATAAAATGACATGTCATTTAGCAGACACTTTTATCCAAAGCGACTTAAAATAGTGTGTTACAACAAAGGAAGGTAAGAGAACAAGTCTCCAAGATCTGAACCAGTGCTCAGGTAAAAGTACAATTAGGTAAAAGTACAATAAGTTGGCAAACAATAAAGAACAATATCTAGAACAATATCTACTGAACAATCTACTTAGATCAGGCCCGGCGCCTCCTATAGGCGGAGTAGGCAAATGCCTAGGGTCTCCGGCATGCGTAGGGCCTCCGGCTTCGCTAAACAAATTTTTTTTATAACTCTCTAGAGGACACATTACGTGCCAGTGATCATATAACCAATCAAAATCACTGAATTTCCCCCCCCCCCTCTCCAGCAATAGGAATCGGAATAGGAATCTACTACTTCAGGTAGTAGACTCCTCTCCCCCCCTCGTCGGACTTCACGATCGCGACCCCCCCCCCCCCTCCCCCCGTTGGACTTCACGATAGCGACCCCCCCCCCCCCCCCTCCCCCCGTTGGACTTCACGATAGCGACATGCCCCCCCCCCCTTGGACTTCACGATCGCGACATTTCTCCCCCACTCCCCTGTTTTTGAAACCGGTAAAATAAAATCTCATAGGGGGGCCTCCACAGAAAATTTGTTAGTTATTAGTTAGTAAGACACTAGTAAAAGTGATGATGAGGATGCGCTATGAGGAAGGAACCGAATAGTGTGTCCTGAAGAGATGGATTTTCAGCCTGCGGTGGAAGATGGGCAGTGACTCTGCAGTCCTGACGTACGTGGGGAGTTTGTTCCACCAAATTGTTTGAATCCACTGTTTGTATGGTCAGTGCTTTGCATTGCTTTTTAATGTTGACAATTCAATTCTAAAAACAGAATTAGCACTTTCTAAATCAAACAAACCACCCCATTAGGTTTTTTACACAGCGTTTTTTTAAATGTCAGTGTGCTCGCTAAGCTAAAGCAAATGTCACTGTGCTTGCTTAACCAGAATCATAACGCCTACTCATAGAGAGCAAATACCATTGGCCTCGTTCACAGAGTGGTGATCATGAGCATGGGGTGGTGGAGCTGAATGTGAATATAAAGCACCATTAACATTACACTATCATACTTTACTGGACTTTCTGGACTCATTACAGTTACTGCCACTGTACTGCACTGTATTCATGATGCTGCTGCACTACAGGCACTTTAAATGCTTTTCAAATAATTTTGCACAAATCAAAACATGTAAATATCATCCGTCACTATATTGTTTTTTTTTTGTTCATTTTTATTGCATATAGTTTATTTTAATTTTTTATAGTATTGTTTTAAAAATGCATGGTATTGTGGGGAAGGCATGCCATTGTACTTGTTGCAAATGGCCAATAAAACATCTTGTATCTTGTACTCTTGACAGGTGGGCCGGATCCGGCAGTCTGTGGTGAGGCAGAGAGAGTTCCACATCCTCTTCATGGTGCTCACCACGGTGGTGTGCTACCTCCTCTGCTGGATGCCCTACGGCGTGGTGGCTATGATGGCCACCTTCGGCCGCCCAGGGCTCATCACGCCCACGGCCAGCGTGGTGCCCTCCATCCTGGACGGCCTGGATGTCACGGCCTTTCTAAGGTTTCCAAGTTTTCTACTTCTGCAGGCCGTCGGCCTAGTGAGCTGGTCTGAATTTTTACGCACTTCCGACAATCCAGTAAAAGTAAAGTGATGTTTATTTCCAAGTTGAAGAATGATGATTGCAATGTTCCAAAATCTTACTGTATTCCAAGATGAATTGTCACAAAAAAGCATGAAAGTAAAAATGAAGTGAAGTGGTCAAAAAAGTGTATCGCGACCGTCACTAGCCCAGACATTTCTAACCCCGCATTCCCACATACTAACAGGCATTAATAGGCACTAATAGGCAACACCCGCGACATACAAATGATGAGTGGCCAATCCAAATCAAACGCAGCCAATCTACGTAATTGACACCCAAATTACCAATTGCCAAACGTGCAAGACAGAAAAGGAAAGAAATGTGCAGATACTACTACAAGACCAGATAACTCAAAATAGAAATTCCAATATAAAACTAATACTTTGAGACATAACAAAACAAAAATCACAATCATACGAAAACTATAGGATTTACCAAAATGGCTGCAACATTCCGGCCCCTAATTCTTGATTATCAAGCAATTAAATGATACATTAGCAGCCATACCAATACAAAAGTCTTTATGCGAGATCAAATCTTTTAAATCAATTCATTCAAAGCATTACTAATTGCATGACGATAAACTGTTGCATACTTTCAATCAATACACATATCAAAATCAAATTTTTTTTTTATTTTTATTTTTATTTTTGAAAAATAGTCCATGGTGTCTTCAGGAAAAAATCCCCAAAAAGGGCTTCAAAAAAGGTGCGAAAGTTCATAGTTCAAAGTTATACTAATGTAATATGGCGTGTATGCTTGTGTTCAAAAAGATGTATGTTGCATAATGAGGTGTAGAGCATATCAGTAAGTGAGTATCAGTGTACATGCAGAGTCAAGCATATGACTCAGTTCAAGGTAACCGCTCACTGCTGTCTTTACATTACCTCCATCAGAAGGCAGATTTTGTTGATGGGCTTCTCCAAGTTATTTGTTTGCGTCTTCACACGTACCCGCCGAACAAACCCTTGTGAGTCTGCCATTGCCTCAATGATGCGTCCAATGGGCCAAGAACTTCTCGGCGCCGATTCATCAACAACGAGGACCACATCTCCAACAGCGAAGTTCCTGCGAGTCCTATTCCATTTGTGCCGCTCTTGCAGCGTGGGCAAGTACTCCTTCACCCACCTTCTCCAAAACAAGTCCGCAATGTATTGGACTTGCCGCCAACGTCTCCGGATGTAGAGGTCCTCTTTCCGGAACAATCCAGGTGGTAGGATGGGCTTGACCTTTAGGGTTGGAGCTTACGAAGTTGGTCCCATTGTCGGAGCGGATCTCCTTGACTTGTCCTCTGCGGCAGATGAACCTTCTGATGGCATTTATACAGGAATCTGTATCAAGGGAAAACGCAACCTCCAGGTGGACTGCTCGACAGGTTAGACATGTAAATAGGACACCGTATCTTTTGGCAAGGCTTCTGCCCCTCTTTACTTCTAATGGCCCAAAGTAGTCTACACCTACATGTGTAAATGGAGGGTGATCAGCTGCAATTCTGTCAACAGGAAGATCAGCCATTTTTTGCATACCTGGCTTTTGTCGCTGTCGCTGGCACGTCATGCACTCCCTGATGATTTTTCTAGCTGCCGAGTTGGCTTGAGGGATCCAGTACCGACGGCGCAGCGTAGACAGCATGTGATTCCTTCCCCTATGGCCAATCTTTTCGTGTACGTACTGTAGAATGAGCTTTGAGACGTGACTGTTTTTCGGCAGAATTGCAGGGTGCTTTGCTTCTTCAGGCAAGGCTGCCTTGCTTAGCCTACCACCTACTCTCAAAACGCCATCGTTGACAACTGGATCGAGCTTGTACAGACGGCTTGACTTCTTCACAACACTAGAATGCAATGCTGTCATTTCGTCTCCATAATGCAACTTCTGTACAAAGCATATTATGGCCTCCTCGGCCAAAGCCAAGTCATCAGCTGACAGCTGTGAGTTCAATTGTTTTTCATGCTTAGCACAAACATTACCATTTGTTGTGCACTTTTGTTTTTTCTCTTTTACTTGCTGCTGGAGCTTTTCTTTAAGCTTTAAAAACCATGCCACAGCTCTTTTGAGTTTTGTCCAACTAGAGTAATAAGTCAATAGCTTGTTGGTGGGACACATTTCCTGCTCCAACACGGCCGCACAAGACTTACGCTCTTCTCTCACCTCAGGGTCATCCTCTAGGGGGACAGATGTTTCATTCATGGTTGCAGGCCACTGACACTGAGCTTTTGTCAGAAACTCCGGTCCGCTGATCCAGGTTGAGTTGAGGAAAGGGCCTACTTTCATGCCCCGAGAGGCTACATCTGCAGGGTTCAGCTTGGAGCTGATGTATCTCCACTGTGTGACTTCTGACAAAGCCCTAATGGTTGACACCCGATTAGCTACATAGGTTTTGAACCGTGAAGTTGTGTTGGCGATGTACTTTAGGACAGTTGTGCTATCTGACCAAAAGACTGACTGGCTTAGGCTGAGCTCCAGTTGAGCTGAGAGCATCTTGTCTATACGAGCAGCTACAACAGCAGCTGCAAGTTCCAAGCGTGGTATGGTTACTTGTTTAAGGGGTGCTACTCTTGCTTTCCCAAGAACAAATGCTACACTCACTTCTTGCCTGCTGTTAGACAGCCTAAGATACGACACAGCACCAAAACCAACTTCACTTGCATCACAAAAGTGATGTAACTGAGCTTCTGTTACCTCTCCAAAGCCTTTGGGTGTGAAGCATCTACTTACGCTAAATGTGTCAAGCAGAACCAAGTCATCCATCCATCTTTTCCATTCTTGTGCCATCTCCACTGGTACTGCTTCATCCCAGCCAAACTTCATCTTACACAGACATTGTAGAATTTGCTTTGCAGTAAGAATGACTGGAGCCAGAAACCCCAAGGGGTCATAAATGGAACTTACGGCAGACAAAATGCCACGTCTCGTCAGCGGCTTGTGCTTGTCGGTGACGCTGAACGTGAAGACGTCGTCTTCCACATCCCACTGGACTCCCAGAGCTCTTTCCAAGGGAAGCTGGTCACGGCTGAGGTCCAGGGTCTTTATCCCTTTGGCACGGTTTTCCTGCGGGATCTGGGAAAGAACGGTGCGCTCATTGCAGACCCACTTGTTGAGCCTGAATCCACCTCTGGCACACACCTCTGTAAGTTGCTGGTAAAGAGAGATGGCCTGCTGTACAGAACTCACAGATTTAAGACAGTCATCGACATAGAAATTATTCCTGATTGTATTTATGACTTCATCTGGATACAGACCTTGGTTGTCGTCAGCAGTTTTTAACAGAGCATATGTGGCACAGCTGGGAGAGGACACTGCTCCAAAGATGTGGACCAACATTCTGTGCTCGGCAAGATCTTTGGTGAGGTCGCCATCAGGCCACCAGAGGAACCGCAGGTAGTTCACATGCTCCTCAGCCACTCTCACTTGATGGAACATACCTTTGATATCAGTCATCATTACAATTGGCCCTTGGCGAAAGCGGATGAGAACGCCTAGCAATGTGTTCGTCAAGTCTGGCCCTTGCAAAAGCTCTTTGTTCAGTGAAGTTCCAGCATAGGTTGAGGCACAATCAAACACAACACGCAATGTTTTCTTTTGTGGGTGGTAGACACCATGATGCGGTACATACCACACTTTTCCTTCCTCATGTTTCAGCTGGTCATGCGGGATCACTTCCGAATGGTTTTCGGCACTGACATTTCTCATGAATTCTCTGTAATCTTCAAAGAATGATGGGTCTTTGTTGAATCTTTTTAGCAGATATTGCGCCCTCTGCTGAGCCACCTGCTTGTTATTGGGCATACTGACCTCAGGATTACGAAACGGCAATTCTAAGTGGTAATGGCCATCCTTTAGCACAGCAGAGTTTGACATTATATCCACAAACTGTTTATCCTCCACAGACTTTTCAGTTTCTTCTCCACAGTTGTGCTCCACAAAATCCTGATTATACTGCCTGACGAACATTTCTTCTAACTCACTAATAGAGATGCGGTTCACAAGAACAGACGCAACCCCAATCCCAGCACCATCTAAGGTATGATTGAGTGGACCATTAATGACCCACCCAAGTCGAGTTTGCACAGCATAAGGCCCATTACCCTCACTGTTAACAATTTTCCACGGTTCCAATGCTTTTGGACAATTAACACCAATAAGAAGCCCAATGCCTGCATTAATTGGCGTTAGCTCAACATCCTTCAAGTAGGGCCAGTTTCTTATCTGTTCCTCTTTAGGAATGTTTTCTTGGGTGACTGGGACTGATTTTTGAGTATAAACATCGGGCAGTTTAAGGTAAGTGTCATCATGGATGGCAGCTACTTCTAATCCAGAAATTTTAAAGCAACTTACTGGCTTTTCTTGACCCATGGTTTTGAGCATGATTTCCACCTTTTTTCCTTTTCCATGTAGCTGGGTCATCAGTGCTTCTGTGCAGAAGGTTGCCGTGCTGCCCGGGTCGAGGAAGGCGTAGGTTTGAATGATTTTGGTTCCCTTGTCCAACTTCACCTTCACAGGAACAACAGACAGCGCACATTCTCTCGCTCCGGCCCCATTGTGACATCCAGCGTCTTTTCCAGCATCTAAGGAGACTAAAGCATTCTGGAGACATTCATCTGGCTTTGAGGTGGCTTGTGGGGTTTCTATGTGAAGAACAGTTGGATGGTTCTTTAGACATGTTTGGCATGACAAACGTTTGGGACAGCTCTTACTCATGTGTCCTTTCACTAGGCAACCAAAACACAAACCCTTGCTCTTGATAAACTCCACCTTTTCCTTGTTAGGTCTCTGTTTGAATGAATCACACCGATCAATTGAATGTTTTTTGTCACAGAAAAGACAATCGTTTTGAACTGCATTTCCTTTTTCAGGTCTTGACTGGTTACGACTAGACAGGAGCTTACCATTGGTCTGTTCTGAGGCAGGAACAACAGAAGTAGCAAAGTTGGCTTTGGGTTTGTAAACTGGTGTTGTGGTTTTAGCAGTTACCCTTTCCTTTGTGTTCTGAGCCTCTCCGTAGACGGGATCCAAAGCAGCTTTTACTTGCTTCTCCAAAAACTCCAGGAGGTCTCGGAGTGTTGGCCTTCGGTCACGCTTTTCATCGATGTTGACGACTGCCCCTCGCCATCTATCCCGCAATCTGAAAGGCAGCTTAGACACAAGAACTTTCATATTCGTAGCATTTTCCAGCTCATCAACAAAACCAGCTTCGTTCATGGTGTTAAAACAACTTCTTAAAAACAGTGCATAAGCTCTTAATGCATAAGCGTCATCTGGTTTGATAATGGACCAATTCAGTGCCTTGTCAACGAATGCAGATGTTATTCTTACTCTGTTTCCAAAGTTCAATTCAAGCTGTTTCTTTGCTTCAGTATATGCAGTTTGTGGCTGCATGTGCATGCAGCTTTGCACCAGATTCTTCGGCTGACCTGTGGTAAATTGCTCTAAGTAGTACAGTCGATCTTGCATATTGTCTGTTTTGGACTCTATTCCTTGTTCAAATGCTTTAATAAACGATCGGAAATGCAAAGGGTTACCATCAAAAACAGGGATGGTCACAGGCGGAAGAGAAGACATTTTCTGTTGCTTTACAAGGATCTCAGTTACTTCGTTATGTTTGCCCATAATCTCTGCAAAAGCATCATTACGCAATTCCGACTTTTCCTTTCTGCTTTCACCTGTGTAGCTTGCTGGTCTTGCATTGCTGTGAATACGCTTACTTTTGCGCTTGCAACAGCCAAGTCTGTCTTTAAAGCGAGCGCTTCCTTTCTTGATTTTAATTGCAGCTTTTCTGCGTCTTGTCTTGCCTTTAATTCCAATTCCTCACGTTCGAGCGCATGCTGTTCCTTCAGCGCCGGTACCTTGGCCAACAACGCAGCGCGCGCTACTTCGGCCTGAACGTGCGCGCTGGAGACTCTAGAGCACATGTGTCAAACTCAAGGCCCGCGGGCCACATCCGGCCCGTGAATGAATTCTCTTTGGCCCGCATGTCAAAATCTATTTACTATTAGAGCTGGCCCGCTGGTATATCATACGCGCCACCATAATACTACAAATCCCATAATGCACTGCCCGTGCGTCGGCACGTCAATCACAGGCCCGCGTCAATCACAAGCGCCCCCACTCGTTCATCAGCACACTTTCATCCCTCTCCCAACAAAATGGCTAAACGAAAGGTGGACTTTGAAAACAGGGGTTTTCAAGACAGGTGGGAGGCACAGTACATGTTCGCTGATGTAAAGGGCAAAGCTGTGTGTCTTCTGTGCGGAGACAGTGTGGCTGTAATGAAAGAATACAACATAAAAAGACACTATGAAACGAAGCACCACGACAAATACAGCGGTCAAAAGAGTGGATTGGTGGGGAGGATCCGAGAAAAGATGCAGGATGAAAACGTCACAAGTGAGCTGACAGCTTATCACTGCATCATACACCAGGAATTGTTGTGTGGCAAAGCCTTGAAAATCGAACATGTAATGAGCATCATAACACGAGCGGTTAACTTTATCAGAGCCAGAGGTTTAAATCACCGCCAGTTCAAGTCTTTTCTGGCGGAGTTAAATTCGGACTATGGTGACTTGCCCTATCACACAGAGGTGCGATGGCTAAGCCAGGGAAAGGTGCTGGAAAGATTTTTCGAGTTGCGTGAGGAGATCTGTGAGTTCATGGAAAGCAAAGGGAAAGACACATCAGAGCTCCGAAATAAAAAGTTTCTGTGTGAAGTAGCGTTTCTGTGTGACATCACGAGCCACCTGAATGCGCTAAACCTGCAGCTTCAGGGGCGGGGCCGTGTCATCACTGACATGTACGCTACAGTGAGGGCTTTTAAAACCAAGCTGCGCCTGTGGGAGACGCAGATTCTTCAGGAAAACTTGAGCCATTTCCTGCACTGCCAAACAATGAAAGAGCAGGTCGCTGCCGCTGTTTTCCCAACTAGACAGTTTACTGAAAAACTCGGCAGGTTTGAACTGCTCAGTAATCCATTTGCAGCTGACGTGGAAAGCGCACCATCAAACCTGCAAATGGAGCTGATCGAGCTCCAATGTAGTGACACACTGAAGGCAAAATATGAGTCTGTGGGCGCTGCAGAGTTTCCACGTTTCATCCCCGACACAATGCCCCATCTACGCTCCCAGGCTGCTCAAACGCTCTATGTTTGGCAGCACATACTTGTGTGAACAGCTGTTCTCTTTGATGAAGATAAACAAAACTTCACACAGGACTAAACTATAGGATTTACCAAAATGGCTGCAACAAGCACCGTCATCAACCCCCTCATTTACATCCTCATGAACAAGCAGGTGAGTGGTATGAAACAATGTAATGCATATATATGTGTATGTATTTATTGTGACACACTCGTGGGGTTTGGAGTGTGCACATTTATTGAATCAATGTCCACAGCAGAAAGAGAAAACCAAACTTTTTATTCTCTCGTTTTGGGGAAGGGGTAGAGGGGTAGGGGTTAGTCCGCCAGCCAGCACCACTCCACTGTCCCAGGGAATCACTGCGGCGTAGGGCAGTCTGATTGGCAGGGGGGATTCACACTCAGCAGGGTCCTCCTCCCAGCACTCAGAGCCTGGTAGGGTACTCCGTTGGGCAAAGGGACCCGCACACAGCAGGGTCTTCTTCCCAGCACCAAGAGTCCGATGGGCAGAGGGATCCACACACAGCAGGGTCCTCCTTCCAGCACTCAGAGCCTGGTAGGGTAGTCCGATGGGCAGAGAGATCCACACACAGCAGGGTCCTCCTTCCAGCACTCAGAGCCTGGTAGGGTAGTCCGATGGGCAGAGGGATCCACACACAGCAGGGTCCTCCTCCCAGCACTCAGAGCCTGGTAGGGTAGTCCGATGGGCAGAGGGATCCACACACAGCAGGGTCCTCCTCCCAGCACTCAGAGCCTGGTAGGGTAGTCCGATGGGCAGAGGGATCCATACACAGCAGGGTCCTCCTTCCAGCACTAGGAGTCCGATGTAAGAGTCCGATGGGAAGGTCGATCCGCATACAGCAGGGTCCTCCTCCCAGCACTCAGATGTGGGTACCGATACCAGAAAACAGCCTTAACAAACTTAATGATTTTGGTAATCACAGTTCATTTGAATTTTTTATGTATTTTTGTAATTTTTTTTCCTTTTTTTCTTTTGCCTTTGCGTTTTTTGACTTTTCTTTGCCGCCACCGCAGGTCGAGCACACGGGGGGGGGGGATCATAGGTCACGGGGTCGCAGACGGGGCGGCAATGCCACCGCCGCCGCAGTCCACGGTGCTGAAGCCCGGCAGGGTGACCCTTGACCCTTGGTGGAGGTCGTCGGGGGTCGTCGAGGCGCTCATCCTCTGCACCAGCAGCTTCTCGTAGAGCAGCGGGTGGTAGGCGCCCAGCGTGCAGGCGGCATTGATGTGCGGCTCGAAGTAGTGGCACAGGTCCGTCTGCCGTGACGACGGGATGTACTCGTACACGTGCACCTGCCGGCACAGGGCCAGCATCACCGCGATGCCTGCAAAACCAAAAACACATTACTGGACCTCCACATACATTGTGTATATACGTATATATATATATATATATGTATTTATATCCTGTGGAGGTTGGCAGTATTTCAGTCTGTTAAGCCATGGCTTGGGAACTGGAACTGGAAGTCCCCCGAAACACCCGGGCAGTGCTGAGGTGCCCTTGAGCAAGGCACCAGACCGGCTGTATATATTCCTACAGTATATATATATTTATATTTCTACAGTATATATATCTCTATGTATATATATATAGATATATATATATATATAAATATACACTTTATATATATACTGTATATGTTGTATAGTTAGTAATGTGTAGCGTTTGCGCATCGTCTATAAAGCCTCAGTCACACATTCCCGATTTTGGCTCCCGTTTGAGATCAGCACTATGGCACGAAAAGTGAAAAAGTCGGATTACTATCCTCAATGATCTGGAATGTCCTATCATTGTCTGAACGCGGTCGTATACGTTTATAACAGAGTCCTACGGTTCGGGAAAGGTCTGAAAGGTCAGCCAAGCACTCCCGACAGTTTAGTGCGTCCCGTAACAGTCGGGAAAATATTTTGTCTAGTCGGATTACAATCGTGACTATGTTGTGACAGTTTCTGCTGTATTGGATCAAAATCTGAACAATGTCATGTGTTGTCTGGACGGTGTCCTGTGGATCGGGACGCTGTTGTGATGAACGGTCATGATTTTGAGAAATGTTTCATTGCAGTTTCTTGCCGATTGAGTCCAGATTGCGTCCAGATCTTGCCGAATGTCTAACGGATGTCTTCCGTCAGTGTCGGTTCACTGTCCGGTCACTGTCTGATCTCTGGTGGATCGCATTCAGGAGAATCAGGACGCTTCCTGAACAATATCTGATTGTTGTCGTGATTAAATAAATGTTTTTACAAATTTGTGAATTTCCCGAATCACAGGATCTCTATCAGACTTTTGAAAAATGTTATGATCCGGGAATGGTCCTATCAAGGACAGCAGTAAAAATCAGGAATGTGTGACTGAGGCTTAAACTATTTTACACTTTGTTTTGATTGATTTGAGTGATTTGTCCCAATTCACAATTTGGTTAGCTTGGTTGAGCTGGTCTAGCTCGGATAGTATGTATGGTGGCCCCGATGGGAATCAAACCCCTGACCCTATGCTCCTCCAGCCGAGCTAACCGGACCACTAGGATGCTAAGTTTAGAAGAAAAGGCAAAGATGGTTGCTGAACTCTAACCAAAGGCTTATAAGTGTGACCGGATTAACTCTTGGTTGAACCTCTGTGTGTGTGTGTGTGTGCGCGTGCGTGTGTGCATGTCCAAAAAAACATAATCCCTTATATTCGCTAAACACCGAGCAACGATACTAGCACAATTCCTACTACAATTCCTAATTCGGAAGTCGTGCGGTTCAAAATAATAAAAATCGCAAAATCGTAAAAAAATATATGAGTTTAAATTGAACATACTGTGTTTATGTGTACGAATGGGAACAAACTATGGGTCTTGATTTCTGCAAGGGTACAGGTGTGACAAATGACCCTGAATATTTCACTCTCCCTCTCGCTCTCCCCCTCCCTCCCCTCTCTCTCTCTCTGTCTCCCTCCCCCTCTCTTTCTCTCTCCCCCATCCCTTCCGCCCCCCTCCCTCTCTCTCTCTCTTTCCCTCTTTCCCTCTTTCCCTCTCTCTCTCCCCCCTCCCTCCCCCTCTCTCTCTCTCTCTCTCTCTCTCTCTCTCTCTCTCTCTCTCTCTCTCTCTCTCTCTCTCTCTCTCTCTCTCTCTCTCTCTCTCTCTCTCTCTCTCTCTCTCTCTCTCTCTCTCTCTCCCCCCCCCACTCTCCCTCCCCCTCTCCCTCCCTGCAGTTCTACCGGTGCTTCCTGGTGCTGTTCCACTGCCGGCAGCAGGGCGGCGCAGAGGACGGCGGCCAGTCCTCGGTGCCCTCCAAGACAACGCTGGTGCGCCTCCACCGCCGCGTCCACACCCCGGGCGAGATCCCCCCCGTCCACGGGCGGGACCACGGCGGCCCGGGGGGGGGCGGGGGAGGGCTCGACGCCGTGTACGCGAAGCCGGACTACCAGCTGGCGATCAAGATGCCCGACATCACCTCGTGAGGCCGTTTCCGGCGGGGGGGGGGGGGAGGGGGACGGACAGAGACAGGACGCAATCTTCCAGTGCAAACCCGCCACTGGGGACCTCATTGTGGGACACATCGGCGGCTTTTTCGCGGTGCTGAACAAAAATAAGAACAGTATGCCAATGTGTCAACCACCGTAACCGTGACAAGGAGAGTCCGAAGAAAAAAAAGATTGTCCGTCTTTCCGGACCGGACGGTTGGCTGCTACTTGGGGATGGTCAGGTCACCTTGGATGTTTCCGAAGTGTGTTTTTATGTCTTTTCCGTTGAACTCTCGGCCGACATGAAACGGCACTGCACCTTATGATAAGTGGTACACCGTGATGCGGTTTCCCCCAAACCTCATCTCTCTGCCCAAACAAACAAACAAATTGCTCTGGCAGGGCATAACTGCATCCAAAAAGAAAGCAACTTCATGATAATTGCCGTTGTAAAACTGTTGTCAGTGTGGGCGAGTTCTTAATAAAGTACTTAGAGTTTTCTTACATTTCTTCTATTATTTTAAACCTATTTCACTGTATTAGACGACGTGTTGGAAAATAATTTGTAGTATGTCTCAGAGAGAGAGAGAGAGAGAGAGAGAGAGAGAGAGAGAGAGAGAGAGAGAGAGAGAGAGCTGGAGTTTGGGTACTCCAGCTCTCGATAGCATTAATAGTAACGTAGCACGTTATAGCGGCTAGTGGCGGCAGTAGTGGTGGTGGTGGTGGTAGCTAATAAAATAACTTTATTTGTTTATTTGTTGTTGGCTGTCAACGCAGACGCAGTGAAAACGAGGCTTGAGTGACTGGGCGGAAGAGGAAAGCTCATCAACGCAACGCTTCGGAAGGATCAATAGACGTACAGGGGCGTACAGGTTCCTCTAACGGCCTTTAGGCCGTTCACGTGGTTGGACTGCAGAGCCACCATTCAACAAAGGCAATACTTTTTTTTGTCAGTATCTCAGTGTTCAGAGTTTATGTCCATTTCATTTATTTTGACTATTTTCAGACAGTTCTGAATATGTTTAGGAATGTTAATGAGTTTTGAGTGTCCAACCACAATGGGCCAAATACAGATAGTTTTTCACTGCTGGTCACAGAAATCTGCCAAAACAGTGGCAGCATTCACGTGGAAGTCAAATCTATACCCTCAAAGCCGGTCATGTGTAAACCCAACAGGCAACGTCACAGACGATCAAAAAGCATCATTTTTACGCACTTCCGACAATCCAGTAAAAGTAAAGTGATGTTTATTTCCAAGTTGAAGAATGATGATTGCAATGTTCCAAAATCTTACTGTATTCCAAGATGAATTGTCACAAAAAAGCATGAAAGTAAAAATGAAGTGAAGTGGTCAAAAAAGTGTATCGCGACCGTCACTAGCCCAGACATTTCTAACCCCGCATTCCCACATACTAACAGGCATTAATAGGCACTAATAGGCAACACCCGCGACATACAAATGATGAGTGGCCAATCCAAATCAAACGCAGCCAATCTACGTAATTGACACCCAAATTACCAATTGCCAAACGTGCAAGACAGAAAAGGAAAGAAATGTGCAGATACTACTACAAGACCAGATAACTCAAAATAGAAATTCCAATATAAAACTAATACTTTGAGACATAACAAAACAAAAATCACAATCATACGAAAACTATAGGATTTACCAAAATGGCTGCAACAAGCACCGTCATCAACCCCCTCATTTACATCCTCATGAACAAGCAGGTGAGTGGTATGAAACAATGTAATGCATATATATGTGTATGTATTTATTGTGACACACTCGTGGGGTTTGGAGTGTGCACATTTATTGAATCAATGTCCACAGCAGAAAGAGAAAACCAAACTTTTTATTCTCTCGTTTTGGGGAAGGGGTAGAGGGGTAGGGGTTAGTCCGCCAGCCAGCACCACTCCACTGTCCCAGGGAATCACTGCGGCGTAGGGCAGTCTGATTGGCAGGGGGGATTCACACTCAGCAGGGTCCTCCTCCCAGCACTCAGAGCCTGGTAGGGTACTCCGTTGGGCAAAGGGACCCGCACACAGCAGGGTCTTCTTCCCAGCACCAAGAGTCCGATGGGCAGAGGGATCCACACACAGCAGGGTCCTCCTTCCAGCACTCAGAGCCTGGTAGGGTAGTCCGATGGGCAGAGAGATCCACACACAGCAGGGTCCTCCTTCCAGCACTCAGAGCCTGGTAGGGTAGTCCGATGGGCAGAGGGATCCACACACAGCAGGGTCCTCCTCCCAGCACTCAGAGCCTGGTAGGGTAGTCCGATGGGCAGAGGGATCCACACACAGCAGGGTCCTCCTCCCAGCACTCAGAGCCTGGTAGGGTAGTCCGATGGGCAGAGGGATCCATACACAGCAGGGTCCTCCTTCCAGCACTAGGAGTCCGATGTAAGAGTCCGATGGGAAGGTCGATCCGCATACAGCAGGGTCCTCCTCCCAGCACTCAGATGTGGGTACCGATACCAGAAAACAGCCTTAACAAACTTAATGATTTTGGTAATCACAGTTCAATTGAATTTTTTATGTATTTTTGTAATTTTTTTTCCTTTTTTTCTTTTGCCTTTGCGTTTTTTGACTTTTCTTTGCCGCCACCGCAGGTCGAGCACACGGGGGGGGGGGATCATAGGTCACGGGGTCGCAGACGGGGCGGCAATGCCACCGCCGCCGCAGTCCACGGTGCTGAAGCCCGGCAGGGTGACCCTTGACCCTTGGTGGAGGTCGTCGGGGGTCGTCGAGGCGCTCATCCTCTGCACCAGCAGCTTCTCGTAGAGCAGCGGGTGGTAGGCGCCCAGCGTGCAGGCGGCATTGATGTGCGGCTCGAAGTAGTGGCACAGGTCCGTCTGCCGTGACGACGGGATGTACTCGTACACGTGCACCTGCCGGCACAGGGCCAGCATCACCGCGATGCCTGCAAAACCAAAAACACATTACTGGACCTCCACATACATTGTGTATATACGTATATATATATATATATATGTATTTATATCCTGTGGAGGTTGGCAGTATTTCAGTCTGTTAAGCCATGGCTTGGGAACTGGAACTGGAAGTCCCCCGAAACACCCAGGCAGTGCTGAGGTGCCCTTGAGCAAGGCACCAGACCGGCTGTATATATTCCTACAGTATATATATATTTATATTTCTACAGTATATATATCTCTATGTATATATATATAGATATATATATATATATAAATATACACTTTATATATATACTGTATATGTTGTATAGTTAGTAATGTGTAGCGTTTGCGCATCGTCTATAAAGCCTCAGTCACACATTCCCGATTTTGGCTCCCGTTTGAGATCAGCACTATGGCACGAAAAGTGAAAAAGTCGGATTACTATCCTCAATGATCTGGAATGTCCTATCATTGTCTGAACGCGGTCGTATACGTTTATAACAGAGTCCTACGGTTCGGGAAAGGTCTGAAAGGTCAGCCAAGCACTCCCGACAGTTTAGTGCGTCCCGTAACAGTCGGGAAAATATTTTGTCTAGTCGGATTACAATCGTGACTATGTTGTGACAGTTTCTGCTGTATTGGATCAAAATCTGAACAATGTCATGTGTTGTCTGGACGGTGTCCTGTGGATCGGGACGCTGTTGTGATGAACGGTCATGATTTTGAGAAATGTTTCATTGCAGTTTCTTGCCGATTGAGTCCAGATTGCGTCCAGATCTTGCCGAATGTCTAACGGATGTCTTCCGTCAGTGTCGGTTCACTGTCCGGTCACTGTCTGATCTCTGGTGGATCGCATTCAGGAGAATCAGGACGCTTCCTGAACAATATCT
Source organism: Muraenolepis orangiensis (assembly GCA_027704905.1). Classification (NCBI taxonomy): domain Eukaryota; kingdom Metazoa; phylum Chordata; class Actinopteri; order Gadiformes; family Muraenolepididae; genus Muraenolepis; species Muraenolepis orangiensis. Next base: position 21,337,691 of record CM051009.1, read on the forward strand.
GATTGTTGTCGTGATTAAATAAATGTTTTTACAAATTTGTGAATTTCCCGAATCACAGGATCTCTATCAGACTTTTGAAAAATGTTATGATCCGGGAATGGTCCTATCAAGGACAGCAGTAAAAATCAGGAATGTGTGACTGAGGCTTAAACTATTTTACACTTTGTTTTGATTGATTTGAGTGATTTGTCCCAATTCACAATTTGGTTAGCTTGGTTGAGCTGGTCTAGCTCGGATAGTATGTATGGTGGCCCCGATGGGAATCAAACCCCTGACCCTATGCTCCTCCAGCCGAGCTAACCGGACCACTAGGATGCTAAGTTTAGAAGAAAAGGCAAAGATGGTTGCTGAACTCTAACCAAAGGCTTATAAGTGTGACCGGATTAACTCTTGGTTGAACCTCTGTGTGTGTGTGTGTGTGCGCGTGCGTGTGTGCATGTCCAAAAAAACATAATCCCTTATATTCGCTAAACACCGAGCAACGATACTAGCACAATTCCTACTACAATTCCTAATTCGGAAGTCGTGCGGTTCAAAATAATAAAAATCGCAAAATCGTAAAAAAATATATGAGTTTAAATTGAACATACTGTGTTTATGTGTACGAATGGGAACAAACTATGGGTCTTGATTTCTGCAAGGGTACAGGTGTGACAAATGACCCTGAATATTTCACTCTCCCTCTCGCTCTCCCCCTCCCTCCCCTCTCTCTCTCTCTGTCTCCCTCCCCCTCTCTTTCTCTCTCCCCCATCCCTTCCGCCCCCTCCCTCTCTCTCTCTCTTTCCCTCTTTCCCTCTTTCCCTCTCTCTCTCCCCCTCCTCCCCCTCTCTCTCTCTCTCTCTCTCTCTCTCTCTCTCTCTCTCTCTCTCTCTCTCTCTCTCTCTCTCTCTCTCTCTCTCTCTCTCTCTCTCTCTCTCTCTCTCTCTCTCTCTCTCTCTCTCTCTCTCTCTCTCTCTCTCTCTCTCTCTCTCTCTCTCTCTCCCCCCCCACTCTCCCTCCCCCTCTCCCTCCCTGCAGTTCTACCGGTGCTTCCTGGTGCTGTTCCACTGCCGGCAGCAGGGCGGCGCAGAGGACGGCGGCCAGTCCTCGGTGCCCTCCAAGACAACGCTGGTGCGCCTCCACCGCCGCGTCCACACCCCGGGCGAGATCCCCCCCGTCCACGGGCGGGACCACGGCGGCCCGGGGGGGGGCGGGGGAGGGCTCGACGCCGTGTACGCGAAGCCGGACTACCAGCTGGCGATCAAGATGCCCGACATCACCTCGTGAGGCCGTTTCCGGCGGGGGGGGGGGGGGGAGGGGGACGGACAGAGACAGGACGCAATCTTCCAGTGCAAACCCGCCACTGGGGACCTCATTGTGGGACACATCGGCGGCTTTTTCGCGGTGCTGAACAAAAATAAGAACAGTATGCCAATGTGTCAACCACCGTAACCGTGACAAGGAGAGTCCGAAGAAAAAAAAGATTGTCCGTCTTTCCGGACCGGACGGTTGGCTGCTACTTGGGGATGGTCAGGTCACCTTGGATGTTTCCGAAGTGTGTTTTTATGTCTTTTCCGTTGAACTCTCGGCCGACATGAAACGGCACTGCACCTTATGATAAGTGGTACACCGTGATGCGGTTTCCCCCAAACCTCATCTCTCTGCCCAAACAAACAAACAAATTGCTCTGGCAGGGCATAACTGCATCCAAAAAGAAAGCAACTTCATGATAATTGCCGTTGTAAAACTGTTGTCAGTGTGGGCGAGTTCTTAATAAAGTACTTAGAGTTTTCTTACATTTCTTCTATTATTTTAAACCTATTTCACTGTATTAGACGACGTGTTGGAAAATAATTTGTAGTATGTCTCAGAGAGAGAGAGAGAGAGAGAGAGAGAGAGAGAGAGAGAGAGAGAGAGAGAGAGAGAGAGCTGGAGTTTGGGTACTCCAGCTCTCGATAGCATTAATAGTAACGTAGCACGTTATAGCGGCTAGTGGCGGCAGTAGTGGTGGTGGTGGTGGTAGCTAATAAAATAACTTTATTTGTTTATTTGTTGTTGGCTGTCAACGCAGACGCAGTGAAAACGAGGCTTGAGTGACTGGGCGGAAGAGGAAAGCTCATCAACGCAACGCTTCGGAAGGATCAATAGACGTACAGGGGCGTACAGGTTCCTCTAACGGCCTTTAGGCCGTTCACGTGGTCGGACTGCAGAGCCACCATTCAACAAAGGCAATACTTTTTTTTGTCAGTATCTCAGTGTTCAGAGTTTATGTCCATTTCATTTATTTTGACTATTTTCAGACAGTTCTGAATATGTTTAGGAATGTTAATGAGTTTTGAGTGTCCAACCACAATGGGCCAAATACAGATAGTTTTTCACTGCTGGTCACAGAAATCTGCCAAAACAGTGGCAGCATTCACGTGGAAGTCAAATCTATACCCTCAAAGCCGGTCATGTGTAAACCCAACAGGCAACGTCACAGACGATCAAAAAGCATCATTTTTTGGATAGGTTTCTGCTTGTCGCACGCGGAGGAACGTACCGATAAAGCCGGAGGAGGGCGGGTTGGGCTGGATGGTCTCCTCGCTGTTGGACTGGATCACGTCCCACAGGCCCCAGAGGAAGGCAGGGTGGAGGATGTAGAAGGGCTGGTCTGGCCGCTTCCGTCGCCGGTCCACGTACGGCGTGAAGAAGTCGAAGTCCGGGTCTTCGTACCACTGATCAGGAAGGGACAGAGGGAGAGAGTTGACGCACAAATGTCAACTGAATGGTACGCAACTTTGAAGCACCCTTCAAAATGAAAGTACCATTTTTTGGGTGCTGATTGGATGTCATTACTCTTAGAAATCTGGGAATAGCATAGAGGTATGCTATTTCCACTGCAAGGTATTTTCTAATCACGTTTACAATTGACAAATAGATAAAAAAATCCATACAAAACACTTGAAGTATAAGTCCATCAAAATCTAAATCTGGAGGATTGAATCATCTTCATTGGTCACATACATGCACACACACACAGTGAAATTTGTTTCTCTGCATTTAACCCATCCTAGTATAAGGAGCAGCGGGCAGCAAATTTATCCACAGCAGCCCGGGGAAGTGTAGTGGGTCTGGTGCCTTGCACAAGGGCACCTCGGCACTGCCCCAGGTGTTTCGGGGGGACTTGAACCGGCGACCTTCTGGTTCCCAAGCCAAGTCCCCAACAGAGTGAGCTACTTCCGCCCCCCCCTACCCAAGCTGGGCGTGTACCTTCCACAGGTCAAGGGAGTAGGGCGCTGGGTCCCACACCACCAGAGTCCCGTCCCGGTACAGGGAGCTGGAGTTGAAGTGAAACATGGGTCTGGCTAGGATCTGGATGGGGGGGAAGAGAAGAAGAAATGAATAAAAAACAAATGTGTCAAAAGTATTGTTTGGGAGATGTGGACCCACACAGATGATGGGTCAGATGTAACAGTGAGTGTCCCACACTGGGCTCGAACTCACGACCGATCCACCACGAGAGGCAGACGCTCTTACTCTTAGCTCAAACTCCACGGGCATCTAGCTTCATGGCGAGAACGTCTTTTAGAGAGGTTGTCATTTCAGCAATGACAAAATGTGATGAAGGATGAAATGTGATGGGGACATGACGTCATTTTGATACATATATACAATGACTCTCTATTATATGTAATTACTCTATTATCAAGAAAATAACATTTCATCATTTTCAGAAAAAAAACATGACATAAGTTTAGTAATCAATGGCATTTGCCGAGTACGTCAACAGAAATTGTAGGTGTGTGAAATACAGATCACTAATACTGATTAATCCTTTTACCCTTGCACCACTGTGAAAGAGCCTACAGCAAAATGTTCAATTGCAATTTTCACCAAAACATATTTTTTTTAAAGCTTACCATGTCCAGTATTTAATGATTTAAAACATGCATTGAAAAATATACGTTGTATTTTTGACTCCCAGGAGCAAAGCCAGCACTATAAGTATCTGTGGCTGCAGATTTGTGCAAATTGACAGACACTACACTCGGAAAGTATACAATATGGACGTATCAGGTCGAAAAATGTTAAAACAAAAGAAAAGTTCCTTACTTACTAACTTTGGATTTACTTACAAAGATCCAAAGGAAAATATAGGGGAGACTCCAGACTCTAATGCTAATGTTGGTGCTGTAAAAATCTTTAAATTCCTCTGAGGATTTATTAGGATTGAAATATAAAAATACATGTCACACTATCGCATCAACATCACAAGAACAACCAAGAGCACCCCCTCCTGGACAGAACAGAAACACCCCCAAACATAAACCACAAACATCACAGGTGCCTCAGTAGCTAGCACAGTACTCGCAACCAGCGAGCCCAGTCACTCCCCAGAACAAAGGGAAGTTGTGACGTTTGTTATTATGATTATGATCATGATTATGATTATTATTTGTGTAATCTTCTTCTTCTTCTTCTTCTTCTTCTTCTTCTTCTTCTTCTTCTTCTTCTTCTTCTTCTTCTTCTTCTTCTTCTTCTTCTTCTTCTTCTTCTTCTTCTTCTTCTTCTTATTATTGTTAAGTATGTGTCTTGCAAAGCTTGTATAACATAGTTGATTGCCTTGGCTATGTGCAATAAATCTGTAGTGAAGTCGAGTGCTCGTATCTGCGTGTGCGGGCAGCGTTCCCTGCCAGCGTTGGCTGCCTTAGCATTATAGTGCTATGTCTCCCTCTAGTGGCAGAGAACAGCAATCTCTTGACAATGTGGACCATGTGAGGCCGACTTCTATAAGGTGTCGTCGCACAGTGGTCACTCCTAACACTCAATTAGGGGTCTGCTGCTTTCATACATGAGATATTTGACAAAACAAACGGAGAAAGAAAGAAAGAAAGAAAGAAAGAAAGAAAGAAAGAAGAAGAAATATAAAAAGTGTCTTATATTCTATTCTCTCACCTGAGAGTTCATGATGCGGATGGTGGTCTTGTTACCCACATCTTTCTCGTAGCCCTCTGTGGGCGCCGCGTTGAAGCGGAGCACTGCATCATGGGAATCTGA
>CM051009.1:21347709-21355209 GCA_027704905.1 Muraenolepis orangiensis
CCTTGTTCAATAAATGGTATGTTTATTAGTATGTTGTCATACAAGATTCAAGATTCAAGATTCAAGATGACTTTATTTATCCCGAGGGAAAGTAAGGTGCAACAGTTGAAACAGGGGGAATAAATGCACACAAAATATACTAATACCTAAAAACTAAATAACAACAACCTAAACTAAACTAAACTAGTATAAACAAAATATAACTAAATGAAATCTAAAATCGAATCGAATCTAAATCGAATCTAAATGAAACAAGATACAAGATACAAGATACAATATATTTTATTGGCCAATTGCAGCAGGTACATTGGAATGCTTACTCCCCATTCCCTCCCGCAGTGTACATCTCCAAAACAATACCATACAAATACAAATAATATACACGATAAAAATGTGTGTCCAGAAAGTCCAGCAAAGTATGTAAGTGTAATGTTAATGATGTAATGTTATGAAAGTGAAAGTGGCAGCACTCCTAGCAGTTCAGTAGGTCACTGCCTGGTACCTGGTAGTCCTTTTACGGATGCTGCAGAACCAGCGACCAGATGGTAGAGGGGGGGAGAAGAGATGGTGGCCCAGGGTGGTTGCAGTCCTTTATGATGGACATGGCCTTCTTCCGACATCTGGTCCTACAGATCTCCTCAATGCATGGAAGTGTTGCCATGTCACTTTTTTTTTTCTAAAGTTAGTGGACCAATCAAATGAATGAGGTACATTTGTAAACGTTAAGTCCGTTTCACTAGCTTAGAGCTAGGCAAGTGAAATGAAAGAGGGACTGTTTAAATGATGAATAGCATGTGATGGTGATCAAGTAACACGTCTACAATTTACCAGGTAAGTCCTCCATTAGGTTTTTTGCCATTAGCTGATGGACTGTAACGTTAACAAAAAAAACAGGCAGCTTGATTGAGCACCGTCCCCCACAGTGTGTGTGTGTGGTGTGTGTGTGTGTGTGGTGTGTGTGTGTGTGTGTGTGTGTGTGTGTGTGTGTGTGTGTGTGTGTGTACAGGGGTGGCAGGTAGAAAACCAAACAGATTAAGACATTTGTGTGTGTTTTGATATCAGCCACCTTCCCTCCCATTGTGTGAACACGAGTTGTTTTACGCAGCAGGAGTCAGCACACAAACAAATTGTTAAGGCGCCATACTATTCTAAATTCATATCTCCTTGACTGTGGGGATGCAGGATAGCTCAGGGGTGGCAGGATAACTCAGTCTGTTCGGACTTGGCTTGGGAACCGGAAGGTTGCCGGTTCAACACCTGGGCACTCCCGAGGTGCCCTTGAGCAAGGCACCAGACCCTTACACTTACGCTTCCTGGGCAGCTGAATATACAATAGCTTCCCACTGCTCCTAATACTAGGATGGGTTAAATGCAGAGACACAAACTTTGCTTTGTGTTTACATGTGTGACAACCCCATCCCTCTCCTACAGGTTAACTCAGGGATATACATGCATATCTCATTTAACCTGTCTGTCATCCACACGTGACACACCCTATTCAGGTGTGTCAGGAGGAAGAGGCACACCGGTGTAAAAGGAGTGGCTTCTCCATTGTTGGCCCCTCTCGCCTCCAAGCTGGTCATAACATTTCATTTTGGTTCATTTGGTTTATTTGTTTCTCAGAGTATGACTTACACGCACCACACACTGACTCATCCATGCACTCACTACATTACTGATATTACTGATCCATTCATTCTTCGGTCTCTGTCGAGGGTACGCTTCCAGACCTTATGATTGTGGAGTTCAGCGTTTAAAGTGGCCTTGAGCCCGGCACGCCTCAAAGAAGACGGTTAGGTTTAAGGTAGTTATATTGGTAGGTAGGGAACCAGGGTTGCTCAAATACAAATATCATTGTGTATGGTTAGGGATTGGCACTCTGTTGCTACTTGTTGGGTAGTAGTGACTAGTGCTTTAAATATGGCTTCCATTGTGAAAGACTTTATACACACACCTTCAATGGAGTTATTGAATCAGTGTACAAAGGAACACCTGCTAAAAATTGCTGAGCACTTTGAGATTGAGGTGACTGATAAACGTTTGAAGGAAGATGTGAAAGTATTGTTGAGAGACACATTAGTGGAAAGGGAGATTTTGTTTGTTGATGTAGATAAACCTGTCATTTCACCTACTGTGACCCCTGAAGCTTTGACCTTTGAACAGCAAAAGGAGTTGTTAATTGTTAGTATGGAACTTGAAAAATTTAAAGTGGAACGTGAAAGAATTAAAGTCCAAATACAATTGGAGATGGAACACATTAAGTTGAAGCAAATAATTGAGGGAAAAATGTCCTCCGGGGTCACTGGTCAGGAGGAAAATACATTTAATGTGGGATCTAACCGGCAACTGCTTCCCCAGTTCACAGAAAAGGATCCAGACCAGTTTTTTTCTTTGTTTGAGCGGGTGGCAAATGCCAAAAAGTGGTCTGATGAGGAGTGCACTTTGTTGTTGCAGTGTCCTCACAGGAAAGGCACAAGAGGCCTATGCTTCTTTGACTGTAGCAGACAGTAAGATCTATGCCACAGTTAAAACTATAGTGTTGCGTGCATATGAGTTGGTCCCCGAAGCATATCGGCAACGTTTTAGGAATTGGGAAAAGAAGAAGCACCAGACTCATGTTGAATTTGTCCGTGATCTGGTTGTTCAGTTTAATCGATGGTGTTCGGCGTCAGAGGTTACAACTTTTCAAGAATTGTCTGATTTAGTAATACTGGAGCAAATAAAAAACGGTGTGCCATATAGTATTGCTACTTACTTAAACAAACGAAAAGTAAAAACTCCGCAGGAAGCAGCAATGTTGGCTGATGAATATAGTTTAATTCATAAACGTACATTTGCCGAAGCAAGTGGTAGTGTGCAGCAGAATAGATTTTCTCCGCGCATGGACAGACGTTTTGGGTCAAATGTGGATTCGGTTTATTCCAGGCCTGATCATAGTTCATGGAAGGATGATAGTTGTCATTACTGCCAGCGCAAAGGGCACTGGAAAAATGAATGTCCTGCACTTAAAGACAAAGCAAGGTTTTCTGGCAGGCCCCAAGTAAAGCCTGCGGCTTTGGCTACCCATGTTTCCTTGGTCCATTTAGCGCTCCAAACGGAGGGACACTCTGTGGTCCATTGTCCTACTCTGAGTGAGTCAAAAAACAGAGGGGATTATGCAGCATTTATTTCAGAGGGTTACGTGTCCATACCTGGGAAGGAGAAAGTGGCAGTTAAAATATTGAGAGATACTGGCGCGCTACATACGTTTGTCTGTGACTCGGTTCTTCCATTCACCTCTGATACAGACACTGGAGATGTCATTTTGATGCAGGGTATGGGTATGAATATTATTCCAGTACCGGTGCAGGGGTTGACATCATTCTGGGGAATGATCTGGCAGGAGATAGAGTTTGGGCAGAGGCGCCACCACCTTATGTGGTCAGCCAGGTTCCGGCACCCCTTACTTCGAAGTCAAAAGATGAAAGAGTAGAGTCTGAACCTGAAAAAGAGTGGTTCCCAGCGTGCGCAGTGACTCGAGCTATGGGTCGGCTGAAGGATGAGTCTGCTCAACAAGTAAAAGCAGAGGGAAAGGCTGTAATAATACCGGTGCCTCTTGAGTCAATATCTCATAGTGACTTGGTTCTGGAAGAAAAATCTGACCTTTCTCTGAAGACTTGTTTTGAGTTGGTGTCTCCTGTGGGGGACATGGAAAATGCAGCTCAAGGTCATTTTGAAAAAAATGGTGTCCTGTTGCGAAAATGGTGTGCACAGGGAGATAACTTTGTGGGTAAACCGATTGTGCAGATTGTGGTGCCTACTAAGTTCAGAGAAACGGTCATGAAAGCGGCGCATAATGATGTAGCTGGTCATATGGGTGTTCAGAAAACTTACACTCGGATCCTGGATCATTTCTTTTGGCCACGTATGAAAACTGAAGTATCTGCATTCATTAAAACTTGCCACACCTGTCAGCTGACGGGAAAGCCCAATCAGTCAATAAGTCCGGCACCACTGTGTCCTATTCCAGCTTTGGACCAGCCTTTTGAGTATTTAGTTATGGATTGTGTAGGTCCGTTGCCGCCCTCAAAGTCTGGTAACCAATATTTGTTAACTTTGATGTGTCAGGCTACCCGCTATCCAGCAGCTTACCCGTTGCGTTCTATTACAGCCAAGTCTGTGGTGAAAGCACTGTCTCAGTTCATTTCGGTATTTGGCATTCCCAAAGTCATACAAACTGATCAAGGTTCCAATTTTCGCTCTCGATTGTTTGCTCAGGTTTTGCAACAGCTTCAGATTAAGCACAACCTGTCATCGGCCTATCATCCTCAAAGTCAAGGTTGTTTAGAACGTTTTCACCAAACCCTTAAGTCCCTTTTGCGTGCTTACTGCACGGAACTTGATCGAGACTGGGAGGAGGGTCTGCCGTGGTTGTTACTGGCTGCGAGGGAGGTAGTACCGGGTTTAGTCAAAATTATTTAGTTTTTGGGCACTCGGTACGTGGACCATTGGCTGTGTTGAAAAATATTGACCAACAGTCTGAGCCACCTCAGAACTTGATGGAATATGTGGATGGTTTTAGGCACAGACTCTATGTGGCGGGGCAAATGGCAAAACGAAAGTTGAAAAAATCACAAAATAAAATGAAATCTGTTTGACCGTAAAGCAAAACAACGGCAGTTTAGTCCTGGAGATCAGGTCATGTTTCATAGGCCAGTGGTGGGCTCACCATTTCAGGCACGTTTTGCTGGTCCATGCACGGTTAAGCAGCAGATCTCTGAAAATGATTACTTGATCTCAATGCCTAAAGGTAAATCTAGATTGTGTCATATAAATATGCTGAAAGCATATTATGAACGTGTATCTTCCCCTGTCTCCACTCAGGTCCCGTGCGTAAAATCGGCGCTGTGCGCAAACACAACAGTGTTTTCAGCAGAGGCAGTGACTGGGGAGGGGGAATGGACAAAAGAGGAGGCTTTAGCGTTGATTTGGGGATTGCCACATTTTGATGTGTATGTTTGTTCTGGGACACCTTTGGTGGTATACACAGATCACAATCCCCTCACCTTTTTGCGCTCTTTCCAAAACCCCAAATCAGCGCTTGATGAGATGGGCATTTATTTTTACAGCCATATCATTTGGATGTTCGCCATATTAGAGGCACTGAAAACGTGATTGCTGACGCTCTCTCTCGCGCCTTCTAGGTTTAATGTGGATACTTAATTGTTGTGTTGTTTATTTGTGCTTCTGCTGTCCCTCTGTCCTTCTCTTAAAATGCTCCTAGGGTTCAAGGTTGCGGAGGAGTGGAGTGCTGTAGGGATGGTGGAACGTAGATTTGGATGTACAGCAAGTAAATGGTTAAAATCGGAAGGTGCTGGAGGGATGGTGTTGTAGGGAACAGTTAAATTGTTAAATGCTTGATATTGTTTTGTTATTAGTATAAAGTGTGCGGTTTGGCGGAGTACCACGGTGGTCTCCGCTCTTATGGGGGGGGGGGGGGGGTGTGACAACCCCATCCCTCTCCTACAGGTTAACTCAGGGATATACCTGAATATCTCATTTAACCTGTCTGTCATCCACAGCCTGTCAATCAGACACACCCTATTCAGGTGTGTCAGGAGGAAGAGGCACACCGGTGTAAAAGGACTGGCTTCTCCATTGTTGTCTCTCTCTCTCCTCCAAGCTGGTCATGACATTTTGTTTTGTTTCATTTGGTTTATTTGTTTCTCTTATTATCACTTACACGCACCACACACTGACTCATCCATGCACTCACTGCATTACTGATATTACTGATCCATTCATTCTTTAATTCCCTTGGTTTGTAAATAGTTTAATAGCATAATTAAATTACTTTTCTTTAAAAATCCTCAAGTACTTGTGTGGTCTCCCTTGTTTTGTCTGTACCTTGAGTTTGGTTCATGACACATGTATGTGACGGTTCCACGTGAACGGCAGCCCTGCCGAAGCCAGCGCCGCCTGAGGAGACCAGCCTGCTGAACATCTCGGAGGCGGATGTGCGCCACACCTTCAAGCGGTTGAACATCCGTAAGGCGGCAGGCCCCGACGACATCCCGGGCCGCGTCCTCAGAGCATGCGCAGACCAGTTGGCAGGAGTCTTTGCAGACATCTTCAACCTCTCCCTGTCCCAGGCTGTTGTTCCCACGGTCTTCAAGATGTCCACCATCGTGCCTGTCCCTAAACAACCCAAGGTAACATGCCTGAATGACTATAGACCTGTAGCCCTCACCTCGATTGTCAGCAAATGCTTCGAGAGGTTGGTCAAGGACTTTATTTGCTCCGTGTTACCTGCCACGCTGGACCCATGGCAATTTGCATATCGTCAAAATAGATCCACAGACGACGCAATTGCCATGGCCCTCCACACTGCCCTTTCCCACCTGTAGGGAAATAACTATTATGTGCGAATGCTGTTTGTGGACTACAGCTCAGCATTCAACACGATAGTTCCTGCCAAGCTCGACACCAAGCTTAGAGGTCTAGGCGTGCCCCCATCCACGTGCAGCTGGATACTGGACAGCCGCCAGGTAGTGAGGATGGGCAGCACCACCTCAGACCCACTGACCATCAACACGGGAGCCCCCCAGGGATGCATGCTGAGCCCTCTCCTCTACTCCCTCTACACCCACGACTGCATGGCTATGCACAGCTCCAACGTCATCATCAAGTGATGGGCCTGATCGCCGGCGACGACGAGACAGCCTACAGGGAGGAGGTTGGATCGCTGGAGCTGTGGTGCCAGGAGAACAGCCTCGCCCTCAATGCCAAGAAGACCAAGGAGCTGATCATGGACTACAGGAAGCAGAGAGGAGAGCACGGCCCTATCTCCATCAACGGTGTTGCAGTAGAGAGGGTCAGCAGCTTCAAGTTCCTTGGCGTGCATATCTCCGAGGACCTCACATGGTCCACGCACACCACACACGTGGTGAAAAGGGCCCAACAACGCCTGTATTTCCTCAGCCGTCTGAAGAAATTCAGCATGGGCCCCCGCATCCTGAGAACATTCTACACCGGCACAATTGAGAGTGTTCTTACAGGGTGTATCACCGCCTGGTACGGGAACTGCACCGCACTCGAGCGCAGTGGTGCGGACGGCCCAGTATATGGTTGGAGGTGAGCTCCCCTCCCTCCTGGATATATACAACCAGCGGTGCGTGGCCAAGGCCAAACGCATCATAAAAGACATTGCCCACCCCAGCCAAAAGAGCAATATGTATATATAAATCAATGTAACTAAATATACATTGTTATATGCTATACACCCTTGTTCAGCAGCCTGATGGCCTGACTGTAGAAGCTATCTCGGAGTCTATTTGTACGGCACTACCTTGGCCACGCACCGCTGGTTGTATATATCCAGGATGGAGGAGAGCTCACCTCCAACGATATACTGGGCCGTCCGCACCACCCTTTGAAGCGCTCTGCGCTCGAGTGCGGTGTAGTTCCCGTACCAGGCGGTGATACACCCTGTAAGAACACTCTCGATGGTGCCGGTATAGA
>CM051009.1:21360209-21367709 GCA_027704905.1 Muraenolepis orangiensis
AGTTTGATTTATGACACTGTTAAAGCTGCCATTATGAGGGTATATGAACTGGTGCCTGAAGCCTACAGACAGAAGTTTAGGTTACACAAGAAAACTCAGAATCAAACATATGTGGAGTTCGCTAGGGAAAAGGGAACACTGTTTGATAAATGGGTTAAAACATGTAATGCTACGGAGTACAATTCTCTAAGGGAGTTAATTATGATGGAGGAATTCAAAAAGTGTTTGCCTGATCGCATTGTGGTGTATGTTAACGAACAAAAAGTAAAATCACTCTCTGCCGCTGCGGTGTTAGCAGATGAGTATGTTCTGACTCACAAAGCGGTGTTTTGTTCTGTGTCTACTGACGAGCCCCGTGGTGCGTCAGTTTCGCCATTGACGCGTCCCAGGCAAACGGCTAATGTTAACAGAGAGGAGAGAGAATGTTTTTACTGTCGCAGACCTGGGCATGTCATCGCCAACTGTTTGATGCTGAAAAACAAAGAGCCGCTGCAAAATCTGCTCCAGCCGAAAGGCATTGGCTTGATTACAGCCGAGTCAGTCACGTTACGTAATCCTGATTCGGATGACAGTGAGATAGATCCGGGCTTCAAGCCCTTTGTTTTTGACGGGTTAATTTCTTTATCTGGTGAGTCGGCCGATCAGAAACCCGTGCGTATTTTGCGAGACACTGGAGGGTCCCAGTCTGTGATTGTTGCCTCAGCGTTGCCGTTCTCCGATCAGTCGGCCTGTGGCTACGGTTCAATATTACGTGGCATTGAGATGGGTTATATCCCACGGCCCGTACACAACGTACATGTGCAATCAAAATTAGTTACTGGGTTCTTCCCAGTCGCGGTGTGTCCCGCATTACCAATAAAAGGTATCGTATTTCTAATGGGAAATGATATTGCGGGTGGTAAGGTGACTCCAGCTCTGGAGATATTGGATTCTCCTCAACCCGAGAGCGACTGGGGTAACCTGGTGTACGTCGTGAACTACCCCAAAGACAGCAAAGGGAAGATGGATGAAATGGACGCCGCCTCCGCTGTTAAAATCAGGAGGGGCTCCCAGAAGACGTCGGATCTCATTGTTCTGGGGCTTCCATGGAAAACCTCAGAACAGGACCTGAAGGACTACTTTGCCACTTTTGGGGAGGTCATCATGGTGCAGGTCAAGAGGGATGCCAAGACTGGCAAGTCCAAAGGCTTTGGGTTTGTCCGATTCACAGAGTACGAGACTCAGACCAAAGTGGTTTCTCAGAGACACATGATTGACGGGAGGTGGTGTGACTGCAAACTTCCCAACTCTAAGGCCGGTCCTGATGAGCCCATGCGCTGCCGCAAGATCTTTGTGGGCCGCTGTACTGAAGACATGACCACTGACGAGCTGAGGCAGTTCTTCATGCAGTACGGCGAGGTCACAGACGTCTTTATTCCCAAACCCTTCCGAGCATTCGCCTTCGTCACCTTTGCCGATGACCAGGTGGCCCAGGCCCTGTGTGGCGAGGACCTGATCATCATGGGTGTCAGGGTGCACATCTCCAACGCCGAGCCTAAACACAATAGTAGGCAAATGATGGAGCGAGGGCGGTTTGGGGCTGGTGGGTTTGGTCAAGGATACGGCGCTAGTCGCGGCGGGATGGGGAGCAATAGCAGTGGGGGCAGGTGCAGTCCTGTTGCAGGAGGATGATGAGGGGGTTGATCATCCAGTTTGTTTTTCTCGTAAGTTCAGCAAGCACCAGCTCAGAGATTCTACAATCGAGAAAGAGACCCTTGCTTTGTTATTAGCTCTGCAGCAGTTCGAGGTTTAGGTTGGGTCTAGCCTTTGCCAGTTGCCGTGTTTACTGATCACGATCTCGTCGTATTCCTATCTCACATGTACAATCGCATTCAGCGTCTCATGCGATGGGCTCTGATCGTGCAAGATTACAACCTAGACATCCGTCATAGGAAGGGCTCAGACAATGTGTTGGCATATGCTGGGTCTAGGGGTTAGTGATGTTTGTGTGTGCTATTAGGTAGGTTTGCTGGTAGGCTTGGTTAACAAAACCATAGGTTTGTGTCTTAAGGGAGGGGGTGTTACGGCTGCGGGTTCTGTGTGTGTGTGTTATGTATATGAGCTGTGCCGTTGCCCAGACGTCATTGGATGCCGGCGTCCTGTCCCTCCCCCGGTAGGCGGGACCGAAGATCCGAAGGTCTGGATTGGAGGATGTCAGGCTCGACTCTCCAATCTCCGCGCCGCCTGTCCGGCGACAGCTGTTAAGACCGTGTGCATCGTGTTAGTCGGGAGAGGTCTGAATCTGTGTCAGACGTCTCAATAACTCCTCCGAGATACTAACGAACGTATTGTTAGCAGGTGTGTTGATGTGTGTGATCTTGACGACTGTTGTGTTGGGGAGCCCCGTGCGCCGTGGTTGCCTTGCTTCCCCGGCGGTGTCTTGTAGCCGCATATTCTTTTGTTAGCCCTGTTCGTTTTCCCCTGGTAGAAGGGAGGTTTCGTTTGTGTGTTTGTTTGTTTGGTTTGGGCAACTTATAATACCACTCTTATGTAAGGAGTTCCATCGGTTCCTTTGGTGTTCCTGTAACGTGCTGCCTTAGTGGCTTTTGTTTTGATTGTGGCTGTTTTTGCCAACGTTATTGTATGTTCATTTATTAAAACAACTTCTTATTTACCAAGTACAACTGGTTAAATGTTCTTTCCCACTCTCCCCGAGCTGGGACGTAACACACACACACACACACACACACACACCCACAAACACAGGTACAAACACACACACACACACACACACACATACACACACACAAAGTTTTCTGAATCTGAATCTGAAACACAGGTACAAACACACACACATACACATACACATATACACACACACACACACACACACACACACACACACACACACACACACACACACACACACCTCACACAAGGCCACCACACCGCTCCTTCGGACCCGTACATCCATGACCGAACGGCAAGGAAGGATCCGTCCCACGGGCTCATCAGTGCTGAAACTGACCCATGGGTGAGACATTTTCCGCTCAGCACACTGCATACTAAAAGTAGTCTCCATTGAAGTGGAAGTGTCACGCTTGCAATTTCCTAGAGTACTGCTTCGTCCCAAAACATCGTGGTGTGTAACATCGACGCGGTTTCCTGCGAAAATCTGCAGAATAGTCGGGAGCGTTTGCGGGATTCCACGTCAATTGTCCAACTTCAGGCATCTGGTCATTTGTTCACAATATACAGTGTGTATATGTACTGGACAATAAAGACACACGTGTAGCATTGTGTTCGATTTTGACTGTTCAAATCCAATCGAGTGCCAGATCAAATCAAATCAATCAGATCCTCCCGCCTGTTTGTGAAGGCTTGGCGGAAGCGGCTAACATGTAGTTCCTCTAACGGCCTTTAGGCCGTTCACGTGGTCGGACTGCAGAGCCACCATTCAACAAAGGCAATACTTTTTTTTGTCAGTATCTCAGTGTTCAGAGTTTATGTCCATTTCATTTATTTTGACTATTTTCAGACAGTTCTGAATATGTTTAGGAATGTTAATGAGTTTGAGTGTCCAACCACAATGGGCCAAATACAGATAGTTTTTCACTGCTGGTCACAGAAATCTGCCAAAACAGTGGCAGCATTCACGTGGAAGTCAAATCTATACCCTCAAAACCGGTCATGTGTAAACCCAACAGGCCACGTCACAGACGATCAAAAAGCATCATTTTTTTGATAGGTTTCTGCTTGTCGCACGCGGAGGAACGTACCGATAAAGCCGGAGGAGGGCGGGTTGGGCTGGATGGTCTCCTCGCTGTTGGACTGGATCACGTCCCACAGGCCCCAGAGGAAGGCAGGGTGGAGGATGTAGAAGGGCTGGTCTGGCCGCTTCCGTCGCCGGTCCACGTACGGCGTGAAGAAGTCGAAGTCCGGGTCTTCGTACCACTGATCAGGAAGGGACAGAGGGAGAGAGTTGACGCACAAATGTCAACTGAATGGTACGCAACTTTGAAGCACCCTTCAAAATGAAAGTACCATTTTTTGGGTGCTGATTGGATGTCATTACTCTTAGAAATCTGGGAATAGCATAGAGGTATGCTATTTCCACTGCAAGGTATTTTCTAATCACGTTTACAATTGACAAATAGATAAAAAAATCCATACAAAACACTTGAAGTATAAGTCCATCAAAATCTAAATCTGGAGGATTGAATCATCTTCATTGGTCACATACATGCACACACACACAGTGAAATTTGTTTCTCTGCATTTAACCCATCCTAGTATAAGGAGCAGCGGGCAGCAAATTTATCCACAGCAGCCCGGGGAAGAAGTGTAGTGGGTCTGGTGCCTTGCACAAGGGCACCTCGGCACTGCCCCAGGTGTTTCGGGGGGACTTGAACCGGCGACCTTCTGGTTCCCAAGCCAAGTCCCCAACAGAGTGAGCTACTTCCGCCCCCCCCCTACCCAAGCTGAGCGTGTACCTTCCACAGGTCAAGGGAGTAGGGCGCTGGGTCCCACACCACCAGAGTCCCGTCCCGGTACAGGGAGCTGGAGTTGAAGTGAAACATGGGTCTGGCTAGGATCTGGATGGGGGGGAAGAGAAGAAGAAATGAATAAAAAACAAATGTGTCAAAAGTATTGTTTGGGAGATGTGGACCCACACAGATGATGGGTCAGATGTAACAGTGAGTGTCCCACACTGGGCTCGAACTCACGACCGATCCACCACGAGAGGCAGACGCTCTTACTCTTAGCTCAAACTCCACGGGCATCTAGCTTCATGGCGAGAACGTCTTTTAGAGAGGTTGTCATTTCAGCAATGACAAAATGTGATGAAGGATGAAATGTGATGGGGACATGACGTCATTTTGATACATATATACAATGACTCTCTATTATATGTAATTACTCTATTATCAAGAAAATAACATTTCATCATTTTCAGAAAAAAAACATGACATAAATTTAGTAATCAATGGCATTTGCCGAGTACGTCAACAGAAATTGTAGGTGTGTGAAATACAGATCACTAATACTGATTAATCCTTTTACCCTTGCACCACTGTGAAAGAGCCTACAGCAAAATGTTCAATTGCAATTTTCACCAAAACATATTTTTTTAAAGCTTACCATGTCCAGTATTTAATGATTTAAAACATGTATTGAAAAATATGTATAAATATCTGTGGCTGCAGATTTGTGCAAATTGACAGACACTACACTCGGAAAGTATACAATATGGACGTATCAGGTCGAAAAATGTTAAAACAAAAGAAAAGTTCCTTACTTACTAACTTTGGATTTACTTACAAAGATCCAAAGGAAAATATAGGGGAGACTCCAGACTCTAATGCTAATGTTGGTGCTGTAAAAATCTTTAAATTCCTCTGAGGATTTATTAGGATTGAAATATAAAAATACATGTCACACTATCGCATCAACATCACAAGAACAACCAAGAGCACCCCCTCCTGGACAGAACAGAAACACCCCCAAACATAAACCACAAACATCCCAGGTGCCTCAGTAGCTAGCACAGTACTCGCAACCAGCGAGCCCAGTCACTCCCCAGAACAAAGGGAAGTTGTGACGTTTGTTATTATGATTATGATCATGATTATGATTATTATTTGTGTAATCTTCTTCTTCTTCTTCTTCTTCTTCTTCTTCTTCTTCTTCTTCTTCTTCTTCTTCTTCTTCTTCTTCTTCTTCTTCTTCTTCATCTTCTTCTTCTTCTTCTTCTTATTGTTAAGTATGTGTCTTGCAAAGCTTGTATAACATAGTTGATTGCCTTGGCTATGTGCAATAAATCTGTAGTGAAGTCGAGTGCTCGTATCTGCGTGTGCGGGCAGCGTTCCCTGCCAGCGTTGGCTGCCTTAGCATTATAGTGCTATGTCTCCCTCTAGTGGCAGAGAACAGCAATCTCTTGACAATGTGGACCATGTGAGGCCGACTTCTATAAGGTGTCGTCGCACAGTGGTCACTCCTAACACTCAATTAGGGGTCTGCTGCTTTCATACATGAGATATTTGACAAAACAAACTGAGAAAGAAAGAAAGAAAGAAAGAAAGAAAGAAAGAAGAAGAAATATAAAAAGTGTCTTATATTCTATTCTCTCACCTGAGAGTTCATGATGCGGATGGTGGTCTTGTTACCCACATCTTTCTCGTAGCCCTCTGTGGGCGCCGCGTTGAAGCGGAGCACTGCATCATGGGAATCTGAGTGCCGAAGATAAAATTGGCTGAGCTTGTGAGTTAGCACTCTCTCTCTCTTTAATTGAAGGTAGTTAATTTATTTAATTTATTTAATTTATTTAATTTATTTAATTTATTTAATTTATTTTATTCATTTTATTCATTTTATTCATTTTATTTATTTTATTTATTTTATTTATTTTATTTATTTTATTTATTTTATTGATTTTATTGATTTTATTGATTTTATTTATTGATTTTTTAAAACCATAGTAACCTTCACCTATAGGTGAAGCTACTGATGTGCTTCCTACATTTATGAGAAAATTATATTTATTGGGTTTTTCAGAATTAACACAACAGTTAAAACAAACAAACATACATACAGTTAAAACAAACTTCCTACATTTATGGCATTTTTTGGGTCATTTTTAAAAATAAATTGTTGTTTCAAGTCATATGCAGTATTGAATGCCTTTGCTGATGTTGAAATGACCAAAGCTCACATTGTGGGACTATTTACCTACGTCCTTATCTTAAACCATCATAAACCGGTACAGTAAGTCTGCAAACTATCAAACTATCAAATAAATGTCCAAATGTGAATTTTCATCAAAAGGCTGAACCTACCTCTGCTTACCACTAGATTACCACAAATCTACAACTACAATGCTCTCTAAATGGACACAAAAACTGATCATTTCCTAATATGTAAGCTATTGGAATGTATAACGCTAAAGTTTAATATCTTTGGTTAAAGCCCCATATCTACAAAGCACTTTATAGAAATTATAGAAATATTGTATCATTGTGTCAATGATACAATAATCCTACAAGTTATATTCTGTCTGTTAGCTGTGCACACACACACTTGCAAACACACGTACACGCACACACACCTGCACACACACACTCACTCACACACACACACACACACACGCACACACACACACACACACACACACACACACACACACACACACACACACAGAAAAAGTAGGTATTTGTACCAAAGAAGAAAAAAATTTTAGTTCCTCTACCTACTCAGAGAATATCTCACACACCAAAAAAAGTTTCCTCAGTGTTCAAAAAGACAAATGAAAGGAAATCGAACTCTACTACAGGCCTACCGATCTCCGCCCCAGGGAGGAGTTCAGCATGGCGCCCGCCGACATGACCACCGCGCACGTCTCGATCTCGGACCCCGGCGCCATGGGCCCCAGGGGTTCCCCCGGCACCACCCCGGACCAGCCCATCCCGGCGAAGGGCTGCTGGCTGCCGTCCAGCGTCCGCAGGGACGCCCGGCGCTGCAGCT
>CM051009.1:21373714-21383714 GCA_027704905.1 Muraenolepis orangiensis
ATCCAAGTAGGGTTAGTAGAGTTTGGGGTTTTTAGGTTCAGGGATAGGGTTAATTTTTTGAGTTTGGATTTTGGTTCTAGGGTTTGTTTCATGGGTTAGGGTTATACTTCATTCTGAGGTTAGGGTTTCCTTTAAGGCTTATTCAAGGCTTGTTCATTTTTGGAATATCATCTGAGATTTGTGGAGTATCTGGGTTAGGGTCAGTTAAGGGTTTTGTTCTATGGTTTATTACTGTGCTTAGGGTTAGTTTTTTGGTTCTAGGGCTTCATTCTGAGGCCTCATTTATTAAATATCCTCTGAGATTCATTGCATATCGCCTACTTGGTATTGTTTCATGCCGTGGGATGCATGTTGGGCCAAAGCCACCAAACATGTCTGTCCGCTCTCTAACTCACTGCCCTTACCCTGACCCCTAGGTCACCCACACATGACATCAGGCAACAACACTCAGGTGAAAACTGACCTTTCAAGAAACACTACCCGGATCCTTCCACCTAGCGCGTCCTCTCATCACTTTTTACTAGCGTACTAGCGTCTTACTCGATTGTTTACTTACTGCACTTGCACTTTATTAGCCACATAAAGGCCATTACAAATTCAGTCTACTATCACTAACATACATAGGGGGGGAGGGGGAACGGAAATGTGTGGATCGGCCACACTGGGGCCACTCCTGGGACTGCAATGTGGAACCAGATTCAGAAAGGGAAGTTCCAATTATCTGGCCTTTTATTGTTGTGTGTGTGTGTGTGTGTGGTGATGGTCCTGGCTGCATGTCTATGATGAAAGTCAACTGGTCCTGCAGTGTAATTAAAGATTGGAATGCCGACTGAGAGACTTGAGTAAATTCAAGATTCAAGCCAAGATTTTTCATAATGCCAGTTCTAACACGTTTATTGGAATGTTTACTCCCCATGAGTCATTTACAATAAGTAAAAATACAAAGTACAAAAATAAAATAAAAAGTGCTGAAAAGCAATAGTAGCCTTTTGAACAGTTGCGCGGGAATATACACTATATTAATGCATAACCCATATGTTATGATATCATGATTTACTTTTTTCCACGCAGTTGTTGTGCTATCGGCTGCACTAACCGACGAAGAGACAAGCCTGGGTTGTGTTTCTTTAGAAACCCGTCCGAGACAGATAACCCAGAGAGAAGATTGTGGACGTGTGTAGTTTAATGCACCCTTGCAAATAATTTAAACCATCAAAGTACACATGTAGCTACATGTATGTATGTACAATTGTATATGGAATTTTTTTTACCGATTTATTTGCTTTGTTTTAAGTAGTTAGCAGTTTAGTTTCTAGTTTTTTAAATAATGTTTGTCTTTCAATTGTTGTTTGTGAGAGTATCGTGACACCCACAATAATCCACACCAGCAATTATAGCCGTTCTCATCTGGCTTATTCACAAGCTTATTTTTTTACCATTTCTTGTCCCCCAGGGGTTTTGAAAGTCTGCGACGTGGACCTCCCTTCAGAGAACTCTGATATACACACGCCCATAACCCATAACCCGCCTACCGAAGAAGATGAATCAATATGGGTCAATATGATATATTTGAATAAACAGTAAAATCAACACAAAGACTGAATCCATTCCCAATAATTGTATTTATTACTTTACTTATTATTATTTATATATATATAAGAGTCATTGTAAATACGTTTACATAGTAAGGGAGGAACCAGCCCTAAGCCAGCCCCAGAGTTTAATCAGTGTGACTTGGATAGTTTATATTTCATGAATAAAATGAAACCCTGTTTTTTTGCGATTGTACCGCATAATTGAATGTCACATTTTTTTTGTATTATTATAATTTTTTATATTGTATATACATATATATACATATATATATATATATACACATATATATACATATATATATATATACATATACATATATATATATATACACATATATATACATATATATATACATATATATATACATATACATATACATACAGTATGTATTTATTGTGACACACTCGGGGGGTTTGGAGTGTGCACATGACGGAAAATAATTGAATCAATGTCCACAGCAGAAAGAGAAAACCTAACTTTTTATTCTCTCGTTTTGGGGAAGGGGTAGAGGGGTAGGGGTTAGTCCGCCAGCCAGCACCACTCCACTGTCCCAGGGAATCACTGCGGCGTAGGGCAGTCTGATTGGCAGGGGGGATTCGCACTCAGCAGGGTCCTCCTCCCAGCACTCAGAGCCTGGTAGGGTACTCCGTTGGGCAAAGGGACCCGCACACAGCAGGGTCTTCCTCCCAGCACCAAGAGTCCGATGGGCAGAGGGATCCGCACACAGCAGGGTCCTCCTTCCAGCACTCAGAGCCTGGTAGGGTAGTCCGATGGGCAGAGGGATCCACACACAGCAGGGTCGTCCTCCCAGCACTCAGAGCCTGGTAGGGTAGTCCGATGGGCAGAGGGATCCACACACAGCAGGGTCCTCCTTCCAGCACTAGGAGTCCGATGTAAGAGTCCGATGGGAAGGTCGATCCGCATACAGCAGGGTCCTCCTCCCAGCACTCAGATGTGGGTACCGATACCAGAAAACAGCCATAACAAACTTAATGATTTTGGTAATCACAGTTCAATTGAATTTTTTATGTATTTTTGTTAGGGGGGCGATCATAGGTCACGGGGTCGCCGCCGCAGTCCACGGTGCTGAAGCCCGGCAGGGTGACCCTTGACCCTTGGTGGAGGTCGTCGGGGGTCGTCGAGGCGCTCATCCTCTGCACCAGCAGCTTCTCGTAGAGCAGCGGGTGGTAGGCGCCCAGCGTGCAGGCGGCATTGATGTGCGGCTCGAAGTAGTGGCACAGGTCCGTCTGCCGTGACGACGGGATGTACTCGTACACGTGCACCTGCCGGCACAGGGCCAGCATCACCGCGATGCCTGCAAAACCAAAAACACATTACTGGACCTCCACATACATTGTGTATATACGTATATATATATATATATATATATATATATATATATATATATATATATATATATATATGTATTTATATCCTGTGGAGGTTGGCAGTATTTCAGTCTGTTAGGCCATGGCTTGGGAACTGGAACTGGAAGTCCCCGGGCAAACACCCGGGCAGTGCTGAGGTGCCCTTGAGCAAGGCACCAGACCGGCTGTATATATTCCTACAGTATATATATATTTCTATTTCTACAGTATACATATCTATATGTATATATATAGATATATATATATATATATATAAATATACACTTTATATATATACTGTATATGTTGTATAGTTAGTAATGTGTAGCGTTTGCGCATCGTCTATGAAGCCTCAGTCACACATTCCCGATTTAGGCTCCCGTTTGAGATCAGCACTATGGCACGAAAAGTGAAAAAGTCGGATTACTTTCCTCAATGATCTGGAATGTCCTATCATTGTCTGAACGCGGTCGTATACGTTTATAACAGAGTCCTACGGATCGGGAAAGGTCTGAAAGGTCAGCCAAGCACTCCAGACAGTTTAGTGCGTCCCGTAACAGTCGGGAAAATATTTTGTCTAGTCGGATTACAATCGTGACTATGTTGTGACAGTTTCTGCTGTATTGGATCAAAATCTGAACAATGTCATGTGTTGTCTGGACGGTGTCCTGTGGATCGGGATCGCTGTTGTGATGAACGGTCATGATTTTGAGAAATGTTTCATTGTAGTTTCTTGCCGATTGAGTCCAGATTGCGTCCAGATCTTGCCGAATGTCTAACGGATGTCTTCCGTCAGTGTCGGTTCACTGTCCGGTCACTGTCTGATCTCTGGTGGATCGCATTCAGGAGAATCAGGACGCTTCCTGAACAATATCTGATTGTTGTCGTGATTAAATAAATGTTTTCACAAATTTGTGAATTTCCCGAATCACAGGATCTCTATCAGACTTTTGAAAAATGTTATGATCCGGGAATGGTCCTATCAAGGACAGCAGTAAAAATCAGGAATGTGTGACTGAGGCTTAAACTATTTTACACTTTGTTTTGATTGATTTCAGTGATTTGTCCCAATTCACAATTTGGTTAGCTTGGTTGAGCTGGTCTAGCTCGGATAGTAGGCCCCGATGGGAATCAAACCCCTGACCCTATGCTCCTCCAGCCGAGCTAACCGGACCACTAGGATGCTAAGTTTAGAAGAAAAGGCAAAGACGGTTGCTGAACTCTCTCTCTCTCTCCTTCTCTCTCTCTCTCTCTCTCTCTCTCTCTCTCTCTCTCTCTCTCTCTCTCTCTCTCTCTCTCTCTCTCTCTCTCTCTCTCTCTCTCTCTCTCTCTCTCTCTCTCTCTCCCCCCCCCACTCTCCCTCCCCCTCTCCCTCCCTGCAGTTCTACCGGTGCTTCCTGGTGCTGTTCCACTGCCGGCAGCAGGGCGGCGCAGAGGACGGCGGCCAGTCCTCGGTGCCCTCCAAGACAACGCTGGTGCGCCTCCACCGCCGCGTCCACACCCCGGGCGAGATCCCCCCCGTCCACGGGCGGGACCACGGCGGCCCGGGGGGGGGCGGGGGAGGGCTCGACGCCGTGTAGGCGAAGCCGGACTACCAGCTGGCGATCAAGATGCCCGACATCACCTCGTGAGGCCGTTTCCGGGGGGGGGGGGGGGGGGAGGGGGACGGACAGAGACAGGATGCAATCTTCCAGTGCAAACCCGCCACTGGGGACCTCATTGTGGGACACATCGGCGGCTTTTTCGCGGTGCCGAACAAAAATAAGAACAGTATGCCAATGTGTCAACCACCGTAACCGTGACAAGGAGAGTCCGAAGAAAAAAAAGATTGTCCGTCTTTCCGGACCGGACGGTTGGCTGCTACTTGGGGATGGTCAGGTCACCTTGGATGTTTCCGAAGTGTGTTTTTTTTGTCTTTTCCATTGAACTCTCGGCCGACATGAAACGGCACTGCACCTTATGATAAGTGCTACACCGTGATGCGGTTTCCCCCACACCTCATCTCTCTGCCCAAAGCAAACAAACAAATTGCTCTGGCAGGGCATAACTGCATCCAAAAAGAAAGCAACTTCATGATAATTGCCGTTGTAAAACTGTTGTCAGTGTGGGCGAGTTCTTAATAAAGCACTTAGAGTTTTCTTACATTTCTTCTATTATTTTAAACCTATTTCACTGTATTAGACGACGTGTTGGAAAATAATTTGTAGTATGTCTCAGAGAGAGAGAGAGAGAGAGAGAGAGAGAGAGAGAGAGAGAGAGAGAGAGAGAGAGAGAGAGAGAGAGAGAGAGAGAGAGAGAGAGAGAGAGAGAGAGAGAGCAGAGAGAGAGAGAGAGAGAGAGAGAGAGAGAGAGAGACAGCTGGAGTTTGGGTACTCCAGCTCTCGATAGCATTAATAGTAACGTAGCACGTTATAGCGGCTAGTGGCGGCAGTAGTGGTGGTGGTGGTGGTAGCTAATAAAATAACTTTATTTGTTTATTTGTTGTTGGCTGTCAACGCAGAGGCAGTGAAAACGAGGCTTGAGTGACTGGGCGGAAGAGGAAAGCTCATCAACGCAACGCTTCGGAAGGATCAATAGACGTACAGGGGCGCCGTACAGGGCTGTCTAAAAGGTCAGCGTTTCAAGTCTCGGCCCGGCCCGGTCGTGACTGAGGATAACACACACACAAACACACACACATACACATATACACACACACAAACACACACACATACACATATACACACACACACACACACACACACACACACACACACACACACACACACACACACACACACACACACACACACACACACACACACACAAGGCCATCACACCGCTCCTTCGGACCCGTACATCCATGACCGAACGGCAAGGAAGGATTCGTCCCACGGGCTCATCAGTGCTGAAACTGACCCATGGGTGAGACATTTTCCGCTCAGCACACTGCATACGAAAAGTAGTCTCCATTGAAGTGGAAGTGTCACGCTTGCAATTTCCTAGAGTACTGCTTCGTCCCAAAACATCGTGGTGTGTGGTGTAACATCGACGCGCTTTCCTGCGAAAATCTGCAGAATAGTCGGGAGCGTTTGCGGGATTCCACGTCAATTGTCCAACTTCAGGCATCTGGTCATTTGTTCACAATATACAGTGTGTATATGTACTGGACAATAAAGACACACGTGTAGCATTGTGTTCGATTTTTACTGTTCAAATCCAATCGAGTGCCAGATCAAATCAAATCAATCAGATCCTCCCACCTGTTTGTGAAGGCTTGGCGGAAGCGGCTAACATGTAGTTCCTCTAACGGCCTTTAGGCCGTTCACGTGGTCGGACTGCAGAGCCACCATTCAACAAAGGCAATACATTTTTTTGTCAGTATCTCAGTGTTCAGAGTTTATGTCCATTTCATTTATTTTGACTATTTTCAGACAGTTCTGAATATGTTTAGGAATGTTAATGAGTTTTGAGTGTCCAACCACAATGGGCCAAATACAGATAGTTTTTCACTGCTGGTCACAGAAATCTGCCAAAACAGTGGCAGCATTCACGTGGAAGTCAAATCTATACCCTCAAAGCCGGTCATGTGTAAACCCAACAGGCAACGTCACAGACGATCAAAAAGCATCATTTTTTGGATAGGTTTCTGCTTGTCGCACGCGGAGGAACGTACCGATAAAGCCGGAGGAGGGCGGGTTGGGCTGGATGGTCTCCTCGCTGTTGGACTGGATCACGTCCCACAGGCCCCAGAGGAAGGCAGGGTGGAGGATGTAGAAGGGCTGGTCTGGCCGCTTCCGTCGCCGGTCCACGTACGGCGTGAAGAAGTCGAAGTCCGGGTCTTCGTACCACTGATCAGGAAGGGACAGAGGGAGAGAGTTGACGCACAAATGTCAACTGAATGGTACGCAACTTTGAAGCACCCTTCAAAATGAAAGTACCATTTTTTGGGTGCTGATTGGATGTCATTACTCTTAGAAATCTGGGAATAGCATAGAGGTATGCTATTTCCACTGCAAGGTATTTTCTAATCACGTTTACAATTGACAAATAGATAAAAAAATCCATACAAAACACTTGAAGTATAAGTCCATCAAAATCTAAATCTGGAGGATTGAATCATCTTCATTGGTCACATACATGCACACACACACAGTAAAATTGGTTTCTCTGCATTTAACCCATCCTAGTATAAGGAGCAGCGGGCAGCAAATTTATCTACAGCAGCCCGGGGAAGAAGTGTAGTGGGTCTGGTGCCTTGCACAAGGGCACCTCGGCACTGCCCCAGGTGTTTCGGGGGGACTTGAACCGGCGACCGTCTGGTTCCCAAGCCAAGTCCCCAACAGAGTGAGCTACTTCCGCCCCCCCCTACCCAAGCTGGGCGTGTACCTTCCACAGGTCAAGGGAGTAGGGCGCTGGGTCCCACACCACCAGAGTCCCGTCCCGGTACAGGGAGCTGGAGTTGAAGTGAAACATGGGTCTGGCTAGGATCTGGATGGGGGGGAAGAGAAGAAGAAATGAATAAAAAACAAATGTGTCAAAAGTATTGTTTGGGAGATGTGGACCCACACAGATGATGGGTCAGATGTAACAGTGAGTGTCCCACACTGGGCTCGAACTCACGACCGATCCACCACGAGAGGCAGACGCTCTTACTCTTAGCTCAAACTCCACGGGCATCTAGCTTCATGGCGAGAACGTCTTTTAGAGAGGTTGTCATTTCAGCAATGACAAAATGTGATGAAGGATGAAATGTGATGGGGACATGACGTCATTTTGATACATATATACAATGACTCTCTATTATATGTAATTACTCTATTATCAAGAAAATAACATTTCATCATTTTCAGAAAAAAAACATGACATAAGTTTAGTAATCAATGGCATTTGCCGAGTACGTCAACAGAAATTGTAGGTGTGTGAAATACAGATCACTAATACTGATTAATCCTTTTACCCTTGCACCACTGTGAAAGAGCCTACAGCAAAATGTTCAATTGCAATTTTCACCAAAACATATTTTTTTAAAGCTTACCATGTCCAGTATTTAATGATTTAAAACATGCATTGAAAAATATACGTTGTATTTTTGACTCCCAGTAGCAAAGCCAGCACTATAAGTATCTGTGGCTGCAGATTTGTGCAAATTGACAGACACTACACTCGGAAAGTATACAATATGGACGTATCAGGTCGAAAAATGTTAAAACAAAAGAAAAGTTCCTTACTTACTAACTTTGGATTTACTTACAAAGATCCAAAGGAAAATATAGGGGAGACTCCAGACTCTAATGCTAATGTTGGTGCTGTAAAAATCTTTAAATTCCTCTGAGGATTTATTAGGATTGAAATATAAAAATACATGTCACACTATCGCATCAACATCACAAGAACAACCAAGAGCACCCCCTCCTGGACAGAACAGAAACACCCCCAAACATAAACCAGAAACATCACAGGTGCCTCAGTAGCTAGCACAGTACTCGCAACCAGCGAGCCCAGTCACTCCCCAGAACAAAGGGAAGTTGTGACGTTTGTTATTATGATTATGATCATGATTATGATTATTATTTGTGTAATCATAATAATAATAATAATTTTTCTTCTTCTTCTTCTTCTTCTTATTATTGTTAAGTATGTGTCTTGCAAAGCTTGTATAACATAGTTGATTGCCTTGGCTATGTGCAATAAATCTGTAGTGAAGTCGAGTGCTCGTATCTGCGTGTGCGGGCAGCGTTCCCTGCCAGCGTTGGCTGCCTTAGCATTATAGTGCTATGTCTCCCTCTAGTGGCAGAGAACAGCAATCTCTTGACAATGTGGACCATGTGAGGCCGACTTCTATAAGGTGTCGTCGCACAGTGGTCACTCCTAACACTCAATTAGGGGTCTGCTGCTTTCATACATGAGATATTTGACAAAACAAACGGAGAAAAAAGAAAGAAAGAAAGAAGAAGACATATAAAAAGTGTCTTATATTCTATTCTCTCACCTGAGAGTTCATGATGCGGATGGTGGTCTTGTTACCCACATCTTTCTCGTAGCCCTCTGTGGGCGCCGCGTTGAAGCGGAGCACTGCATCATGGGAATCTGAGTGCCGAAGATAAAATAGGCTGAGCTTGTGAGTTAGCACTCTCTCTCTCTCTTTAATTGAAGGTAGTTAATTTATTTAATTTATTTAATTTATTTAATTTATTTATTTATTTTATTTATTTTATTTATTTTATTTATTTTATTTATTTTATTTATTTTATTTATTTTATTTATTTTATTTATTTTATTTATTTTATTTATTGATTTTTTAAAACCATAGTAACCTTCACCTATAGGTGAAGCTACTGATGTGCTTCCTACATTTATGAGAAAATTATATTTATTGGGTTTTTCAGAATTAACACAACAGTTAAAACAAACAAACATACATACATTTTTTTGGGTCATTTTTAAAAATAAATTGTTGTTTCAAGTCATATGCAGTATTGAATGCCTTTGCTGGTGTTGAAATGACCAAAGCTCACACTGTGGGACTATTTACCTACGTCCTTATCTTAAACCATCATAAACCGGTACAGTAAGTCTGCAAACTATCAAACTATCAAATAAATGTCCAAATGTGAATTTTCATCAAAAGGCTGAACCTACCTCTGCTTACCACTAGATTACCACAAATCTACAACTACAATGCTCTCTAAATGGACACAAAAACTGATCATTTCCTAATATGTAAGCTATTGGAATGTATAACCCTAAAGTTTAATATCTTTGGTTAAAGCCCCATATCTACAAAGCACTTTATAGAAATTATAGAAATATTGTATCATTGTGTCAATGATACAATATTCCTACAAGTTATATTCTGTCTGTTAGCTGTGCACACACACACTTGCAAACACACGTACACACACACACACCTGCACACACACACTCACTCACACACACACACACACACACGCACACACACACACACACGCACACACACACACACACACACACACACACACAGAAAAAGTAGGTATTTGTACCAAAGAAGAAAAACAATTTTAGTTCCTCTACCTACT